>CM074181.1:20654923-21329786 GCA_037179385.1 Holothuria scabra
GGCAGTTTTTTCAACCTTTGACGAGACATGTTTCTGCTTTTGGTTTTAGAGTAAGCTTCGTCAGTAGTAGGACTGTTTACTACAGTGTGTCCAACCTGGTCAAAACCCCTGACACTTACCGGTTCGCCCTTCAGTTAATTACTTGACATTGATGATCAAAGTTTAGAAAGAATCTATGTTAAAAAACATAAAAATGGGCTTTTGAAGCAAACAAACAAAATCAGTGAATCCAAAAACAATAGCCTTTCTTAAATTATGACTATAGAATATTAATAGTGCACAAACATCTGTGTTAACGCAGATAAAAATAGTTTTTTCGCCATATGATATCAAATTAATTTAATCCTGAAAGAAAATCAAATGGGAATTTCAATTTACTGACACCATTTCGACATACATCACTTCCTTGCAAAGATACTGCAGCTAGTACAATTATCGAACACCCCGCCACGTAATTACACGACGGCGTAGCCGGCTACGCAATCGCGCCCAATGACGAGTAAAATATTCATGGCGGAACCGATGTAGTCCTACGGGGACATTGGTTGGACTTAATTTTTTCCCTGAGTTTCATAATAGACCAGGCGGAGAAGGGGAGGAGGGGGGGGGGGGGGGGTATCGTCACCCGAAAGCGAAATTCATGAGACCAGGTGGATTTTGGGTCGCTGATTCCGAAAATCGAGGGTATACGGGCCATACCCGGGCTTTTGTGCGCCATTTTGACGTTTAAATTTCAAAGGGCGCCCTCCATTTATCAAAAATTGCGTTTTCTCCATATATTTATGGTCCAATCATTAACTGATGTGACATTTGGTTCTAAAATTCTGTAAATATAATTTCAACTGATAAATACGGGGAAATATTAGTATTCATATTAATATGCTAATTAGGGTTAAAGGTCAAGTTATAATGTTAGCAGAGAAATAGGCCGAGGGTTTGAGTCATGGGAAATTACATCAAAATAGACCTGCCTCACACCCTAAAACACAATAGATACTCATTTTAGAGCAAGTGGCAGGGTTGGCGCTATCTGACGACCCCCTGCATCCCCACCTGGGAACAATGGACCCCTTTTGAAGAATTAAATTGTATAAGTGTAATGTCGACAGCTAGGGTTGTGTTGGTCATCGCACGATCGTGGTTTGTAAGTTGATTTCTTTCTCCGGTGATCAAATATATACAATATATACCATTGTAGTTATGGGGAACAAATATAGTACCAGTGTTGTCCAATCAAGGCTTGACATAAATTGCATTTGGAGAGAACATTTAGAGTAATTTCATTTGCCGAGTCTTAATCGGAACGTTTCGAAGAATCGGCCCCGCTCTATGGCATAGAGAGGAATATGTGCATTCACATGGATGTGTTCGAAAGCGTGATCGAGGGAATAGCTCAACTGCCTGTGGACTCAGAATAGGCTTAGGAGCGAATTTTTAAGTGCGCGACTATTCATTTAAGTGGGTAATTTGCAGGGATGGTGTTACCTGGAGCCGGAAGTTTGGATTTACTTGGGAAATCTCGATCCCTTGTGGGACAATGATATTACTACTTCGGATAGCATTGTAACGGGAAATATACGAAAAAATAAATATAAAAATTCGCAAGATATATGCTTTCAAATTATAACATGTGCAATTTATGTCCTTACCTTCAATTTGCTATCCGCCTCTCACTAAAGACACCATGGAAAAAATCCCACTGCCATCTGTTCCGCATTTTTAGTCAAATTAAAGCGACACGAATGACATTTTGAAGAAGACTAAAATGCTCTTGGCAGTATGCATACGTGTATGGAGGGGAGAGGGCTATGGACACGTCTCGAACATCTTCCCACCTACGTGGCCTGCTCAATCGGCAGATTTGGCGAAGACTTGAACGAAAGGGAGGGAAGTGGAGTGAAGATCACCTATGAATTTTGATGCAATTCTACCCCAATAGCCTACGTAAGTAGTACGTCAATAATATTGGTTTTAACGGTGCGATTGTGATAGAATATCTCATCGATTTATTACAAAGGTCAGTCTTACGTGTATTTCATATGAGGACATAGGCGTTTGAGACGAGTTCCAGGAAACACGTAATTTAGGGAATAAATTCCAAATTTTGGGTAGCGAAAAGTAAGTTGTGGTCAGAAATCCATCAGAGTAAACTTGAAGCCAAAGTTGAAGAAGTAGCCTATGAAACATGTTTACATCAATCTTTAAATGCTTGGCATATTAATTTCCTACCCAAACATGAGATGATGGAGTTAAAGTTCACTTGACCTTTCTTTCAGTGACCAAACAGAGTACTTGGCTTTCATGGAACAATGACAGAAAGTACCACAAAGGCCAAGCAAACGGCAAAAGTGCGTGATACTTTATGATTCCTTAGCTAAACGTGACAATTTGTATACATACATTATAAATATTTCCCGGAACAAGGCTATCCGAAGGAGTAACCACTGTCCCACAAGGGATCGAGATTTCCCAAGTAAATCCGAACTTCCGGCCCCAGGTAACACCACCCCTGAAAATGAGCCACTTAGATGCACTTAAAAATTCTCTCCTGAGCCTATTCTGAGCCCACTTACCCTGCTTACCGGGCAGTTGAGCAATTCCTCGACCACGCCTTCGTACACATCCACTGTGAATGGCACTTTTATGCACATATTCCTCCCTATGCCATAGAGCGGGAACCGTTTCTGAGAACCGTGCCGACTAAGGCTCGGTAAATGAAATCACTTTAATGATCTCTCCGAAAGATGTTATAGAATATATGTCAAGCCTTGATTGGACAACCATATCGAAAGTTTTTTACAAAAACGATCATTTGCTCATTTTACACCAAAATTTCTAATTATGCTTCGAAATGATATGTCTAGGTGAAAGCAACCCATTCGAAATATATGATTTTTGACGACTTCAAAAGTTTGTGACGTCATAATTTTGGGGAATTTCCCCCAAACAAAGCGTCATTTTATGTCACACAAACGCGGTTTAAAACAAAATTATAGACCCAATTTCACCAAATAACACCAACTCTTTTCCCCTGCTACCTATGACATCCAGAAACGCGTTTAGCCATTTCGATAAATTTGTGGTTAGAAGTATTAATCCTCTAAATTATAAATTTGGGGTGAAAAGCAAATTTTTGCTTAAGGATATCAATTCCCGTAAATAAATGTTTTACGACAAAATTAAAAGGTGTGCCCAATCAAAAACTATTAACTGTGTGTGTAATAGCATGGACATCACAAATCCAAATTTGCCAGACCTTAAATTACAACCCCGAGCACAACATTAAGCGAAAAAAACGAACAATAACAAACGCCCATACACTTTAACGCATTTGTGAGATTAATAATCGAAACTTTTCCATATGACTAATACTACATCTGTTCCCATAACTACAACGGTATATATTGTATATAATTAATAACTGGAGAAAGAAGTCAACTTACAAACCACGATCGTGCTATGACCAACACAACCCTAAATGTCGGCATTACACTTATACAATTTAATTCTTCAAAAGGGGTCCATTGTTCCCAGGTGGGGATGCAGGGGGTCGTCAGATAGCGCCAACCCTGCCACTTGCTCTAAAATGAGTATCTATTGTGTTTTAGGGTGTGAGGCAGGTCTATTTTGATGTAATTTCCCATGACTCAAACCCTCGGCCTATTTCTCTGCTAACATTATAACTTGACTTTAACCTTATCTAATTAGCATATTAATATGAATACTAATATTTCGCCGTATTTATCAGTTGAAATTATATTTACAGAATTTTAGGACCAAATCTCACATCAGTTAATGATTGGACCATAAATATATGGAGAAAACGCAATTTTTGATAAATTGAGGGCGCCCTTTGAACTTAAAACATCAAAATGGCACACAAAAGCCCGGGTATGGCCCGTATACCCTCGATTTTCGGAATCAGCGACCCAAAATTGACCAAATCCACCTGGTCTCATAAATTTCGCTTTCGGGTGACGATACACCCCCCCCCCCCCTTCTCCGCCTGGTCTATAAAGATCAAGCACAGGACTAATAATTAGTCCTTCTCAAAATTATTCGTCAGGGGATTTGTCGAAGCAGCCATTAAATTGCTAGTGTAATTTTGATGTGGCGGGCTGTTCTATAGTTACTCCATGCCGAGCTGACCATTGATTGCCGGGGGACTGTGGTTTGGAGTCTTTGGGCGAACCGTGTCAACGCTTGGAAGGATCAACTGTTTTTTGAGGGATGAACTGGTTGGGGGAGCTAGGCTACTAGCAAAGGGGAGAAACGACCGTAATTCGTCGAAACTATAGTGTTATGCATAACTTACAACAATCCCATCGCCGGACGGAGGCCTTGAAGACGCCAAGAGTGACTTCGTTCGCCTATGTCGAAAATATCTGGTGGTGTGGGGCGGGAAAAGTGCATCGAAAGTCCAAAGGCAACTGAATATTTTTCTAAGGGGGGGAATTTGGTTAGGGGTCTTTTTTATACGTAAGAACGTGCAAAAGAGGAAGCGATGTCTGCGATCGTTAGCAAATTGGGAAGAAATATATGTAAACATGTACATGAAATGAAATCTTACCGTGAAAAGAAATGACCTCAAACGTAGGAGATGCTGTTGTATTCAGCTAAAGGCTTTACTTGGAGAGTCCACCTCAACAAGACGATGTGTAGGCCTACAACAAATAGGTCTAATCAATGTTTTTACGTTGATGAAAACTTAATAAATCCGAATTCTCAACTTAATTTGTCAATTTTATACGAAGCAATTAATGGGTTCCCCCAAATCACGTACGGCCTCTTTCACGACAATCCAGCAGCTTTTTAGTACATCTAATCACCGTGAGCCTTTATATCTGTATAGTCTTTCAATAAGTTCTGGTAAAGAACTCATCGAACCACCGTGTTTGGACTCTGAATAGAATCCACGTCTACAGATTCTCGGTCAATATGCCTACAGTCTACACTCAGTTGGTAACATATTTATTCAGGACCAGACACCAACAATTACTCTTTTAATCCGGAAACACATGTTGCCCTTAAAGAGTTATTCAAGCTCAACCACCTATCGCTTGTCAAGCAAAAGACCTGTGGTCGGTGTGTTCTTGCCGATACTATGCGATGTTTATGTCATTATACGATCTTCAATAACAAGCTGTAATTCTAGTTCCGATAATAATTGCACGAATTCAAAAGGAAGGATGTCTTGCATTAACGGCTTAAAAAGTCATCGTCGACACCTATGAAACTCCATGCTTCCATACTATGCACGTTGGGGTCATTCAAACCCATTGAGGCAGTGCGACCGTCGACTTACTGAAAATCCCGAAATATTCCGTCAGCCATATACCACAATTATTTGTCTCAGTGGTCATGAAGCATATTGGGGACCAGGCCTCTACCCTTTGCATGGTTTTTATTCATAGCCGTAAACCAATGACAAAATCAACGGTATCTCAGGTGGGGGAGGCAGGGCACGAATCTTTATCCACATGACACGAGCTTGGAATACTAAGCGGACCCTAATGTAGTCTACAGGAAAAGTTAATAAATTTCGGCTCCCATAGAGGGCATTTGCAATCGCCACAAACTTAATCAGTTTATTGTGAAACCACAGCTTACCGGTACATATCACAAATTTCTTCATTTCACTTCTTACTATATTTGTCATGACATATCACAACATAAATATTGCATGCTCAAGCAAACCACGGAGACATTTTTCCTAAATTTCATAACCTAACAAGTTTATATTATTTAAGTTACAATAAGTAATTTGTTGAGCCGAGGGCCTTATCAAATGGTGTATCGGTCCGCCTATAGCACTGTGCATGCGGTTACCCATCCCTTAAAAGAAGGGTTTAAGGTCACATAAAGTTTTGATGTGTTAGAGCGTTAAGTGTTTGGTGAAATTTACTTGGAAATCCGATGTGTGGATCTAAAGATATATGCAAGCACGGTAAAGTTGAAGCCGCTGTTGAAGCCGCGAAGCACATATGACATCTTAACCTCACATAAATGGACAGTCTTTTGTTTTTCTTTGAAATTTCTGCAAATTTTCTCCTAAAATTTTTTTTATATTATCAGAGTATGGTTGCATAAGTGGCTTGATCACTTTAAAATTTTGCATTCCTTACGGAGATCATTTTAACTCCGATGTCAACATAACAGTGTGAAAAAACAAAGGGGACCAAAGCATTCCTTGTGAACAGGTGAATGTGAGAAAGGGATAAAACTCCTGCTGCCCGCAAAATAAATTTGAAACACAAATCTATTGAATCCATTTACTGATCCCCCGAGAAATAAGGTACCTGTCCAAATTGAATGGAAGTTTCATCACATTGCATGGATATGGTTGCTTTTTGGCATATGGAAATGATTTTTTCTCCAAATGGATTGGATTGCAAATAACTAAAAAATTATCATTCCATCATCGATTATAAGTGAACTAATAGGCCTACAGGCCTGCAGTCATCTTTGAAGTGAGCGAAGGGTAGGCCGTGCTCAACACAGACCCGTCGTAATTTGGTCATGGATCTTGACAATTGTACGCATGTCCCTATGGGTATCTCACCCATCTCAACTATTCACGAATCAACCATCCATTTCCTCACTCTAATAACATCGACCTAAAGGCCCAATTCTCTCACCCCAACTGAATACCAATTCCCCCAACCTTCTTACTTAAGCCCCTCCCACAATTGTCTGGAATTCATCTTCATTCCAGATACAATCGCACTTTACATTGCTTCAGGGTGAGTATAGAAAAGCTCAATGTGTATAATCAAAACACTCTCAATAAAGTTCATGCTGTGTAATAAAAGCTTTGGCACTCTGCATTGTTTGAATTAGCAGTCAATCAAAAAAGCTGAGCCAGTTGAGAGTTTCTCTTACCCCATACAAGAAGTGTAGTTTGGGGTGAGAGGATTGGTCCTTTAAAGGTGGTTTTTCCTCAACCCAGACAGTTCCAACGTACTTGTCACCCCTCCCTCTCACAACTGTCTGAATCATCTTCATCTAAACACAATCCCAGTTTATTGTTTTGGGGCATACCTTCGTAAAAAAACGACTATAAACCAGAGCAAATTTACTACATGCTGGTTAATATGAGATATTCTGCACTTTTGAATTTGATGTCTGTCAAAGAGATGTGCCAGTTGAGAATTTCTGTAGACCAGTGGCGTAGTTTTGGGGGTTGAACCCCCCTCCTCCCCCATGACCCAAACTTGCAATGCAAAATATACCTAAAATTGCGGTTTTTCTCTCTCCTCTTAGACTTTTCCCTCATGTCATGCCCCCACCCCTCCCCATGACACAATCCTAGTTACGCTACTGTTGTAGACTACCAGTAAATTGTGGTAAATTACTACCTTTATATGTATAGTCATCGTAATAATTAAGGACAGATACTTGCCCCTCCCCCTCCAAACAGGTTCAATTTCCCAGAACTACTTCCTAAAGGCCGGAGTGAAATATCGCTCTTTCGAATAAGTCAGTTCAGTGATTTCTTTTCGTGGCTGTGCACATGCGCAGTTTTTCCAAATTGTCGGGATAAACAACCACTCCCACACATCCAAAATTTGAGTTTACATGAAAATTTCGAGCAATATTTCTTTCTTAATCCATTCATGACACAAGGAGATATCTCAAGTGTGGTTTTGTGTAGTGGATTGTATTTAAAAATGTCTTTTTTTTTAATATGACGTAAACGTAAAGTAGGAATGAGACCCTTATTTTCGTTCTAGTTGGCTAGACAATTTATGTTGCCTACACGTACTAACAAAAACAAGGGAACGCTACGTGCTGAGCTCGGTTGTGTATCTCACCCTGCCCACACTGTGCCCCGCAATTCCATGCGGCAACGAATGTAACTTGTGGAGTGGAAAAATTCAATCTAAGAAGAGTCATTCTCACTCCTTGAGAGTGATTATTCAGTCTGAAGTTTTAGATCCATCCCAAATTTTGACTCTTTTGGGATAAGAAAGTTTACTTCTTCAACTCCTCTTAATGCAAACTTTAACTCCTTAGAGTACTCCTCGTACAAACAAAATAGGGCCTACTTAAGATCGTTCCTTGAGAGTATATTCTGGTGAATTTACAAGGGTCTACTGTGTAATTAAAAGTGTCTCCACTAGCTGTTTGTTAGTTCCTGCATCCAGACAAAATCTGAAGAGGATGTTCACCCCTGGATAAAAAGTTGAACCAACCCGGCAGAAATCATCAATTCGAAACCTTAAAACAGAACAAACAGCTAATAATGTCACTGTGAATATAGAGTAGAATGCAATGGCAGAATGGCGATGCCAGAATCTCAACATTTGGGTCAAATATTTTCGGGCGCAGCATGAAACCCAGTCCAAGCACCCGTTTCTGGGGGTGGTGGTCCAGGGAAGGACGAGGCCGACAGAAGCTGTGAGGTTTTAACATATCTTTGGATGAAAAATTAAAGTCTCGGGAGAGGTGCATAATTTTTTTTCGGTAAAACCAACTCCTACGTGACCTAAATTGCTGTGGGGCAAGAGGGGTGGGGGCAGAACAAAAAGGGAATGCTCCCCCCAATCCGTTGCGCCGTCACTGGTAAAATGATATTCAAAACTGTATTTGGCCACGTAAGAAGACCGTAATCGAATTTATCATCTATGTTAAGAAACATTTTTTTCTCAAAAAGAACATTATCTACCTTCATACTCGTTAAAAGATTTGGAGAGGAAAAGTACTCTTTCGGAATTAAATTAGGGGCCAATCTTAACTAAAAATTGCAATTGAAAAGGGGGTACTCTTAAAGAGTGATTATTTGATCTTAATTTGAGTACCGTTGATAAGTCCCCATGGCGAACACTGATTTTCTGTAACTGCTGTGTTGTACGCTTCTCTGTATCTTTTGAGACAGGCTAGATCTTCCCCGCGGAGCGGACTCTGTTTTATATACGCAGGCAAGCTATGATCATGTGTACAGTATTTGTTCTTTTCCACTTGTCCAATATGCTATGCACAACGGACCTATGTTTTAAATGGTTTGGAGGCCTTGATGTCGACCAAAGATGAGTAGAACCAATTGAAAACCCTGTTCACCCACTACCCAAAAAGTAGTTTGTGATGATAAGTGACTGATACTAAGCAAATTATTACCGTACATATCGAAATGTTCACGAGTGTTAATGAAAACGCTTCATTCAGTTACGTGGATTCCATTTTAAATCAATTGAGTATGGTTGGCTAGGGTTGCATTTATTGTGTTTGGTTAAAGGCGGTTTATCGTGTGACGTTTGTGACTGAAGACACGAGCACAGAATTCAAAATGTTAAATAATCATGCAACAAACGGACGAAGAAAGACTTTTGAAGCACTTCAGGCCAACTCTTCCCACCCTGAACAGTTCCAATTCTCTTAATCTACTTACTTAGCCCCTCCCACAACTTTCTAAAACTCATTCCCATCCAGACAAAATATCATTTTACTGTTTCAGGGTGACAAAACCCAAAGGCTTAACCAGACCTGACTGTCCGGGGGAGGGAGAGGGAGGGGCAATAGCATAGAGGTTTCCCGATTTTGTACTAGTTGAGCTGTTGTGTTGCTGTACAGGGAAGTGTCGTGTTCAGTGGCGTAGAGAACAATATGAAAGTAGTGAGGGAGGCAATTTTGAACCATGCAACTCATACTACCCCATTGACCAAAAGGTACATTTTTTATGCTATTTTTTAACGAAAAAAATAAAAATAAAAGCCTGTATTGAAGAAAATTTTTGGGAAACGGCATTGTAGCGGCTAAGAAAAGATTTCCACTGACTGCTTTATGAGCGATCACTTGCAGCTTTAAGGGTTGCAATTTAAGGCGCGCGAAGAGCGCGGAAAATGTTGCCTTTTAAAACTAATAATTTTAAATATGGAACTTTTATTAGGAAGAATTCGGAATTCGGAATGATAGAAAACTTAGGAAAACCGCACTCTATTTAACAGGTGTCTCAAATGGCAAATTTTCGAATTTTTCACTTTGTAAGGGCACAATCGCCCATGCCTCCTGTAGCTACGCCACTGCTCTGCAACATTGAACATTGATACAATTTTGAAACTTCAAACTGACAGGGTTGAAAGGTGTGTATGATAGCATTTGAGTACGGTACGCCAATGGCTTCCTGCCTAGAATATGAAGTCTTGCTAGAAAGACTATCTTCATTTGGCGCGGAGCGTACAGAAAGTTTTGAAAAATCGCGACCCCTCAAACAGCCGGAAATGGCATGTCTCGGGCTTGTAAGTAAGAGCTAAGTTTTCCGATTTTCTTGCGAATGTGAAAACCACTGTATTAAGGATGAATTACGGTGCGCCAGGCGCGCCAAAATTTCTGCCCTTTTGAAACAATAATATGTTGATATGGAGCTCGTATGGCAAAAAAAGCTTTGGATTCAGGGTTTCCTGTGAAGAAGCTTAACCCTTTACCGTTGTGCTCCAATCGGGGCATATTTGCGCGCCTCGGGGGTGGGCGGAAAAGCGGACGTAGCACGTCCCGCATCAGCTTCCGTAGGCTATTGACCCCGTGACCTTAAACTATTGTCTCTCTCGTTGTTGTTGCTGAACTTTCGGGTAGCTTCTCGCAGTCTCGAGCTCGGGGTGAAACAGTAAAGTTGTGTGACAACCGCGCTCTCCGCCTGGGTCCAAAAAGACCCAAACAACGGTAAAGGGTTAAAGAGTTCGGGGGAGTACTAAAGAATCTGCACTTCCTTCAAATATTGGTGGCAAATCTGAGAATGATTGCTTTTCGAAAGTCCTCCCGACTCTCTGGCAAAGGTCCGTTTGGCAAACTATAAACTGCTTTACGAAAAAGCTAGATTGTACGACGACTCAGTCGTTGATGATACACAATTTTATCTAAGGCCTTCGAACTGACACTTTACCAAGACCCCTCAAAAGTTTTCCAAACTATTTAGAAAAAACATTTCAAAATCAAAAGCTTTCATTGAAGAAAATTTGGAATTCCATGAAAGACAGTAACTAAATATGGCAATATAGCTGTCAGTGTTTCTTGATAATGTGGTGTCACATATCATAAATATCCCATTTTGCCATTTCCAGAGCTCGGAAAAGTTTGCCAAACTGATTTATGTGCGAGAACAAATGCACCTCACATTGCATTTGCTCCGTTTGAGATTTTAAACAATGAAAAAGGTTTTTTACCCGGGAGGGGGACGGAAGCATGCTTCGGCCCCTCATTTCTCACTGGTGGTGGGGCTGTCGCCTCCCCCACGCCCCCGCTCCCTACGCCTATGGTTGTGTTGTGGGCCGGTCCCCTCCTCAAACACTACCATCTGAATATAATTTTTTATTACTTTTCACCTCCCGATTTTTTCCCAGAGAATCGGGAGGACTTTAGAAAGAGATTACTTTTCACAACCCAAATGCGAGCATTTGGGTTGTGTGTAAATGTGTAAATGAATTGGTGTCTTCAAGTAAAATGAAAAATTCACATGAACTGGAGTTTCACAATTCATATGTTAACATGAAAATATATCTGATATATAACATCCAAATAAATATTTTTAAACGTTGAAGGAAAAGGTACGCGCTTGATGTTTGCTAGTCTCCTTGCATGAACGGTGGGCTGTGTTGTCCCATAATTAAGTTCCTTTCGTCAGATAGTCATTTTACTGAATGTGTTGATGACTTGATCAAAGTCAGCGGACTGACTGGATCAGAAATGTCGCTTTCTATAATGAGGAGAGCAAGAGAGGAAAGTCTTTCCTCCGATAAAGTGGACCTCAGATATTATTTTGTTAACTTTAGACGGTTGAATGAATGTTCATATATTTTTCTATATGAATGTTCATATATTGACCGAAACAGTGTTCCATTAATGCAGATCAATCTTGCTTTTGATGTTATACTTTGCACACTTTCTTTCTTTTCTCATTTTTCTCTTTTTTCCTGTCCCCTTCTTTTTCCGTTTTCCTTTTTTCTTCTGCCTTTCTTTCCTTTCCTTCGCTTTTTTCTCTTTTCCCTTTCTCTTCTTCCCTCTCTTTTCCTCTTTTTCATTTCTTTCCTTCCCTTCCCTTCCCGTACTTGTGTCCGGGGGGCAATTCGCCCCCGCTAGTTATGCCACTGACAAAACCCCAAATACAAGACCCCAATGCATGGGCGCCCGCAGAAATTTTTGCAAGGGGGGGGGGCAAGGTCATCCATGGATAATTGAATTGTGTACACTATCTAAGCGGAGCGCCACCATCAGTTGGCGCGGAACGTACAAGAAAATTTTGGGCCTCACAAACCCTCCAGATGGCCGGAAATGAAACTTGGCGAGTGTTATAAGCTGCATGTACCCAGCCCTGAAACAGGAATTTCATGTCTGTAATTTTTAGATTTTTAGAATTTTCAATGTAAAAATTGTTGAAGGGAAAACTGCCTCTCGGTCACGGCCTCGCACGCCTATGCACGATAAAACTTACAACTTTCAAACAGCCTATATAGGCCTATATCCGTTACCCAATTAAGAATCATACACCCCCCCCTTATTCACCTTGTATATCCCAGTTACATCCGTGGGCCGCCACTTGAGATCAACACAGGACAAAACCAAGACCAACGCATTCATCAATAGTCGGATGCCATTTGTGCACTACATACCTGACAACTACTACAATTTTGGCAGAGTTTTTACAATTACAAATTTCCAATCGATATCACGAATGATGATCCCCAAATTACGATTTCACTTTTCAGCATACCATCTTCTCTTTTGCTATTCCTGGTCAAATGTCCGCATATTTCACGAGTACAAACTCACGCTGTAAGATATTTTGATGATTTATTTTTAATTTTTTTATTTCAATTTTGAATTAATCTTTTTCACAAGTTTGATTTTCGGGGGGGGGGGGGCAAGTGCCCCCCTTGCCCCCCCTTCCGGACACCCATGCCCCAATGTGTCATCAAAACACCCTCAGTTCAGTGCTATGGGATACTGCTATGTATTTCTGAATTTGCTGTCAGTCAAAGAGCTAAGCAAATTGAACATTTCTGTAGACTACCGTACAAACTTATAGTTTGAGGTGAGAGTTGACTGCATTTAAGCATGGGCGTCAATTATGGAGGGGACAGGGGGACATGTCCCCCACTTTTTTGAGTGGAGGGGAAAAGTAACTAACGTAAAACGCCCCCCCCCCCCCACACACACACACATTTTTTGTGACCTGAAGCTTAAAAGTTACGCACTACCAAAAATACTATACATGTAGGTTATGGGAGATGTGCTCTACCGATTACGATCGATTTCTGTATCAATAATTACACGTTTATACTTTGCAAATCCCCCAAATTTTCGCGCGCTTGCAGTCTCATTGATGTTCTTTTTTCACTTACATATCAAACATACATTATGTATCTTTCTCTATGATTATGTCGATTGTTCGTGTGTGCATAGGGCAGCAGGTGTGGTTATGAAGGAGCACAGCATTTAGGAATTTGAAGAAGCGGAATCGTCCCCTACTATGTTTTAATGAAATTTGTAATCTTCAGTGAATGACCAGTCTGCCAGGCATAACACATTTTAAGGAAAATGTCTTGGTGCACAGTGTGCATGCAGCTTTTTCCGAAAAATAAATGGTTTCAAATGCAAAAGTTCGACACGAGCACATCACACATTCGTATAGCGAATCGACCATTTCGTATTTAGACCATTATAAGAAGTAAAATTACACTGAATTTTGCTAGATTAGAGGTGTCAATTTGGAAAAAGAGTTACACCCCCATCCTCTGTCTGCAAATAGTATATGATGAGGTGGCGTTCTAAACTTCGAAATATTTTACTGTTTTGTGTATCAGCAATCTTGCACCGATAGGCCTATGCAACGGTGTCTCAGCAACACCAGTGGGTACCACCGCCCCCCCCCCCCCCTCGATCTGAGTTTTTCCTGAAGTAGATTGAAGTGTGCTTTGATCGGTTTATGGATTTTACCTTCTTTCACCACAAATGGTTTCTTACTATTAGATTTTTGTAAAAATCCTTCGCAAACTATTGCAATTTTCGTTGTAATTCTATTTACTTATGGAGTATACCTGATATTTAAATTCACATTGATTTTATAGTCCGTTGAAGTAATTACCCACACTTTCAAGACCATGTTTTGAAAACTTTGGGGTTTCCTAGCAACTCAAAAGATTGAAACATTTAGCACCTTTTTGAATCTGGGTCCACTTTTCTCAGACAGTGAGTGACGTAGCTACAGGGGCAGGGGGCTCTGGAGAAATGAAGAATTCGGACCTTGCCATTTGTGAAACCAGTCTATAATGTGGTTTTGGCAACTCATGAAATTCCGAAATTCCAAATTTTCTCCAGTAAGAGCTCCATATTCGTCATTAGTTGTCTCAAAAAAGCAAAATTTTCCGCCCGCTCCGCGCGTCGAAAATTGCAACCCTTATCCAGCGGTGCTCGCGCATACCTTCAGTTTGGTTAATTTTTCCGAGATATGGAGGTGGCAAAATCGGAAATTTGCTACATGTGACACCAGATCATCAAGTGGCAACGGTAACTGCTATTTTTATAATTTTTCTTTTATAAAATTCCAAATTCCCTCCAATATTAGCTCTTGACTCAAAAAATTTCGTCGGAGAGCCTCATTCCGTAGGCGTTGGATAACATTTTTGTAGCAACAGCGATCTTTGGTCGTCGCTCAATTTCAGAAGTTGCCAACAGGATATACATTTTCTTCAGTAATCACCCAACTTTTCAAATTTTCTTACAGGAAACTCAGAATCCAAACTTTTCTGCAATACAAGCTCCATATTTTCAAATATTCTGAAAAGGACATAAGTTTCAGCGGGCTTCGCGCGCCGAAAATTACGTCCCTAAAAAAATTGTAAAATTTGGCTGCTTACACCCCCCCCCCACACACACACACAAAAATGTGTAGCTATGCCGCTGTGGACACCTTACCAAGACAGGAGAAAAAATAGGCCAGAAATCCCCCACTGTGAAAATCAAATCGATGCCCTGCCTCTGAGATAGGATTATCCTTTATTCGGAGTCATATGTAGAAATAACCATGGCCCTACGGAACTCTTTCTCTCATTGCCCGACACCCGCAGCTCCCAACCAGGGCATAATGTCTGTCCGACTGAGGCAACAAAGTCTGCCCGATTAAGCAAGCTTTAGGAAAATGGGGGGGGGGGGGGGAGGGGGGGGGAAGTTGCAACCACTCGGTCCCTTGTCCCGTATGCCCATGGAAATAACATCTCTTGTTCTCTTTCCGAAGTGGATAACGTTTGGTTCAAAATCCATTCAGAGTAACGACTCTCGCGCCTAGTGCATTTCTAAAATTAAGTTTTTCTTCGAAAGAACATTGCCAAAGATATGTATAGTGTTACAGTTACAAACAACTTTTACTTCTGTCGGCATGTTTTGTTTATGGACTGCAAGAAAGGCACTTCTTTCGATAGGCCTAGTTCGAGAAATTGGCAGAACTGATGTAGGTTAGCCCTCTTATTTTCACCACTGTCACGGTGATACGTACAGTATGGTTCTCAACATGAAAAAAAAAACTTTAAAACACTGCTTTATATCTTCTAATGTCGTGACATCTGGGTAGGTTTGTTCGTTAGATGACATTTAACAGTTCAGTTTCTAATAAACTGGTTTCGGTCGGACCGGTCACGGTCATTGTTTTCCAGTTACGGCTAACTTTGGCTTGTTTTGCCGTTGATTATGCTGAGCACAAAATCCAGTGACATTATGTGTCCATGGTAAAACTTCGGCACGACCCTACCAGGAATCGTACTCCAGGTCTCCCGACAGCAAGTCGGATGCTCCAACCACGTGATCACACAGTCGGTATGTTCCGTTAGACAGAGTTTTGCGGCGCGGTTTCAAACCAATGGTTTAAGTCGGACCGCCCACGACATTTTGTGGCCCTGGCTTGTTTTCCGTTCTCTATTTATTATGCTTAGCACCAAGCACAATGACAGTAACCTTCACTACGACCCGGCCAGGAGTCGAACTCAACGGTCCTCCCGGATGCTCTAACCACTTGAACATGCAGTCGATAGGAAGTTCATTCATTCCACTCACTTCTACGCAAATTAATTTAAGATACGAGCTAGAGGGTAGCTTTGAAACCTTGTAAAGCAGTGGTTTTAAATTGAGAATTCATCCCCGTATACCTCCTGCTTAGCGAACGTCACCCTGCCACCCTTTGGCAATACCCCCCCCCCCCCGATTTGCGGAAACGCCGCAGGGCTATAACGCCCCACAAGAAATCGATGATATCATTGATAACAAACCAAATCAAGACTTCCTTCCTTTGCGCAATCTTGTCGAGTAGGCCTATAAGTAAATTTTTAAACGTAGGCTATTTTCTTTAGAAAGTAGGCCTTAACCAAGGACCTGTGCTGCATGAAATATTCAATATCAAAAAAGTGTCATGTATGTGAAACCACGAGAATGAGTTTATTTATTCGAATAATGGTGACGGCATTTCCTGTAAGTTCGGAACAGAACTCTTTCCGTCTCCGAGGGCCCCATTGTCAGTAGACCAGTTTACAACGACTGAATAAACAGATAAAGGAAACGGTATTTAAAGCAATAAACTTATCAACTGGAAAGTGAGTGATTCGGTCCCTCTTTAAGTTATTGTTAAGATGTGCCTTTCCTCAAGAACATGGTAAAGGATTTTGGAAACTAGGCTCGAAAAATTAATCAAAAACCAAGTTGTAGCTCAGCGTGAGTGGCGGCAACAGGGGAGCCGTTTTTCGTCTAGATTTCCTCACATTTGACCAGGTATACCCGAAACTTCATTGTTCCTCCAGAGATATGCTAAAACCTCAGAACACGGGGGCTCCACTCCCTGAACGGCCTCATAAAGGCTTGTCGCATGAACCAAACAGGGGCCATAAGTTAGTTCCGTACAGGAAGCTGCCATTCCGTGGACCTCATTTGCTATAACATAGGTCATGTCACGTATCATGAAATTTAACTTTTCACCTAGAGATGTGGTGAAACCTCAGAGCTTCCGAAGGCTCCTCCCCCTGAACACCCTGGGAATTTTCCCCAGTGGACCCCACTAGTGGCCATTAGGGGAACCCTTTGAACCCTCATTCAAGAAACTCGGACTACCCAAGAAACTGTTCCCTCCCCCAAAATTTCCTTCCCTTGCCCTCGTTTTGCCCTCGATTCTGAAGCCGTGTATGTTATCCGACTATATTCACAAACAGCCATTAACATAGAAGTGAAAAGAGTGTTTTAAGACAAGATCGGTAGCCGTAGTCGAAATTGCTTGCAGTGGGAACTTTTCAGGAGTTAAAATATGGGTAGAAATGTATTACTGATAGACAGAAACTAAAAATTTATCGCTTCTATCAATGTATATGTGTAAATGTGAGGTCCACATATTAAATTTTATTCTTTGGAAGGAAAACGTTCAGCGGCGACGTCGGTTTTGAGACACCACTCTTTCCACCATACTTTGACAGATGCTGAAAGGGATGCGGCTTTTTTCAAACAAAAAGAAAATTTTATTCGGTTGAATATTTTCTCAGTTTGGTTTACTAATTTTGGTCGTGGACAGTTTGAAATATTTTTGAGGAAAATTGGGATTTAATTGTGGGAAAATTGAACAAAAAAAGTCTACTAATTTAAGAAAACGCTTTCCAGCAGATCGTCTGAGCGACTGACTGTTGTAGGGATTATATATTTTACCCTACATTTAAAAGTTCTCAAACAAAATCGGAATAATTCCTCAACTGGGGCCGGGATTCTTCCCCGAAGGTACCGTCTTCCCACCGTTTCCAGTCCTGCGCCTTATGTAAGACATGTAAGACAAGGCAGTGGCAGAGGGACCGGGGCCGGCTTGAGCTCAGCACCGAATGAAAAGGGCCATTGGTTAAAGATATGTTCATGTTTTCAAGAAGTGGGTACATACAGCTTATAGAACACTGTGGAAGTGCCACATCTAGCCGGGTGGGGTGGGTGGTTGAGTTATTTAGTTAAATATTTTCCTGTACGTTCGACGCGAATTGATGATGGTGCTCCTTTAAGAAAGTCTTGCTGACACTCAGCCCTAATTTTGTCCGTTCTGCCGCACCTGGGAGGGATCTATACACGATGGACTATACTCCATCTGACTTACTAAATCGTTAAAGCAATATTAATCTGCAAGGGATACTGACTGACTGACTGAGGACAGGGGGAAGAAAATGGACCAATGATGAGCACGTGGATGAGTTTTGAAATCAGTGACCTAATTTTTCATAAAATCTCACCACACTAAAAAATGGAAGAAATCGAAAATAAAATTACGAAATTAAAATGTCGATATTTTAATACAAGTTTACGTTAAAGTTTGAGGATCAAATGGCCCAGTTGGCTCATCAAAGATCCTATTGTGCCAGAGTGGGCGTCGATGAACAATGGGAGATTCGTCTTATCTTTCCGACAAGTGTCCAGATGCTAACGAAGGAAGCCGTGTACCAATTCTCTCAAATCAGCTCACGTGACTGCCGTTTAACGCCCCCATCCGACGGGCGTGAGAGTATCCTAGTCTTTAGTCAATTTCCCAAAGGTTGAGAGGGGTGGAGGACACACAGTGCTCTGTGCAACTGGCACTCAAAGATGAATCGAGCAAGGAGGACAACTTTCGGAATAAGACGACTTCCTGAATCGAACAACTTCCTGAAACGGATAATCGTACTTTTAGTTTATAATTCATCATTTTGATGACCGCTCTCTCTCTCTCTGTATCACTTGGAAAAGCTATGCTGGTCAAGTGGAATTTGATCCCAGAAAATTACCGAGTGGTTTACCTGGACTTGAACCGGGACCGTCAGTGTGAAAGGCAGTACATTCCACCACCAGGCCACCGCCTTCACATCCACAAGATCGCTTCCTACACGTTTTTGTCATTTTTCTCAATAACTTCTTGCTATCCTTACGAAAATCTCACATAGGGAATTTGTGGATTTGGATTGTATACCTCGCTCAAGCTACCCCAATACCACAACCAACGATCTTAATGTCACGGTTGACTTTTTTCTATCAAGAAAGGTCATTAAAAGCAACAATTGTAGGCCTATGCTATTACTCGTCTTAACTAACGGAACTGTACATTGAAAAAGGAGAAATCTTTTGTTTTGGCCACTTTGGTGATTAACAACTAATTAAATTCCTAACTGACCAAATGCCCTCTTCTTATTCAGGTGTGAAATACTTCATCTTTCTTCAAAGTATCAAAGATTGGGCGAAAACCTATCCATGCGCCCTGAACGGTCCGTACAACAGATCGTTTCGAAAGTGGCTGTATATGTACCTACGAGTATATATCCTTTCGTTTGGTAATACGCCGGGCTCAGAATATGACGGTTCGTTTCAAGTGTCACATCTTTCCACATGCTACGTCTAGTTCAAGACGTAGGCAGCGGTTGGGAAGATGTGGGGGGGGGGGGGGGTGGTCTTCTGGCAGGACATACTTAAATGGACTGTCCCCTCCCCCCAACCCGAATCAAAAAATAGGAAGGAAAAGGGGTTCACTTGAAGGATCAATGTGTGTCCAAGACATAGCAGAAAGTATACCTCCTTTGGGAAAACAGTGTATCAATGCGGGTTTATCAAAGCAGGGATTTACAACTCGCTGATCAAAGTTGGCTGGTTACGTGTCTTTTGTTCATGATGATGCCCCCAATATCTGAAACAGATCGGCTCTTGTACCCGACTAGCATGGTTAATTCAATTTACTCGGAAAGGCTGTTCTCAGGTTTTTCAATTTTTAACGCATTTAACGCCAGAATCACGCGTTTTGGAGCTCAAGCTACGGTGAACCGCCATCAGTTTCTCAGTTAAGCAATGTCCGGCTCCACCCAGTGAACCACAACTGGACAAAATGCCGTGGCTGGCTCGACTTGAACGAATATGTTGGAAACAGGGCCGTAAAACATTATCTCGGTAACTGAACGACTCCATCTGGTTAAAAAAATTCACTCACTGTATTAAAAAAGATTTGTTAGGCAGTCAGGAGACCATTTCTTGCTTATGAGTACGTGCCACACTTCCGGTCACTATCTGTACTTGATATATTATACCAGTAGCTCCATGATTATACGGTACCCAATCATTTCCGGAAGATAATTTGAACAACAAAATCTGATAAAACTGACAATCAATTAACAACAAGGTGTAAAGTTTTTATTCCATCATGGCTTTGTTGAAGAGTTCAAAGAGAGTATCACATGACCCCGGCCTTTTTACACTCTTAAATCAAAAGACTGAACTTGACCACTCTCTAATAGCGTGAAAGTGTGAATTCGCTCCATTAGAGTATTAATTAAATTCGCTCCCAATCCACAAATCCACTACAGAAGGAGGGAAAATTCACTCTTTCACAAGTGCCTGCAATGATCACCGTCTTCTTTTAAGAGTGATCACCGTGTAGGCACCAGTGTCGTAGTCGAGACTGGCATGTCCGAGACAGAGACCGAGACCAGGGGCCCATTTCCGGCTGTCCGTGGGTTGCGATTTTTCAAAATTTTCCGCTTGGATATTTTTGACAACCACTTCTCACGGGCCCCGAATTTTTTTTTTTGCAAGACTATATACGTGCAAGTGTTCACTCCTAAAAATACAAACAGTGAAAGTTCACTCGCTAAAAGAGTGAACTTTTGAACGATCACTTCAAAAATGTGGAAATTAACTCCTAGAAGAATCACATCCCCTCCAAAAGAGCAAAGTTTCACTCTTGATGGAGTGCATGCAGAGACCACTCTTATAAAAGAGTGATCACTGCAAACACTTTTTAGAGAGTGAATCTTTGCTCTTCTTGGAATTAATTTCACCATTCTTGGAGTGAGTTCACACTCTTATAAGTGAATTCAAACTTTCACTCCATTAAAGAATGACTAAAGCCCAGGTCACACTACAGAGATATCGGATCGGATTTTTGTGAGTTTTACTTCATATCTCCTCCATCTTAGGTCAAAAAGAAACGAAAATTTGAAATCCCGTGTAAATATTAGATTTGTATATTACGGGACTAGGAAAATCTAAGTTATACTAATTATTCTGTGACGTCACATCCGCAGATAGCTTTTATCGGATACGGGTAGTCCGATAAAAGCTATAAATAACCAAATAGTTTACATTTCATTTCCGTGGTATTCTCATACCGATCATACATTTACCTGTTTACACAAGGTGGCAATTTTTCAGTTCTTGACACAGTTTCTGTTCTTAGAGTGTACTGCATACGCGCAGGTCAATTGTTTTCCCCCAAGTGTGACGTCAATGCATAAGGTCTACAGGCCGCAAGAGCCCGCAAAGGTTTCTACCGTTGGAGAGGATGACCTAATTCTTTAAACGGAATTAATATGATACATAAGAAATCGGAGATTACTTAGGAGCCTTGGAATTTCCAAATTGTGAAATCAATTGGCATTTCCATACAACATTTATCCATAAAAAATGTTCCATCAATCAGTTAATTGGTAATTTCTTCACCAGATGACGATCATTCTTGTTTCGAAGTATGGGTTACAGTAGGAATCTTGTGCACAGACCGCCAAAGCCGAAATCAAACCGACAGAATGGCCGATGGAAGTTCTTGGCGGTATGGCTATTTTCGGACCGAAAGGTAAAAGTGAAAAACAGACGTACCGGTTACACTCCGGATCTGATGGTCTAATGAGTGCATGCTTCTTGAGAAATAATTTAGCCCACGAAAAATCTGTTTTCTATCACAGGTGTGTTTCTAAGAGTAATTTAGTGTTCAAGCAGAACTCGTCTGTACTGTTGCAAACTACCTTGACCACAGTTGCATTATGGCCCATGTGTGGCACGACGGAAAAGAAAAATGTGACGGTACTCATGGGAAGGAATAACTACAGTTCAAGTCTATGGGGTATGCCTGGAAGACAGATTGAAACATACTCTGTAATTGGATGAGCAGGTAAATTTTGTATACAGTAATATCTGTATAAGAATTTACGAGATCAAAACATGTCACGAGCTGAGTACCTCTAAAAATGTCAGTACTTTTTCAAGTTGTGCCGACACCTGGCACACATATTTTCCATTTTTTCAATTTTCCGTCACTTTAAAAAACAATTCTTTTTGCGACACTTCCCTTTGGTTACTTTAGGCCTAACCTCGCAATCCAACGTCGGACAACTTGTGTCTAAAACATGTCTTGTGGCTGAAATCGAATTACTCTCAATTAAGTCGGGCAAATCCAGCGGTACAGCCTTTGAAATGTATGAACATGTGACGCTCTTGCACGGTCGAAGTATACGTTTGTTTTTGCCATTAGCCCCCTTGACTATGCTATGAACTTGGTAGATTGTGTAGAGAGGGTCTTGGAGGTCAGGGTCCCAAGTTTCGGAATTGGCCCGATTTGAAGTTCCCAAGGATTGGAATATCTGGAGAGGCCACAAACAATACAAAGGCAACAAACAAGAAATACATGATATATCACCAATTGTATTCCTGCACAGTTAAAACTTTTGAACTGAACAAAGTCTGCTTTCAAACAACGGTGACTATCGAAGATTTTCTTTCCACTGGGTAGAAATGGCAAGTTTAGTTTTGCATATAATCCTCTGACAAAATATTACTTTATCTATCTTTCCCTTAAAAAATACAGCAAATTCTCTATCTACACTCTTTCTTTTTTATTTGCATACCTCCATCATATCTTAAGATGTATACCAATCCTTTCAGCAACGAATATGCAAAATTTGAGAGAAACTGGTAGTGACATTGAAGTGATAAAGGTGGGCTGAAGTACAAGGGTGTTCTGATTCTAAGGGGGTGGAGAAGTGAGAGGAACATACCCCCTACCTCCCCCCCATAAACATAATGGCACATCTACTAACCATCAAAATGTCCCCACTGATTTCTATCAGTGGTGCCTTTAAGTGTTTTGCAATAAAATACACAATTCAACAGATAATTAAAATGAGGGAGGGCTGATGTACTAAAAATGGCCAAATGTGTTGTACATGCAAAACATAAACATAGCGAAACAGCAGTAAGCTTAATGTTTTAACTTGCCACTCACACAAAATTCAATCAAGCTGTTCAATGTTTTTTTTGTTACTGTACCTTCAATGTCCTATACACACAATTCATACACATTATTGGTGGAACCAACTCTCTTCAAAAAGAAAAAAAAAATGTGGTGACTTAAAATAGGATATTATTTCCTCGGCTTGGGCTACTATGTTCCTAAGGAGTAACAACAGCCGTTATTAGTGCAGATGATCAACCTCTTTTTGCTATTGATTAATTGAACAGTTCTTCTCATTAGCAATTAATTGATTACAGTAATGAAACTACAATATGACTGTCATTCGTGATTTAGCAAAAATGGTCATAGAACAACTATCCAAAGCTAGAGTTAGTTTGTTAGTTAAATGAGATTTTTGAGACATGACCACATGGAAAAGATCACATGATCAAATGGAAAAGATCACATGCTTGCATGGAAATGATAAAATGATCAAATGGAAAAGATCACATTGTCTGATGGTAAAAGATCACATGATCTGATGGAAAAGATCACATGCTTACATGGAAACGATCAAATGATCATATGGAAAAGATCACATGATCTGACAGAAAAAATCACATGCTTGCATGGAAATGATCAAATGATCATATGGAAAAGATCACATTATCTGATGGAAAAAATCACATGATCTGATGGAAAAGATCACATGCTTACATGAAAACGAGCAAATGATCACATGGAAAAGATCACATGATCTGATGGAAAAAAATCACATGCTTACATGGAAACGATCAAAAGATCATATGGAAAGATCACATGATCACATGGAAAAGATCACATGCCTACATGGAAATGATCAAAAGATCGTATGGAAAAGATCACATGATCTGATGGAAAAAATCACATGATCTGATGGAAAAGCTCACATGTTTACATGGAAATGATCAATTGATCATATGGAAAAGATCACATGGAGAAGAATATGATTGGCATAACACTGTGAGAAAATTATCACTACTTTTATGCAATGTGAATCAACCTTAACCCTACTTGTTTAACATAGCCATGCTTAAAGACCTTTGCCTAATCATTGGGCACAGGACTGATTATAGGCTAATGGGTGTCAACTGGAGTTTGAAGGATGTTGCCCAAATTTTGAATATTATGATAAAAGTACATAGTGAGACCTGTGACTTACCCCTTTGCCCAGGAGATGGATCACTATCCTGGAATAGAGATCTAAGTAGGGGTCCCACTCTCCTTTTTAAAAATTTTACAAAATTGGACTGTTGTGTAATTGCTGTTCTGACCCCTGGAATGAACAAATTATCCTTAATAGCAGCTGGTGATGCTTTCAGCAGTTTGTAGCACAACTTGAATTTTGACAATGAGTAACAAGACCTCCAAAGAGCAATCGCAACCGCAGGTGACTAATAAATCTTGACAATTAGTGCTTCATCTTCAAAATGTCCATTAGAAGTCTTGTAATGTTAACAAATACAGTGACAGCCCTACATGAATAATTTTTCAATGGCAAACATGCTATATTACAAATGTTATACAAGATTGCAATCAAGTGAAAGCCTAACTTGTGATCAAATACCAAAATAACAAAACAAGCAATTTCTGTTACAATTTGCAAAGAATAACAAATTCACTTTTCCTGAATCTTTTGGACACTTCAGACAGAGTTTTCAGAGAACGAGAAACAATGTTCTTTAGAAAATGTTCGTTTCTGACAGTAACCCTGCTTCTAGCCCCCAAATTATGATCTCAATGCTTTGACCAACCCACACAAGTCTGCTCATTAATTTTTGTTGCCAGCCATCATGCCAACGTCAGAAGTTTATGTCATGTGATGCTATGCGAGACATAATGTATCATTTCACCTTTCAATCAAATAGTGGCATCTCAAAGGTTAACAATAGTCCGCTTGTACGTGCATATTATCTGAAAAATTTGCTTGTTGTATCACTGGGCACCTCCTCTACCAACTACCTGCTTTCATAAATGTGAATTTTTTAACTTGCTACCCCCTACAGTACATACAAGAGTCTGATAAACACCAAAGACTAACATACCCTGCCAGCAGGATATTCTTAAATAGTTGTAACCCACCAGCCCCAATCTTCATAATGCCAGGCCTCAATTTTCAGGAAAATTTATGGTTGTCCTTCAGGCAACCATTTCACTAGTTTTGGTTGTCCACAAAGAAATTTGGTTGTCCGAAACGCTTTGCACACAATTACAAAACAGTAATTGTGTTCATGTATTATTGGTCAGGAAGGAAAAGCTAGGATGTTTGAGAGACAGAAACACTTCAAGTCTGAAACATGGTAGACGAAAAAAGTTGAAAGAGTTTATCAGTCAGCTTTATAATTCTTCAATCTGAGAGAAAAATGGTTGTCCATTGGACAACCAACCTCAAACATTTGGTTGTCCAAATGAAATTTTAGTTGTCCCGGACAATCGGACAACCATGAAAATTGAGCCCTGATAATGCTATAGCCCACATGCAATTTTAAACCCTAAAATTCAGTACATTAAAAGAGGTTTTCAGTGTACAACCATCTTGGTCTACCAGATGTTTCTGGGGTTCAATGTTCCCAAGGTTCGATGATCCCAGTTTTCATCAATCTGGATGATCTGGCCATGATTACAAGGTTGGCCATTTCCAAAGCTCATTGTTCCCAGAAGTGGGGACCTTCCCTAGATTCAAGAACATTGAACCCTGGAAACAGAGAACCCTGGGAACACTGACATAGCCCAAACCATCCATGATACAAGAAAACAAAGACTTTGAAAGAATAAGGCAGATGGCCCAGAGTTATGGCTTACTATTCTGACTGTCACTGCTCAGATCTATAATTACATCTAGACCACTTTGTTCATCAATAAGTCACATGCATAGTGTTTACAAAATTATCAAGCCTACAAATCATTCAACCAACCAATTTAGAAGCAAAGTTTTACACCTTCCTCAATGTTTGAGTTCTTAGAATGAAAACAATCCAACAAGTTATTTCAGCCAACACATCTTCCTTCCTCTTATCTACACATTATGTAACAATTGACAGCCAGGGTTGTAGCTTGGGCTACTGTTGATGTAAGATTATTATTTCCATTCTGGGTGGGAGTGTATGAAAGGGGGGTTTTCAGCAAGTAGCTGACTTCAGATACCAAAAGACAAGTTCAATGTTACTTCAAGGAGCAGTATTGAGCAATAGGTCAAAGGTCAAAGAGACACCCTTTCATGTCTGCTTACAGTTGATGGCGGGATGTAAACACACATAACAAACACTGTGTTCTGCGAGGTTGGCGCAGCCCTCAGATGTTTTGCTACCAGCTGCCCTGAACAGAAAGGTCATGCAAACATGGCCAGATACTAACATCGAACATTGGTGATAAGTTGTAGTCATTTTGAGCAGGGTGTGCTCTTTTGCTATAAAAAGGAGTGTGCTAAATGGAAAAAGAAATATTGTTGGACAGTTATCAGCAAGTTGCAATTACAGATGGCGAGCATCATCCACTGTAGCTTAACCCTGGTGACATCTACTCTACTATGAAGGAGGAACCCCAAGTTGTCATGTTTATACTCAAATAGATTGGTCAAGATATGATGACATTGGCAGGAAAGCATATTAAAGAGGTTGTCAAAGAGGTAAATAGCAAAATTAAGGTTAAGCAATGACGAACCATGCATCCACACAGGATAATGCATGAATGGGGTAAATAAAAGTGATGTACAATGGTGTAGGCCAATGCATCCAGTAATAGCATTAATCTCTGAGAGTGCATTATTCTGTTTTAATGCACAGGTCCCAAGTTGTTAAACTTGTTCATTTATACACATAAAGAAAATACAGGTCGAAGAAAATTTTGCTGATAAAACAGCGCAACCCTGAGTAAAATAGAGTAGCTTACTAACATTGGTGCCTTATCATTTACTTGAGTTTATCTAAGGCTAATGTATGGCCACCAGAGCAAAAAAAAAAAAAAAAACCAGAAGGTAAGGGTTATCACTTAGTATAAATAAATAAGTTATGTTCATTTTCTTAGAGGGCTACTTAGATTATATGTGGAAGATTATGTACTTCTGTAATTTTCCTACACTATCTGTGTAACTGATCAGTTGTGTAGGACTGTAAGTGGGATCTCAGCCTAGGTGTATGCATGGTTTCCTGTTTGGGACTATGAAGGTTGGATGGGCAAAGTGTAGGTTCTGTGTTGTTTATATAGGTTCATTGAGCAATATCACAGAAGTTAATGAAGACACATTCATTACATGTAGGTTCTCTGTGTAGGTTTACGTAGGTTTTCTGTGAAACATTACATCTAGGTTACATATAATATATAACATGCATGTTCTCCATTACAGAGTATCCCCATGTTAAATTGTAAATGAGGTAATCCATGATGGGTTAAATGTATTTTGCCTGTGTATGTTTACGTAGGTTCTCTATGTAATTCTATAGAAGTTACCCATGATGGAATATAAATGCCAGTTCTAAATGTGGGTTCTCTGTGCAATATTATAGAGGTTACCCACAATGGATTAATACAATGATGCAAAGATGAGTAACGTTAGCCTCTCACTTTTAGAAGGGTGTGAGAAAACGAAAGTCACTAAGGACCAGCTGCTAAGTATGCAGGATGTACATGCTTAAATATAAGAGAGACATATGCATTAGGATTTCAGAACATTCAGCAGGCCTACTGCAACAATTTTGGTATACTTTGGTACCTGAATACCACAAACACCAAAACTTAATATCAATGCAAGCTTAAAGTGCATGCTAAAGTGATTCGACTTAAGTTTGGATTTTACATTAGGTTTATCAGGAAACATCTGACCAATACATTAAATTACTCATGATGAACTTACATGTAGGATCCCACTTAATACTAGATTTTCTGTTTAATAACTTGAATCCAAAACTGTGTGTTGATCTAACAATCCGAAATAGAGGATGGGGACCTGGAGGTATTAATTAAGATAAAGGTTGTCCATTGTGTACAGCTTTTGCTGGGACCAGCGGTAATTCTGAGGGAGTAATTTTTGCTTTTGAAGTACAGTGCCTGTCCTTTTGGAAACTTGAGTGATACTTATAAAGAGCAGGGGGGTCTAAGTTTTTGCCAAGTGAACATCAAATGAATTTAAACATTCTTCACATGAAATTACTTGATGCTAAACTAGGCACAGGCCTTTTTTTCTGTCCAACTCTTCCTTTCCTGCTGGTGAACATGTGCTAGTACCGTGAAAAACATAGAGTCCAGATAAACGGAGCACGGATGTTGCTGGGTTGATGAGTGCTTTCATGGGCGAAATTTGAACCTGTGAAACTCCCTTTTTTCAGACTCTACTTGGTCCAATCAGTCTGATGATTTTTGAGCTTTACTAAGCAGTTTATAGTGACATGCATAAGAAGTGGACCACCTGTAAAAAAAATCAGTGGTTTTTCCCTGTGAAAGCTGCACCCACCCAGCAAAGTTGGAAAAGGGTCCAGAATATGGCTGGTGGGCAACCTCCCTGCAGAAATATTTTAGGAGGTATTTTGTTTCAAAGAGGTTTTGATATGTATCTATGATGCACAAAGTCAACTCACTTTCCCAGCAAGTGCAGGGTTTTTCCCAATGCAATTTTGAAATTTTCAGAAACTTTGAGAAAAATATGTAGGCACTGCTTCCCAGTAGCTATTTTATCTCTGTGTTACAAGATTTGTGTGTGGATTTATTTATGTTCTGTGTGTAAGGTTGCATAAGTTTTTTGTAACAGATTTCATGCAGTGAACCTTCTCACTTTATAAATCCTTGGTAACAAGCTACAAAGGTTCTCTGTGTATGAATGTGGATTCTCGGTGTTTAATTTTTGTACTATTAAACACTATCTTCAACCTAGGAAGGTGATGATGTCTAAGTCTACCTCCCTCCCTCATTCGACTCTGCAGAACTGCTGCTCAACCTTTTCTTTTTTTTAGCTGATGGTAGCAAGACATGCACTTCCATTTTGTTCTTGGTGATCTGGCTTTGAACTGCAGGCTACAGTTACATACTGTCATGACCTAATGAGAACACAGTAAAAAAAAATGAGGAACTTCCCGTCAAAAGAGCGAAAAAGAATGGAAATATGTTTGAACCTGCAAGTTTTCTGTATCATTTATCTTATCTGGGGGCAGTACAATTCTATAGCAGGACTTCCCAAACTAGATATACATGACTGTGGTAGCAATCATTAGTCGAACTGGATCACATGATGTATTCTTTTCGAAGGGCTCTGAGTTTGCACTTTCTGCTTGTTTTCACAAAACTGTTTAATCAAGCATATGCTATCGGCTAGATAATGCTATTAAATAAGTCCACAGTTCACTTGGCAAGGAGTTAGCAGCTTTGCTGCATCAGTCTGCCAAAGAACAGCCCTTTGTCCTAGTGAGAACAAGCTCTGATAAGAGCATGTGGGTTTAAGTAATTGCTTATCTCCACCGAAAATTCTCCATATACAAGAGACAGTGCAAAACTTTTATTCACATTTTACAAGTTTTGTAAATGGAGGTTAGCCACTGTGACCAGACAGGCAGGATTAAAGTGCCTTTATCTTGTACTCAGTATTTTTTCCCCCCAAAAAAGACTGTCACTCTCCGGTTTTTGCTAGAGAATTCCGTATCAGGTATAACATGGCATGAATGCACAGAATTTGAACATGGCTATATAAGGTCTGGTCACTATATATTTATTAATTACAAACCACCACTGGCTTACAAAAGTGGTTTCCACGAGAGCAATAACTAAATATTAATATCATAAATCTTATAAAGCAGTCATAAAAAATAAATAATATAAATAATTTTTGAACCCAATATAAAATTATCATTCCTCTGAGTTAGACACCAATTGTCTGCGAAAAGGTTACAAACATATTAACGATGAAGTCATGAACTGCCCGAAAGTTTCTGTCCAAAATTGCTTTGAATTTCTTGCACAATGGATTGATCTTGACGGCTTGCACTGTCCTCTTCCAGGGATATGCGGCCAAAAACAGTTACCAAGTCAGAAATACGATGTTTGTGTTCCCAGTAAGATGTATTTTTGAATATTTTAAATATAAGTTGCAAATTCTCAGTCCTCACCTGGAAAAATGAAGAAAAACTATCAGTTCGGATACACACTACATAGATTAGGTTGGGCCAACTAAGGGCTTTTCTGCCTACAAACAAATTAATGGCCTCATTTATCTAACTGAGTACACGGCAGTATGGGCAGTTGGGCACAGGAATGATATAAGCAACTTGGAAATAACTGCCAGTTAGATAAATGACTCTGCCAAGTCAAATACATGTTCTGTCAAGTCAAATACATGTATATGTAACCATAATCAGGCTTTGTAGGACACACTTATTTTACCATGCTAAGTGGACCACAAATATGGGAGAAGCCTGCAGCTAATGAATAACCACCTTCAGTCAGATGGGCATCAACTTAACAAAATTCACATGTGGGTTTCAGTTCCTGGCTGGGTCAAAGTAAGATGGATTTTTCATCCATGAGTCATACCAAAGACTCTAAAAAAGGAACCTACTGATGTTGTGCATGATGCTAGACCAAATTTTGTACTTTTTTAATTTTGTACAAAGACCAACTCAGATGAGAAAACCATAGATTTCTCTTGGTTGAATTTGTTAGTTAATTAGATTTTATGTCCTAGTTTCCAACCTATTGGTTCAAGTGGAGCTGATCACTACATTTTTTCGCTGTGGCTCACTGGCTTGTTTTCCCTACACCATTGCTCACAGTATGTGGAGCATCACGCACGACAGCAGTAGGTTCCGTTTTTAGAGTCTTTGGTACGACTCTTGGATGAAAAACCCATCTTACTTTGACCCAGCCAGGAACTGAAACCCAGATGTCAATTTTGCTACATGCTTCATCACTTCAAATGCCACTCCTTTTATCCACTTGGACACAGGACTGGTCCAGCAATAGACAACTAGAGAAAACATTCACAAGCAACAAATCTTGTGAAAGGTCAAAGTTTAAAGTTGTACCTCTTCCTTTGTGTCAGTTGTCCACTTATGCAACAACTCAAATGGACATTGATGTTATTACAAATACAAACACACTACAGTCAGTCAAATCTTGTGAAAGGTCAAAGTTTAAAGTAGTACCTCTTCCTTTGTGTCAGTTGTCCACTTATGCAACAACTCAAATAGACATTGATGTTATTACAAATACAAATATACTACAGTCAGTCAATGCAAGTGAAACAGTATTACACACTGCCAGCAAATTTGTGTGACTATGTGCACGCATGCATGGACAGTTACGTGCATAGTTACGTGGATTCCATTTTAAATCAATTGAGTATGGTTGGCTAGGGTTGCATTTATTGTGTTTGGTTAACGGCGGTTTGTCGTGTGACGTTTGTGAGTGAAGACACGAGCACAGAATTCAAAATGTTACATAATCATGCAAGAAAACGGACGAAGAAAGACTGTTGAAGCACTTCAGGCCAACTCTTCCCACCCTGAACAGTTCCAATTCTCTTAACCTACTTACTTAGCCCTTCCCACAACTTTCTAAAACTCATTCCCACCCAGACAAAATATCATTTTACTGTTTCAGGGTGACAAAACCCAAATGCTTAACCAGACCTGACTGTCCGGGGGAGGGAGGGGCATCCCGATTTTGTACTAGTTGAGCTGTTGAGTTGATGCACGTGGAAGTGTCGTGTTCAGTGGCGTAGAGAACAATATGAAAGTAGTGAGGGGGACAATTTTGAACCATGCATGCAACTCATACTACCCCATTGACCAAAAGGTACATTTTTCATGCTATTTTTTAACGAAAAAAGTAAAAATAAAAGCCTATATTGAAGAAAATTTTAGGGAAATGGCATTGTAGCGGCTAAGAAAAGATTTCCACTGACTGCTTTATGAGCGATCACTTGCAGCTTTAAGGGTTGCAATTTAAAGCCCTAGTTCTCTCACCCCAAACAGTATCAATTCTCCTAACCTTCTTACTGAAGCCCCTCCCACAATTGTCTGAAATTCATCCTCATCCAGATACAATCTCAGTTTATTGCTTCAAGGTGAGTATAGAAAAACTCAATTTATATAATCAAAACACTTTCAGTACTGTTCATGCTGTGTAATTTAAGCTTTGGTACTCTGCATTGTTTGAGCTAGCTGTCAATCAAAGAGCTAAGCCAATTGAGAATTTGGGTACCCCCATACCAAAATTGTAGTTTGGGGGTGAGAGGTTTCGCACTTTAAGGCGCGCGAAGAGCCCGGAAAATTTTGCCTTTTAAAACAAATAATTTTAAATTTGGAACTTTTATTAGGAAGAATTAGGAATGATGGAAAACTTAGGAAAACCGCACTCTATTTGACAGGTGTCTCAAATGGCAAATTTTCGAATTTTTCACTTTTTCGTGTAAGGGCACGATTGCCCATGCCTCCTGTAGCTACGCCACTGCTCTGCAACATTGAACATTGATACAATTTTGAAACTTCAAACTGACAGGGTTGAAAGGTGTGTATGATAGCATTTGAGTACGGTACGCCAATGGCTTCCTGCCTAGAATATGAAGTCTTGCTAGAAAGACTATCTTCATTTGGCGCTGAGCGTACAGAAAATTTTGAAAAATCGGGACCCCTCAAACAGCCGGAAAAGGCATGTCTCGGGCTTGTAAGTAAGAGCTAAGTTTTCCGATTTTCTTGCGAATGTGAAAACCACTGTATTAAGGATGAATTACGGTGCGCCAGGCGCGCCCAAATTTCTGCCCTTTTGAAACAATAATATGTTGATATGGAGCTCGTATTGCAAAAAAGCTTTGGATTCGGTGTTTCCTGTGAAGAAGTTTAACCCTTTACCGTTGTGCTCCAATCGGGGCATATTTGCGCGCCTCGGGGGTGGGCGGAAAAGCGGACGTAGCACGTCCTGCATCAGCTTCCGTAGGCTATTGACCCCGTGACCTTAAACTATTGTCTCTCTCGTTGTTGTTGCTGAATTTTCGGGTAGCTTCTCGCAGTCTCGAGCTCGGCGTGAAACAGTAAAGTTGTGTGACAACCGCGCTCTCCGCCTGGGTCCAAAAGGACCCAAACAACGGTAAAGGGTTAAAGAGTTCGGGGGATTACTAAAGAATCTGCACTTCCTTCAAATATTGGTGGCAAATCTGAGAATGATTGCTTTTCGAAAGTCCTCCCGACTCTCTGGCAAAGGTCCGTTTGGCAAACTATAAACTGCTTTACGAAAAAGCTAGATTGCACGACGCTCAATCGTTGATGCTACACAATTTTATCTAAGGCCTACGAACTGACACTTTACCAAGACCCCTCAAAAGTTTTCCAAACTATTTAGAAAAAACATTTCAAAATCAAAAGCTTTCATTGAAGAAAATTTGGAATTCTATGAAAGACAGTAACCAAATATGGCAATATAGCTGTCAGTGTTTCTTGATAATGTGGTGTCACATATCATAAATATCCAATTTCGCCATTTCCAGAGCTCGGAAAAGTTTGCCAAACTGATTTATGTGCGAGAACAAATGCACCTCACATTGCATTTGCTCCTTTTGAGATTTTAAACAATGAAAAAGGTTTTTTTACCCGGGAGGGGGACGGAAGCATGAAAATATATCTGATATATAACATCCAAATAAACATTTTTAAACGTTGAAGGAAAAGGTACGCGCTTGATGTTCTTAGTCTCCTTGCATGAACGGTGGGCTGTGTTGTCCCATAATTAAGTTCCTTTCGTCAGATAGTCATTTTACTGAATGTGTTGATGACTTGATCAAAGTCACCGGACTGACTGGATCAGAAATGTCGCTTTCTATAATGAGGAGAGCAAGAGAGGAAAGTTTTTCCTCCGATAAAGTGGACCTCAGATGTTATTTTGTTAACTTTAGACGGCTGAATGAATGTTCATATATTTTTCTAAATGAATGTTCATATATTGACCAAAACAGTGTTCCATTAATGCAGATCAATCTTGCTTTTGATGTTATACTTGGCACACTTTCTTTCTTTCCTCATTTTTCTCTTTTTTCCTGTCCCCTTCTTTTTCCGTTTTCCTTTTTTCTTCTGCCTTTCTTTCCTTTCCTTCGCCTTTTTTCTCTTTTTCCCTTTCTCTTCTTCCCTCTCTTTTCCTCTTTTTCATTTCTTTCCTTCCCTTCCCTTCCCGTTTTTTCTTCCCTTCCCGTACTTGTGTCCGGGGGGCAATTCGCCCCCTAGTTACGCCACTGACAAAACCCCAAATACAAGACCCCAATGCATGGGCGTCCGCAGAAATTTTTACAAGGGAGGGGGGCAAGGTCATCCATGGATGATTGAATTGTGTACACTACGGTAAGCGGAGCGCCACCATCAGTTGGCGCGGAACGTACAAGAAAATTTTGGGCCCCACAAACCCTCCAGATGGCCGGAAATGACACTTGGCGAGTGTTATAAGCTGCATGTACCCTGCATGTACCATGTAAGCTGCATGTGCCCTGAAACAGGAATTTCATGTCTGTAATTTTTAGATTTTTAGAATTTTCAATGTAAAAAATTGTTGAAGGGAAATCTGCCTCTCGGTCACGGCCTCGCACGCCTATGCACGATAAAACTTACAACTTTCAAACAGCCTATATAGGCCTATATCCGTTAAATGTCCGCATATTTCACGAAAAGAAGTTCACGCTGTAAGTGAAGATATTTTGATGATTTATTTTTAATTTTTTTTATTTCAATTTTTTATTAATCTTTTTCACAAGTTTGATTTTCCGGGGGGGGGGGGAGGGAGGGGGGACAAGTGCCCCCTTGCCCCCCCCTTCCGGACGCCCATGCCCCAATGTGTCATCAAAGCACCCTCAGTTCAGTGCTATGGGGTACTGCTATGTATTTCTGAATTTGCTGTCAGTCAAAGAGCTAAGCAAATTGAACATTTCTGTAGACTACCGTACAAACATATAGTCTGAGGTGAGAGTCGACTGCATTTAAGAATGGGCGTCAATTATGGAGGGGGCAGGGGGACATGTCCCCCAATTTTTTGAGTGGAGGGGAAAAGTAACTAACGTAAAACGCACCCCTCCCGCACTTTTTGTGACCTGAAGATTAAAAGTTACGTACTACCAAAAATACTATACATGTAGGTTATGGAAGATGTGCTCTACCGATTACGATCGATTTCTGTATCAATAATTACACGTTTATACTTTGCAAATCCCCCAAATTTTCGCGCGCTCCTCGCGCTTGCAGTCTCATTGATGTTTTTTTTCACTTACATATCAAACATACATTATGTATCTTTCTCTATGATTATGTCGATTGTTCGTGTGTGCATAGGGCAGCAGGTGTGGTTATGAAGGAGCACAGCATTTAGGAATTTGAAGAAGCGGAATCGTCCCCTACTATGTTTTTTATGAAATTTGTAATCTTTAGTGAATGACCAGTCTGGCAGGCATAACACATTTTAAGAAAAATGTCTTGGTGCACAGTGTGCATGCAACTTTTTCCGAAAAATAAATGATTTCAAATGCAAAAGTTCGACACGTGCACATCACACATTCGTATAGCGAATCGACCATTTCGTATTTAGACCATTATAAGAAGTAAAATTACACTGAATTTTGCTAGATTAGAGGCGTCAATTTGGAAAAAGAGTTACACCCCATCCTCTGTCTGCATATAGTATATGATGAGGTGGCGTTTTAAACTTCGAAATATTTTACTGTTTTGTGTATCAGCAATCTTTCACCGATAGGCCTATGCAACAGTGCCTCAGCAACACCAGTGGGTACCACCGCCCCCCCCCCCCCCTCGATCTGAGTTTTTCCTGCAGTAGATTGAAGTGTGCTTTGATCGGTTTATGGATTTTACCTTCTTTCACCACAAATGGTTTCTTACTATTAGATTTTTGTAAAAATCCTTCGCAAGCTTTTGCAATTTTCGTTGTGATTCTATTTACTTATGGAGTATACCTGGTATTTAAATTCACACTGATTTTATAGTCCGTTGAAGTAATTACCCACACTTTCAAGACCATGTTTTGAAAACTTTTGGGTTTCCTAGCAACTCAAAATATTGAAACATTTAGCATCATTTTGCATCTGGGTCCACTTTTCTCAGACAGTGAGTGACGTAGCTACAGGGGGCAGGCGGCTCTGGAGAAATGAAGAATTAGGAACCAGTCTATAATGTGGTTTTGGCAGCTCATGCAATTCCGAAATTCCAAATTTTCTCCAGTAAGAGCTCCATATTCGTCATTAGTTGTTTCAAAAAAGCAAAATTTTCCGCGCGCTCCACGCGTCGAAAATTGCAACCCTTATCCAGCGGTGCTGGCGCATACCTTCAGTTTGGTTAATTTTTCCGAGATATGGAGGTGGCAAAATCGGAAATTTGCTACATGTGACACCAGATCATCAAGTGGCAACGGTAACTGCTATTTTTATAATTTTTCTTTCATAAAATTCCAAATTCCCTCCAATATTAGCTCTTGACTCAAAAAATTTCGTCGGAGAGCCTCATTCCGTAGGCGTTGGATAACATTTTTGTAGCAACAGCGATCTTTGGTCGTCGCTCAATTTCAGAAGTTGCCAACAGGATATACATATTCTTCAGTAATCACCCAACTTTTCAAATTTCCTTACAGGAAACTCAGAATCCAAACTTTTCTGCAATACAAGCTCCATATTTTCAAATATTCTGCAAAGGACATAAGTTTCAGCCGGCTTCGCGCGCCGAAAATTACGTCCCTCCCCCACTGTGAAAATCAAATCGACGCCCCTGCCTCTGAGATAGGATTATCCTTTATTCGGAGTCATATGTAGAAATAACCATGGCCCTACGAAACTCTTTCTCTCATTGCCCGACACCAGTTCCCAACCAGGGCATAAAGTCAGTCCGACTGAGGCAACAAAGTCTGCCCGATTAAGCAAGCTGTAGGAAAATGGGGGGGGGGGGGGTTGCAACCACTCGGTCCCTTGTCCCGTATGCCCATGGAAATAACATCCCTTATTCTCTTTCCGAAGTGGATAACGTTTGGTTCAAAATCCATTCAGAGTAACGACTCTCGCGCCTAGTGCATTTCTAAAATTAAGTTTGTCTTCGAAAGAACATTGCAAAAGTTATGTATAGTGTTACAGTTACAAACAACTTTTACTTCTGTCGGCATGTTTTGTTTATGGACTGCAAGAAAGGCACTTCTTTCGATAGGCCTAGTTCGAGAAATTGGCAGAACTGATGTAGGTTAGCCCTCCTATTTTCACCACTGTCACAGTGATACGTACAGTATGGTTCTCAACATGAAAAAAAACTTTAAAACACTGCTTTATATCTTCTTATGTCGTGACATCTGGGTAGGTTTGTTCGTTAGATGACATTTAACAGTTCAGTTTCTAATAAACTGGTTTCGGTCGGCCCGGTCACAGTCATTGTTTTCCAGTTACGGCTAATTGGCTTGTTTTGCCGTTGATTATGCTGAGCACAAAATCCAGTGACATTATGTGTCCATGGTAAAACTTCGGCACGACCCTACCAGGAATCGTACTCCAGATCTCCCGACAGCAAGTCGGATGCTCCAACCACGTGATCACACAGTCGGTATGTTCCGTTAGACAGAGTTTTGCGGCGCAGTTTCAAACCAATGGTTTAATTCGGACCGCCCACGACATTTTCCAGTTGTGGCCCTGGCTTGTTTTCCGCTCTCTATTTATTATGCTTAGCACCAAGCACAATGGCAGTAACCTTTACTACGACCCGGCCAGGAGTCGAACTCTACGGTCCTCCCGGATGCTCTAACCACTTGACCATGCAGTCGGTAGGAAGTTCATTGACTCCACTCACTTCTACGCAAATTAATTTAAGATATGAGATAGAGAGTAGCTTTGAAATCTTGTAAAGCAGTGGTTTTAAATTGAGTATTTCATCCCCCCTATACCTCCTGCTTAGCGATCGTCACCCTGCCACCCTTTGGCAATACTCCCCCCCCCCCCCATTTGCGGAAACGCCGCAGGGCTATAACGCCCCACAAGAAATCGATGATATAATTGATAACAAACCAAATTGTGGAACTTAATTAATCAAGACTTTACTTCCTTTGTGCAATCTTGTCGAGTAGGCCTATTAGTAAATTTTTAAACGTAGGCTATTTTCTTTAGAAAGTAGGCCTAAACCAAGGACCTGTGCTGCATGAAATATTCAATATCAAAAAAGTGTCATGTATATGAAACCACGAGAATGAGTTTATTTATTCGAATAATGGTGACGGCATTTCCTGTAAGTTCGGAACAGAACTCTTTCCGTCTCCGAGGGCCCCATTGTCAGTAGACCAGTTTACACCGACTGAATAAGCAGATAAAGGAAACGGTATTTAAAGCAATAAACTTATCAACTGGAAAGTGAGTGATTCGGTCCCTCTTTAAGTTATTGTTAAGATGTGCCTTTCCTCAAGAACATGGTAAAGGATTTTGGAAACTAGGCTCGAAAAATTCAAATCAAAAACCAAGTTGTAGCTCAGCGTGAGTGGCGGCAACAGGGGAGCCGTTTTTCCTCTAGATTTCCTCACATTTGACCAGGTATACCCGAAACTTCATTGTTCCTCCAGAGATATGCTAAAACCTCAGAATACGGGGGCTCCGCTCCCTGAACGGCCTCATAAAGGCTTGTCGCATGAATCAAACAGGGGTCATAAGCTGGTTCCGTACAGGAAGCTGCCATTCCGTGGACCCCATTTGCTATAACATAGGTCATGTCACGTATCATGAAATTTAAATTTTCACCTAGAGATGTGGTGAAACCTCAGAGCTTCCGAAGGCTCCTCCTCCTGAACACCCTGGGAATTTTCCCCAGTGGACACCACTACTGGCCATTAGCGGAACCCTTTGAACCCTCATTCAAGAAACTCGGACTATTCAAGAAACTGTTCCCTCCCCCAAAATTTCCTTCTCTTGCCCTCGTTTTGCCCTCGATTCTGAAGCCGTGTATGTTATCCGACTATATTCACAAACAGCCATTAACATAGAAGTGTAAAGAGTGTTTTAAGACAAGATCGGTAGTCGTAGCCGAAATTGCTTGCAGTGGAAACTTTTCAGGAGTTAAAATATGGGTAGAAATGTATTACTGATAGATAGAAACTAACAATTTTTCGCTTCTATCAATGTATATGTGTAAATGTGAGGTCCACATATTAAATTTTATTCTTTGGAAGGAAAACGTTCAGCGGCGACGTCGGTTTCGAGACACCACTCTCTTCCACCATACTTTGACAGATGCTGAAAGGGATGCCGCTTTTTTCAAACAAAAAGAAAATTTGATTCGGTTGAATATTTTCTCAGTTTGGTTTACTAATTTTGGTCGTGGACAGTTTGAAATATTTTTGAGGAAAATTGGGATTTAATTGTGGGAAAATTGAACAAAAAAAGTCTACTAATTTAAGAAAATGCTTTCCAGCAGATCGTCTGGACGACTGACTGTTGTAGGGATTATATATTTTACCCTACATTTTAAAGTTCTCAAACAAAATCGCAATAATTCCTCAACTGGGGCCGGGATTCTTCCCCGAAGGTACCGTCTTCCCACTGTTTCCAGTCCTGCACCTTATGTAAGACATGTGAGACAAGGCAGTGGCAGCGGGACCGGAGCCGGCTTGAGTTCAACACCGAATGAAAAGGGCCATTGGTTAAAGATATGTTCACCCCCTCCCCAATATTTGCAAAGTGCAGTTTCAAGAAGTGGGTACATACAGCTTATAGAACACTGTGGAAATGCCGCATCTAGCCGGGTGGGGTGGGTGGTTGAGTTATTTAGTTAAATATTTTCCTGTACGTTCGACGCGAATTGATGATGGTGCTCCTCTAAGAAAGTCTTGCTGGTACTCAGCCCTAATTTTGTCCGCTCTGCCGCGCCTGGAAGGGATCTATACACGATGGACTATACTCCATCTGACTTACTAAATCGTTAAAGCAATATTAATTTGCAAGGGATACTGACTGACTGAGGACAGGGGAAGAAAATGGACCAAGGATGAGCCCGTGGATGAGTTTTGAAATCAGTGACCTGATTTATGAATTTTTCATAAAATCTCACCACACTAGAAAATGGAAGAAATCGAAAATAAAATTACGAAATTAAAATGTCGATGTTTTAATACAAGTTTACGTTAAAGTTTGGGGACAGCCCAGTTGGCTCATCGAAGATCCTATTGTGCAAGAGTGGGCGTCGATGAACAATGGGGAGATTCGTCTACTCTTTCCGACAAGTGTCCAGATGCTAATGTAGGAAGCCAATTCTCTCAAATCAGCTCACGTGACTGCCGTTTAACGCCATCTGACGGGCGTGAGTGTATCCCAGTCTTTAATTACTTTTCCAAAGGTTGAGAGGGGTGGAGGACACAATGCTCTGTGCAGTTGGCACTCAAAGGCTTAATCGAGCAAGGAGGACAACTTTCGGAATAAGACGGCTTCCTGAATCGAACAACTTCCTGAAACGGATAATCGTACTTTTAGATTAATATTCATCATTTCGATGACCTCTCTCTCTGTATCACTTGGAAAAGCTATGCAGTGGTCAAGTGAAATTTGATCCCAGAAAATTACTAAGTGGTTTACCTGGACTTGAACCGGGACCGTCAGTGTGAAAGGCAGTACATTCCACCACCAGGCCACCGCCTTCACATCCACAAGATCGCTTCTTACACGTTTTGGTCATTTTTCTCAATAACTTCTTGCTATTCTTACGAAAATCTCACATGGGAAATTTGTGGATTTGGATTGTATACCTCGCTCTAGCTACCCCGATACCACAACCTACGATCTTAACGTCACGGTTGACTTTTTTCTATCAAGAAAGGTCATTAAAAGCAACAATTGTAGGCCTATGCTATTACTCGTCTTAACTAATGGAACTGTACATTGAAAAAGGAGAAATCTTTTGTTTTGGCCACTTTGGGTGACAAACAACTAATTAAATTCCTAACTGGCCAAATGCCCTCTTCTTATTCAGGTGTGCAATACTTCATTTTTCTTCAAAGTATGAAAGATTGGGCGAAAACGTACCCATGCCCCCTGAACGGTCCCTACAACAGATCGTTTCGAAAGTTGTCTGTATATATACCTACGAGTATATATCCTTTCGTTTGGTAATACGCCGCGCCAGGAATATGACGGTTCGTTTCAAGTGTCATATCTTTCCACATGCTACGTCTAGTTCAAGACGTAGGCAGCGGTTGGGAAAATGGGGGTGGGGGTGGTCTTCTGGCAGGAAATACTTAAATGGACTGTCCCTCTCCAACCCGAATCAACAAATAGGAAGGGAAAAGGGTTCACTTGAAGGATTAATGTGACCGAGACATAGCAGAAAGTATACCTCCTTTGGGAAAATAGTGTATCAATGAATCAAAGTAGGCTGGTTACGTGTCTTTTGTTCATGATGATGCCCCCAATATCTGAAACAGATCGGCTCTTGTACCCGACTGGCATGGTTAATTCAATTTACTGGGAAAGACTGTTCTCAGGTTTATTAATTTTTACGCAAATTTAACGCCAGAGTCACGCATTTTGGAGCTCAAGCTACAGTGAACCGCCATCAGTTTCTCAGTTAAGCAATGTCCCAGTGAGCCACAACTGGACAAAATGCCGTGGCCGGCTCGACTTGAACGAATATGTTGGAAACAGGGTCGTAAAACACTATCTCGGTAACTGACCGACTCCATCTGGTTAAAAAAATCCTCTCACTGTAATAAAAAAAAATTGTCAGGCAGTCAGGCGACCATTTCTTGCTTATGAGTACTCGCCACACTTCCGGTCACTATCTGTACTTGATATATTATACCAGTAACTCCATGATTATACGGTACCCAATAATTTCCGGAAGATAATTTGAACACCAATCTGATAAAACTGAGTATCAATTAACGCCAATGTGTTAAGTTTTTATTCCATCATGGCTTTGTTGAAGAGTTCAAAGAGAGTATCACATGACCCCGGCCCTTTTACACTCTTAAAATCAAAAGACTGAACTTGACCACTCTCTAATAGCGTGAAAAGTGTGAATTCATTCCATTAGAGTATTAATTCGCTCCCAGGAGAGTGAAATCCACTACAAAGAGAGGAAAAAATCACTCTTCCACAAGTGCCTGCAATGATCACTCTTCTTTTAAGAGTGATCACTGTAGGCACCAGTGTTGTAGTCGAGACCGGCATGTCCGAGACCGAGACCAAGACCAGGTGTAAAATTCGAGACCGAGACCGAATGTACATTTTGCATAGGAAAATAAACTGTCCAAAATTTTGAATACGTTTTTATCTACTATAACCTTAGTTACTTTATGCTATAAAATGACATGTAGGAGCAAGTGCATCATCATTGATCTTGTACATGTTTTACCATATGCATGACTGTACGCAACAGGAGGCTAGAGCCATCACTCCGAATTGGCTTAGACCTTGCTTACTTAATCGGGCAGACCATAGCACCTCAGTGGGGCAGAAATTATGCCCTAGTTGAGGATCTGGAAAAGTGCAAAAGGTCACCGCCCTTAGGAAAAAGAGCCTGTTTTGGTTATGGTCGCCGCCTATGCCAAAACCGGGAGCTTCCAGTTGCCTGACCAAAAATAGAATAAATAACTTTTAAACACTAATCCAAGTTTTTTTTTTTTTCAAATAAGGCCATCATTGCTGTACAGAACTCTTTCTCACGGGGGTGGTGACTTTTTTCACGACTCCAGGTGCCCAACCAGCGCATAATCTCTGCCCCACTGAGGGACCAAAGCCCGTCCGATTCGGGAAGGTAATGGCCATTTGTGGGTTGGCAGCCCCCACAAATGGCCCCCAGTCCCAGTCCAATACGGCCCAGGTAGCCCTCCTCATCAAATCAGAGCCTGTGGGTGTTACAGGTTCTAACTCACAGGAAAAAGATAAAGGGCATGTCCTCTCACCCCAAACTAGAAAAATTATCGTAGTAGTCTACAGAAATTACCTCGTATTTGGTGTAACGGTGAGAGCTTCCGCCTCTCACCCTGGAGGCCCGGCTTCGAATCCCAGGTTGAGTCATACCAAACACTCTGAAAGTGGATCCTACTGCCGTTGTATGTGATGCTCCGTATAAGCAATGGAGTACGGAAAAAAAGCCAGTCTGGAAAAAGGGCCATGGCCTGCTCGACTTAAACCAATAGGTTGGAAACTAGGCCGTAAAACTCTATCTAACTCAAGGAATTTTTGAAAAGTAAACTCAATCTATGAGTTTGTAAAGGTAAGGTGAGGTTCAGTGAAGTAGGCAATTTTTCTCTGAAGGGGGGGGGGGGGCATGGAGTATGTTGAGTGATTGCCGGTAGGGGGAGGGGTCTAAGGGAGAGGGTTTCCCTTTCCCTTTGAAAATTCTTGACCTTTTCAAGGAGCTTAAATGCAAGATTGTGCAAGATTTTTAATTTTTCAGGAATAGTCCTGAAAGTAAAATTGTGGTGGTTAATGGGGTAAAACTGAAAATTATTTTGTGTCTTTACATGCAATCAGATGCCAAACGGTACTGGTACCTTTTCGAAGAGAAATTTGTTTTTAAGTTTGCATACTTTTAGGGATCAAATTAAAAAAGCATCAGTGATGGGCTTAAGGGCACGGGAGCATGTCCGTTTTTTTTATTTTTATGCATGAAAAAGTGATTCTATCATAAATACAATACTATCTAAGTTGAGCGCCTTTATCAGTTGGTGTGGAGAGGAAACTATTTCGAAAAATCGCTATTCCTCAGATGGCCGAAAATTGTATTATCATGCTTTTAAAAGTGTATCTAAATAGTCTTTATTTTTAGCTTTTGCAATAATTAAAAACCATCAACTTGCTAAGAGATCAGAAATTGACCACAAAATGTACCATAACATTGGATGAAATGGTAGGCTATTTCATCTTCAGGGGGGAGAGACTACAACGGAATTGAAAATGTGCTGTTTCCCTATTGCAACTCTTGGCTACACTCAAGATCCGCTGAATTGATGCAATTTTGTATGTTACTGTCCGAACTTCCGACTACAAATGGGTTTATTCCAAACACCTGTTGCATGATAACTTGCTCAGCGCACCTGACCATCCTACACTCCCCTGCCCTTGCTCGTACGTCTTTAACGGCTGCGGAACGAACCTGAGAGATGCCCCTTACCCTTTGAAATTGTTTGTAAAAGTTGGTGTCCTTACATGCAATCTGGTGCCACATATGCTACCTTCTATGAGGAAAGGGGTTGGGTGGCATAGCCCAATGCCCTCCCTGGGTACTTCACTGGTGGGGTAAGATAAAATTTATTGATATCCATCATAAAATAACAATGGACAAAAAACACTCGCTTAACTGAAAAAATGAAAAAAATACATAAGAAAGTTATCTATGCATCTTACAATGTACGCAACACTTCAATTTTCAGTGTTTAGATATTAATTATCTTACTTAAATAAAAAAAAAAAAATTGGCCGGTCTCGAAGCGAGACCAGGACAATTTTCGAGACCACAAGGGTCCGAGACTGAGACCGAGACCACAGGGTGTCGAGACGAGCACTACAACACTGATAGGCACTCCATCAAGAGTGAAACTTAACTCGTTTAAAAAGGAATGTCACTCTTCTTAGAGTCAATTATCACTCTAATGGAGTGAATTCACACTTTTCTCTCTATCAAAGAATGATTAAGTTCATTCTTTGATTTTAGAGTGTAAGAGTCACTTTAAACATGGTGTTCTTGAACATAAGCTATGTTCATTGAATCACTATCGGAGTGAAATTGCAATAAATAACAACATAACTATATTCTATATTTCTAATGGTTTTCATTCCACATCCATCACCAGGATATGTTTATATTCAAATTAAGGCTGTCGCCAATTGCAGTGCCGGTAAGCTATGCCTTCGGGAATCTCCCTGAAAGTTCCCGTCGCATGAAACATTTGAAAAGGCCATTCAAACAATGCACTGAAAAGGCAATTTCCCTGTAATCTAGAGTTATCATTTGCCAAAATGATACTTTTCTGGAGGGCTCTCCGTGAAAACAGATGGTCCCCCTCCGAGTCTACCCGCGAATCTCACTCTTGAAAAAAGGCATAACCTACACGGTTTTGGTGTTAATTTATGACACAACCTCACATACGAGCTCGTTTTTAATGATTAACTTACATAACACCATTTCGTCCAATGGTAGCATTAGCATTCATCTGGTAGCCCTGACGTCCGTTTTGATCATTTTGCCCTTTGCCCACAAGTTTTTCTATTGACTGATTGAAGTGACAATTTTATTGCAGACAAAAGCTTAAAATGATGACTGCTTTCACTCTTTTACACCAACCTGAAAACACCATTTCCGGCTCTGCGAGGTTTGCGATTTTTCAAAATTTTCCGCTTGGATATTTTTGGCGACCACTTCTGCCCCCCCCCCCCCCCCCCCCAAATATTTTGCAAAACTATATATGTGCAAGTTTACACTCCTAAAAATAAAAACTGAAAGTTCACTCGTTTAAAGAGTGAACTTTTGAAAGATCACTTCAAAAAAGCGGAAGTTAACTCCTACAAGAATCACATCCCCTCCAAAAGAGCAAAGTTTCACTCTTGATGGAGTGCATGCAGAGACCACTCTTAAAGGCCCATTTTCTCACCCCAAACAGTACCAATTCTCCTAATCTTCTTACTGAAACCCCTCCCATAATTGTCTGAAATTCATCCTCATCCAAACACAATCTCAGTTTATTGCTTCAGGGTGAGTATAGAAAATACTCAATTCATATTATCAAAACACTCTCAGTACCGTTCAGGTTGTGTAATATAAGCTTTGGCACTCTGCATTGTATCAATCAAAGAGCTGAGCCAATTGAGTATTTTGGTACCCTGGTTCCAAAATTGTAGTTTGGGGTGAGAGGTTTGGCCCTTTAAAAAGAGTGATCACTGCAGACACTTTTTAGGGAGTGAATCTTCGCTCTTCTTGAAATTAGTTTCGCCATTCTTTGAGCGGAATTCACACTCTTATAAGTGCATTCAAACTTTCACTCCATTAAAGAATGACTAAAGCCCAGGTCACACTACAGCGATATCGGATCGGATTTTTATGAATTTTACTTCATATTTCCTCCATCTTTGGTCAAAAAGAAACAAAAATTTGACATCCTGTGTAAATATTTGATTTGTATTGCGGTACTAGGAAAATCTAAGTTATACTAATTATTCCATGACGTCACATCCGCAGACAGCTTTTATCGGGTACGCGTAGTCCGATAAAAGCTATTTGTCAACTTGACGTCACGAAATAAATAGTTTACATTTCATTTCCGTGGTCTTCTCATACCGATCATACATTTCCACAAGATGGCAAATTTTCAGTTCTTTCCGTCAGTGGATGGAGGGGATTTTAACTAAAACTCACAAAATCGGATAGTAATCCGATCCGATATCGGTTTAGTGTGACCTGGCCTTAAGTTAGTTTTGAGAGTGTATACACTCTAAAAAAAGTTGGGCAAAATATAGCACATGAAAAATTGTCGGGGAGAAAATTTCTAAGGGTTTGGCAAAACATCACTATTCTTGTTTCGAAGTATTGGTTATGCAGTTGGAATCTTGTGCACAGACCGCCAAAGCCGAAACCAAACCGACAGAATGGCCGACGGACGTTCTAGGCGGTATGGCAATTTTCGGACCGAACGGTAAAAGTGAAAAACAGACGTACCGGTACACTCCGGATCTGAATGGTCGAATGAGTGCATGCTTCTTGAGAAATAATTTAGCCAACGAAAAATCTGTGTTTTCTATCACAGGTGTGTTTCTAAGAGTAATTTAGTGTTCAAGCAGAACTCGTCTGTACTGTTGCAAACTACCTTGACCACAGTTGTATTATGGCCATGTGAGGCAGGACGGAAAAGAAAACTGACGGTACGCATGGGAAGGAATGACTACAGTTCAAGTCTATGGGCATGGGCGTCCGCAGGTATGGGCAAGGGGGGGGGGGGGCACCTAGCCCCCCCCGGAAAATCAAAAATTTGAAAAAACGTCCGCAGGTATGGGCAAGGGGGGGGGGCACCTAGCCCCCCCCCCCCCGGAAAATCAAAAATTTGAAAAAACGTATAAAAATCAAAGCAAAAACCCGAACAAAACGTGTTTTCCAAGTTTCTATGCGAAAAATAGGCTTTAGAAATGCCATTTCCGGCGATCCGGGAGGCATTTTGGGCTGAAATTTTCGCATGCTCTGTGTCAATTGATGGTGACTTGGAACAAAGTTTGCCTTCAAACAACGGTGACTATCGAAGATTTTCTTTCCACTGGGTAGAAATGGCAAGTTTAGTTTTGCATATAATCCTCTGACAAAATATTACTTTATCTATCTTTCCCTTAAAAAATACAGCAAATTATCTATCTACATTCTTTCTTTTTTTTTTTTGCATACCTCCATCATATCTTAAGATGTATACCAATCCTTTCAGCAACGAATATGCAATATTTGAGACAAACTGGTAGTGACATTGAAGTGATAAAGGTGGGATGAAGTTCGAGGGTGTTCTGATTTTAAGGGGGTAGAGGAGTGAGAGGAACATGCCCCCTTCCTCCCCACACATAAACATAATGGCACATCTACTAACCATCAAAATGTCCCCACTGATTTCTATCAGTGGAACCGTTAAGTGTTTTGCAATGAAATACACAATTCAACAGATAATTAAAATGAGGACTGATGTACTAAAAATGGCCAAATGTGTTGTACATGCAGAACATAAACATAGAAAAAGAACAATAAGCTTAATGTTTTAACTTGCCACTCACACAAAATTCAATGAATGTGTTCAGTGTTTTTTGTTACTGTACCTTCAATGTCCCATAAACACAATTCATACACATTATTGGAGGAACCAACTCTTTCTTCAAAAAAAAAAAAAAAAAAATGTGGCAACTTAAATAGGATATTATTTACTGGGCTTGGGCTACTATGTTCCCAAGGAGTAACAACAGCCCTTATAAGTGCAGATAATCAACCTCTTCTTTTGATATTGATTAATTGAACAGTTCTTCTCATTAACAATTAATTGATTACAGTAATGAAGCTGTTATTCGTGATTCAGCAAAAATGGTCGTAGAACAACTTTCCAAATCTAAAGTTAGTTTGTTAGTTAAATGAGATTTTTGAGACATGACCACATGGAAAAGATCACATGATCTGATGGAAAAGATCACATGCTTGCATGGAAATGATCAAATGATCATATAGAAAAGGTCACATGATCTGATGGAAAAGATCACATGCTTACATGGAAACGATCAAATGATCATATGGAAAAGATCACATGATCTGATAGAAAAGATCACATGCTTACACCGAAATGATCAAAAGATCACATGATCACATGGAAAAGAATATGATTGGCATAACACTGTGAGAAAATTATCACTACTTTTATGCAATGTGAATCAACCTTAACCCTACTTGTTTAACATAGTCATGCTAAAGACCTTTGCCTAATCATTGGGCACTGGACTGAGTATAGGCTAATGGGTGTCAAGGTCAAGTTTGCCAGAATACTGGAGTTTGAGGGATGTTGCCCAAATTTTGAATATTATAAGTACATAGTGAGACCTTTGACTTACCCCTTTGTCCAGGTGATGGATCACTATCCTGGGATGGAGATCTAAGTAGGGGTCCCACTCTCCTTTTTAAAAATTTTACAAAATTGGGGTGTTGTGTAATTGCTGTTCTGACCCCTGGAATGAACAAATTATCCTTGATAGCTGGTGATGCTTTCAGCAGTTTGTAGCACAACTTGAATTTTGACAATGAGTAACAAGACCTCCAAAGAGCAATTGCAACCGCAGGTGACTAATTAATCTTGACAATTAGTGCTTCATCTTCAAAATGTCCATTAGAAGTCTTGTAATGTTAACAAATACAGCGATAGCCCTACATGAATAATTTTTCAATGGCAAACATGCTCTATTACAAATGTTATACAAGATTGCAATCAAGTGAAAGCCTAACTTGTGATCAAATACCAAAATAACTAAACAAGCAATTTCTGTTACAATTTGCAAATGATAACAAATTCAATTTTCCTGAATCTTTTGGACACTTCAGAGAGAGTTTTCAGAGAAGGAGAAACAATGTTCTTTAGAAAATGTTCGTTTCTGACAGCAACCCTGCTTCTAGCCCCCAAATTATGATCTCAATGCTTTGACCAACCCGGACAAGTCTGCTCATTAATTTTTGTTGCCAGCCATCATGCCAACGTCAGAAGTTTATGTCATGTGATGCTATGCGAGACATAATGTATCATGTCACCTTTCAATCAAATAGTGGCATCTCAAAGGTTAACAATAGTCCGCTTGTACCTGCATATTATCTGAAAAATTTGCTTGTTGTATCACTGGGCACCTCCTCTACCGACTACCTGCTTTCATAAATGTGAATTTTTTAACTTGCTACCCCCCTACAGTACACACAAGAGTCTGATAAACACCAAAGACTAACATACCCTGCCAGCAGGATATTCTTAAATAGTTGTAACCCACCAGCCCCAATCTTCATAATGCCAGGCCTCAATTTTCAGGAAAATTTATGGTTGTCCTTCAGGCAACCATTTCACTAGTTTTGGTTGTCCACAAAGAAATTTGGGTTGTCCGAAACACTTTGCACACAATTACAAAACAGTAATTGTGTTCATGTATTATTGGTCAGGAAGGAAAAGCTAGGATGTTTGAGTGACAGAAACACTTCAAGTCTGAAACATGGTAGACGAAAAAAGTTGAAAGAGTTTATCAGTCAGCTTTATAATTCTTCAATCTGAGAGAAAAATGGTTGTCCATTGGACAACCAACCTCAAACTTTTGGTTGTCCAAATGAAATTTTAGTTGTCCCAGACAATCGGACAACCATGAAAATTGAGCCCTGATAATGCTATAGCCCACATGCAATTTTAAACCCTAAAATTCAGTACATTAAAAGAGGTTTTCAGTGTACAACCATCTTGGTCTACCAGATGTTCCTGGGGTTCAATGTTCCCAAGGTTCGATGATCCCAGTTTTCATCAATCTGGATGATCTGGCCATGATTACAAGTTTCGCCATTTCCAAAGCTCATTGTTCGCAGAAGTGGGGACCTTCCCTAGATTCAAGAACATTGAACCCTGGAAACACTGACATAGCCCAAACCATCCATGATACAAGAAAACAAAGACTTTGAAAGAATAAGGCAGATGGCCCGGAGTTATGGCTTACTATTCTGACTGTCACTGCTCAGATCTATAATTACATCTAGACCACTTTGTTCATCAATAAGTCACATGCATAGTGTTTACAAAATTATCAAGCCTACAAATCATTCAACCAACCAATTTAGAAGCAAAGTTTTACACCTTCCTCAATGTTTGAGTTCTTAGAATGAAAACAATCCAACAAGTTATTTCAGCCAACACATCTTCCTTCCTCTTGTCTACACATTATGTAACAATTGACAGCCAGGGTTGTAGCTTGGGCTACTGTTGATGTAAGATTATTATTTCCATTCTGGGTGGGAGTGTATGAAAGGGGGGTTTTCAGCAAGTAACTGACTTCAGATACCCAAAGACAAGTTCAATGTTACTTCAAGGAGCAGTATTGAGCAATAGGTCAAAGGTCAAAGAGACACCCTTTCATGTCTGCTTACAGTTGATGGCGGGATGTAAACACATATATAACAAACACTGTGTTCTGCGAGGTTGGCGCAGCCCTCAGATGTTTTGCTTCCAGCTGCCCTGAACAGAAAGGTCATGCAAACATGGCCAGATACTAACATCGAACATTGGTGATAAGTTGTAGTCATTTTGAGCAGGGTGTGCTCTTTTGCTATAAAAAGGAGTGTGCTAAATGGAAAAAGAAATATTGTTGGACAGTTATCAGCAAGTTGCAATTACAGATGGCAAGCATCATCCACTGTAGCTTAACCCTGGTGATATCTACTCTACTATGAAGGAGGAACCCCAAGTTGTCATGTTTATACTCAAATAGATTGGTCAAGATATGATGACATTGGCAGGAAAGCATATTAAAGAGGTTGTCAAAGAGGTAAATAGCAAAATTAAGGTTAAGCAATGACGAACCATGCATCCACACAGGATAATGCATGAATGGGGTAAATAAAAGTGATGTACAATGGTGTAGGCCAATGCATCCAGTAATAGCATTAATCTCTGAGAGTGCATTATTCTGTTTTAATGCACAGGTCCCAAGTTGTTAAACTTGTTCATTTATACACAAAAAGAAAATACAGGTCGAAGAAAATTTTGCTGATAAAACAGCGCAACCCTGAGTAAAATAGAGTAGCTTACTAACATTGGTGCCTTATCATTTACTGTGAGTTTATCTAAGGCTAATGTATGGCCACCAGAGCAAATAAAAAAAAAAAAACCCAGAAGTTAAGGGTTATCACTTAGTATAAATAAATAAGTTATGTTCATTTTCTTAGAGGGCTACTTAGATTATATGTGGAAGATTATGTACTTCTGTAATTTTCCTACACTATCTGTGTAACTGATCAGCTGTGTAGGACTGTAAGTGGGATCTCAGCCTAGGTGTATGCATGGTTTCCTGTTTGGGACTATGAAGGTTGGATGGGCAAAGTGTAGGTTCTGTGTTGTTTATATAGGTTCATTGAGCAATATCACAGAAGTTAATGAAGATACATTCATTACATGTAGGTTCTCTGTGTAGGTTTACGTAGGTTTTCTGTGAAACATTACATCTAGGTTACACATAATATATAACATGCATGTTCTCCATTACAGAGTATCCCCATGTTAGATTGCAAATGAGGTAATCCATGATGGGTTAAATGTATTTTGCCTGTGTATGTTTACGTAGGTTCTCTATGTAATTCTATAGAAGTTACCCATGATGGAATATAAATGCCAGTTCTAAATGTGGGTTCTCTGTGCAATGTTATAGAGGTTACCCACAATGGATTAATACAATGATGCAAAGATGAGTAACGTTAGCCTCTCACTTTTAGAAGGGTGTGAGAAAACGAAAGTCACTAAGGACCAGCAGCTAAGTATGCAGGATGTACAGGCTTAAATATAAGAGAGACATATGCATTAGGATTTCAGAACATCCAGCAGGCCTACTGCAACAATTTTGGTATACTTTGGTACCTGAATACCACAAACACCAAAACTTAATATCAATGCAAGCTTAAAGTGCATGCTAAAGTGATTCGACTTAAGTTTGGATTTTACATTAGGTTTATCAGGAAACATCTGACCAATACATTAAATTACTCATGATGAACTTACATGTAGGATCCCACTTAATACTAGATTTTCTGTTTAATAACTTGAATCCAAAACTGTGTGTTGATCTAACAGTCCGAAATAGAGGATGGGGACCTGGAGGTATTAACATAAAGGTTGTCCATTGTGTACAGCTTTTGCTGGGACCATCGGTAATTTTGAGGGAGTAATTTTTGCTTTTGAAGTACAGTGCCTGTCCTTTTGGAAACTTGAATGATACTTATAAAGAGCAGGGGGGTCTAAGTTTTTGCCAAGTGAACATCAAATGAATTTAAACATTCTTCACATGAAATTACTTGATGCTAAACTAGGCACAGGCCTTTTTTTCCGTCCAACTCTTCCTTTCCTGCTGGTGAACAGGTGCTAGTACCGTGAAAAACATAGAGTCCAGATAAACAGCACGGATGTTGCTAGGTTGATGAGTGCTTTCATGGGCGAAATTTGAACCTGTGAAACTCCCTTTTTTCAGACCCTACTTGGTCCAATCAGTCTGATGATTTTTGAGCTTTACTAAGCAGTTTATAGTGACATGTATAGGAAGTGGACCACCTGTAAAAAAAATCAGTGGTTTTTCCCTGTGAAAGCTGCACCCACCCAGCAAAGTTGGAAAAGGGTCCAGAATATGGCTGGTGGGCAACCTCCCTGCAGAAATATTTTAGGAGGTATTTTGTTTCAAACAGGTTTTGATATGTATCTATGATGCACAAAGTCAACTCACTTTCCCAGCAAGTGCAGGGTTTTTCCCAATACAATTTTGAAATTTTCAGAAACTTTGAGAAAAATATGTAGGCATTGCTTCCCAGTAGCTATTTTATCTCTGTGTTACAAGATTTGTGTGTGGATTTATTTATGTTCTGTGTGTAAGGTTGCATACGTTTTTTGTAACAGATTTCATGCAGTGAACCTTCTCACTTTATAAATCCTTGGTAACAAGCTACAAAGGTTCTCTGTGTATGAATGTGGATTCTCAGTGTTTAATTTTTGTACTATTAAACACTATCTTCAACCTAGGAAGGTGATGATGTCTAAGTCTGCCTCCCTTCCCCATTCGACTCTGCAGAACTGCTGCTCAACCTTTTCTTTTTTGATGGTAGCAAGACATGCACTTCCATTTTGGTGTTGGTGATCTGACTTTGAAATGCAGGCTACAGTTACACACAGTCATGACCTAATGAGAACACAGTAAAAAAAATTTGAGGAACTTCCCGTCAAAAGAGCGAAAAAGAATGGAAATATGTTTGAACCTGCAAATTTTCTGTATCATTAATCTCATTTGGGAGCAGTACAATTCTATAGCAGGACCCCCCAAACTAGATATACATGACTGTGGTAGCAATCATTAGTTGAACTGGATCACATGATGTATTCTTTCCGAAGGGCACTGAGTTTGAACTTTCTGCTTGTTTTCACAAAAATGTCTAATCAAGCATATGCTATTGGCTAGATAATCCTATTAAATTAATCCACAGTTCACTTGGCAATGAGTAAGCAGCTTTGCTGCATCAGTCTGCCAGAGAACAGCCCTTTGTCCTGGTGAGAACAAGCTCTGATAAGAGCATGTGGGTTTAAGTTATTGCTAATGTCCACCGAAAATTCTCCATGTACAATAGACAGTGAAAAAAGTTAATTCACATTTTACAAGTTTTGTAAATGGAGATTAGCCACTGTGACCAGACAGGCAGGATTAAAGTGCCGTTATATTATACTGTGGTATCTGACTCATTTTTTTTTTTCATCAAAAAGAAGACTGTCACTCAGCACTTTTTGCTAGAGAATTCAGTATCAGGTGTAACACTGCATAAAAGCACAGAATTTGAACATGGCTATATTAGGTCTTGTCACCATTAACTTATTAATTACAAACCACCACTGGCTTACAAAAGTGGTTTCCACGAGGGCAATAGCTAAATATTAATATCACAAATCTTATAAATCAGCCATAATAAATAAATAATATAAATAATTTTTGAACCCAATATAAAATTATCATTCCTCTGAGTTAGACACCAATTGTCTGTGAAAAGGTTACAAATATATTAACCATGAAGTCATGAACTGCCCGAAAGTTTCTGTCCAAAATTGCTTTGAATTTCTTGCACAATGGATTGATCTTGACGGCTTGCACTGTCCTCTTCCAGGGATATGCGGCCAAAAACAGTTACCAAGTCAGAAATACGATGTTTGTGTTCCCAGTAAGATGTATTTTTGAATATTTTAAATATAAGTTGCAAGTTCTCAGTCCTCACCTGGAAAAATGAAGAAAAACTATCAGTTTGGATACACACTACACAGATTAGGTTGGGCCAACTAAGGGCTTTTCTGCCTACAAACAAATTAATGGCCTCATTTATCTAACTGGGTACAGGGCAGTATGGGCAGTTGGGCACAGGAAATATATAAGCGACTTCGAAATAACTGCCAGTTAGATAAATGACTCTTCCAAGTCAAATACATGTTATGTCAAGTCAAATATATATAACCATAATCAGGCTTTGTAGGACACACTTATTTTACCATGCTAAGTGGACCACAAACATGGGAGAAGCCTGCAGCAAATGAATAACCACCTTCAGTCAGATGGGCATCAACTTAACAAAATTGACATGTGGGTTTCAGTTCCTGGCTGGGTCAAAGTAAGATGGATTTTTCATCCATGAGTCATACCAAAGACTCTAAAAAAGGAAACTACTGATGTTGTGTGTGATGCTAGACCAAAATTTTGTATTTTTTTAATTTTGTACAAAGACCAACTCAGATGAGAAAACCATAGATTTCTCTTGGTTGAATTTGTTAGTTAATTAGATTTTATGTCCTGGTTTCCAACCTATTGGTTCAAATGGAGCCGATCACTACATTTTTTCCAGCTGTGGCTCACTGGCTTGTTTTCCCTACTCCATTGCTTACGCGGAGCATCACGCATGACAGCAGTAGGTTCCTTTTTTAGAGTCTTTGGTATGACTCTTGGATGAAAAATCCATCTTACTTTGACCAAGCCAGGAACTGAAACCCAGATGTCGATTTTGCTACATGTTTCATCACTTCAAATGCCACTCCTTTTATCCAATTGGACACAGGACTGGTCCAGCAATAGACAACTAGAGAAAACATTCACAAGCAACAAATCTTGTGAAAGGTCAAAGTTTAAAGTAGTACCTCTTCCTTTGTGTCAATTGTCCACTTATGCAATAACTCAAATGGACATTGATGTTATTACAAATACAAATATACTACAGTCAGTCAATGCAAGTGAAACAGTATTACACACTGCCAGCAAATTTGTGTGACTATGTGCACGCATGCATGGACAAAGGAATTGTTGAGGTACACTTGGCCTTGTGAACTAGCTGGAAGGGCCAAATTTTGCAATTTGTCTATTTATAGCCACATTACCAGCTTAGGCTAGAATAGTATGTCCAGCAAACAATGGTCAAACTAATGAGATACTGCTAGGATGATTTTACACTCCAACTGGTTACTGGGTAGTAGGCTGCAGGTGCCCACAAATTCCGTACTCAACAGTCTGAAACAAGAAAATATTACGTAGGCAAGTGCACTACTCGGTGCTTTAGCATACAGGGCAAGTACCCCTGCAGCGGTCTTCTCAACAAAGGAGTTTAAAAGTATGTTTAATGTGGAGGAGTAGATGTTGATTCTGACAAGAAGAGAGAACAAGCTCAATGGACAAGTAATGAAGAAAAAAATTGTCAAAGGCTGACAGGTTGTCCATGCCACTCACATGTAATAATTTAATTAATCAGGTAAGTTGTGAATTTGTTATTTGTGCTCAAGAGGCCAGATTCAGGAGATTTTCTGTTACATATTTTGGGGAAATTTCTACCTAATAAATACTAGTTAGTAGAGTCAGAAAACCTGCAGCTTTACCTGTCATATGACTGTAAATGCAGTCACACAATTAAAATTTAAAATCTTTAAATGATGTCAAGTAAAAAATGTACAGTCTGCACTTGCTAAATATTATCATACACTAGTATACCTAGTTTTATTATTTTATTATTTTTTTAATTTTTTGTTTTAGATTTATTTATTAATTAATTTTTGCAGGGTTACTTACAGGGTGCCCGCACATTTGAAATACTGAAATTCAAGCATTTTTGAAACTTTTTTAAAACTAAAATGGAAACATCTAGAACTAAAAAATAACACATTTCACAAATTATGGCCCCTTTTTATGCCTGCACCAAGTATGGACCAATGCTCAACATTTCCACTATTACCAAAGGTGTAATAATCAAAATTTTGAGGCAAAATGGCAATTTTTCCAGACCAAACACCTCAAATTCAAGAATTTCCAACATCATGATAAAATTCCAGACTTTTTCCAAATTCAGTCCTGCAAGGGAACCATGTTTTTAACAACTGAGTTTTGAATTGTTAATATTTAAAACTCCCAGCAGTCACCAGACAAAATATTGGAAAGAAAGATGACTGAATGAAGATAAAGACCAACAGCAAGTGTTATCCCAACCAATAGCTTAGTTAATTTTTTTCTTGTAGAATCTCACACAAAATTAGTTAGTTCAGTAATTCCTTGACGCATGGAATTATGGCGCACAGGGATACACAAATAGAGCTCGGCACACTGTGTAATGTTTTTCCATGTTTTCATGCACTACATGCATACACCTCTTAGGGCAATAGCCAACCTGAATGAAAATAGGCCTCAGCCCTACTTTACAGCGGATAAAAATGTATATTTTTCCATCAAAAAGGCATTCTAAACAATGTCCACTGCACAGAACCCCCTTTAATATGATTCCTCTTTATGTTATGGTTGGATTAGGAAAGAATGATGACACCAAGTTTTTGTGAAAACTCGAATTTTGAAGCACGTGCTGTAGGTGCGGGACTGGTTAATCCTGACAATTTGGAGGATGTGGGCATGTGCATATCCACGAAAAACGAATAACCAAACTTGCTCATTACTTGGCTGGGTTTCAGTTTTCCTTGTCAGAGCATGGTTAGAGTGTGAAAGGAATAGCTTCCATGCAGGCATTTTAAATGTGGTCTTGCTAGGCTTGTGTTAGCTAGTCACTTCTGTTGCTATTTTTGTTAACCTAGCTTCACATTCTTCGTCCTCCCGTTCTCCGTTTACTGTTCAGTTAACATTGCAAGTAGTTTACAGGTGTATCTCAATTTGCTGGTTCATTCATGCGAGCTAATTCTGTCTGGGTCAGATATTTTAATGCTACATATCATGTTTCTTATTCAAGAACAAATATCTGCAAGTCACACTGCTACCTTAACTTCCCTTATAATAGGTTTGAACCCAGCATGAAGCTTTGAACCCCAGTGCAAAACCATAAACCCATTTAATGCAAAATGCTGCAGTTAAATCATCGTGTGTTCTGTTCCACCATGATTGGTAAGTGCTTGTTTAGTGAGGGTTCTGCCAGCTAGTTTCGTCTACATATGTCCTTTTCTCAGAGCCTCTTGAAACTTTCAGATGTGTCTTTTAACTTGTTTTACTATGTATGTGTGGGCAAGTGTGCCTTACTGTATCTTGTTTCATCTAACATTTTTGTCTCCCAGTCTTTCTGTGTTGCTATAATACTCCACAATGCTATTTATTAATATCTATCATTTCTTCCAGTTTTACTGTCTCTTATGGCACAGGCACAAATACTGCGGGGGGTGGGGGGAGGGGGTATTCAATGAGTCCTCTTGCCCCAATGTGTAGCACAAACAGTGACAGCCTGTTTCTCTAGAGTATTATGAAAATACTTTTGAAAAAACAAAAATGCCAAATTTTAAAACAGGATAAAACCATGATTTTTAAGCAAAGTTAAATCACTACTCAGCCACACCCCTTCTGACATGGATTCACTGCTACAAAGAAAAACTGACCTCCATACCACTCTCACCCAGAGGTAGCAACTAGGTAACCACTTCAGTCCCTTCTCAAGCCTTCATAATTAAAACACATTTTATAAAATATTAGAAATGCACGATTTTATGAAAACAATCAGTGCTGAATTTGGGCCAATGCCAAGAAGGCGGAGGAAGAAGAAATTGAGGAAGTTGAAATGCCTCCTAAAATATTTTTAAACATACATAAAATTCTTTTTCAGTAAAAATGGAAATTTGTATGGAATTTTTTGAAAATCAGGTTGCATTCCACAACTGGCCCCTAAACCACCTCACCTAAATTTTCATGGCTAGGGAGTGCTGCATAGAGCCATGATGTACTCTTTCAATTGATCTGACTTCCCTATGTGGGCTGGAGGTGTAGAAAATACCCATGATACTTCACACCTATCATAAAAGGTGACTACAAGGGTTGGACTTAAACCATTTTATCTAGATGACACTATGTAACACATTTGTGTTGGAGTGTCATCAAATCTCATCTCCTCAACTATCTCAAGAGATCTGTAACTTCAAAAATTCTGCATAAGACAAAGCTTACTGTAACAAAGAATATATGATGATTGTCAAGGATGTCTTAGCTCATTTCCTGGTTTAAGAATTAGCATCAGGAAACAAAACACACATTGCTCATGAGTGGTGTTAATTAGCTATTTTTATAAAAGTTGATCCTGGAGCACTGTAGTTATTAATTAATTTATTTGCAAGTGGAAACATGTCCCGTAATTTCCTGGTCTTTTATTGACACAAGAACAGTACTTTACAACCTACACACATGTATGGAACAACATCAACAAGGAAGATTACCGAGGCTCATTTCTCATTCATTGGTTCACTTCAATGCCTTCATCATATCAACATTAATTCAAGTCACATTTAGGTTCATACTATTACCACCTGAGCAGTGTTTCCATCAATGGGGTGTAATGTAAGGGAGAACCATAAAAAGTAGGCTAAAATCCCTCCCACCTTTTTTGGTTTCCATAAAAATAAAAAATCAGTATTTTTGGTTTCTTTTGGCTTTTTAGAAAGGGGACACCTTTGGGGTGAATGTCTGACCTTACATAAATAAATTGACCTTAAAAACCCTTCAGATTGCACCAATATAGGGACCTTGAAGCAAGCTTCCCCCCCCCATCCCCCCTGTACCTTTGGCCAAAGACACCATCAGTTTGGACTTGGGGCTTGGCAGAAATTCCCCCCCCCTCCTTGTTTCTGACAGAATCCCTGCTGAAACTGGGTGGGGCTAGTATATTATTATTTCCTCAAACCACCTGTTTAGCCACAAACCAGACATAAAGAAGAAAGACAGTTGTTGACTCATTTTAAGAATGAATAAGCAAAGATTTTTTGTAATCTCTGCAAATTTGAATTTCATGTGCTCTGTGATTTGAATTTCATGTAAAACCATCACACAGTCTTAGCAAAAGAACTTAACAGGTGTCTAATTTTGTTTGAGTAAAGCTTGTACAACACACTATACACACAGAATAAAAATTGAGAGGAATAAACTTACCTTGTCCCCTGGGGAGAGATCTGTCAATTGTCTTACAATAATGTCAATCAACACCATCATGTCATTGGTGTAAAAGATCTCTGATGTTATCTGACTTGAAAAAACATCCAACATGAACTTGAGAAGAGAGTTTGGAGCATCCGTCTCATGATCAAGAATTTTGACTGGATCCGCTGTGGAAAACAAAAAAACAAAAAAAAAAATAGGAAAACAAAAAAAAATTATTTTAGAGTAATCATGATCAATCTAGGCCGTTTCTGTTTCTTTACGACCCTTGGTGATCAGTTAATTGCAAGCTAGAATGAATGTTCAAACACTTTCTATGCAACAGGTTGCACCCCATTCCCTCAACCCTTTCTCAAACATAACCAGAAAGTCAAAAGACTTACAGATTCATTGCCAAAGGTGTCAAACAAAACAGTTCTCATCTCCTGACTATAACACATCTACCATACAGTATGGGAACTGTCCATGTTTCCTACCTTAGGGTATCATTTTTACAAGGTTTTTCAGTCTTAGACCTCGGGTGACTCCAACTTCCAGAAAAAGATGCTACCTTCTAGAGCACATACAATGTTTTACCTCCACCTATGTTTTAAGAGCTCATTCCAATCCCCTCACCCAACAGCTTAATTAGTTCCAGAAGCACTACTGCTGACTAGATATTAGGAAGTACCCTCAGTCACCCAAGCCTCTAAATATCATGTCTTGACTAAACTGCCGTGTCCATCTCTTCCTCAGTCTGAGTCTAGTCCATCCATGGAGCTAATACTTTGGCAGGAGAAGAAAATTAATGGGTCCCTTTGAAGATACAGTGTTTCTGTAAAGATCATACTCATTACACTATTACATACCACATATCTCTTTTCTTCCTATCTCCCTGTGGGTTGGGGTAGAACCTGCCTCTGGTAAGAGGTAACTCAAGGGGAGAACATGAACCATACTGCACCAAACTTTTCACCAAACTTGACCTACATTTGAAATCGTATCTGAACTGCACTTTTATTTAGCTGACACTATATAATATTCATGTCAATTCCATCTTACTAATTAACTCTTTTCTTTGTATGCCACTGAGGTTTTATTATAAAATAAGCATGTAGTTTCACTTTGTCTTAAGTATCACATAGTTTCATATTGTATGCTATTGTCCTGAAGAACACATCAGTGATATTTGTTTATCAATTTAACACTGCCAGTTACTCTAATTGCAAAATGATGAGATTGTTATGTTCCATAGCATGCATGAATAATGTTTTGATTCACTGAAAAACATCAAACATATATGAAGATCATGCAATATGTGAAATAATTAAGAAATTTATTCGAATTCAAAGTATAGCCTTAACTCCTCTGACTGTTTACATATTGTACTTTGAGCAGGTCATTAAGTTGGTTCATGAAATTCAACAAAGTTTTTCAAAGCTGTTAAGTTTTCTTCACATATCAATGACAAATGGTCAAACTTAGACAACTGTTTTATGAGTGAGTACTTAAAGGAATATATTGCATTTGTTTTGCAAGAAAAATTCAACCTTTTAAAACTAATATTTATTGACAAAGGGTGATAGATAATCAAAAAGAAGGCAGTATGGTAGCCTTCTTTTCAAGAAATAAGTTTCCCACTGATGGAAATTCAGTTGTTAGCTGAATTTTTCACCTAAGCTTTCACCTAAGCTTTCACCTAAGCTTTTTCACCTAAGCTTTCAACATTTCAAATGATGCAACATCCATGGCTCTTCATGCGCATAGTATTTTGAAGAGATATAGCTATTGCTGGGGTTTACGATTAAGACCGAACTGTAGGATAGTGTCTCAGCCATTTTCTCTGTACTCTTTATTGGAGCATTTTAAACACAATATTTCTCTCTAATGGCTCAACTCACAATTCAAAAATTCATCAACAGACACTGTTCTCAAAATTTTAACTTTTTTGGTAACTATTGGATATGGAACTTGACTAGTTGTGCTAACTTCAAGTATTATCATGTGGAACCCTTCATCTCTTTCATTAAGTTATTTATATCAGTTCAATGAGCCCCTTTAATATTGCACACAGAAACAAAGCACTGGCAGGTCATTTTGAATTATTAATCTTAATTTCTTAATGGACTGTCAGCAATTTCCACCACATCATACAATTGCTTCAATTTAACGACTTGCAAGGGCAGCAGTAGACATGAATGAGGCTGAAAAGGATAATACTGAAAATGAAACTGTTAAGTGTCAGGCAAAAGAAATGCTGGTATTTCTTAGGTATGGGAATAATTAGGTTGGCATTAAAGAAGATTCTTCTCCTGTCCAGGTACTTGCTCCTCGGTCCACTTCTTGACAGTGTTTATCTGTCTACTAAACAATCTTCTATAACTAAAGGTAAAAACAGCATATTTTTCAAATATAACTTTTTACCTCCACGGTTAACTAGTAGCATGATCTTTTCAGAGAAACTCTTGCATTGACATCTTTTAGCTAACACATTCATTAATATATTTGTGCTTGGATCTGCAACAAAAACCAGAAAAGAAGATCTGAAATAAATTAAGTAACAAACCTTGAAGATACACATGATATATAAAATGAGCCCTTTGCAAGTAGACACACTAGAAGCAGCTTAATTTGAATGGTTAAATTAATCCAACCCCCCCAAAAGGCTTTCAAAAACTTGCCCACTCAGGTAGTTACGATACCAACATCTGTTAATCTCGGTGACAAGGGATACATGGAAGTTATACTGTTCCACTCCATTTCTCTGTTCTAATGATGTCTCTATTCGATGGTTCTTATATCAATTGTTGCACAGAATTATTCCCACAAATAGGTATCCTTATACCATTAAAGTAGCCTCCTCTAATTTGTGCACTTTTTGTTTAATATTTACCGAATCAATTCAGCAATTGTTCTTTTATTGTTTCTTCTCACAAAGAATCTGAAAATATTTTCAAAATGTTTTCAAGAGAGCAGGTATTCAAATAAATTTAATAGACATTTCTGTTGTTTCGTTTGGGAATGATTATGCTCGTGAAGTAACTTTAATTCTTATTTTACTAAAGAAGTATATTTTCAATTGAAAGAAATTGAAGACTTTTCCCACTGTCAATTGTTCCTTATTTTTTTAAAAGGGTATATAATTTTGCAAAAATATGTTGCCCAAAAGAATCTAAGAGAAGGTAAATGGGAAAAATGTTGGCTTCCCTGGTTTAATTTGTTTGATTTGTAATACATTCAGTGTTATTTGTCGAAGTTAATTTTTATCATTAATCATTGTATTTCACGGTATATATTTTTAATGTCAAGAGCCTAACAGAGCAAATAGAACATGTACAGAACACATGCAAGGTAAGAACATAACATATATACAACTAAGCACACTGCAGTAGTGCAATAAATAAACAGCTAAATTCTCAGCAGGAACAATGATTAACTCAGCCCTACAAAAGCAGATTTAAAACATGACTGTAATTTCCTATATTAGAATTCAGGAGGGCATGTATTAATGCTTTGCTCCCAAGCAAACATACACCAAAATTCCAGCTCCAAATCTCCACACATAAGCAGAAGAAAACTTTTGTTGAAAAGTTGATGCCATCTGCCCCATTTGAAAACCTCACACATGTACAATGGTGAGTTAAAAGGGAATATTTAAATTGAAAGATTGCAAATATGCATTTCAAGTAGAAATGTATCCAAGCTTCCTTCTTGGTGATATCATGTTTACAAGGTTTTCAGTATTTGATCTCTGTTGCCCTTTGACCTCCACCAAAAGCAAAAGTCACCATTTTCACAAGATCACACTTTCACTTACCAAGAATGAAATCTATCAAAATGTCTTTCCATGAGAAATAATAGTTAACAAACTATTCAGAGTGTGATCCCTGGTGACACTACCTGACCCCTGATGTATGCCAAAACAGCAGAGTTCTTCCTTTCATTACAGGGCATGCACCCACACACATACACATCATTAAGAATAAATCGGAACCTCCCCCTGTGGGCTGGGGGTTGTAGAATATGCCCACGGTATTCCCTACCTGTCGTAAGAGGCGACTAAATGGGAGGACTTGAACAGTATTTGAACAGTATGACACTACATAACACTTCGTGTTGGTGTGTTGTTAAATCTTATCTAATTAACTAACTTATGATCAAATCCAAAACTGTAAAATTAAAAGCCAAATTGCATGACTCAAAAAGTTACCTTGAAAGTGAAGGTTGAAAGCCAAGAGTACATTGACAAAGAGATCTGGGAGCTGTTCAGCATCTTCTTCATCAGGAGGATCTTCAATAAAATCCAGCAGAAAAGAGACAAAGTCCTCTCCAAGCTGATCTTTAGAGGCAACCATGTATGTAAGGAAAGAAATAAGGAGAAACAATCTTGCCATGATAGAAATTGTATCATTAACGGTGTTTTAGTAAGGGCTCAAATCCCAAGAAACCCTGATATTTTACCTTTCAAGAGTTTAAAGGAAAGTTAAAGGGTCTCACAAAGTATTCAAGAGTACCATGAAAGTATAAGGTAGATGGAGTTTTACAGTCCAGTTTCCAACCAATTGGTTCAAGTCAAGCTTGCCACAGCCTTTCTCCAGTCGTGGCTCACTGACTTTTTTCCTATTCCATTCCTTGTGCTGAACATCAAGCACAATTGTAGAATGATCCATTTTAAAAGTCTTCAGTATGACCTGGCCAGGACACAAACTCCCAACCTCCCATAAGAGTACAAGACGATGCAGATTTAAATATAAAGTTCACATAACCAAGGATGCCTCCTGTTTTCACAAGATTTAGAGTTACATATTGCAGAAACAGCCAGAACTCATGCGCCTGGCCAACACAAAGATTTTTTTCTCACAGGTTCAAGGGGTCTTTAGGTGCATCTGAGACTCTGGAATCTGGGAAGGTGAAAGAGCTGCACTGATTCTTTGGTATGAAAACAGTTAAATACAGTTGTATTTAATTAATACAGACTGCTTAGTACAGACTAGAGTTTAGAAACACCAAGCAGTTCTTTGGAAAGATAAGACTGTTTAAACATATGAAATTACTCTAAAAATCAAGACCAAGCCCTTGGTCTTCATTCCCTTACTATATTTGACCCTTTACATATATCTACAAGAATTCTCTTTCTCAGGTATGTTTGGAAACTGACAAGATTATTTTATGAAATGAATTGGGATGCTACATCTGAAAATGAAATCACCTCTGAAAATAGAGGAGTATTTACTGTGCAGCACGTGAACTCAAATGGAAGACAACATGCTCAAAAGGAGAATCGTCTGGCAGCACTGGACCAATAGACCTCATGCATATGATGTCACAGAGCAAGAAGTACACCCTTGCTTGGCAGCCAAACAAACCAACACAGATAAATACATGCATAGTCTGCTACAGATGCAGTGCAAATTCTTATCCGTGAGTCCACATGTTGCATTGTTCCCTCAAAAAGATGATGTCAGTGTGTCATCAATGCACAAGGTCTATGGCTCCCCTGTCTACCAGCACTTACCATAGTGTGTAACAGGAAGCAGTTCCCCAGTTGAGAAGAGCATTACTAGAAGCAAGGAAGAGTAGCACATCTTGGTAAAGTTTTCTCTGTCTGTTACCACATCTCTTGCAATTTCTACCGGAAGGACTGTCCCAAGGAGGTGAGATAATGCACCCAGATCCAGGCCACATATGCCACCAAATGATCTCAAAAGTGACAGACGAATGCTTAACCTGTGTTCCTTATAAGAAACAAAACCAACAAACAAACAAAAGATTCTTAAAGAATACAGAGAACTTGATTCCTAACGAAAATGTTTGAAGTTAAAAGGATTGCTCACTAATCATTCTGCATCCCAGATACCTTTTGACCCTCCCGTTCCAACTGGCAACTTAATCCTGAAACATTCCCACTAATCAGACGGATGCAACCACAGAGGTCCTATGCAGGCCTCTTAAGCTGGTGCCCATTAGCTTATTTTTCTAACTAATAAGCTGCACAAAAACATATGTCCACCTCATCTGCTATTTGAACAGCTGCTTTCAAAAAAATTAGCTCACAGATAAGGAATAATGTATTTGCCACAATTTCGGGGGGGTCATTGTTCTGGGAGCATTGTGCCATGAAAGCTAGTGCTTAAGTTCAGACTCCTGTGGAAATCATCCTACCAAGAATAGAAAAAAAATGTAAGGGGACTGGAGTCTAATCCAAAATGAGCCTGGAAACAGGACCTTATTTGTCGACCACTTCTCCTGTGTCCTTTCTTGACACCTCCTCTTCTCCAGTTTGATACAAGGACTGAAAAAGGACCTCAGCCATGAGAAGGAGGGAAGAGGAGAATTTCACGCTAGCTCTGACGGCCTTGTCCAGGCCCACGAAGGCTGAATTCAACTTCCTTGCCAGGCCGGATTTGAACTTCCCTTTAGTGCCCATTGCCCTGGCTTTCTTGAGTTTATCCATAGAGACTAATGTACAATTACTACCTTTTTAAAACTATTACCTATGCTAAATCATGCTACATTTAATTAGATTAAACTATACAGCCTTTATTTAAATGTTTTTAGTTATCCTTTTGCAAATGCTGTTTTCCATTCTTTTCTAACCTTCAAACTAAAATTCTTTTTCCCTGAGACCTCCACTAAAAACTGTAGAGCATTCTTCTTACTCCGATGAATTTACATATACAAAATATCAAATCTATCCAAGATTACTCAGTTCGACTCCTTGGTGACCCCAGATGACCTTTGACCTCCCATCAAGAATGATAGGGTTCTTCCTCTCAATACAGGAGATGTATGGGGGGCACAAAGTTTGAGAACTGAAAGTTTCTCTTCTTGAGATATTAAACAATGAGCAGTGTTACAAACACTACCACACATCATGAATGCATACACGTTTCTCTTATCATCAAAACCAAAAAAATTAATTCTAAAGGTTGTTTGTCCTTCTTAAAGAGGTATACTGAGTTGGTTCATCAATTCACCCCATTTTTTTGAACTTTAAGTTACTACCACATATACTAATGTCAAATGGTCAAAATAAGACAATCTTCATATTCTATATGAAAATAATTGTTTTTTGAGTAACCCAACACTTTTCACCTCATACAAAACTGTTTTGTAACTGGTAAAAACAAATTCAAAATGTTAACTCTTTCCATATCTACTGTATGTGAACTTGATTCATTATGCTATTTATGAACATTATCATGTGGTAGTGCTCTTCCATCACTCAATTTATCATAACTGTATCAAGGCCCTCTGCTACACTATCAATAATCTCCAGGCAATTACCTGCATGACGTTATGTACTTGTTCTTTTTTATCTAATCATCTACTGCTAAGCATTCCAAATATCAACTGACAATCCTCAAAACAAGTCTTTTGCTATTCCTGATTACATGTTGTTATTTAAATACTTCTGAGAGCTTACCATCTGGTAATAAAGAACCAACGATGAAAGGTAATCGTAATTATTCTTCTGAATCACAGCCTTACTGACACGAACATCTGCATCTGACTATAAAAATAAACAAATTTAGTTAAATTAAAAAATTGCTTTAAAAATCCATAGATTGTATTCAAAATGAAAGGCATCCCAAAAAGGCATAATATTGTTAAGATAACGAAAACATTCCATTCAATTACAGACTTATAGTGTTTTTACCAGGTACTTTAGTACCCAACGTTCTTACCAGCCCAGCCTCCCAGTTCTGAAAATATGTACCAAAAAATGTAAAAACAACTGCTGAAAATCAAGATATCTCTATGTGTCACAGATTCTGCAATGAACACTTTCTTCTACATGCTTGTTCCATGCTTTGAAAAGCTGTACACATTACATGGCTGCTGAACAGTGCCTGATCAATTGGCAATTCGGTTTCTGTATGGTGTATTACATTTTATGTGTGTATATCTGTATGATTTTACACCAGTCAATATGACTTTGAATCATGCGATCAAGTCAACAAAATTTTATTGTGTGAATTGCTCAATATGATTTAACTCAATCGGAATTTCCAGTAGAGTCTGTGTACAGTTGAGACATCCACCTTCTGTTGAAGAGCTAGCAAAAGACTTGCACAATATATTTGCTGGAAACATACTGTTAAATCTCATGAAGCATTGAAATTGCACCTGTGTATGAAGTTTATATAATTGTCATCTTGTTGCTTTGAGGGATATTTATAAAAGGGTGTTCACGCTGACATCATTGGTTGGCATAGAGCATGTGCAGAAACACAAGCCTGTATGTTGGGTGTTGCATGTGTCAAATGCTTGTGCAATTGCAAGCAGTGGGTGGACCAATTGGAATCTGCCTTCCATTGTGACCAACAGTGTAAACACATCTTAACAACTCTCTAGCCTCTAACACCCAGTCATGATGGCATTTGCTTGTAAACACTGAATGTATCTATTGCTGCTACAAGGTGGCAGTTGAATTAGCAGAGGATGTAGAAACGTGTATTTAGGCCTTGACTGGGCCTTGCATCAATGCTAAGTGAGAGCTAGGCTGGTGGCTATGTCACTGAGTTAACCAGGTAATGGGGGCAAGGCACCCGGGCAGGGCAGAAACTCTCTACCTGGTGAAAATAAAATACAGACTATATGATCACAGTGCTTGATTGTTACAGGAGTCCAGTTGCCTGTGCCAATGAAAATTGGTAAAGGATAGCCAAAAAGTACAGAAGCTAGATAATGGTCCAAAAGGGAATGTTCACACAAAGATAAAACAGATGGCACCCGAACCTTAATTTAAATTTCTTTTTAGACAGTCACAAAGGTAGAAAGACTTGGCTGATGAGCAACCATCAACTTTGTTAGGAAATTTATACCACACATTTATATCACACAACATGGTGGTAACCCATACTTTTAGTGAAACCCTAGGCGTACGAACTCTGAATGTCTAAACATCTTTGTTTATTACACATACTTATCAATTGTAAGACACATCCTATAACTCCCAGGAGATTAGTTAATTAGTCTTCAGTTTCTAGCCAACTGGTTCAAGTCAAGCTGGCCACGGTCTTTTTTCCAGTTGTGGCTCACTGGCTTGTTTTCCCTACTCCACTGCTTATGCTGAGTACCAAGCACAATGGCAGGTTCCATTTTTAAAGTCTTTGGTATGACCAGGCCAAGACTTGAACATCCAACCTCCCTCCTGTAAAGCCTGATGCTCTAACCACTTGACCATGCAGTTGATCCCAGGAGAGGTTAATGCTTATTTGGAGCTACAAAGTTTTTTGTGCATCAATGCACTCCTTTGTCACACAACTAACATACTGCAAATACTTCTTCAAATAAGCACAGTATAATCTTTTAGATAATGAAAACTGTTAGGAAAAGATTAGAGGCAAACTGCAGTGACCCATGATTTGAATTAGCACAACAAAAAGTTTCTTCCTTCAATCATGCAACAATTTTTTGTTTCATAATTGTTAAATTCATGGTAAAAGCCCTTTTGCTTTGACCTGTTGTGATAGTTATGTTCAAAAATACCATGTTTCCTATTACAAAGGCAATTGTGTGCTTGAGCATATGGTGCAGTAAACCTTTGATGTCTTTTTAAACATACCAGTATAGACTGTAACTCCTCCAAGTATTCTGAGATGATAGCCTCATCTTCATGTAATGCCCAACTTCTCTGTTGAGAGTCATCTTTACAGCTCACTAGCTCAGTGAATATAACTTCAAGCCTCTCAAAGTCTTTGCCTCCCTCTAGCACAGCACTTGTTGAAGCTTCCTAAAAGGTAAACATTGACACAAATTTCAACACAGAAGCGTAGTTTTCAAGGCATTTTTGTGCCTTTCTAAGGACCAAATACAGGATTTCCATGGGCCCCCACTTAACTTCTTCCACAAAATAACATAAAATTTGAGGGGACAAGAAAAAATAATTTTGATACTACCAGTGAAAATTTTTGACATTTCAAATGAATTTAAGTGAAAACAAAAGAAATGTCACTTTATGAATATTTCCATGACTTTTCAAGGACTTCATGCAATATCCTGCATTTAAAAACTTGGATGTCCTATTTTATTTCCAAATTGCCATGACTTTTCCATGGCCATAGGAAGCCTAAAAACAGCTGGCATGAGTGAAAAAGTACTGCAAGGAAATTTAGCAGTATACATTAGACAGAGAACTACACAGCAAATTTGAATTGAAATTTTACCAGACTGCCTAAAACAGCTTACCTCAGTAGATGATGAGCTCTCTTGTATCCTCTCCATAGCTACTCCTAACTCAGGAACATTCAATGCTATTTTTTCAAGGACAATTTTGACTGCTGCCTTTGATTTGTCAAAACTTAAACCAGTTTTACCTCGAACCTGTTCCACTATTTCTGTAAAAAGTCCAGATGGAACATCAAATGTTTTCAGGTTTATTGAACTATGTGTGGTCCTTACAGGTGATGTTGCAGCAGGCACAGACTGGTTTGAACTACTTGTGTTTTGAGGAGTAGGGAAGTTGGTATGAGGTGGAGTCTCTGGTGTAGTTCGTTCCGGAGGTGGTGGGGCTGCTCGAGATTTCGTGCTAGCTCTTTTTGGCACACTACCTTGCTGTGATTTACTGACAGTTGGAGACTGACTTTGTGGCTTAACAGGGGAGACACTGCTACCTTGCAAGACACTTTGGCGGTGCTCGACCAGTTTTCTAGACAAAGAAAAAGATATTATAGTGATGAAAAACATTTATTTGTGTTATTTATCAATGAGTGTATACCCATGCATTTCAAACCTTAGACATTTCAAAAGCAAAGCAGTCTTAATGAATATGTTATTATAGAAATTGTAGCACTATGATAGTTCTTATTATGTTAAAATATATTCAAAGAATAAACTTCAAAACTTGAGATTGTATGTATTTCACTTTGATGGACATGAAAAAAGGCAAAGAACACCAACTGATGCGTGTAAGTCACTCTGATCCAATCACGCAGCTAGGGTTGTGTCAAGGGTGGAGTTGCTGAAGTGTGATGTTTGAGCATGGTCTAAGGGAAGGGGTTACTGTACTTTTGAGGAATATTTAGGTGTCCAGATGTGAAATTATAATGTTTGTGCTTCAAACAATATAAAATTTACTGGAATAATTTTTGGCCATTTGTTTGACATTACTTAGTTTCCAAGCTTAGGCCATGGATGGCAAGGGAAATTTAGGCCACAGATGGGGGTGGCATTAACCAACAGACCCACAGCCTCAGCTGTACATCTGTCAATGTTATATAGATGAGATATATGTATGACATAGATAATTTTTGCATTCCTCAGTGGTCAAATGATTAACGCAAAATATTCCAACTAAATGTCATAAGGGTGATAACTGTACGCGTATCCATTCTGGTTTAAATGTTAATTATTTGGCAGATGTGACAGGCTTCTGTATGAGCAAAGCAACATCTCTGCTACAGGATCCAAAAGACACACAGCCTGTTGCAAGTGAAAGACAGACAGGAGGCAGAACTGACTTACCATTTTTAAGGGCACATCAAATGAACTGAGAGGGCACCAAAGCCAAAGAACTAATTTGCACTGACCACAATGTAATCTCACAGGTAGGGCCCAGAGGAGATATGGCTTTGATGGTCATTAAATTTTATATGGTAACAATGCTATTGTCAAAAATACGATGGCCATGGTCTTTGTTGTCTTCGATTAATTCCAGCCCTATTGGATTGCATTGCATTTTGCAACACAAATTGACAAGTTGCTGTACATACACAAATGCAAAATTGTGTAGGCAGTTAGAAGATTTTGCTCATAAAATAAAAGTTTTTAATGATTTTGCGATGGAGAAGCCCAGAAACAGTAAGATTTGCAAATGTTGAACACTAAATTACTCACTGCATAACCACAAGCTGTCAGTTATTTCAGTTTCAAACTTACTGTAGATTCTGCCGCTGTTGGGTGTTAAGAATACCACCAGAATTTGTGGCAGCGAGGTGAATATATTCTATGGCTCGATCAATAGACTTGATGACATCGTCCTGGGATCCCTGAAAACAATTTTATGTAATGGCTTAATCAATAGGCTATACAATATAAAAGTTATACTGTAAGCATATTCCACATTTTCCTCATATTAATGGCGGGGTTATATGAATTTACGATAAGGAACTATCAACCTAGGAAAAATTTCATAAGGACTGGTCTTTTTAACAGGAGTTTCGCCACCAATCCATAAATTTGGAACACAAAGTGAAATTTAGTGTGAAATACAAAAATCATGGTTTACTTGGTAGAGCCTGGTGGCAATATGGGGTGTAGGTACTGTAGTCTGTACACCACCTTGTAATAACTATTATAAGTGTAGCAAGACCCAGAGGGCCCATGGAAAGGAGACAGTTGAAGGCCAAAAAAATGAACCTTAAAACCTCCAAATTGCTATGGGCTCATGGGATAAGACTAAGAGCTTGCACAACAGCCACATGTTGACTGGGGCTGTCTGAGCAATCTAGGACTCTCAGCATTGTCTACCCAGTCTACCTAAGTTTGCTACCCTGCTACTATTATTAAAATTACATATTTCTGGGATATGTTTGGTGAAGGCCTTGAGACTAGTGTTTCTGCTAGAGGGGGAAAGGGAATTTATCCTCCCTTTCCACAAGTTGGGTAAAGTCCCCTCCCCCCCCCCCGACATGTTCACTTCTTGGTTGAGCAAACTGCCTTGCATTCTGAAAGTCCCTAAATTAAACCCTGGTGGAACCACTTGGCAATTTTCCAGGCTGTAAAAATAAGCTTTTTCACCATAGCTGTTCACAGTGATGCCAAGAGGGTTAAAAATTGGTGAATTATGAAATCAGGTATTTGGTTGTCCATTTCAGGAAGTTGGGGAGTTCAAGTTTCCCTGCTAGTTGGCTCATGGAATACTGAGAAGTCGCAACACTCCATCTGTTGAAAAGGGGTATTCCTAGGTGTTGAAACCCCCCTTTTCAGTAGTTCTGTGAAGCAAACTACTTAGGATTAAGTCTTGTAATGATAATTTGTTGATTATATCAATCATTTTAGGCCATCTATACATGCAAGATTCTGTAACATCAACAGAGTAGGGTATACTCCAAGTGCACTATAGTACACACACTGTGAAATTGGGTTCCTGTGATGCTGTCATTCTTGGTTCAATGCACTTTTACATCTTTTTCATTTTTCAACTGTTGGGCTGAAAGGGGTACCATTTCACTTGAGCATTTCTCTTTTGTAGGGCAGAATTTTTTAAAATAAATGCTTTTTTGTTGATAGATAGTGTCAGAGAATGATTCCAAATCATAGTCATTGAGTCATTTCATGGGCTCTTTAAGCAGTGGTGCAGAGCAAGTAACCTCCACTCCACCTTTGGGAATAGGCTAAAGACTGGGGATACCCTAAGGCTCATGTAAGTTGAATGAGGATATATTTATGGTCCCGGGGGCAGGACTAAGAGAAATAGGTACACTCCTGCCTTGTGAACCTCTGAGCACTAGTCAAAAAGAGAAGAATATCACTGGTGTTCATCCATGCTCACTTTGGCAAATGGTACTTGATAAGCCAAATTGCTTCTTGACCGTCAAAACATTTTGAAAAATTTGCAATAAAATTAGAAAATTGTCAATAGGCCTATCTTGGTTTCTTATATAAAAAGAGAACACTTTTGCAGCAATGTTTGACTTAATGCCCAAATAAGCATTTACCTGTCCATTTAGCATTGGAGAGGTTAAATGAAAATAAACAAACAAATACTATCAGAGATAACTGAACTTACACTATTTTCTTTCACCAAATAATTTGCTGGGACATAGCCGGCTTGTCCATTCACATTCAGAACCTGCCACCAGTGTTTGTCTTTAGAACAGTCGATCAAAGTAAAAACATCACCTTCCTTGAAAGATAAACATCCCCTCTCTTCTGTTGCATATGGGTAGGTTGCTCGATACATGGTAGGCTGCTGGGATGCAAGACCCAAGTCAATAGGCCTAACGTTATGACTTCATTAACTGCACTGTTGACGGACCTGTGATTGTCAGTGTATTGCAATGACAGGTATATAGGCCTAGGACTGGGCCTTCTTAGTTCTACTAATAGACAGTCTAGGCAAAAGTTTAGGCTTAACGAAATGAGCACTGAATGCTATGGTATAGCCTAGGCTTAGGCTTGTAACTTTAACACTTGCACTCTTGCACTGTGAAGTGGTCAGGTGGAAGAGGTCTCAGAGTCTCACATTAACCGCGTTGGGCCCACCGTTAGCTTTAGGGCCACTGTAATATAGATCAGTGCTTAGGGCAGGCCTATAATATTAGGGAAGCCGCACAGCCTGTGACGTCACACCATACTTAGTGAGGATTTCTGTTTGACAACACAATTTGTGTACAAACATCGTAGCTTTTGCTGAGAATAATCATGATGAAATAAACATCAAATTATGTAAATATGTACCTGAATCAAAAAATAGAGTCTTATTTTAGCTCCAATTGGATAATCTTTTTCAAAATTCAATCGATTGTGTGAAATATCCATGGATTTCGGCAGGGTATAAAGGCACTTTAGCGTGCACTGAATCATGCACAAGCCATATGTGTCCTGCATATCCATAGCACTATTGCACTTACACTATCGTCTGTTAGGGTATTGTAAGCCCAACGAAGTTATTTAAAAATATCATCGTTCAAAAGAAGACATTTCAAGCTTAAAAATGATATGAAATTTGATGGGGTATCATTTTCGGCTCATAATGTTATCTAAAAGGGTAAAATTTGATTTATCATAATTTTTTAATCCTAACTTGCATCATTAAGCATCATACATAAATGAAAAATGCATTTTCTGAGCTTTCTAACGATGTATTAACTAGCAGTGTGGGGTATGGAAGTTATATGCCGCTTTCCAAAAGTCCGAGGCAAATGGGCTTGAAGCTGGCCAAAGTTTGTCGTGAAATTAGGCCAATGCAATTTCAATGGCATTCATATATGCTAGTATACATAATGTCTTCAGTTATTATTATCTGAAAATAATGTTTAATCATCTGGAATGCCTTTTTTTTAGTCTTCTAATGAAAAAACGAAATTTTACTCAGTATTCGTAAGTATAGGCTAGGCCTAATTGCCTAGTGGTGTTCTTGTGTATACTACATTGCTGTTATTGTGAAGCCTAAGCTGTACTTTCGCTATGCATTTCTAATATAGTAATGTGATTACACATATGGCTTATGTTGATAATTATTGATCATTATTAATTAATAATGAATAATTTGTATGTTTTTATCATTTTTTTTACAAATTTAACTGAACTGACATGAAAATAGGCCCAGTTGAAATAAGCTTTTGATACTTGTTAAAGAAGTATGTTTGTGTTATTATAATGAACATTGGCCTATTATAATAATTGATTATGAATTCCGGGGTCAATGCACTTTTGTGCCCCTTGTCCAATTTTTGATGAATTGCCAATTTTAAATACTCATAAAATTATAGGCAATAATTTTTTCACCTTTTGATATTGTTTGAGGTAATAGCCAATAGTGGTCTCTTAAATCATAAGGACTTTCAAACTCATCAGAAGTTGTACTTCTGATATATTTAAGTTCAAAATTGCTAATTTTCACCGTGTCAACCACAACGCAGTTTTGGACACAGGTCAAAAAAGGGGATTTTAGTCATTTTGTGACAAGTATAGCTCATCAGCACAAATACAAGATGTGGTCATTTTTGATTTAGAATTAGAGTTTTCCCTATATTTTTAAAAAAGCTCATCAAAATTGCAAAGCTATTTTGTTATACGGAATTATGGTCCCTCAAAAATCGTAAAATAAGGGACCGGGCCTTTTTCTAGCTAAATTGAACGTCTTTGGGCCCACTTTGTCGGACCATAACTTGAGATAGCAAGGTCCGATTACCTTCATTTTTTTTTTGCTGAGTTTCTCACAGTGAGCTCTTGTCATTGACATACCTTTTAGAACTCTACAGGAAACTTCATTTTTAACATTGTCTTCCCTAATAATATAAATTTATAGCCTAGCCTCGGCAACCTAACGAAATTCTGGTGCAACTAAATTGAATCCTTCCGTTATACGTCACCCGATCAGACAGCATACATCATAAAACCAAGATAAGTTGTGCAACCGGCCGCGCCGGCAGGAAGGAACCGGATCATTGATAACTCGCTACCATAGAGCAGGATATAGGAACTGCTCTATGCTCGCTACCAGCCACACATTCAACATGCTATCCTGCAGAGAGGATTCAATTTTTCCTGACCTTGTTAAGTTGTTGGTTTCCTCATTGGACATTGCTGCGTACTGAAGTACATCAGTCACAAATAACCCTCGCTGTGTGGTCTACATGCAAGACCTTGAAGCTAGCACACGGTTCAGTCTCACATTAAATTCTCTTATCCCACATATTTGAAGCTAGCATACAATCTAACTTTTACATTTAGCATCCAAAAGTCTGGTTCAACGAAAAAGCCAGGTCGAATCCGCTGCTAGCTTCAGACTGATTTTGCCTGGGGTTCTTACAGTACCGTTTCGTATCTTGTGGTTGCGGAGCACTAAAGGGAATAATTTAGCATTCAAATTTTGCTTAGCAGTTTTGAAGATTGTTGGGGTCTTTCACACAACTAGAAATTCAAAAGTTTTCAAAACATGGTCTTGAAAGTGTGGGTAATATCTTCAACTGACTATACTGTCAATGTGAATTAAAATACCGTTTATACTCTATAAGTTAATAGAATCACAACGAAAATTGTGATAGTTTGCGAAGGATTTGTACAAAAGTTCTTATAGAAAGGAACCCTTTTCGATGAAAGAAGGCAAAATCCATAAACTGATCAAAGCACACTTCAATCTACTGCACGAAAATCACAGATCGAGGGGCATGGTAACCAGTGGTGTTACTGAGACACAGTTGCATGTGCCTACCTACCATTAGATTCTCACTCAAGTGTTCTACTAGCATGTTCAAAATATAATTTTGCTATCACACATGACCTTTCATCTCCACCAACAAAAACAAGCATCATCTTCTCATATATGTGCATCCACATACCACATGCAAAATCTATTTAAGTTTCCCATCTTATGATGTGTTAACACCTACCCGTATTTTGACCGCCATAAAATCCATAGACGGATGGATAGACGGAAAAACATGCACACAGAGAGACAGCTATCTTGACATATTGCATTTTAAAAAGGTTTTTCAGACTACGACACTGTTGACCAAAACTGATAGGGACCATCTTCTGAGCATAACACATCCACATACCACATGTGAAACTTATCCAAGTTTCATATCTTGAGATATCATGTTAACCAGATTTTTAGACTTTGAACCCAGATGACCTTTGACCTCTGAAAAAAAACCAGATGGACCATCCTCTGACCATAACCAATTTACAAACCAAATATGACATCTATCCAAGTTTCCTATCTTGAGATATCGCGTTAACAAGGTTTTCAGAATTTTACCCCTGGTGACCTTTGGCCTCTGCCAAAAACAATAGGGTTCTTTCTCTCTGTATGGCACATCTATGTAACAAGTTTAAAAACTGTCTGGCAATCCTATCTTGAGATATCATATTAACAAGCAAAGTGTCATACCCAAAAAAAAAAAACATTGAAAAAAATGTCCTGTCGAAGTTTAGAACTACACCTAATCATACACCACTATCTGCAGACAGAGGATGGAGATGTACCTCTAAATCTAGATTGAAGTGTCTAATCTAGCAAAATTCTGTGTGATTTTACTTCTCTAATAGTGGTCTAAAAAACGAAATGGTCAAATCGCTATATGAATGTGTGATGTGCTGGTGTCCAAATTTTGCATTTGAACTCAAATTATTTTTCTGAAAATTTGCATGCAGACTTGGCACCGTGTCATTTACCTTAATATATGTTAAGCCTTCCAGGCTGGTCATTCACTTAAGATTACAAATTTCATCAAAACATAGTAGGGCACGATTCCTCTTCTTCAAACACCTTAATGTTGTGCTCCCGCCTTCATAATCACACATGCTGCCCTATGCACACGAACAACTGACATAATCAGATGAATAATGTGTGTTTGATATACAAGTGAAAAAAGGACATCAATGAGACTGCAAGCACGGGGAGCGCGCAAAAATTTTGGGGATTTGCAATGTAGGGCCTATAAAGGTGTAATTGTTGATACAGAAATCGATCAAAAACGGTTGAGCACATCTTCTGTAACCTACATGTATAAGTATTTTTGATAGTACCTAACTTGTAAGTTTCAGGTCACAAAAAGTGGGGGGAGGGGCATGTTCCACAGTCCCCTACCATATTTGATGCCCCTGGGAAAGAGCCTGCAGTAGTCAAATGTTTTTTTTTTCTTTTAGGTTTGGCAGAGCTTAGTACTTCTAGTAAGTATGGAACTATTCATAATAGCCAAAGAGAATTATTCTGGATCTCCCAATTCTCTGGTAAAGAGCTGTTAGGCAAAACCAAACTTTTAACTGCTTCCAAAAGAAGCAATACGTCCACTGAAGGATAACACTTGACCAACCTCATGGCCCTCTGACCATTTACATCATGGGTCTGTCATATATGGCTCCATTCTAGACTTGATCGATGATGAGCAGTAACTCCACATGATCTTAGCCGAATGGCCATATCTCCAGCAAGATCGCATGAGACTAGAGGCAAACTTGTTAAGAGAATTTGACCGGTGGTGACATCACAATCTCAGGGTATACAATACGGTCTCTCATCTCCATTGAGTAAATAGGCATGAGTAAGGTACATGCGCCTTAGGCAGCAGTCACGGGGTGCGCTGCAAAGGCTTTCATATTCCTACAAGTATTAAATAAGTGAACGCAACTTTTTTCATTGTGTCCTCTATGTATTTAAAAATTTCCAATAAAAAAATCCATTTGAATAACTTCTAAGCTAAAGGAAAAATTATTAAGCATTTTTATTCTTCAATACAGTATATGAATATATGAAGTATATGAATATTAATTTACAATATACAATTCATTTCAAGTTTACACCTTCATTATGGTGACATGGTTCTTCAACAATTTTATTTCCTGTTGAAAAATGACAAGGTTCTCCAAAATTATGGACCTTTTGCTTTTTTAAACCTTCAGTGATCTTATAATGTTGATGTCTCTTATATTCTCTACATAAGGATGTATGTTAAATTCATAAGGGCAAAGAATTGTATGTGAGTAAAAGACAGGGTACACAAACTTAATTAGGTCAGCACAATGCACTGCATTCCTCTACTTGAATAATGTAGATACCCATATATGTGGCCTGCCTTCATGAAGCATTCTAGCAATACACTCAACCTCACTGTTCCCAGAACTAATTTAAAAACCTACGGTGATCGTGCCTTTCCACCAGCTGGGCCCCCTAACTCCCTAACAAAGTTTATTAGTCCTGTTTAACGACTCACTTTTTCATGTTGGCTTTTTGTTAGGGTTGTAAAGCGCTATCGAATACTCTGTAGATTTTAGGGCTCTATAGGTTCATTTATTACCATTATTATTATAATGAAACTTATTTCATTGAAGAAAAGAATACAAATGTTGTGACAGCGGCAGTGTGTATCCAGTCCAAGGCACAAAACCACTTGCAACATGACAAACTCCTAACCCTGTTGGATATTTCAGCCCAGTCCCCGTCAAAAGGGAGGTTTGGTGGGGTAATCAAATTTCACCTGACTTACTAACTCACTGAAGCATGCTTCAAGAAAGCACAAGCTCAGTAGCACAAGCTCAGTAAGAGACAGCTAGCAGAAGATGTCAACAAAGGTGGAATAATAAGGGTCAGATGTGCCACTGTTTGCGAGGTGTGAAAGGCAAGCGGCAGGGCAACTTCTTACCTAGCTTTTTTTTTACCTTCGTAAACTGAAGCAAAAGGTGGGGACAGAGTTTCTATAGGCAGGAGAATTCAACATGAAGATACCTTCTTGTTTGGACTAAAGAAGAATTATTTTTGATACATTTTCCAAGAAAACTCAAAATTTTGAAGATGTGTTGGAGTGGAGTGGGAGTCCTATGTTGTCCTGACAATTTGGAGGATGTGGGCATGTCACATACAAATGAATACCTTTCATATGATGAATACCACTGACACAGAGCTGCTAACCTGCCAGACTGAAAAAGAGACACACCACCCATGTGAATGCTAGGAAAAACCTCCAGTCTGAGGCTGGGGTCCAGGACCTGTCTTAGGACCCCTGGAAGGGTCCAGTGAGCAAAGCACTGGATTTTGAGTAGTTAGGGGTTTGTCTGAAAGACTTTTTGAGCCCTCAAAAACAGATCGGTTAACTCCACGCCAAATCTACAATGTTTACATTCAGCCTGTCAGATTTTAAAACTCACCTCAACATTGAGGACCTCAGCTGATCGTACATTTTAATAAGCACCCATTTACACAACCCCTATTTTATCTCCATTTCAAGAAACGAAAAATTAAATCATTGTACATGATCATGATTTGAGTGATACTGAAAATCGGCACATGACACTAGGAAATCGGAACAGAGCAACTTTTGATGCAAAAAAGCAGAACTGTTCCTCCTTAACCAAAACAGTTGCCAGTTCTGCTGACACTTCTAATGTTCCGCAAAAAGTATTTGTTACCCAGGTCACTCAAGTTTTCAAAAACTCTTTTCCCAATATTGTTCCTCCAATTCCAAAAAGTAAAATGTTTGCAGTAATTTGTTCTGTGGCATTGTCTGATGCATTAATCTTTCTATTTTTAGATATTTTGTTGTCATACATGTATTCCCTATCGTCTTGATTGCTTTATCTTTGGATGCTAATTATTCTACCAATCAATTTATTTTATGACTCCCTTTTTTAAATCTTACATTTTTGCTGGATTGAACAAACAAAATTAAATCATCAATGATTTGAGAAGGTACGAAATAAATAACATATTGTAATTTCTAATTGTGTCTGTTTCATACAAGAATCTGTTGACAGGTTTGTATCCTTGAACTTGGCTTATACAGACAAGTTTTAAACCAGGGGCAACTGTCAACCTAATTTGTGATCTTCATCCAATCACAGGAGTACTGACTGAAATTTCAAGCAAAAAACTGGACTTAAAATTAAAAATTATAAAAAATAAACACACTTCCTTCAAAAAGTTAAAACACCAATTTCCAAATTGGTGTTTTAACTTGTATATATGGCAACTCTGTCCTTGGTGAAATATATGTTACATTGCATTGTTATTTCAAAAGACATTCGTCAAGGCATCTGCACATCAATGGTTAAAAATATAATCATGATTTAAATATACTATTTGAATGCAATTTGTAGAATAAATGTCAGAATTAGAGCTGAGTGACAAAGGGAACACAATCTTTAGGGTAATATAATTTTTAGATTTATTACAAATACCCCAATCCAGTAGTGTGGTTTATTGTCAATAAACATCTAGTGCTAGTATAACAAAACAAAACAATTTTGGCAATATTTCTTCACAACACACACACCAAGGTAAAAATTTTTATTACAGAAATTGTAAGTGTTACGTTTATAATTTACACCTGAGAACTTTACGGCACACAGTGAGTTGTATATTAAAGCACCCTATTTTACTTCTTCCCCCTTTTTTTTTGTGTGTGTGTGTATGGGGGGGGGGGGGTAAGAGGGGCAAAGGCAGATTTCTGAGACTAAAGAGCATAAACCAAGCACAGATTATCCCAATTTAGTTACCATCTCAACTCATTCAAGCAAAGGTGACTACCTAACAATCAGAACTTTACACAAGGGGGAGGGAAGGGAAGGGAAGGGGAGGAGGGAATGAAAATACATATCTAACCACCCTCTACTGATGCTTCCAATGACTTGGGCACTTTCACATTGTAACTCTTGACTCTGGTTGACTCTGAGACCCTTTAGCAACCCCTCCCCTTGTTAACTTCATTACACAAGTCTGTGCTATTATATCTCAGGATCAAGGGAGTTTTGGGTTTAATATAAACCGCTTATCAAACTATTCTGCTTTTGTAAAATTAGTTAAGTGAACCTAGCTATTCAAAACTACTATCAACTTACTTGCTATAAAAACTACCGGAAGTAAACAAAGCAGTCGTTTTCTCCAGTATTACTGAACTTTTGACAAATCTATCCATACAAATAGCCGTACCTAAAAAGGCAATCAATGTGCGCACTGTATTTATTTGCATAAAATCACAGAATAGTGCAGCAGCACTGGGCAGGGTATTCTGCTGCGTGAACTTTATTCTCAAAACCGTACACAAAGTAGCGAAAGGTTTTGTCATCCACCTGGGCATGGACCTCACCCACAGGCACGATTGTGATCTGATGGCGCTGAAAATAAAAGCAAAATCCCGAGTTATGATGACGGCCATGGTAAACAGGGCAGTGAATTGTGTAGTGAAATCACTAAAGGCTTATAACGTTTGATGGTAAAACAACAAAACCCAGTTCTATGGATGGAATATGAAACGGTCAAAACAAAATAATAAATTTATTCTACCACTCCGTAAAACTAATTACAACCAGAATGCAAAAATGCATTGAGGTTTCGATGATGCATACAGAACATGTTCTTTTCAAAAAATGCTGCATTTATTGTAACACATGGTGACCCAAAGTGACCTTTGACTCCACCAGTAAGTAGCTGGTTTTTCTTTTAACCAAAACACTTCTACAATGAAAACCCAAATTTCATGCTGTGCCTTAAGATAATCTATCCTATTAAAAAAGTTTTCATAGTTTGATCTCTGGTGACCCCAATTGACCTTCAACCTCCACCAAGGTCAACAGAAGCCATCTTCCAACCATCACACATCCACATTCTAACTTTGAACCCTCTCTCATTTTCCCACCTTGAAATACAAAGTAGGAGTTTTCAAGGTTTGACCTTGGATAACCCCAGGTGAACTTTGACCTTTACCAAAATTAATAGGGTCCACCCTCTCGTCATAATTCATCAACAAACCAAGTTCAAAAAATCCAAGCTTCCTACCATTAGATATCATGCAAGCAAGGTTCTCGGGGTTTGACCCTCATGTGACCCCAGATCTCTAAAAAAATTGATAGGTTCTCCCTCACATTATAATGCATCAACATACCAAGTTTGAGGTTAATCCAAGTTTCCTACCTTGAGATATCATGCAAACAAGGTTTTCGGAGTTTGACCCCCTGCAACCCCAGATGACCTTTGACCCCTACCAAAATCAGTAGGATTTTTCCATACATCAAAACGCATCAACATATCAAGTTTGAAATCAATCTAAGCTTCCTTGCTTGAGATATCATGTAAACAAGGTTTTCAGGGTTTGGCCCCCTGTGACCCCACATGACCTTTGACCTCTACCAAAATCAATAGGGTTCTTCCTTACATTATGATGCATCAACATCTCAAGGTTGAAATCAATCCAAGCTTCCTTCCTTGACATAATGTGTAAACAAGGTTTTCAGGGTTCGGCCCCCTCTAACCCGAAATGACCTTTGACCTGTACCAAAATCAATAGGATTCTTCCTTACATCATAATGCATCAACATAACACGTTTGAGATTAATCCAAGTTTCCTACCTTGAGATATCCTGTAAACAAGGTTTTCCAAGTTTGACCCCCTGTGACCCCAGATGACCTTTGACCCCTACCAAAATCAGTTGGGTTTTTTACATACATCATAATGCATCAAAATATCAAGTTTGAAATTAATCCAAGTTTCCTACCTTGAGATATCATGTAAACAAGGTTTTTGGGGATTGACCCCCTGTGACCCCAAATAACCTTTGACCTCTACCCAAAATCAATAAGGTTCTTCTTCCCATCATATTGCATCAACAAATCAAGATTCAAATCAATCCAAGCTTCCTACCTTCAGATATCGAGTAAACAAGATTTTCTGGGTTTGACCCTCTGTGACCCCAAATGACCTTTGACCTCTACCAAAATCTAAAGGGTTCTTGCTTACATCATAACACATCAACATCTTGAGTTTGAATTTAATCCAAGTTTCCCAACTTGAGATATCATGTAAAAAACGTTTTGGGGTTTGACCCCTGGGACCCCAAATGACCTTTGACCTCTACCAAAATTTGTAGGGTTCATCTACCCATCATACTGCATCAACATATAAAGTTTGAAATCAATCCAAGCTTCCTACCTTAAGATATTGTGTAAACATGGTTTTCCGGGTTGGACCCCTGTGACCCCAAATGACCTTTGAACTTGACCAAAACCCATACCATTCTTCCTCTTGATATGGGACATCTATGTACGAAGTTTGAAAACTTCCAGACATTTCTACCTTCAGATACTGTGCTAATGAGTGAAATGTAAAGTGTTTCAAGTCCTATGAACATTTCTACATTGAGATACTCTGTTAGTTAGTTAAATGTAAAGTGTTTCGAGTCCTTTGACACCTGTCACACCAAATAACCTCTAAACTCGTTGAAAACTGATATTGTTCTTTTTCTTGATATAGGACATCTATGAACCAAGTTTGAATACTTTCAAACATTCATACCTTCAGATACTGTGTTAATGAGTTAAATGTAAAGTGTTTCAAGTCCTATGGCATTTCTACATTGAAATACTGTGTTAATGAGTTAAATGTAAAGTATTTCGAGTCCTTTGACACCTGTGACCCCAAATAACCTTCAAACTCGATGAAAACTTATGCTGTTCTTTTTCTTGATATGGGACATCTATGTACCAAATTTGAATACTTTCAAACATTCCTACTGTGCCATATCCTATTGTAAAGTGTTTCGAGTCCTTTGACCCCTGTGACCCCAGATGACCTTTGAACTCCACCAAAAACGATAGGGTTCTTCCTCTTCATATGGGGCATCTAAGTACCAAGTCTGAAAACTGTCAGATATTCCTATCTTGAGATATCGTGTTAACGAGTTAGTTGTGTTAAATGTAAAGTGTTTCGAGTTTTTGACCCCTGTGACCTCAAATGACCTTCAAACTCAACCAAAATCGATAGGGTTCTTCCTCTTAATATAGGGCATCTATGTACTAAGTTTGAAAACTCAGCGACATTCCTATCTTGAGATATCGTGTTAACAAGCAAAGTGTCACAAACACACACACACACACACACATACACACACACACACACACACACATACATACATACATACACACATACGCCATCATGAATGCATAGGTTTCTCTTATCATCGAAACCAAAAAGGCAGGTAAATTCAAAATAAGTTCTCACTGTAGCAAAGGACTGTTCATGCATTGGCAATAAGCTACATGCTCAAATTTGGAATGTGTCAATGGGAAGAGAAGTTAAAAGAAGGGTTTAAGGTAACAACAAGATTTGGTATGTTAGAGGGGTACTTATTCTGAGCATTTTGGTGAAATTTGCATTGAAATTCAATGGTGGTTCTCAAGATATGAACAGGTAAACTTTTCACATTTTCAACAAAATGTGAACTTGAAGCAAGCACATAAGACATCTAATCCCCAAATTAATGGGCAGTCTTTTGATTTTCTTTAAACTTTATATTGGATTTTCTCCTTAAAAATCCCATATCATTAAAATGTGATTGCATAAGTGGCATGAGAATTTTACAAACTCTGCATTCCCCAGAGGAAGGTCATACTTCTATTAACTTCAAGGTCAGCACAACAGTCTGATAAAACAAAGGGAAACAAAGCATTCCATGTCAATGTGAGGAAGTGATATAAGCTCTGCTGCCCTCAAACTCACTTTTAAACACAAATCTACTGACTTCATTTATTGATATCTCAAGAAATACATGTCCGATTTGAATGGAACTTTCATCACACTGTGTAGATTTTGTTCCTCTTTCACATATAAAAATTAAATTTTTGCTTAAACCTCCCCTTTAATGTTTGGAAGACACTCTTTGTAGAAACTTGCCACCATTAGTATCCATGACTAAAGTCTTAGTGGAGTGGTTACAAAAATATGAGGTCTTAAAAAAGTTTGTGAGAATTGCCTCACGGTCTCTCTTTCCCAGGTTGGCAACAGTGAACCATGTTCTATTTGTGGGCCTCTGTGCAGGTTTTGGTGGGCCCAGCAATTGTGAAAAACAAGTGGGGTTCATGCAGAATTTGGTGTAAAGTTTAGTGTTGGCAACCTTATAACTGGGTGCTCTTCTGCGCTTTTTTTCACTGGAAGACCAAGGAAGTGCGATTTCCCACTATTTGGGAGGTGTTTTTGGTCCAAAAATTTTCTTGTACCTTCTTCAGATTGGTGCCATTTAACTTAGTCTGAGGGGTGCTCCTGTGGCCTGCTGACACTGTTTCCTCTAAAAAATTACACACTGGGTCAATACACTCAGTATGTGAAAATTTGAATCTCTGGAAATTTCAGACTTGTGGAACAGTACACACATCAAATGTGGGAAAAAATTAAACCCTCTTTTTTCATTTTTTCTCACAAACATCAGTGCACGAAATTTACAAGCCATTGTGTCAAAATCATGTCAAAGCAGCTTCGAGTAAACACTGTCTGTGTATAGACTACCTTCCTACATCAACAAATGGGTCTCAGATACCAAGTAGTTGCTGACCTCTGCTCTACCCCATGCCCAGGTGGCCTCGATCACCCCCTCCCACAGGCAGGTGGCAACTCAAAGTGCATGGTATTCACATGCAAAATGACCTTACCATATATTCCCTAATAAACGCCCCCTGGGGCGCTACATTTTTGAAAAGGGGGGCATTTATTTGAGGGTATATTTCAATAAAAAATTAAGTTACTGCTAGAACCCACACTGAATTGTTATGATTGTTAACTTTGTGTTTTGAAAACTTTGACATGTTGAGCATGGATCTGCATGTGAACACGTTGTAATGTTAATGTTAGGCTTAATCTGTTGTTTGGACCTGTAGTGCAAGGAGGCCTCGGCCTTTGCAGTTTTAAAAATTTTGAGGAGGTGTTTATTAGAGGGGGCACTTATTAGGGAATATACGGTAGATGTAAGAAATGAATACAAACAAAGGGAGAAAAATAATTACCTGCATCAGGATCCTTTCTAAGGGAAATGCATTACGATGATTTTCTACCAACTGTCGGGAGGCATTATTCACAGACTGGTCCTGGAAATGGTTGATAGGCCAAACCTGAGATTTTAAAACAAAATGATATTTTAAAGCAAGAAGGGAATAAACCTAGTGAAACAAGGACACTGGGGAACTGTGGATTGATAGAGAAACTGAATGAGTGGAGGCAGATAAGGGGAAGGGGAAAATTAAGATAGACCACTTGAAACAATTACTGTTCTAACCAAATACAATTCTACATTTTGCTAAATACTTGATACTTTCTGCTCTCATAAGAGGAACAAAGATGGCATCAAAGACTTATTATACTAGCCCACCATATGGCATTGAATGAAATAATCTGAACCAAACATCACATCTCAACTAGTTGTGCAGAGCATGTAGTTGTATGATTAAGACTGAGAGCTGTTAAGTCACATTGCCTCCAGTCAGGAAAACATCACAATGCTGATTTGTCCTGACTGGAGGTTGCAGTAATCATAAGGTTGAAACTAGGGCTAAGACATGCGAGTGCTATCGCCCACAACCTTCCACCTCAAATCCCTGTTAGGTGTGTGAATTTTTGCACACCAAATGCAGAATGTCACTTCACACAAATCTATTGAAAATTAATTAAACAGCACACCTACCACACTCCTTAATTTTCTGAGGAATGTGATTTGTAACACATCTGGATATTTTGAAACTAACAGCCTGACATACCTTTCTTTATATTTCATAAGATAAATATTGCATACCTAAGGTAGAGCTATTGGGGTTGGTGTCATTGGGGAGGCAGTTGGGCACGACATGAGGGAAAAAACTATGGATGGAGAGAAAAAACAAAAACTATTTTAGGTGTTTTTTGCATTGCAAGGTTGGGTCATGGGGGAGTTCTATCCCCCAACCCCCTTCGCCGTAGCCACAGCACCCCATAAATTTCATAAATCAGTAAGAAATATACTGCCACATGATTCTCAATAGCCATTCATGGAATAGTATAGAGTATAGGACTATTAAAATTTGGGCAACTGCTCTTTCCCTTTAACAAATTCAACTCACCATTGGAAGTTGTTCCTTGAAAGCAACTTGACCAGTGACAGTCCTGATTAATTCATCTGGCAATTCTGTCCTCTCCACCACACTATCATTGCAATTGTTGGTCCTGTACGAAAAGCAATGAGAATACAGGAAGAGTTGCACGACCATTTATTTTAAAGCTCTTTTTCCTGATCTTTTCAAAGAATTTACAAAAATTTTCTACTGAAAAGTTTCATTGGATTTAAAGAAGACTGTGGGGGTTACTTTCTCCATTAATTTTATTGTCCTTACTCCCTTTGAAAATTACTCCATTCGGATAATACGTCCAAATCAAACCAGAACATCTTGTTATCTTTACACTGGCTAAATGCCAATCTGACCACTGCAAACAACACCTTAGGTGACAAGACTCAGCATTACACAGGTGTAAGGCTGAGTCAAACAGGGAGCATTTATCATCTTATTACAATTGACAGTTTCCCTATGGAATAAAAGAACGAGTCAGACATATATGTTGGTCAACTGTTTGCATTCTTCTTAACTTACCATGTGATAAAAAGCTTGATGTAAGTCTTCAGGTTGCAAGTTCCATCGCAAGAAGAACACTTTATTTGACCATGACCATGGCATGACATACACCTACACAAGAATAAAAGAACAGAGAAACACATTTTTCTAAAAGAATTCACATTACTTGGAATTGGGTTGACTTCATTTTTAGGCAACAACAAGATGTACACTCTTGATACATATTTAGAGCAGACATGCTGAAGAATCTCAATCCTTCTGTGAATAATTTGAATCAAAAGTGCCGTGTGTAAAGAAAAGACAGCTCCCTTGACAGATGAAGAGTTTTGGCCCTTAAATTTGCCATAATACCTTAGCAACACTTACCAACAGCCACTTTTTCAGCAACTTTTGACACAAAAATAAATAATTTCATCTAACCTCAACCTAAAGTTCATGCTCTCACACAATATTAGGGGCCATCTGTTGCTTTAAGGTAGTTTAGTTAGATCAGGTTTTCCAGCTCCGTTTCTAGCCAACTGATTTACATAAGGCCCGTTATGGCCTTTTTTTTCCAGTTGTGGCTCACTGGCTAGTTTTCCCTTCTCCAATGCTTATGCTGAACATGAAGAACAACTACAATGTGTTCCATTCCAGCCTTTGGTACAACTGGACACCAAGTTGAAATCGATTCAGACCTTCCGGCTGCAAGTTGTAGCATCCAACTTGCAGCCGGAAGGTCTGAAATCAATTCAGACCTTCCGACTGCAAGTTGGATGCTACAACCACTTGACCATGCAGTCAGTCTTGAGGAAGAGTATTCAAAAGGAGATTTTTGGGAACCATGCTGACAGTCCAGAGGTAACTCACCTTCTACGACCAAGTCCACCACAAAATGTGCACGGTCTGTAGTCATGACCACCATGATGATGGTGGTGGTGGTGATGGCCATGATTGCCATGCCCACCATGCTGGTGATGGTGGCCTCCATGTTGATGATGGTGGCTAAAGTCCTTCACCCTTCCAACACCATGACACACATGACACCTGGTCTGAGAAAGTAAAGCAATCACAGAGGTAATTTTAGATTTGACCAAGCAGGTATTACAGAAACAAAACTGATTTGGGACTGACGCTTAGATGACCTCTTTGCTACATAATGACCTTATGTGGATAAGACTGTTCAAATCTTGTAGAAATTTTTTTGAAGTTTGAAGTTTTATTATGACATACATCCAGTTCTAGCACATGCAGACTGTTAGTAAAGTAGGCATGTTGGTCCACATGAGAGGAACCTGCCCAATTAGCTCATTTGAAAAATTTGAAGTACCCAAGCAGAAAAAAGATAAATCCTGACTGCCCTTGCATTCCACTTCATAAAAGAAAACAATCACGATACCTCTTTGGCGTTGGTCATTGGGCATTTCATGAGTAGCTCCATGAATTAATGTCCACACTCCTTTACACTCTTTTGAACTCGAATTAATCCAAGATTCCTGCCATGTGCTTTTCATGGCCGGTACCAAATTTGAAAAGTAGCTACGGGGCTTTTTCTGGTATGCAAACAGGGTCTTTCCGGTTATTCATAAAATGTAAATGATCTATTTGCCCTTGCAATTTGATACTAATGGCATAGTTGAAACTCTCAAAATGCAAATCTTGTATACAACTGCAACATACAGTAGGGTAATGTACAGCATATGCAAAATTTTCTGGTCCACTGTATGGAAATTTGTAAGGCTGGAAATCCGTTATTAACAATTTTTGAAAAAAAAATTCTCTCAAAGTATTTGCAAACGAATCATAAATTTTCTCAACAGTGGTTAAGGTCAAAAGCCTGTACAGTCACTTCACATCACTACTTGTAGCTAACCAGCCAAGCACAGCTCATAAAAAAGTGAAAAGAAATTTTAGTTTTGTTCTTGAAAGAGCTTGTTTTGATAGCTATCTACTCATCCTGTCTTGGGGTCCATGTTTACTGCAGTTTACTTCTGTGATGCCACAAATTTTACAATTGATAACATTTTAATAACAGTTTGTTTCTTCTGTAAATTACGATTGGTCGACTAATTAAGGCCACTGCCCCTTAAGATAAAACTAAAAGGAGACTTGGGGAGTACCTACAAGATCAATTTTCAAAACTAATTTTCCTTACTTAATTACTTACTAGCTAGTTTCTAAGTACAATTTGAGAAAACTGGTGAGCAGGGACCACCTAGCAAGTTTTGAAAATGCAAGGAATTTGTCAATGGTTAATGAATATTGTCACTAGTGGTAAACCATGAAAATTTTGCAGAACTAAAGATTGTAGAACTTGACCTTAACTTCCACTATTTAAAAAATATTACAAATTTGTCTGTTAATAATGAACCACTTGAGTGATTCCAAACAAAGCACAAGAGTAAAAGTAGCCAGATGTATTTCTAACCTGTATGCACATGCACAGTGGCAAGAATCTATGCATAGGAGGTCAGTTCACTTTGCTCTCCACGTAGAGATATTTGCATGGGGCCCTTCACTCAGACGAAAATGCCACTTACCCTTCCCCTTCCCAAGCAAACATGGCACCTACGGAATCCCATAGCATGGCAATTATGGCAACGCTGTGTAAAGAAAAACAAATGAATCAAGTAAGATTGAAACCTGAAAAGCAAGCTAGAAATACACTACACTACAGACTGTAGCATTTTAAATTTGCATGTATAAATGTTCAGCATACTTTTCAACTATGTTTGCAGGCGAACAGGTTATTACAGTGGTTTTGTGGGGGATGCTCCACATAAGCAATAGAGTAGGGAAAAGAAGCCAGTGAGCCACAACTGGAAAAAAGGCTGTGGCCGGCTTGACTTGAACCAATTGGTTGGAAACTGGGCTGTAAAACTCCATTTAACTAACTTACTAACTACAGTGGTTTTGTTAATGTTGTCTTAAATACAAAGCATTTAAACTTAGGGCAAATCTCTTCATCCAAGACTCTTTCAATTAACCTACTTTTAGCTCCTCTCAAAACTTTTGTGAGCTCCTCCTTTGCAGGCACAAACCCAACCCATTGCTTAATGACGGTCATTCCTCACCCTACACTACAATTTTGTGGGTTTACGAAAATTCTCAATTGACATAGCTCTTTGACTGACATCAACTTGAACAAATGCAACACAGCTCATATTACAAAATGTGTGCTGAGAGTGTTCCGAATAAACGTAAAGGCCCTGTCATAAAATGGACAAGTCCTTTAAGTTTACAAAAAGTGATTAGTCTAAAACCACAATCCAAACAATAGTCCCATGTGATTCATCTTTGTTTATGAATGGGTGGTTTCCAGCTGCATTTGGTCATTGATACCAATCAAGGGACCCTGTCCAAATGCCTGACTCCATGGGTATGCACTGGTGTGTGCAGTCTTTGGAAGGTGGGGGAGGAGGGGGCACAACCTGTGATTCCCCTGACTGGTACGGATTCTGATGACCTTTTTTTTACTTTTTGCTTTTCTGCACCCCAGTTGTTGGCGACCACCTCACATCAGCATATTTATGCTACCCTGATTTTCGAGAACCTTTTCGTTTTATTTTTTGCTTTGAGAACCATTCCCACATGGGCTGGTGTGTGGTTAAGGTTTGAATGCTCAGTGTGTCTCTTCAAACTTCTCATCTTCCTCAAACCATAAATTCCTCGAATGAGTGATTTTTCCCCCACTGACTTCAGAGGTGGGGCCCCTTCCCCCTCCTTTAAATGCTCTACTGTAGATATGTGGTTAACTGAGTTCTTACACAACTGTCTTCCTAATACATGATCATGCAGGGTAAGCCCTGAAGCAATAAATTTGAATAACATCTGGATGAAGATGAGTTTTGGACAGCGCTGTAGGAAGGGCTAGAAGGATAGGTTGGTAGAAATGAAACAGTCTGGGGTGATGAATATCTGTCCTTAAGGTCAAATCCTGATTAGTCTTCAAAATGTAATAAGAAAACTCTCTGCATATTCTGTGCAACTTGTGTAACTATATATCTTTTGAATTTGATGTCAATCAAAAAGTAATTACTACTTAGGAATTTTTGTATTCCACGACGACCAAAATACTTGAAGGAATGACTGTGTTTCAAAATGCACATAAAAAGGTTGAGCAGGGTAACCTGATTGTGAAAAAAAGAAAGCAATAAATCTGCAAGAAAAATGTGGAATTTATTTTAGAATCACAATTTTCCTGACATGCATTTTAAGTATGGAATATCAAACTGGTACATCAATCACAAAAATAAAATCAGCATTGTCCACTTTTTCAAAATTTCTTTGTGCAATTAAAATTGCAGCTTGAAGCAGATAATGTGCATGCCATCTTTTGTATGCCTGATTTAGGAGAAACCAGATGAAAGATATATCACAGTTTAAATGGGAAAAGCAATCACCACAACCTGAAGTAGCATAGTAGACTATACTGTTTCACGATTGCCTACAGGGAGTCACATGACAATACTTTCTCAAATGTGCATTTCAGTAGGAGCATGCCTGGTTTACCTTGATTATAGAATACTGAATTCCTAAAATATTACAAAAGATACACTGAAGAGAAGTTAAAACTTAAACTGTGAGATTTAGCTGTTGCTTCAAAATAAGTTTGGGTAGACTGCTATCGCCCTTTAACATGATATTATTTAAAAAATGTTCTGTTGAACATTTCATTCCACTCACTTTGATTGAGGCAGTGTGGGGCACTTCTGTCTCAGCCTTACTGTTCTGGAAAAGTTGAGTTGGGTTGATGGCAATGTCCCATGGACCAGGAGCTGGACCATTGGCAGCACTGTCTATTGGCTGACCTACAAAAGGAACAAGACATCACAATAGGAGTAACTCATAAATGAACACAACAAGTGAGTTTGGTATGCTGTTGCTGAATAAATGAAATGAAGTGAGGTGAGGTGAGGTGAAGTGAGGTGAGGTGAGGTGAGTTGAGGTGAGTTGAGGTGAAGTGAAGTGAAGTGAAGTGAAGTGAAGTGAAGTGAAATGAAGTGAAATGAAATGAAATGAAATGAAATGAAATGAATGTAATTGTGGGGCACACTGTGGGTTAGTTAGTTAGTTAGATGAGGTTTTATGGCTGAGTCTGTAACCAACTGATATAACCCTTTACCGTTGTGCTCCGATCGGGGCGTATTTGCTCGCCTCGGGAGTGGGCGGTAAAGCTGACGTAGCCCGCCCCGCATCAGCTTCCGTAGGCCATTGACCCCGTGACCTTAAACTATTGTCTCTCTCATTGTTGTGGCCAAATTTTCGGGTAGCTGCTGGCAGTTTCGAGCTCCGCGTGAAACAGTAAAGATGGGTGACAGCCGAGCTCTCCGCATGGGTCCAAAAGGACCCAACCAACGGTAAACAGTTCAGTACGGCTGGCCGCGGCCTTTTTTCCCCGTCATGGCTCACTGGCTTGGTTTCCTTACTCCATTGCTTATGCTTAGTGAGCACCAAGCAAAATGACAGAAGGTTCCATTTTTAAAGTGTTAGATATGACCCAGTCAGACGTTAACTCCACACATTTCTGCTGCAGGTCAGATGCTCTTACCACTTGACCACCCATTTAGTCTTCAGAGTGGTAAGTGATACTTTAAATTAATTTCCACGAATCTTGATTGGGTTTTAACTCTTTTGACTTTTGAGTCACTGAGGCTTTTTTGTTGGCATATGACACAAAGTACCTTTTGTATCATGCTCAGACATTTTCTGCAACATGTAAGCTTAATTTCACACTAAATAAGGGTATGCTCTAGGTTCTTTATACCGCCTTTCTTTTTTCTTTGCAGGAGACGTGCCCAACACAGTCACCAGTAACATAAAAATGTTCACTTGTACACTTTTTACAAGGTGGCACCCACAACCACTAGTCATATCATGGCACACAGGGTTGTTTAAAAAATAACAAATCAGCAATCTAAATTCTCTTTTTGAACATTTTTCACTAAGAATTGCTAAGAATTTTTAAGGCATTGTCACCCACACCCAAACTACTTATAACTAGAGCAGCTATGTTGCAAAATCTCAATACTTTTATGCATGATCAATGGTAACAATGAAACAGTGGAATGATGTGTTTAATTTTTTCATGACACAACAGAAAAAGGCAAACATCCTTTGGGTGATCAGGTACAGTATCATACAAAAAAATGAAACATGACACTTTCCATATCACATAGTCTGCAGAACAGGTTGGTTAAGCTATTGAGCAGTGCACTGTTGTTACCGTATTTACTCTATTAAACGCCCCGGGGGCGTGAAATTTTCGTTGAAGGGGGCGTTTATTAGAGTCAAATTTACGTGACTTTTCTGTAGGCAAGTGCCCCACAACTTGTTTCTTATCTGAGCCCTTCTGATAAACTGCTATGGCGTATTTGCCCATTTGGTTGTCAGCTTCACAATCAGCTGTGAGCTCCTCCCCAATTATCGGTAACCAAACTTTCCTATAAATATGGTAGTCACGAACAACACTGTGATATTTGCAAGTGTGATCAACTTTCGCCGACATCTTGACATGTAACGTTACACAGAAGTGACTTTTTTACGATCCCGCGGCATGCATGCATGCATGCTGTGCACAGTATACAGCCAGGCCTCACGTTACTATACTGACCGGCTGGCTATACGCACGTACATACAGTAATTGCATAAAAGTTACCGTGAGTAGCACCATGCACGTATGTATTAGCAATACATACGCGTTCACAGCATTTCACTGTTAAACAGTTTTCCTGTGGTGAATTTGGATTTTCATGTTAGGCTGTTCGGATAGGCTAGCGAATATTTTTATACCTACGGTATGTACAGTACCACTTTCAAACCGCAAATGAAGCAGCACAGGTTCGCGGTATGTGATAGCTTGATGGATATCAACAGAAATTAGTTGCAGAAACATGCCTTTTACTTCAGGATATGGGACTTTAGGAGATTTCGTGGCTTCAAGGTAGGACTATTTCATTTTCCTTTTACCATATTGTCTTTGGAATTAACAATTTCACTTTATGCAATGTGACGAAAAAGTTGGGGTGCGTTTATTAGAGAGGGGGCGTTTAATAGAGTAAATACGGTATTCAAATATTTCTAGCAGAGATTTATAGTATCTTGATATTGTACATTTTTATGCTAAAAATTGAAAATGTTATCGATTTAAAGAAAAAAATCAATAACGATACTTTTATACTAAAAAGTAATCTTTGTAAAGCACACTAACACTTATAAGACAAAAAACTTTCTGACCAGTTCCAACAAAACTTTCCTACTTCTACTTTCCTACCTAGTTTTCCTAACATCAACCTCATATCTCTTATAATCTTACTGAAACCTCTTGGTGAAGAGCACAACTTTTGAAGCCTGAGAGCTACTGGCATCCTGTTTGGAAACTCAGTCAACTGTACATAAACTTCTCCATTACAAGACAATGGCTGGGAAAAAATCATAGTCAGACCAGACAAGATCATTTTAACAGTTACCCTATGCTTGACTTAACAAAGGCTTGAAGCCAAAGACAAAATAGTAGACTAAAACACACACACAATGGGCAGAAAAGAAACTTTTCTTTTGCACAACTTTTTGACCACTTGTCAGAGAGAAAATAACTAAGTTATCAACCTATCAGTTTAACAAGTTAAAATTCTGACTGAATAAATAATTGTACAAAAGTATGCTCTACAAGATATTATGATCAAAATGTAAACTCTACCAAACATGGTCATGCTGAAAAGGATTTTAGCTTACAGCTAGCAACAGGCTAGTGTGACAATATCTCAATACATCTTATGTACTGAGATAATTAAAACATAAGCATTGAGAAAATACTAAAGCTTGTCTTTCACTAATGTTTTGCTTCCACTGAGAGTCAACATAATGTTGTCAAGAAGAGAAGAAACTCACTTGTGAAATTTAATTCATTTCTTACCTCTGTATGGCTCAAACACCCATTTTGTTATTCGCTTCTCTGTGAAAGTTTCCAATTTGTACTGCAATTAATGAGAATACAAAAGCAATTCAACATATCATGAACCATCCTCTCTTTCCTTGAGGAATCATGAAAATCAAATGTCATTGACTTTTGACATGTAAGCATTAAAAATGTAACATGAGAGCCATATTTTCAATAGATCCATCATACTAATTGCACTTCTTCGGGTACATGAAATTCACATATACCAAAAGGAAAGATCCCTATTAACTACATGTATATCTCATGTAGAAACAGGAATTTGGGAGATAATAAGAGAGTTCACATGTCCATGAAGGACACACTGGCCAAATACAGCACCTTAGCAGCTCTCTCCAACTATCACTAGAGTTTGTTACCTCTACTTAACCTCTTGAGCAACAAGCTCCATGCACTTGACCACAAAGCACAAAAGAGTTCCCATAAGGGGCATTAATTAATTTAATTCTATATTGTTAGACAGTAGGACCAGACATAGGGACAAAAGCTTAGGTAAGGGTCTTGCCGAGTACGAAAAAGCTCCAACAGATTGAGAAAAACAGTTCAGTTGATTTAAAATGTTTATTATTGATTCAGCTTCCTCATAAAACATTATTAAATAAATCAATTGGCAAGCAAAAAAATAATTAAGTATTATGTTACTCAAGTGATCCTTGTTTGAAGTCTGCTTTGACTAACAGGAATATTCAAACACTACCTTCCAAATTTTATAACCTCCCTATTTGAATAACATATTGTGAAGGTCAGTAAAATGTAGGCTACTTCTAGACACCAGAATGATGCAGCCTAGAGGCAATACATTCTGATTAACTCTTGTAAAGAAGGTGTACATAAGTTACTGTGGGAAAGCTAGAAAGCTATCGCACTGTCCTAAGTGAGAGGAGATTGGTCTCAAGCTAGCTAGCTGCACACTTGCACATTTTTGCACACTGCAACTCAACTCGATCGTAGGATCTTCAACAGTCGTGTAATGTGGGTGAGTTCATGACTGCAAGTGGCAGTTGCACGGCCAGTTTTAAGTCAAGCAGACTTCAGTCAGGGAGAACCAACTGAAGTCGGTGTGACTCAAAACTGGTCTTAACATTTCTGATCACAATTGTAGCAACGATCTAGTTGAGTTGCAGTGTGCAAAGTCATGTAGTGTGCGGCTAGCTTTAGGCAAAGAATTTTAATCTTCTCTGCATAGGAAACTTTAGAAAGCCACTTTGGATTGGTTGGATTGTTGACTTTTTTAAATCTCAATTTGAAAACTTCCCGTTTAATCTAGGTGCATCCTTCTTTCCAGTTGTGGGTGACTGGGATTTTTCCCCTTACTCTATTGTTTATTCAGAGTATCATGCCCTATGGCAGTACTGTAGGTTACACTTTTTATGTGAACATTGATATGAATTTGAAAGTGAAACTTTCTAGGAAAATTTTAATCATTGAGGACAAGGAAACCCACTGTCCTGTAGACACTTTCCTTCATAAAAAGTAACTTTCTCCGTTCAAAAGGAGATAAATTTTAACTGATGCCCTTTCTGTTCCATAAAAGGAAGGAATATAAACTTGGCCCTTGTCAATTAGTCACATCCAATAGAAGACATTCTTGAATTGTAATTGTAATTCTAAGAAGGAACTGGTGTAAGAGTTAAGGGTTAAGGGTTGATTTATGTTTGGAATTTGTGGTACGTGTGCAGTAAAGTAGTTTTGCCATGTTACATAAGTCCTTTTGTTCCAGTGTCATGATAGTTCTTTATTACTGTGTTTTTGTTGGTCTTGGTTTGATGGTTGTCCCAAGTGAACCTGTTGAATATGTCTATCTGTTGTAATACGCTTTTTCTGGAGCAAGTAATTGGACTTTGCAGCATGCCTCTTTCTGCTGTCTAGTCTTCTTCTTATACAATCTCCAGACAGCTCCTAGCTCCTATTCCTACCTTAATAGATATGCCGGACACGCTGAAGCTCAACCGGTTCCCCCATGCATACACTAAGAGAGGCTCAAAATCTTACACTGTCCCAAAGCTGAACTTGCACCTTTAAAATATGCCTGGACTCAATTAGGCCCTGTCCAATCAGCTTTGTTACCTGCTGCCACCCACATTCCCATACCATACCCCCCTACCCCCGCCACACCAAGTCCTGAAAATGTATCTTTTCAGGGGATGGTAATCTCCAAGCCAGAAATCAGGCCCTGCAAATGGCTACCCACAATCGAAAGCTAGGCTATGCCTGTGACAAAAACAGTAAATTTAAATGATCCTTACATGGAATGCTGATGACTGGACCATATCCTTTATTGCCATCTTCCTGGCTGGTCCTGCCCTCCAGCAACAGTTCTCTGCAATGTGTGTTAACAAGGCCTCTTTAGCTTGCTCCTCATTCAATGATGGCGGTCTGGAAAAAGAAGAACACACACAAGAGATTTTCCTACTTTGAACTTAAAAAATTGCCATTTATGGTAACAAGCAATATTATGTTTTAAAAAGCTTCCTTTGTAATTCTTGAAAGTTCTTCAATTTAAATTAAATTTCATTTTGTAACAGATTTTGCATGAAAGATTTACAGCAACTCCTCACATGCAGTGTGTTTCAACTGCAGGTTGACAATGCAGATCATTCTGGACTGATAGTCTTTATATTTTCGGACAACTTGTCTTCTACATCCTGCAATAAATATTACTTAATACAAAAGATACATTGTTGAAAGACAACAGGTCATCACAGAACTGGATGTAAATGTTTTGTAATATGACCCACATTTGAAGTATCTTACTGCTATCTCCTTTGTGTTGGTTTCCCTGTCTATTGTTAAAATGTGGGGAAATCTGGCTTCCTTTTACAAGGAACATGGGTGGAATAAGTTGGAGAGCTTCAAAGCTACCCCCGCCCCCCCCCAAAAAAAGAAAAAAAAACAAATTGAGGCATTTGGAGGGAAAATTTGGCAATTGAAAGGAAGTTTACCCTCTTTTGGGCATAAAATATTGACAACATCTAGGAAAACCTGTTTCCCTTCAAGAGAAAAACCCTTTTTTCCTGCTGGAAATCTAATCTATAAGCCTCACAGCCAAACAAAGTTACACATAACAAATAGACATCCATACACTCTACACATAATCCCCCGCCTTCCTGGTGGGTCTATTCACGATCAACTATACTTACCCCTTGCTACACTAAATCGCACATTACTCATGCACCGCGCACTACTTGGAGTAGTTCTAGCACCGCGCCCCCACTTTGCCCAAATCAATCGACCAGTAAATCGCCCGCATCACTGCATTAGGTCCTACTGCAGGTTAATTCATTCTGCAAACAGAAACGAGCAACAAAACTTGTGATAAAGTCATCCATATTGAAACTTAAGTAGTTTTCATTATGCATTCTTCAAAAAGTAAAAAAAAAAGGGAAAGAATAAAGTGAACTTTCAATTTGATGAAAAAGTGCAACGTACGGTGGGAGGTCACCTCGTGCTGGTGGTTGCTGCCTCATGGTTTCCTGATAAGACGGAGGGGGTAGGGCAGAATCCATCTGGTTGTACCCTGCAACTGGGTCAAAGAGGTCAGGTGGTGGTGCTGATGGCAGTGAAGCAACGCCCTATGAAATAAATGAGAAAGTTGTAAAAGTTATGATGAGTAATTAAGGTAGTTTTATCATCTTTGAAGGACAATTTTATTTTTTATTTAGCATATCACTACCTAATACTATGGCAGGGAATTGCTAGATTTGTGGGATGAGAGGATGCCTCCCAAATTTCCATGTTGGATACTCTCCTGATGAATAGACAAAGTCAGGCACAAAGAATAAAATTAAGTAGTTAGTCAAACAGTACAAAAAACAATGAAAATCTAGTTATTAAATATTTACATCCTTTCAAATATTTTTGTCAAGGAAACAAGAAAAGTTCTTCAATGGGTATCAAGTTGGATATGTGGGCAAAGCCCTTTATCAACTTTACGAACAAAAGCTTGTACAGCAGTGTTCCACTGCAGTGCTTCACAATTTACAAACTACAGTGTGAATAAAACCTTTCTATCCTTCACAAAAATCCATCCAGCAGTCTTGCAAACATCCATCGACTATGAAAAAAGTATTTTCATACAAATTTACAACTTACAGCGTGAAAAATTCATGACCAAAATGTAAGTATTTCAAAAAAGATCACCTGAGCTTTATCTGGATCTACTTCAACATCTTCATCAGGCACATCCCCCTTGTATGTTGGTTGATCTGGGCCTTCCCCAGAGGTAGGCATGCCACCAGGATAACCTCCAGCCTAAAATTGTTAGAGAAGTTGAAATCATAATTTGCATAAAAGTTGCATGGAGGTGCATTTGTTGTTCCAAATTGAGAAGAATGGCTATGCTATTAAAAATACTGGGTAATTTACACCTTGTTCTCACTGAGTTTGAGGTTAAATAGCACATGGCAAATCTGCTGGCTAATTTTAGTTTTTATTTTTTCACATTTTGTCATATCATGTGATGAATATGTAGGAAGTTCCCTCTTAAATGGCAAATTGGGTTAAAGATAAATAGATAGTATTACTGTAGATATGCTCTATGCTCAGAACGCAGTGCTCATTAATTAGACAAGATCATTTGAAGGAATAAATGTTCACAAGCTGGACATGGTACACACTTTCTGCAAGGCACAAACCGTCTTACAATATACAGTACAACACAATCACAATATAAGCACGTTCTAAGAAACACATTTTATATTGTTTTTTCACTTCTTTGCCAAACCTCTAGATTGAAGGATGAACAGAACATACTGCACTCAATAACTATTTGCTATTCGACTTGCTTTGAAAGATCACCTGCAGGACAGTCTGGCCAAGTAAAAAGTTAATTAAGTGAATCGCTCACTAATGTAGCCTGCTTAGCAAGTATCCTAGTCAGTCTCCTCCACAAAGCAGTCCAAAGGTATATTAGGTAAGGACAACTAGATACTAATGCAGATGAGTAGACTCACTGACCAGACCAGCTAGTCAGGTGGATATGTAATGAAAAATTTTTTTTAAAAGTCTTCAGAATAAATCAAAGGCTAAGTATACACATATACAACTAATTATGAGACATACAAAAAGAAAGCATCAACTTACCTGAGGTTGAGGGTATCCCCCTGCTGGTGGTTGTGGTGTATTGCCACCCTGTTGATATCCTCCTGCACCTCCCTGAGGATACCCACCTCCTTGTGGGTATCCACCTCCCTGTGGATATCCAGTTCCTTGTGGATTCCCACCTCCTTGTGGGTATCCACCTCCCTGTGGAAATCCAGTTCCTTGTGGATACCCACCTCCTTGAGGATATCCTCCCCCTTGTGGTTGGGGATAACCTTGTTGACCGCCTTGGTACATATTTGGTGGCTGACCCCTGTTAAAATCAGAGCAATTGAACTACATGTTTAGCACAAAACAAAATACTGTGATGTATTACTGTTTATATACTTCTGTTTTGTTTAACTATTATTTGATCTGATCTGCCACTGAACTATATCACCTGTCATATTACTCTTACTGGAATGTCAACAGGGTCAGTTGATGACCTCTCCAGACTCCTGCTGAGTTGCTTATATTTTGTAATAATGCTGACCTATGATATTGATAATAAACTTGGAAAAAATGACCAGTTATGATCTGGGTACAGTCGAAGGAGGAATTGAATTAAAACTTACAGCCCAGCATTCTACTACATTGTTCTTTTGTCATTATTTACTTTTACTGAGTTACTACTTTACAATACTTAATTGCAATTGTGCTTGAGACACAACAAATACCAACAATATAATAACTCTCTTTATCATGGTATCAACCTTGTAAAAAAGAAGAAAGTAGAGGACTTTTCATAAGGTAGTGCATTTCTTGAATGGCTTAGCTGTATAGTGCAACAACATGCACCCAAATACTCAAGTCAGGGAGTTAAATACAAAGGTTCCTGCACCCTCTGGGAAGTCAATTGTTATAACTTTCCTGGACTTTCTCAGGACTGAATAAGGGAGCGTAGTGCTTTGTAGTCCCCAGTAGTCACTAGTCAGCAGATTTCTACTATAGCCGTTGTGCTCCTACTGAATATTCTGAACAACCCAGTGACCACAATTAGTACACTGGGCAAGTCAATGAGGCAGCCACACAGTAGGTAGAGACTCATTTACTAGGGCAGTGGACTACTTGTGGTCACTGGGCTGTTCAGGATATCCAGTATTAGAAGCACTCTGAGCAGAGTAGTAATCTGCCCACTCCCAAAGACAGAGACTAGAAAAAGCTATGCTCCCCAAAGAAATTTCTTCCTCCTGACATTTTACATGATCACATAAAATCTGAGTTGAAGGCAATATTATACCTTCATATTTTGAGTGAGAACTGAGAACACATTTCACAAGTTAGGTGATGGACATACTACCTCAGACATCCATGATGAGATTAGAATAATAATTGCAAAAATTTCCATGAATTCACACAATTTACCTGAATTTGAAAGGCTTTCCCAGACCTTGAGATAACTTTCCAAATTTTCATGGTTTCTTCAGGTTTCCCATGAAAGTGGAAACTTTGGTGTAATGTACATAGTACTGTATTTTACTACAGCAGATCGGGAGTCATTCCAACAGTAAGATAAATTTATGGAGACTACTTTCTGATTAGACTATTTCCTTTGTTCAAATGTACCTACAGTACATCTTATCTGTCTTAAGACAGACTGAAACCTGTACCTGACCCTTTACATCATTTAAGCTAGGTCGAAGGTGGAAAATTGTCCATTGCAGATACAATCAACTTATCTGAGTGCCACCAAATTCAAAGCCAAAGAGTAAATAAGACTGCTAATTTTCAGTTTAACAAGGTGAAAACTAATTTTATCTTTGACTTAAAACATACTATCAAATTTTATTTCAAGCATAGTAGCCAAATCCTGGGGTATTTGGTTTCAGGCTCTCAGCCTAGATATTCAAATGTAATTAATCCTTACACATCAACGCACAGATAAATTTTCCTGAACTTGCTTTTCTTTTTGGATGGTATCTGTGAAGGATTTTGATCATTGTATGGTTGACTTATCCCCATTATAAATGTACAATTGAATACTTGTGTATCTCTTTGATATTGCATATATTTTTTTTTTGTCATGCACAACACTTGGTGGTTAATCAAGTACTGATACAGTACTACCCACCCAGATTATACATGCACAAGGAAAAGTTTAAGAAAGCTAAAAGAGAGGCTAAACTGGAAGTAAAACGAATTGACCTATAACACAGATAGATACAGCGCATAGTTTGGGTGCTAAACATGAACAGCACAATATAACAGCACAATATAAGTTGTTACAAAGAAGTTTTAGAAGGTCTGAGCACTGATGTTTAACCAAATTTTAGAGGTAGAACAGTGGGATGCAGTGCATTTATAATTAAATAATGGACAGTATGTTAAGCAGAATATTATGCATAAATTACAGTATTGCACATGTTCAACAATACCCCACAATTGCCTTTGTGAATTTATTCTAGAGCTTCATTACAAAAGTCAGCATTTCAGTCTATGTGGCTGTTTCTTATGTACTAGCCAGGGCTGGAAAAAAGTTTATTTCACAGGAAGAAAATTCACCATAATTCTCCCTACATTTTCTCATATGAAAAAAGGAGAATTTCTCTCTAATTGCCAAAATTTCCTTCCAGATGCCAATATTTCCAGGTAAAGATTCTCCCAGCTTCCCAACTTTTTCCAGCCATGGTACTAGCACTTACAATTTATACAAATGCTAACAAACAACAAAGTAGGCAAAAACTCAGGGCCCACGACTTGAAAATAGCTATACAGTAGGCTATGGGTGCCACTAGACTGAAATACAGTAGAAAGTTGAAGGTTGAGACATAAAACATAACTACTTTGTTTAAAAAATTGAAGTATGGTATACCCATGTGAGCCAACACTTGATGACATCCTGAGCTGTCCAACAGGAAACAATTGACCATGATAAGAAGTACTGTACCTGCTAACTCTGAATCAAACTTTACTGTTGGCAAAGATTATTATAGACTTGTATGAAAGAATACACCATGCGTGGAACCAATTGTTCATTTATCAGCAGTCACGGAAGCTACAAATCCTGTGCAGAACAAACTTCCTGTGTGTATGATGTTGTACAAGGTCATTGTAATAAATAGAAAATTCTTTAGACACTGCACCCAACCAATGCTTATAAACTTTAAAAAAAAAAAAAATCAAGGGAAAAAAATTATTCTTACCCTAACAATGGCTGATTTTCTGCCATTCAGAATAAATTGTTGGCTTAGACCACTTTTCTGCTAAAATGTGAAATACGAATGGACAGAATCTAATCCTTCAGTATGATGCTGTACTCTTTGCACAGTATGTGCCCTGTGCACTGCAGTTGATACTCTTTCTCCTGAACTTAACTGAAATGCGATACTTTTATCTTCTGAGATAGGTGTAGATTACACTGGTTTATAGACAAATTGACTATATAAAACTATAGTACTGGTACCATGTGGTCTATTGTACTAGCTATACTGCTACCACACACAGTCATTCAAGGTTAACCAACCATGGAACAAGTAATTGAAGCAAATAAACTCAAAATCACATGACCATTTGAGCACTTATCTGAAGTTTGTTGCCTGAGTACAAACACTTTGTAACGAACAACAGCAAACCTTTGATCTTTTAAATCTCTAGGCACACACATGTATCACAGCTGCATGATGCTCAATGTACTTCCTATTAGTACTGTGCCTCCTCTGACAGTGCAATGCTGTAAGATCTATAAATAACTATAATTACATCTATGACTTTCAAGTCCTGAGCTGTCGGAAGTATCTGTGTCAGATTAGATAGGTAATAGCAGAAAGAAAGTAAATGCCCTAAATCCTAACTAATATTAACCATCCAGTTCAACTCTAGACTGCAATATCTCCCACAAAGTTACAGTACGAATGCTACAATTGAAATGTAGTTTCAGCCAACAATCAATACCTAATTAAGGGACTAACATGATGGACGATCTGACATTTTAAATTCAAACTTTTTTTTACCAATCCTACATGAAATAAAATCTTCAGTTAAGATTGCTGACAAGATTACAAAGAAGAGTAACCACATTCAAAAAAAAATTTTGTTCCAATCAGGAGTGTATCCTTTCAACCCAAAAGGGTCAAATTTTCCATCCAAACTTGATGTTAAAACATGTTTTCACCAAATCCAAACAAGCTTTGAGAACATCCAAGGAACAACTTCACTAGGTTTCCACCACAGATGTCAAAATCAGGTAGCAATTGGTTCCAAATTATGAAATAAGCAGTGACAAAGACAAGATGTTCGGAAAATTTCAAAAAATATCTACAATAAGACATGTTCCACATGCATATTACAAATTCACAACTATTAATTAAGAAAGAGAATATTGGAAAGCACAAAACCACTGAACCCTCTCTATAATTGCTGAACTATCACACTACTTGAGCAAGTTTTCTAGTCAAAGTAAAATAGGTTTGTTTTAATAGTGGGCACCGCTGTTTTAACATGAATGTGACAACGGGTAAGAATTTCCTTTCCGGTTTCACTTTCTGTTTTCCACAATAAATGTCAGCAGTAACATGTAGTCATAAAAGTAAACTTACAAAAAGAAACTGATTTTCCACATCCTCCATTACATTAATTAGTAACCAGCTGGCAGCTAAATACAATTTACATCTTCTTAACAGAAACTTGAAAAAATTGCACACTGGATATTGCACAAAGGAAATTAATGATCAGCTTAAGTATAAATAGAGTGCTCAACAGACATGTACAAACAGGGGCATAGCAAGGATTTCTCCCAAGTGGCATGGATTTTTTATCATTGTCATCATTGCCAGGGAGGGAGGCAGGGGGAATATGTCCCTCTAGAAAACTTTTGTACCCACCCCCTCATGTGCATGCCAAGCAAATAAAAATGGGGACTTTCAATAAAAGATAGGTACTCTGTCTTCTAAAGTCAAAGAGTGACAACCAGATTTTGTAAGATCTGATTCTTTTTTTGGACAAGAAAAGGCAGCAAATTTTCTGCACATGAAAATATCAACCAAAACACCAGGGAAATGCCATTTCTGGCTGATGGGTTGTATTCTTTTTTTTTTTTCAAAATTTTCTTATGCTCCAGTCTGTGCCAACATGGCATTCAGCTCAGATACCTTTTGGACAGGATTTTATACAGATCTTTCCACAAGAGAGTCACATCTGACTGCCCATCAACTGTTTTCGCTATAATTCTGCCCCCCCCCCTTTCCCTTTTTTCAAAACAACAGCCAAGTCCACACTAGAACGTTTCACTAGTTTTGTTGCCAATAAAAGTTTGAAATTACCCTGGAAGTAATTTTTAGATCAGTGGTAAGTCAGAAGAATTACCCTTAAATGACAACTTTAATACCTCACAAACACCTTTTTGGCTTTTCCCCTGGACCTCACCCACCAGAGGCCCTAAGGCGGGCCCTGGTCCACACCCGATAGGTGATAATTTTGGTTTAAACCCTAGCAGTCACATGACAAACAATTTGTATTTAGTCTTTGTCATTTTCAGGCCAGTACAAAAATGTATTTTGGACTTGTATTACAAAATTTGGCGTCACATACAGTAGTTGTCCATTGAACAAAATGAAAATTTTCTCCAACAGTAAGAATCAGGTCTACATATTACACTAATTTTAGGTAATGTTTGTATTTCTGATCCATGGAAATCTGTCAAACATAAAACTGACAGGCCTGCAGCCAGACAATGGGGCATTAAAACCTTTCCAGGTACTGGGGCAAAATTTTGTTCAGGGGAGCCATGTATTAAACTATGGTCAAGAAATTTAAAATAAAAAAAGGGTATAGTACTGTGTTAACATGTAGTATGTACTATACTACTGCACAGAGAGAGCCCCTGAAATCTTACAGATATGGGCCTGGTATACAGTACTCACCTTATAAGCAAACTAAGATAATGTCTGGATGAGGATGAGTTTTGGACAGTTGTTGGGGGAGGGGGAATAAGTAGAACATATGTTAGGTGAACTGAAATGACTGGGGTTGAGAAGACTTGAACTTGGCCTTTACTGTACTTCCAGGCAATCTTTATTTACAAAGACACAATTTCAACATAGTACTAGTAGTGTTTAGTTTTAGGAAGAGCAGTCCTACCCAGATGCTGATTGATACACACATTTTAGAAAGAGGGTGGCTCAACTGAACATATACTGTATCATGACATATGTATTGATTTATTATGCTAATATATCCTATATGTGTGCATACAGGGGCTAAAATTACAGGAGCCAAAGAGTCTGCCGCCCCTTGGAATTTGCTTGAACTTCTACAGGAAAGAGGCTCAACTAACTACAGTTAATAACGCAAGTACAGTAACGGTAAAATACTAGCTCTTCACATGAACCTGTCACCTAGGTAGGTCCAAAATGAATTAAGACCTCTAAAACGAAGACCGAAAAATGAAGACCTTGAAGTAAACAGAAATGTACAACAGGGTGTTATGCAATGTATTAAATAAGGAAGGGGTTGTCTTCCTATGCCTCCACTAGCATGCATAAAATTATCCTTCCCGTAGGGGTGGTGCAATCAAAAGGTCTTCTTTTTGTGGTCTTCTTTTTGGAGATTGCCCTAAATGCAAATCTCCAAAAGGAAGACCGAAAAATGAAGACCTAGTGGAAGAAAACAGAGAAATTTATGTATGACAGGGTGTTATGCAATATGTGTTTTGGCAGGGGTTGTTTCCCCGGCCTCCCTCCCCTAGGAGAGACTTTGATTGTTGGTCTTTGTTTCAAAGGTTTTCGTTTTAGAGATTTTCCTTTGTATCTTGTATCTTAATTCTGTTTTCAGTCTTCTTTTTGAAGGTCTTTGTTTTGGACCCACCCAAACGTCTCCATGCATGCACCACACATAATTGCTATATACTGATTACTGAGTGTCCCATTGGAGTTGCAAGAAAAATTTCACAAAACTTCAAGTTCATTGCAAACTTTCTTTATCATGACAATACTAAACATGATCAATATGCATAAAGGATATGCCTCCTAAAACTGAGCCAAATACTACTTTAGCTATAAAGTTAGACCTAGCATATAATTGGCCTCTGGAGGCAGTTAGTAGGCCTATAATCAAAACTGTTTATTTCCAAGCCTTGTGATAGGGTCATAACAGTTGGCCTACATGTTTATGCTAATCCATTCTGTTGAATTAACCCTAGGCCTAGGCCTAACATTATATTATTGCTAATTAGTTGTAGGAGCCTAGGTAGGCCTATTACTGTACTACTAGGCCTAAGTGAGACCTGGAGGCTGAAAAACAATGGAACAAAATCTGATGTTTGTTGGGGCAAAACATTTTTGCTAAGGGGATTTGCGCCTTGACTAACCTTACTGTAGTAACATAACACTTGGCCTAAATTTCACAAAGCAAAGTTAGCCTAGGGTAAGCACTGAATGATCATACAATTCATTGTCTTTGTTAATATTGGTACAATAGGCCAATACAACAACATTCACCATATGTTTGAACTTGGATAGTTATAATATTCACTGTGACAATGTTGGGCTAGAATAAAGATGGTTGTTGCAAGCCTGCACAACTCAAAAACAGGACGAATGTATACCAAACCTCAGTTCCTTTGACAAGTACCTCAGGGATTGTTATTGTGAAACTCCTAGAATGGGAGATAAATTTAACCGACCTCAATATGTTATGTATGAGTGACGGATTCCTAGGATCACGGTTTCCGGATCACAGACTACTTCAAAGTAGTACGCCTGGTCCAATCAGGGAGCTGCCACTATTATAACATGTACTAGAAGTACTAGTACCTGTAGTAGTACTTCAATGATTATAGAGTGACAGCTCCCGGTTGATCGTTAAGTGTTGTCCTTCAGTGGACGTAATTGCTTCTTCGGGAAGCAGTATCAAGTTTGGTTTCGCCGAACGGCCCTTTGCCAGAGGGTCGGGAGGACTTTAGAAAAAGTGACAGCTCCCGGATAAGTATGCAGCACTGATCTATATTCATAGAGCAGGACAATGGGGTTCCTATATACTGTAGGCTTTACAGCCTTTGGGGTAAGAAATGTAGCCTATTTCTATTTTAATACTCCAAGGGTACAGTCATGGACAGAAGTACTTCCAATGGCCGGTACAACAAGAACTTGCTGAAGACTTTAGCCTTATGTTCGGAGTTGAACATGGAAAACTTGAACGCTGATAGTTCTCATACCAGTTGATACCAGAGTCATGTAAAGGACCAATATATTCCACTTTTACATCTTGTTCGTAGCCTAGCCCCTATCAAAAATTGCCTTTGAGTTCATGGTGCAGTCGATCAGGAACAAACTCATAGCCGTGCGAGGCGGGAACAGGGCGGGGCAGTTATATCAGGGGCGGATCATCCAGCATTTTTCCAGGAGGGGGAGCCTCGGAGAGGGGGTATCAGAGCTAGAGGGGTCCGTTCTTTGACCATCGGCCTTGGGAGGGGCATGTTGCACTCTAGCATATGAAAAGACAAAATTATCTTCCAAGAAAATTGATACAAATTGAGGGAAATTTAGCCGACGGTGAAATCAGTAAAAAGGCTTTTTTCCTCAACGGGGGACTAAACAAAAACTTAAAAGGCAGTCATTCTTCTCCCCAAACTACAGTTTCAGTATACATATATCAAAACTCTCAATTGGTACAACTCGATGGCATCACATTCAAACAATGCATCATAGCTAAATTACACAGCATGGGCACTTGGAGTGTCTTGATTACACATTATGGACTTGTATGGCCACTGGGACCAGCCATGAAGCAATAAACAAGGAGTGTGTCTGGATAAAGATGAGTTTTAGATAAATGTGGGAAAGGCTAGAAGTATTAAGTAAGTAGGTTGGGAGAATTGGAACTGTTTGGGATGATGAAAATATGCCTTTAACTGCTCCACCAAGCTGTGCTAGTGACAGGGGTGAATTACATGAATCCGAAAGTGTGCAAAGTCCTGGTTGGGTCCAGGGGGCAAAGCCCTGGAAGCACGCTCTTGGAAAGCCACCGGAAGACTGCGTAACTAGCTCGAAAAAATTGTGGTATATAATGCCTCACTGATGCAAATGTAAATAACATAACATAACAGGTTGAAGGGCAAAGGAGGGCCAAGGCCCCATAAGATGCCCTGAAGTCCAAGCCCTAATCAAAAGTCAAACCACCAAAGTTAACAACAGCCCCAAACAATCAGATTCTACCACAGCCACGGAAAAACCTGTCAATGTTAACCTTAAAGCAGTGAACCGAGGGAGAGTTAACTACCAAATCTGGTAGACAGTTCCACTTGTTGACAACTCTATGGGAGAAATTAAACTTCCTAATGTCAAGCCTTGCAAAAGGCTTTTCAAGCTTTTTACAATGCCCACGCACCCGAGAATTACTTTGAACCCTAAAATAACTACAAGTCAGAAGGGGATTCCTTTCACAAAGGAACTTGAAAACCTGGAGCACGTCTCCCCTAATCCTTCAAGTTCTCAGCTCCAAGGTGGTAAGCCCAAGATGGAACGTCTCAGAAAAAATTACCGCAAATAAATAGAGGAGACACTTAGATACTGTTAAAAAGACATCCAGAATACCAAATTTTTCACAATTTGGCAGGAGCTTTCCCCCTCCTCCACTTGGCTACACACCCCGCGATTTGAGAATGCGGCAGCTCCTCACTGTGAAAAAACGAAATTTGAGAGGTGCCTATTCATGGCATATGGTGCCATATTTGGGCGCGATTGATTTAACTTTTAAAATGTAGTGTCATTTCGTAATGTAGATGGTTTTATTGACACCTTTTTGTAAAAAGTTTGTAACCGTGTCATCGCTAATCCACTGAGAATTAGGGATCGACGAGGTATCATCAAAACAACCTTGAGAAATCCCATTAAAAATATTCCTTTTTTCTTTTTGATGTTGTTTAATGTAGTAAATACACCATTGTTTTTTTCAACATTATTTTTTCGTACGTACTCGAAAACAGTTGAAAATATTATGGCAATGTGTTTGAAATTTGTATTGATTGGAGAGATCATTTAACTAGAAGCCGCCCTGGATGCACGCACAGAAATTTTGACAATCACTCGCCTTATCGCTACTCGTACAATTACCAAATCTATCCAATTTTGTACCCTCACACAGTGGCGTAGCTAAACATTTTTCAGTGGGTGGGTGGGTGGGGGAGCACCCAAAATTTCCTTATTCTTTCAAGGTGTGAACACCACTTCTCCGGCAACGTAATTTGCCCTTTTAAACAAATATCTGAAGAATGGAGCTTGCACTGGAGAAAATTTTGGATTCCGGGTGTTCTATATAAAGAAAAGTGGAAAGTTCGGGAAGTGCTTGAACTTGTATTTCTTATTGGCAAGTCTGAGCTTGCATGGAGACAAAACTTATCTACACAAAGTTATCTAAGGCCTCCGACCAGATCTTCAAAGCCAAAAATTACTTATATTGGACAAAATTTGAAATTTTATGAAAGAAAATTCTTAAAATAGTACTGTAGATGCCGATGTCACTTGGTGATCTGGTGATTTTGTCATTAACAGAGTTTGAAGCCTAACTGATTTAAGAGACACAGAACACTACTGTAATAGAACCTGCAAATTTTGGTGCGCGAAGCGCGCGGAAAATTGTTACATTTTTTAAACAAATAATTAATATTGCATAGAATTCGGAATTTCATGGCAGAAGAGTTGGGAAACCATAGTGTAGTTGACTAACGGTAGTGTCACAAATGGGCAAATTTCCCAATAGTTCACTTGGGGGGGGGGAAATCTACCCCTCCCCCCATGGCTATACCCCTCCCCCCTGTGGCTACGCCACTGACAGTTTCAGTTTTCAACATTTTTGAAAAAGTGGAAGGGGAGGGGACTTTTTTGAGAGGTCCGGCTCTTCCAAAAAAGTGAGGGGACACCCCTCCCCTCAATGCCCTATTATCCACGCCCGGCACTGTTAAGGATGAGTGTCAGAAATTTGGTAGGGGGGTGGGTTCTGAGAACAGATTATATGCTTCGAACAATGGGACACGTGGCCGCTTGCAAAGGATATTTCCTTGCACCGTAGCCGACTAAGCACGCCATTCATCTGGTTGAAGATTTGCTGTTGTCCCCAAAGGAGGCCGTACTTTTTGATTTGTGACATCATATGCATGTAAGGTCTATTTGAACTTTCTAGAGTGATAAATAATTGCCTTTCATTCACCTGGCTACTAGGGCAGTTGTTCTGGGAATTCTGGGAAAACTGTGTTGAATCCCTTGGCGGATCCTGTGCATCATGCATACTTGCTTCAGTCAAGTACAAACACGACAAAGTAGAGAAACGGGAGGCTAGGGAGAGGACGTCATCTATATCAATTTTTTTTGGCCCACGCACATGAGTACATTCATAGTTATTGCAAAGAGTATTTAGGCTATGATAACATTTAAAGGCAAAGCGAAAATTAGCGTCCCGTGGCTATCTCTGTCTGCAGACTGGGTCATTGATCCAGGGTCCCTTCCAGTGGCGGTGGAACCGGGGGCTTTGGGACTTAGCCCCCAATGAAAAAAGTGGAGGGGCTAAAGGCATGTTTAGCCCCCTCCCCCTCCCCAATATTTGTAAGGTGCGCTTCAGTATAGTACATGATTCATGTATTACTATCTTTTTACATTGCTTTTATTAATGTTAATCACACAATGTGTATATCATGTATGTAATGTAAATAAAGTCAATGCGGTGAACCAGTGGGTTCATCGTGTAAACAAAAAAAAAAGTGCGCTTCAAGAAGTGGTGACCGGCGACGGAGGGGAGAATATTGAAGTGGGTGGTGAACATATTCTTCATCAGTATAATGCACAATATAGGCCTACTAATAATTTTAGGGGAACGTTGTCGATGAAAAAGACACTGGACACGCTAAAGCTTCTTTATAATCCCCCAACCCCGTCTCCGAGGGCCTCGAAAAGTGGAAGCAGTATGGTCTGCTATTGAGTAATTTTGTAAAGTAATTACTGATCGTTTTCGCGAGGTTGAACAGTGTAGGCTACTTCCATTAGTACACAAGTCTATAGTACGTTTGGGATTTGAGATAGATATAGATTAGGTTGGTGGTAGCCTTGAGAGGAACCACGGGGGGGGGGGGGGGGGGAGAAATGGTATGATCTAGGGGAAATATAACTGAGTAATTGATATGTATGGGTGGACAAATGTAACGCGGGGTGCAGAAAGTGATGATAACACGGCAATGAGAATAAATGAAAGAGGATGCATAAATAATTATTGTTCTTGTATCATCTCAATTTATCAGATATGTATTACCATTTTGCATAGGCTGAATTTTTTCTAATTAGTTGAGAAATTGCAAACATGAGACCCATATTTTAAGGCTGGATACATGCAACATAGAACACACGGGAAGTGCCGTTTCCGGCCACCTGGGGGTCTGTATAAAGTCAAAACTTTCTTGTACGCTCCGCGCCAACTGATGTTGGCGCTCCGTTAGATAGTCCTGCTGGCACTCAGCCCCCCCCCCCCAATATTTTTTCCGTTCTGCCGCGCCTGGTCCCTTCATGAAGACCCGCTTCCAATATTTGTTTGTCCAAATATGGAAATAAGCCTGAGGGACAAGAACTATTCTGTCCATAGATGTTCAGCACCTTTCGATAAATATATTGGCCTATACGAAATAGAAGTTTTCAACGCTTCAATATCGGGGCTTATAAGAAAAAGTTGGGTCTCAAATAATCAGGGTCCAAGACCCCACAAGCTTATTAACCAGGCAGTTTAAACGTACTTTCATGTAATGACTATCAAAGTTTAGCTGCCATAACTCAACCGCATAAAGGTTGACAAATTTTTGGCTCTTTACGACCCGAGATAGGAGAAGATTAAAAAAAACCCAGAAAAAAAAATCGGATCTGAATTCGATCCAAATTCACAACTTTCCCATGGCCAAGAATTGTCGTCATAAAACTATAAGTATGTGCATGAGTGATAGTAGCCGCCACGGACTTATTTACATGGACAGAGCATGTAACATGTAAATAAGCATGTAACATGAAGCTATAAATCGTCGGATTTGACGACGACTCTGTAATATTTTAAACAAAAGTTTAAAAAAAAAATGAATGCAGGGGTGGCGTCAGAGGGAGGGGCGGAGAGCCCCCCCCCCCCCCATTCGAAAAAGGTCGGCCTTTTCGTCGGGGAGGCCTAAAAATCATAAAAAAAAAATGAAAATAATAAAAAAAAATCTATAAAAATAAAAAATGAATAATAATAATAAAATTAAAATGACTGAAGTTACGTATGCTACTGGATGGGTGATCTTGAACATGATTTTTGTTTTGAAATGCTGTTCTAATACATATCGCAATCGATTTTCAATCACTTCTTCTTAGCTCCGTAATAGCCTACCTCATTCCATTTACCTTGTCTTATCTCCTTCCTCGTCGGGGAAGGACGGCAATTTCCTTCAGGGAGGCCTAAAAATGAACGTTATGGACTGAAGTTACTGGATGTATGGTTATGAACTGTCTTTTTATTTATGAACTATTTTCTCTTTTGTAACCCTATTTTAATGCATTCTGAATCGGTTCTAATCACTTCTTACTAGCTCTGCTATCCTTCATCCCTTCTTCATCCCGTGCGTTCAAGATTATGCCCCTGTCAGGAAAGGCTGACCTTCCCCTGTTGTTGAGAAAATCCAATTTCTTCGGGGAGCCTTCATCTACATGTCCACTATAAACTGATAAAAGATGGGTGAGTGATAATCTTCAGTCACTCGGACGATCTTCTTGATTTTGCTTACTATAAGACCATATTCTTCAAGGAACCTGACAACTCCGAATTTTCCTGACAAAAACGGAAGAGATTTGTTCATTTGAATGCAGTGCCCAAATGGCCTGCCATCTGGTCTGTCCCGACAGCTGAATTCTAGCAAAGGCAAAGAAAATGGACCATGCAGTTCAGTCCAGCTACACATAATGATACACAGTAGGGTGGTAATGTCTGCCAGTCTGACTGAAAATTCATTTGAAGGCACCTTGTAACGTGACATATTTTCACATAAGTTAGAAGTGAAACCATTTATAGTCTGGAGTCCGCGGGCAGTCACGTAGAAAATCTCATCTAGTTAGCTAGCCTGCGTAGCGCCTCTGTGGCTGCAGCCCCCTTTAGGCTGCCGTCTCTTTTTTCATAGCGATGAGCTGGATGAAAAAATTCGTCCGCCCCGCGGGCTACTATTTAGCATACCTTATACAATTGAGCACAACAAAGATCCTTAAAAGAATCAAAACACTAAGTATGTTTTCAATTCTGTTGTATAGTTTTTCCCCGAAAAGAGATAAGACCATTTTATTGCGAAAGAAAGCTTAATGTGATAACTTCTTTGTTTTTAGTTACGAACCCGGGGAATGTCATTTCCTGCTGTCTGGCGGATCTCAATTTTTCAAAAATTTCTGTGCTCTGCATTTTGATAGTCTTCGGGCAGAATTATATTTTCCCGTCAAAAAAGACAATTCTGCCCCTCCCAAACGGAAACGCTTCCGTACGTTCATGTCAATATTTAAACTGTAAAACTTCAAATATATGTGAAGCCAAATTTTTTCCGGGGGAAAATTTTTCAATATGGTCCGGGCCCTAATCTGCATTATGATATTCAGTAACCCCAACAAAATTGCAGGCCATCCCCTACTTGTTTTTTCTTATAAGAAGATTAGATTCTTCCCAAAACTCCAAAATCTGACATAAAATTATACTTTTTCTCCAATATAAGCTTCATATTGTTAAAAATGGCAAAATTTCCCAATTTCGGTGGATACTCCGTACAATAAATAACCAAAACCAACTTAATTAAAAAACCCGAAATTTTTCATTATAACCGCACCAAAAACCAAATTTTCTTCCACTAAATTCCAAAATTTCTCCAATAAAATAAGCTTTTAATTTTCAAATATTCGTTCAAAAAAGGATAAAACTTTCCGGCAAACCATTAGAATTGTGTTGAAGCCATAGTATGTAGGCCTAGTACGATTGAATGCGAAACCCCCAAAGATTTTCAGCTGTCCCCTACACAACGGTTTTGATTTTGCCCATATGAAGTACAGATTCTTGAATAAACACCCCAACCTTTTAATGGTCCTTAAAAAAGCCATTTTGTCTCCAAAACAAACTCTAGATTTCAAGTTTTGTTGAAAAAAAAGCCCAAAATTTCTCGCGCTACGCGGGTCCCCAAATCTGCTGAGACACATCCCACCGGGACTACCTCCAAGCCATTTTGCACCCTGTCGGAGAGCTTAGGCCCCCTGTCGGGGACGGAAGTCCTGGTGCCACCCCTGCTTGAATGGGAAACAATATCATATTCCTGCAGAAGGTGAAGTGATTGTAACCCTGCCTTGCCATATTGCAAAAATATTCCATCTTTCTTGCAAAATATGGGGATATGCTAGAGATAGTCCAAACTCTCACAGAAAACCATAGCAGACGGCCATCTTGGTGCGCTTTTTCTCAAATTACAGTAGAGACAATGTACGGTGTATTATATCTTTTCATGTACAGTAGTCCGTGGTAGCCGCGCTAAGCGCCTGTGGCTGCAGTCCCTTGCTTCAGCCAATTCATGTAGAGCTATGTATATGATGTAAGTTGCGTTGGATTTCTACCAAAATGAAATATGAATTGGGCTCCAACGCCGGGGGACATTGGTTTTCGCCCGCTTCGAGGGTAGCGGTCAGAAAAAAGTGACGTAGGGTGACGTCCTCTCCCTAGCTACTAGCTGCATGTTGCCTATGTACAGGAGTTGACGCAAACAGCAAGCGAAATGGATTTTCTCAAAGCTGAGATTGCTAGGAAAAAAAGACAATTGGAAACAAATGTCAATTCATCGGTAAGTATCCAGGATGACTAAAATTTCAAAATGAGAGTTTTAGAGTCCTTCTAAAGGCAACACGTATTGCTCCCGTTCAGACCAAATTCCCGACGTGTTAGTTAAAGTATGAATACCAATTCCACGATCTAAAATTGAAAGATGATCAAGTTCTGAAGGATTAGGGCCTTGCCAAGTCCTACTATTATTGAGTTATGAGTGGATGGACATACCGTGGACAGTCAATATGCCCAGTTAGCTAGTGAAACTTACAGGTATAGGAAAGCTTGGAAAAAAATCGTCTTTTGGTTGCATTACATGACCAGAACAGTGTCATGGTTATATGCTATGCCTAGGTTAGGATTACATACACATGGGCCCAATCCTAGTAATTTAGGGTAACTCAGGGTTATGGGTAGGGAATTGAGTTTCCGTACCCTACCTCCCAAGTGACCTGCATTGCGTGGGTTTGACCCCATTTGAACCAGGCTTGGGGTGATTACATCTCAATGTAATCGATTATGATTGAGAATATTTCATATTTTACGATTGCGATTATGATTACGATTACAGCTAAAATTGAAAGTAATTGATTAGGATTGCGATTAAATTGCAATGTAATCATGATTGCAATCGTGATTACATTTTATTTCCCCATAAACAATGTAGTAGGCAAAACAATCCAGTGTCCACAACTGGAAAAAAGGCCATGGACATTGCTCTCATAAGTCCGGAAGGATACAGGTCAAGGCATAAAACCCTATCTAACTAGGCCTAACTATGTTTGGTTTCTCACATTTTCTTTTGCAAAAAGTATACCTTTAGAGAATGATGTAATTAGACAAAGAAACAACTCTGGAGGTACTGTGCCTCATTTTTGTGCAAATAGCACATGTCAGAGATTTATTGCTCAAAAGTTTGGTGAGATGTTGAAGTTCTCAAACACAGTACTCATTGATTTTGTAGTCATTTTCCTCCAAGAAAGTTGCAATGACAGCTGACCACTCCAACAAACAGTACAACTAAACATAAGCTGTCTTTACAAATGCAACCAATGTGTACTGAGACACATAACACCTGTAAAACTTTTGACCCCACTTATAACTATCATTGCAGTTTTTTTCTAAAAGTCCCCTCGACTCTCTGGTGAAGAGCCAAGAGGCGAAAACCAAAACATTTACTCCCGGAGGAGTTCTGCTTCCTTAAGGAGCTAAACATCCCAGATGGACAAGTACGCCCTCTAAAGGGCAAACATGCAGTCACATTGCAGTGACTTGACATTTTCCCTTCAACGTTTCTTCTATCATCTCTTAAAGGACATTAACTTTCTCAGCCAGGCCTTACGTTTGAGATTGACACTTCAGGTAAACAGGAAATGAGAACAATAGACTAAAGGTATCAATAGTACACTTTCAAAAGCTGCTACTACTGTAGGAGTCTCCTGGTTCATTGCCTATGGAAGTTTTTATCCATGGAGCTATTAATGAAACATGGTTACTTTTAGATGTAGCATTTTGTCAGGTTGATGAGTTACTGCTTCATGGGGTGTTTAATATCAAATCAACCAGTTGTATAACAAGGATATGTTCAGGTTGAGTGGGGGAGCTGAGTAAACATATTGTGAAACACAATTGTGTCCCAAAGTAGAGATCGTTGAACCCATGCACTTCTGACTCATTTTAAGCTGGAACATCCAAGAAAGAGAGACAATTAAATTTTGTCATTCCAAGAGAAGAACCAAGCACTGAAAAAATTGTTTAGTAACTTTACTTCTTTGTTCAATTCAACTTCAATGTAATCAGAAATGAAACCATGATTGCGATTACTTTGCCATTGTAATCGATTAGGATTGCAATTACTTTGCGATTTTCACAAAAGTAATCGATTGGGATTACAACTACTTCAAATTGTGTAATCAATTGCAATTGATTACGATTACTGATTACGATTACCCCAAGCCTGATTTGAACACCCAAACCTGCTGACCTGTCCAGCTCCCTGAAAAACCTGCAATTCAGATCTCTTCAGGAAGTATTCCTTGTTAAAGAAACACACAAATTAAAAGATAATTCAGCTTACGGATAACTATTAATTCAGTTAATTGTATCTCACAGCACATTCAACTGCTCGCACTGCTATACAATGCATAGGCTAGGCCTAGGTATGTACAGAGCTACGTTTGCTGCCGCAACTTAAACATCGCCATTAGCTAATCTTCGCTGCTCAGGTATATGCCTGTCACTGCCTAAATAGTGTAATAACATTGTGCGATGCCGTGTTCATTAGCAAAAATCATTGCTCACTTTTTGGGTTTGAGGCTGGGTTTGCCTCAAGAGTTTTCAGCAAACGAACCTGGAACATTCTGGACTGTCTTGACAGATCTTGCTGTTCTTGACTGTGTGTTTTCATGGCTTCAATGCAATGTGACCAAGATGTACAAAGAAAGGCCTATATACTAGGAAACCACTTACAGCATGGTAAAACCATCGGTGACATTTCGAATAGATATTTTCAAACTGTAGTTGTACAGCACCAAAATTTATGGCAGCAATTACAATTAAATATTAGGCAAGACCTTTTAATAATGCGCATTTGTGAGTATTTAAAGTATAATAGGCCTACTATTTTTCCGCAAATCTCTCAATATAATATTTTTCTAGGTTACCACAAAAAATCAGTACCCCAATGAACTTTTTGGCAGTAACCTAGTGAAAATGTGTAGAATGATTTGCCAATATACTGTAGTGCCTCAGTTTTGCATCTAGACACTTCTAAAATTCAAAAATTTTCCAAAGGGGGAGACCCCCCTTATACCCCTCCCCCAGGCCGGCGATCTACCGAAGGATAGATCAGTTGAACCTGCATCTAGCCTCTCGAAACTTGGGAGCTATGCATACCTGAAATTGCATCAAAGCTGTAGGGTCAGGGTGTAGAGACCAAGAGGGTGGGTGGAGGAGAGACAAGCAACTCAAACAGGAGATCTGGCATGCCTGTGCTCAGTAGTAGACTGAATCTTTATTCACTTCACTCTTATGAGAGAGCTATAGCTTTGTCTAGTCACAGTAATTGTGCATAGCTAGAAGAAGTGCAATAATAGAATACTTACTGGTGCATGGACAGCTATAGAAATGTACAGCTGCCAGGTTAAGCCTTACACAATTGAACATACTGTACAGCAATAACAAGCAGTCCAACACAGCAGTAACACACACAATACATAAACACAATACACAGGTCTATACAATTCACACATGATTAGATCCCCTCTAATACCCAAGGCACATACATACCCAGCTGCACTCTTATCCCTACATCTCCCCCCACTTAAGAAACTCCCTAGTACAAGGACCCCAAAACACATTACAACAACAGCTAGCATACCAGTACCTTCACCTGATCAGCATGGGCAATTTTTTTTTTCTTTCTTTTTCATATCTTCCAACTCAAAGGTCACAGGTGAAAGTCTAGCAGTTACAATATAAGGACCCCTCCATTTTGGAGCCAGTTGGGCTGAGAACCCCTTGGCCATGGTTGACAGAGGATGCGACTTGAGCAATACTTCATCCCCCTCTTTGACCTTTACCTCACTCTGTTTCTTGTCATAAGCACTCTTGTTCCTCATCATCTGTTGTTCCATCTTTGCCTTGGCCACTCCCATTCTGACATCATGATCCTCCCTCTTTGTCTCCCCTTCCTCCACCCACTCTCCTGGTCCCCTAATTTTCCTTTTCAAAAACAACTCAGGAGGAGAAAAGCCTGTTGCATCATGTTGATGTTGATAAGAGTTTAATGCAAACATAAATTCTGGCACATGTTGATCCCACTCTGCATGGTCACCTTTAACAAAGCAGTACAACACTGACACCAGATTCCTGTTGACCCTCTCCACCCAATTAGCCTGAGGGCGGTATGGTGTCGTCAACACTCTCTTCACACCCCATAACATGCACAATCAGCAACTTGATGGGACACCATTTTGGGTCCATTGTCAGAAACAAGGGTCCTGCAGGCCCCCCAGGTACAAAATAACTCTAAGAATTGCAGTGAGAACCTTACCATGCAGTGGCTCACTTCAAAGTAAACAAAAAACAAAATCGAAAAAAATGATCTGTAACAACCAACACATATAAAGCTCCCTCTCTACTTTCTGGAAACGGACCAAGGAGGTCCATGGCACGTTGGAATGCAATGGTAATGAGCAATGACCTGTTGTACTAGCTTCTCAGGTACCACCACCTTGTGTTCCTGTGTGTCATCATTTTACATCAATAAATCATTTCCTACCACAAATTTTCTCGTAAACCTGACTGCTCTTATCAAGAACAACCTGTGTAATCAGCTGTGACAAAATTTTGTCATTTCTTTGCTCTAGAATAAACTTATTAGCATCTGGTAAAATCTCAAACTCATCGTATTCCCCAGCTTCAAGCAATTGTGGTGTTTCTACTGATGTACAATCAGCACAAAAATACTTTTGAATACGTTCAACATCTTGTTTGCTGAGACCTAGGCATACCCAATGGTACCATTTATCACAGCCTTCACACTGGATCCAAAAACACCTGTCTAGCGAGATCGCCTTTACATTCTGGATGGAAACATACATTCTGATCATAATCGACACTGCTAACTGCAACAGCTCTGGAAAGTGCATCTGGGACAAGATTTTGAGTGCCTGGTCTGTAATGTAATGAACTGTATAATCAAATTCTTGGAGCCTAAGGGCCCATCTTACCAACTTCCCTTTAAGTGCCTTGCTTTGCAACATCCAAACTAGAGCTTGGTGATCTGTATACACAGTCACATTACAGGCCTCAAGGTACTTACACCATTTGTCAAAAGCCCACATGACAGCCAAGCACTCCAATTCTGTTGTTGAATAGTTTCTTTCTTAGGAACTTAGTGCTGGAGATGCAAATGCAATAACTCTATGTTCCCCTGAGGGTGTTTGCTGAACCAAAGCTGCCCCCAAGCCAACCCCACTAGCATCCGTATGAACCTCAAATGGCTTTTTAAAATCTGGTATACTAAGGCAAACTGCTTTTGAAATCTCTTGTTTCAGAAGGTCAAAGGACTCCTGACATTCTTTTAACCACTCCCATGGGGTATTTCTCCTTCTCAAATTCATGAGTGGTTCAATTATAGTGGCATAATTCTTAACAAATTTTGAACACCAACCTGTGAGACCTAAAAATCTTTCAAGGTTAAGCCTTTACACAATTGTGCATACAGCAATAACAAGCAGTCCAACACAGCAGTAACACACACAATACAGTACATAAACACAATATACCTATACAATTAACACATGATGAGGTCACCTCTAATACCCAAGGCACATACATACCCAGCTGTACTCTTATCCCTATAAGGGTTACAAACGCATTGCAATAGGGTTTAAGGTTACATAGCTCCCAAGTGGATTACGTTAGTTGTCGCCTTTACTTAGTTACTTTCCACCCCTCAGAAACAGTGTTTTCCACCACTTTTATTTTTAGCAGAAAACATCTTTTTTTTTTGGGGGGGGGGGGGGGAGCGGAAAGTAATGGAATGGAATGTAGTATCAGTGCTACTTGTTTCAAATGAAGATTTTATCAACTTTTCCTTTAAGTTTGAAACATCATCGATGTCTCTTTCTATTCAGTGTGATACTTGTTACTGCCAGGCTAACGTCTTTACAAGCAACATTCTCACTTTAGACTTTAGTGTACGAACACCTATTTCCATACAGGCATATGATATTCAGTGCTGTGAACAATTGTTCACACATTCAGCATTAGCCTGCCTATAGACACACTGACTACTTAGGTAAAAAGTTAGAAGTCCTTAACTATACTTGACGTTTGAAAAGGATAAGGGCAAGACAGTCAAGTTCAAGTTAACTTTATTAAGTCCCAAAAGGAAAATTCAGTGCTCGCAATAACACAAAAGTATCAAAAACATCAAAAGGTTAGCAAATGTAAATAGTCACAGATTCAAACATAAAAACTCTTAAACACATAAAATTGTTAAAAGGATGTTTAGACTAATAAATGATATAAAACAATAGATGAAAAGATAATAACATAAATAATACAATACAAGGTATAGGAAGATAACTAAGATGGGTAAAAATGGTCTAGCGATTAAAGCGATCATTGAAAAGATTAATACAACGGGGTATAAAAGAAGATTTATGCCTGTTTCTAGTGGCGTAAGGTAGTCTCATTTAACCACTACGAGGGATTATTGTACCATTAAGAATTGCATACAGGGGATGGCTGCTATCATTAAGCACAGTGTTGATCTTTACATCCATATGACAATGATATGATGAGTATATTGTCAACTGGTCTTCACCTAAAATACGTCCTGCTTGTCTAATAATTCACAAGTCCAAAGGAGAGCCGTACTCTTAATAAATCCTACCAGAGGAATCTACCTAATCACTCTAGACTTCACCATCTTCGGCTTTAATAATGCCTTGGAGTTGAGAAGGATTAGGGGGAAATGCTTCCATTTTCAAATTTCTCTCTGACACAAATCCTCATTTGTCTTGTAGTTATTTAAAGGTTCAAAGTAATTCTTGGATCATGTCCACAGTAAAAAGATTGTTAAGTGTTTTAAAAGGCTTGATATAAGCAAGTTCAGTTTCTCTCATAGAGTTGTCAATTAGTGGAAAAGTCTGCCAGGGTTGGTAGTAAACACCCCATCTAAGCAATGCTTTAAGGCTAATATTGACAAGTTCTTCCATGACCGTGGTAGTAAATATTTGTTTTAAACTAGTGTCAGTACGTGACTGGGTAAGTTGCTTAATGTTGGGGTTTGGACTGCAGGGCATCTTGCTTGGCCTTAGCCCTCCATTGCCCTTAATAAACCTGTCATGTTATGTTATATGCTGGAGTCAATTGCCTCATACACAAGCAAATGAAATCCTGTATAAAATTACCACATTTACAGATAGTTTTTCTAATATAATCATACAGGATGATGTCTTTTCTATCAAAATTATTTATCAGAGCTTCATAAAATACATTTCTGTCACCATTTTGGTAATTTTTTGCAAATCCTGGATCATAAGTTTATGTCAAAACTGGAAAATATGGCCACAACTAACATTTTTTTACTTTAAACATCAACAATATGAAGTCAAACAGTGTGTTTTGATTTTGTTTGAAGAAAATGCATCACATGTTAAAAGACGAGGTTGGTCACACCGCTGTTCATGGCTGAGGACTTTAAAAATTAATTGCTTACCTTCTACTTGATTTTACCTGTTTAAATTTCTTAAGAATGTTCTCTCAACTTGAGGAGCAATTGCTGCTTTGTTCAAAATACAAAAAACCTCACATCAAATTTAAAATATCTTCTCATCCAATTGACATTAAGTATTGCCATGTATGAATCCAGTTTTCAATTGGATGGTCATTTTTGAGTGCAGAACTATCCAATGGAACTGCTTTGCCAGGCCTATGATCCCCTAATGGTGGATAATGTATATACTAATTTGCTACTGAATTTCATAGCACATACATTACTATTTACGTAGTAATTGTTTGATGCTTGCCCAGCTAAGTGGTTTTGAAACCAAGTGGTGCTGAAATCCATTTGCCACAATCAATGAAATTTTGAGGGAGATTATTTGACCTACTATAAAACTCTGTTTTCATGCAAGGATGTATTTAAATGATTTGATGTGATGTTTTCCATTCAAAGTTACATACCCTGGGTATAATATTGTCATCAACCATAAATTCCTCAGGGATTTATTAATGACATCACAGTTGTGCAACTTCTTTATCTTTATATTTTCTTTTTCAGACCAGCAAGCAGACTTTCTTTAAGAGAGGAGATCTTATTGCTAAACAGAAAGAAGATTATTTTAAACGGCTCAAAAAGGTTAGGAAACCATCATTAAGGATTTTGGTTTGCCTGATGGTGTGACAACAGTAGTGGACAAGTTGATAGAACTCATGTAGATATTAAAGTGTACCTCAAGTCAAAAAATTCAAAAATATATATTTAGGAACATGAAAAATGAGTCACAACAGTCAAACTCTCATCTCCATAGGACATTCCTGAGCTGAGATATAAAAAATTGAAGTTTATTCACTTAAAACAAATTGGTCCATTGCATAACAATTTGTGACTGTCTTGTTGTACTGTACAACTCACATAAACTGCTTTGTTTTCCTTTAAAATTAAAAAAATGTTTTTATGACGTTGAACGCTTCCTGTTTGCTTGCATGGCATTGTTGCAGGGAGTGGGCTTAATTAATTACATCACCCCATGAGAGTCAAACTGCTATCGCACCCTAGTACAAGGTGAAATAACGTTCAGAAAAACAAAGAAAAACAAAGATTGTAATTTGAGTAGTACAACAAAGGCATCACAAATTATTGCACAATACACCATTTTAACTTGAGTGAATAAACTTCAACATTTTATATCTCAGCTCAGGAATGTCCTATGAGGATGGGAGTTGGAAACCATTTTTCATGCTCTTTAATATATATTTTGGATTTTTTTGACTTGAGGTACACTTTAAAGGGAAAATACAGTTACCCTAGAACTTAAATTATTAGACTATACTATTTTATGAATGGCTCTTGGGAATCATGTGTCAATATTTATCTGTCTCACTAGCAAAAGTTACTACTATTAGAGTAACTGCTTGGTTTAAAATTTGATATGCAGTATTTTTAGTCCTGAAATAAATATAAAAGATACCATGGAAGACAAGTAAGAAGAAAACTGTGAGATTAAAGGGCCAATCCTCTCACCCCAAACTACAATTTTTGGAAGGGGTTTACGGAAATTCTCAAATGGCTCAGCTCTTTGATTGACAGCTAGTTCAAACAATGCAAAGCTCATATTACACAGCCTGTACTGTACTGAGTGTGTTTTGATTACACATTTGGGTCTTGTTGTACGTACACTCATCCTGAGGTTTTGTCTGGGGGAGGATGAATTTTAAACAGTTGTGGGAGGGGCTTAAGTTAGTAAGTTAGGAGAATTATAACTATTTGGAGTGTGAGGATCAGGCCTTTTAGCTAATGTTTCAAAAGAAGTTTGAAGCAATTGCTTCTGCCCTTTATATTCCAACAGAGTATAAAATGCAATGTTTCAACCTTTGATCCTGTACAGTATCATGTTACTCTTACAGGTCTGGTGACAGACATGAGATTGACGCAGTTTGACATTTGATTTGAAAAGCATTGGAAACGAGGTGGCAAGACAGCCAAGTTTCAGATTCCATAAAACAACCCTGGAAATTTCTAGTTTTCACATTTGTTATGTAATCAAAACCAAAATGTAGTCTGTTATTACTTCATTACAGAAAATGCCCATTGGCCAGAATTTAGAAAAACCAAACACAACTGATCCTCTTACATTTAAATCTGTGCTGCTCAACTTCCGGGCAGTCATTGACCTCATCTTAACTTCTGCAACCTTGTATTGTTGAAAGTCACCCATGCATGACACACTGAAAAGTTGTTTTGGGCCAATAGGAGGCCCCCTCCCCCAACAAATCAATAAGTTGGTCTGTGCCTTCTTCTACCCGAGTTGCCATAGGCAAGTCATGTAAGAGTAGCTAAATGGGGAATACCTTTCCTGTGGTTGCATTTTAATTCTCTACAGGATGATGTCAAGGAACAAACTGATGAAGAAGGAAGTTCTCGTAAAAGGATAGATTCTACCGACCAAGATAACACAGAGGTTACATATTCCAGACAAGAGGTATGTACCGTATCTATGATACCTTATACCACTTTCACCCTGAAACTTTTATAACAGGAAATTTAGATGAAACCCCAGTAAAATGCAGATTAAGGGTTTGCAACTATTTTTCCTCAAAGCTCCCAGTTTAAGGCCCAAGAAATTGCTGTGAGAGTTACTGTAGGTGTCAGGGTCATAAACAGTGTGGTGGCTGGGGGGCAGCTTGGCCCCCCCCTCAAGCCAAAAATGGGAAGGGGTAAAAATATCAGGAAAGGAAGAAGGTCATGAAAGTGAGAAAAGAACAGGAAAGTGGTACAAAATGTGGGAAACCTCTTGAGTCTTGTCCCCCTATCCTGGACAGCCAGGACTGGTTATGCCTCTGGTAGGTCTGAAAATTTGTTGCATGACCTGCATTCAGCAGATGTTTACACTGTACACCTGTTGTGTTGACATTTCTTTTGCTAACTCTATGTTAAAGTGGTTCATTGAGTTGGTTTATGAAATTCATGAAAAGTTTTTCAAAGCTGTTAAGTATTCTTCACACACCAATGACAAATGGTCAAACTTAGACAATCCTCATATCTTACATACTGTTTTACTGTATGAGTACCTAACAGCTCAATCGGTTTTCAAAATTCCTGACCAGACACTCTCTTAAACTATGTTCTGTTACACCACAAAGTTCAAAATTTAAACTTTTTCTGTAACTATTGGGTATGAAACTTGATTTATTATGCTAATTAAAAGCATTTTCATGTTGAAGTATCCTTAAACACTGTCATTAAATTATCAATATCAAGTCAATGAGTCCCTTTAATTATCTCTTAATTACTCATGGGGTTGTAAACAATTTTATAAAGTGATGCTAATGGTGTTCAAGGACATGATTTTAACTGCAAAATGTAACCAGCAGGACAAATAATGTTTCAAATGTCTGTCCTTTGAATAAATGTTGCAAAAACAAAGGATAAAATTAGGCCATGTGTAGCCTGTCAATCTCTTGACATCATAAGATAAGCATATTTAGCTCATGTTTATGCATGATTAAAAGCAAATCAGAATAAAGTATGTAAAGTGGTTAACTGTGGATGAATTTTGAAGGGAAATGAAGCTATTTTGTAAGTTTCCCATGCTTTGTTCATCACTAATACCCGGCTTTGTCATTTACATGTGCCCAGGCTTTTGTGAATTGGGAGTTAAAGGCCTATGTAGATTGCATTTCATCGATAAATGCATTTTCAGTAAAGCTCACAAATCATCTCTCTTAATGTAGGTAATCAGAAGACTGCGAGAAAGAGGAGAGCCCATCAGGCTGTTTGGTGAAACCAACTCGGAGGCTTTTTACAGATTAAGAAGAATTGAGATGTTGGCACCAGAAATAAATAAGGTTGGTGTTTGAGCATCACTTTGGTGAACTTAAGTGCTCAATTTTTTACGGGGTATCAAGCTATCAAGCTTACCTCAGTTTTACCATGGTAAACCATTGTTTACCACCATACATTTTTGCCTTTGATGGTCATTTAATTTTATTGGACAACAAAGCCATTTTTGATTCCTTGCCGAAGGCAGGCAAGGAATCTACAGTATGCGATGGTGATGTTGTGTGTGTGTGTGTGTGCATGTGTGTGTATGTGTGTATTTGTGAAGCTCCTTGTAATCCCGATATCTTGAGATAGGAATGACCGACACTTTTCATATTTGGTATATGGATTTGCCATGTTGAGAGGAAGAATGCTATCATTTTTGGTGGAGGTCAAAGGTCATTTGAGGTCACCAGAGATCGAAGACCGAAAACCTTGCAGTGGCGATATCTTGAGATAGGAATGACCGACACTTTTCATATTTTGTATATAGATCTGTCATGTTGAGGGGAAGGACCCTATTGTTTTTGGTGGAGGTCAAAGGCCATCTGGGGTCACCAGGGGTCAAAGACTGAAAACCTTGCAATCGCAATATCTTGAGTTACGAACGACGGACACTTTTTGGTTTTGATGATAAGAGAAACCAATGCATTCATGATGGCGTGCGTGTGTATGTGTGTATGTATGTGTGTATGCGTGTGTGTGTTTTTGACTCGTTGCTTGTTAACATGATATCTCAAGATAGGAAACTTGAATATATTTCATATTTGGTTTGTGAATGTGTTATAGTCAGTATATGGTCCCTTATGTTTTTGGTGGAGGTCAAAGGTCATCTGGGGTCACCAGGGGTCAAAATCTGAAATTCTCATTAACATGATATCTCAAGGTAGGAAACTTGGATAGATTTCATATTTGGTATGTAGATGCATTATGGTCAGGAGATGGTCCCGTTTGTTTTTTGTGGAGGTAAAAGGTCATCTGGGGTCACCAGGGGTCAAAGTCTGAAAACCTTGTTAACTTGATATCTCAAGGTAGAAAAGTTGGATAGATTTCATATTTGGTATGTGGATGCATTTTGGTCAATAGATGGTCCCATTTTTTTTGGCGGAGGTCAAAGGTCATCTGGGGTCACTGGGGGTCAAAGTCTGAAAATCTCGTTAACACGATATCACAAGGTAGGATACTTGGATAGATTTCATATTTGATATGTAGAGGCCTATGGTCAGGAGATGGTCCCATATGTTTTTGGTGGGGGTCAAAGTTCATCTGGGGTCACCAGGGGTCAAAGTCTGAAAACCTGGTTAACACGATATCTCAAGGTAGGATGGAAACTTGGATAGATTTCAATTTTGATATGTAGAAAGGCGTTATGGTCAGGTGATGGTCCCTTATGTTTTTGGTGGAGGTCAAAGGTCATCTGGGGTCACCAGGGGTCAAAGTCTGAAAATCTCTTTAACACGATATCCTAAGGTAGGAAGCTTGGATAGATTTCATATTTGGTATGTAGATCCGTTATGGTCAGGAGATGGTCTGTAATGTTTTTGGTGGAGGTCAAAGGTCATCTGGGGTCACCAGGGGTCAAAGTCTGAAAATCTCATTAACCCGATATCTCAAGGTAGGAAACTTGGATAGATTTCATATTTGGTATGTGGATGTGTTATGGTCAGGAAGTGGTTCCTTTTGTTTGTGGCAGAGGTCAAAGGTCATATGGGGTCACCAGGGGTCAAAGTCTGAAAATTTTGTTAATGCAATATTTCAAGGTAGGGCACTTACATAGGTTTCTTATTTGGTATGTGGATGTGTTATGGTCAGGAAATGGTCCATGTTGTTTTTGGTGGAGGTCAAAGGCAGAGATGCCAAGTATCCCCATTTAGGTAGAATAATTGCGATTTTCCACCCTCAATTTAGCCACATTGTTTTTGGCAGAAATGATAGGTCATCTGGGTTCTCCAGGGGTCAAAGTGTAGGAACCATTTTAAATACGATCTTTCAAGATACTTGTTTGTCCATCTGTCTGTCTGTTGTTTGCCTGTCTAGCTATGTATGTCTTTTTATTGAGGTCAAAAGGTCATCTGCAATGACAAAATTATTTTTTGAACATGCTAGTATAACATTTTGAATGAGAAGATAATGGTATATGATGGCACTCTTTGAAAGCGAACATTTATGTATCATCGAAACCTCAATGCGTTTTTGCATTCTGGTTATATTTGGTATATAGATTTGCCATGTTGAGAGGAAGAACCCTATTGTTTTTGGTGGAGGTCAAAGGTCATTTGAGGTCACCATTTTCAGTGGTTTATGAGGACAACAAAGCACCCCTTTCTGGCAAGGAATCACTAAGCCTTTTGGCTTTCTTGTTAAAAATAAGAAGGTCGTGGCCTTCATGGCCTTTGATGAATTCCAGCTCAGCTATCCACATGCTGCTTGCTACTTAGTATTAAAAATAAGCAAGCAGTAATATGTATGTTACTTGAAGCCTGGTATTGTCCAAAAAGTTGCCCCAAAAAGCATCCTTTGAATTTGTAGCATACTTTTGCAAAGAAATTCCACACAGAATAGGGGAGGTGTGGGGATGCTCTTTACATAGATGTCAATGCCAGCATAACAAGTAGCACAAAATAATAAGCAGTGATAGGTTAATTTACATGGTAATGTCTCTTGCAGGGTTTAAGGAATGATTTTAAAGATGCCATGGATAAGGTGGACCAACAGTACCTGGAGGAGATGGTCAAAGGTCACGGGGAAGATGAAAACACAAAAGCATACGACATCAAACTCCATGAAGATGGTGAAACTACCTTGGAAGAGTTGGTGGAATTATCTCGTCAAGTAGGAACAGAGGAAACAGATAATGAACTAATTATGAAATTTATCAGGGTGAGTATCACTATCATCAGATGGTGTTGCATTAGATGAAAAAGCCTACACTCAAATTGCCTACCACTAAACAGTCTAAATTTCTGATTTTTCTTAATGCTTAAAGTTTTGTTAATCATGAAAGTATGGTGTGTAGTTATCATTGTGGCTATAAACTGTTAGCATGAACATCACGTAAAATCTGATATTCTGCTCATAGAGCAGGATTTTAGTGAGAGGCAATTTGAGTAAAGCTATTTCAGGTAATGTGTAACAGCGGATTCTGACTGTGTTATTTAAAGCATTGAAGTCATCAACTGGGGAGGTGGGGGGGGGGGGAGGGTTAGCTCACTTGCTTGAAGCAGGGAGTTGTCAAGAAAGGAGATCCAAAGCCCAAGTCTATCAGAAAATATGTGTTCCAGATTCTTTTATTCTTTTTCAGGTGATAAAATTTCATTGACAGGTCCTTTAATTCCTGTTGGTTTGCTCTTTCTGACTTAAGCATGGAAAGGATGACTTGCTTCTTTCAAATCAAATTAATCCAGAAACAAAAGTTATTAATCGAAGCCACAGCTTCGATTGTAGGAATTGCTCGTTCATTCACGTGGTTTCGTGCCTTCGTAAGCGGTCGGTGCGGATGAATATTATATCATGTTCTGTTTGGATTCATATTGCAATCGCACGCTGTTCGTTTGTACAGTGGAACAGCTGAGCAGTTATGTTAAGTTGTTCTGTAGGGGGATTTTCAACAAAGTTAAACTATTTCTTTATAAGGGGATTTGCCTGAACAACTCCTGTATAGTAAGGTGGTAATGTGCAAATAAAGAAGTAGTTCCACATTCAAAGGTATTTTTCTGCATTGAAGGCTTCCTCTCTGGTTGAAAAAAGGTGTAAATATAGTTTGAAAACAATTTATACCTTTCAGGGATTTCAAAATAAATTTGAAAGGTTGCATTTTCCAGCATATGCCACTTTGTTTTGTCGGAACTGTTTCATCAAGCAACTTCGTCGACGACCGTACTCAATTCAAAGAAAGCAAGTCGACTAACTTACATTCATGCATATACACATGCAGCCAGCTATATCATATAGTGTACTTACTGTGTCGTTAACGTGATTGCGACAGTAACCAAGGCCAGGGAACGATCCACCAATTTTAAGGTATTAAATTTGTCGTTGATTTCATTAACCTGTGTGGGTTGTAAATGGCTTCTCAATTGTATTTTCAATGTTTGAAACAAAGAAAAAGACAGTCTTCCCACGGTTGTCGTAGTTCTCAGTGAAGGACTCAACGTTATGCATCGTCGGTCGCGTAGTTGCTCCCTATACATTTGTAAAGGCAGCAATTACGCGACTCTCCATACATACTGTACTGTAGTCCTTTAGGCTTTACAGAGGACAAAAGTTGTGGTAGTCTTACCCAAACACAATTATGAAGGCCTAAAGCCAAACGTTACAGAACAAAACAACTCTAACATTAACAGTTAGTCGTTTCCTAGTACAAAAGGTGCACTCAGCGTAGGCCTAGACACTGCAGCTACAATCTTGGACAAAATTTGTTGGGACACCCTGCTCCCCCTTCCATTCCTGTGTTGACCACTGCTGTGCTGTTCACGGCAAAGAACCATTCTTCTTGAAACAATATTGGGAGGGGAAAGGGGGTTTCATGTTAGGCTACTTCAGGGGGTTTCATGTTAGCCTACTTCAACTAAAATTTACGAATAACATGTGAAGTGTCCCAACCTGCAATGGTTTTGTCTAAGATTGTCGAGAAGTCAGATAGGTCTGCTGCACACAGTAAGAAGTGACACTCTGCTGATGGTTATTTGGTTATTTTATGACAGGTAAATGATATGCTGGTTATTAGATGGAAGTATTTCCAGGACCAGATTCAGCTTGTGGAGTCCTGGACCCATATTATTTTGGACCCTTTTCACAAATGTTAGGAGGGACCTAAATGAGAGGACCCTGGGACTAGGCCCAGGTAAATACCACCAAAAAAATGGCCCGAGTACTTCAGTTTTTCTGTCACATCCCTTCTTTTGAGCAAAGGGACATTAACGATATTGTCCCACTTGCCTGTTTTAATTCTGAGATGTGGTTGTATCCTGCCTATATGCCACCTTGACGAGGTTGGGGGTGCACTGTAGGCTCAGTTAAAACCAAACAGTCTACCATTTGTTTGGAAAGCAGCTTTTAACTCAAAATGTTTAAAAAGTGCTTTGGTTAAAAGAAGGCATAAGAAATTGTTTTTCTAGTTGAAATATGACGTGAAAAATACAGCCTGAGATGCAAAATTGGCTGCAAAATGTGTCCCAAACCTTCCGTACCTAACGATGTACCAAAGTTATGAAAGAAAACCTGGCTTGCAGAGTTACTTTCAAAATTTTATGGTAGTTCGTTTCCCTCTTGCAATTATTTTCTGGTCTCCAACTATCTGTTTGAAAAAGAAGGACTCTTCTATCCAGGAAGAGAATTATTCCACCCCTTGCGATTGTTTATTTGTGCATCTAAATAATGCATGTATAATTTTGGTTTGTAATGTAATATATCCCATGGTTGCCCTCAACTTGTTAAAAATCCTCAAAAGTATAGTTAGCTTCTGAAAAAGCTCTTAAACAACTTTAGCACACTCAAAAATAAAACATTTTTATTGAATTTGGTCTCAAAAATGTATCTCTTGGGACCCAGATAATCTTGGACAATGACTTGTTGGCAAACCCTGCTCTCCCTTCCAATGTTGACCACTGTTATGCTGTTCACGGCAAAATGCCATGTTCTTCTTGACACAACATTGGGAGGGGGAAAGGGAGTTTCATGTTAGCCTACTTCAAGTAAAATTGAGGAATAATATGTAAAGTGTCCCAACAGTTTTGTCCAAGATTGTAGTTTACTGCTTGTTAGGAAAGTCAAGTTAGTCTAGGGTCAATACTTTTGCAAATCATTAGGCCTGTGCCATCACCAATAGTGTATCACACAGTCTGAGGCTAAGTTTAACAAGGTACAAAGATTTTGGGGGGATGTTACATCCAGGATGGGCAACTGATTAAAAATAATACTGTAGAGCTCTTATCCTTATTTTTACACCCAGGTGAGTACTTTCATTTAAACATCAGTGCTTAGTAGAATACATAATGTTACTGCTTTTTCTCACATATACCTCCCCAAACAAGTTACAAGGAACAATGCCCCCCTCCCCCCAGCATGTGTGAAAATATTCCACTTTCGTTGGGGAACCAGTTCCAACAAAATGCTTCATTTTGTTTATCCGAAGTGTGCACATTTTCAAGGTTTCGATTAGTACTTGCCATGCAAGTACAATTCTCTAGTTGTTAGTTGTTTCTTTGAAATATAATACCTTCGCTGACAGGAGCTAAGGACAATAAAAGTTTTACGTTAAATGGCTGGCTATAAGCCTTTAACTAGGCACAAGGGTTTTCTGTGTCTAATATCATAATGAGTTGTCACCATAACACATTGTTCAAATCTAACAAAATACTACATATGTGATAATTTTCTGCTTATAAGCAAGTAATTTTGCAAGAAAAAAAATTTTGAAAAATTCTTCATTACAGCTATTTGAATAAATTTTAAATGTGACAGTGAAAGGCAAAAGCTTAAAAGTGGCATTTTTTTCTTGACGACTGACAGTTAAGATGTAGCAGGTCACAGAGACCATCGTGTTTTCAGTTTAGTACCAAATTCCTTCAAGTCTGTAGCTTAATGTCACCAACTACCTTAGTTAAAGGGAGTAAATTAAGAATGTTGGGTCTTCCTCCCTGACAATTCCCTCCTTGAAGTAAGGCAGATGCTTTATTTAAGAGCTACTGTAACTTGTACATTCAGCAGATGAGTATTCCTGCACCTACATTGGCTGCACTCATAATTTACCAATTTTTGGAAACTTTGAGGAGAATGCTCAGTCAAAACTGGGTAAAAATTGTTTTCTGTTAACTCTTTACATGTACAGCTACAACAAATAAAAATCATAAATATTTAAAAAAAAAATGACTTAAGTAAATCAGATTGCCTTGCACTTCAGATAAACAAGGTCAAGGAGATTTAGGTCGTGGTTTCACTTCAGACATGAACAGAAGAATTCCCTCTGACATATTTAGTACAGATAATTTGGAGTAATATCATTTTAAGGTTTACTGTAAAAAAGAATCTTCATTTATAACAGACAATCATTGGTTGATAGTCAATTTCAATTTTGGCACATAGATATATGGTTAAATTGGCTGATTTATGCCATTTTTGGTTTCGATGAAAAGAGAAACCTATGCATTCATGATGGTGTGCGCGTGTATTTATGTGTGTATGTGTATGTGCATGTGTGTGTGTGCTTTTATGTGTGTGAGTTTGTGACACTTTGCTTTTTTACACGATATCTTGAGAAGGGAAGATCTGACAATTCTCAAACTTGGTGCACAGATAACCCATACTCAGATGAAGAACCCTATTGATTTTGGTTGCTTTCAGAGGTCATTTGGGGTCACGTGGGGTCAAACCCCCAAATCCTTGTTTACACGATATCTCAAAATAGGAAATTAGATTTATTTCAAACTTGACACGTTGAAGTGTTATGATGTAGGGAAGAACCCTATTAATTTTGTTGGCGGTCAGAGGTCATTTGGGGTCACGTGGGGTCAAACCCCCAAATCCTTGTTTACCCAATATTTCATGGCAGGAAACCTGGATTCATTTCAAACCTGATACGTTGATGCTTTATGAGGTGAGGAAGAACCCTATCTATTTTGGTGAAGGTCAAAGGTCATTTGGGGTCACATTTTGTCAAACCCCGAAATCCTTGTTTACACGATATCTCAAGGTAGGAAACGTGGATTGATTTCAAACTTGATGTGTTGATGCATTATGATTTGAGGAAGAACCCTATTGATTTTGGTAGAAGTCAGAGGTCATTTGGGGTCACATGGGGTCAAACTCAGGAAATCCTTGTTTACACAATATCTCATGGCAGGAAACCTGGATTCATTTCAAACCTGATGTGTTGATGCTTTATGAGGTGAGGAAGAACCCTATCTATTTTGGTGAAGGTCAAAGGTCATTTGGGGTCACATTTTGTCAAACCCCGAAATCCTTGTTTACACGATATCTCAAGGTAGGAAACTTGGATTGATTTCAAACTTGATGTGTTGATGCATTATGATTTGAGGGAGCCTATTGATTTTGGTAGAGGTCAAAGGTCATTTGGGGTCACATGGGGGTCAAATTCAGGAAACCTTGTTAAACATTATCTCAAGGTAGGAAGCTTGGATTGTTTCAAACTTGGTTTGTCGATGAATTATGATGGGATGGTGGACACTTTTTATTTTGGTAGAGGTAAGAGTTCTCATTTGATTATCCAAGGTCAAACTATGAAAACCTAATTTTACTTAGTATTTCAAGGTAGAAAACTGGGATAGAGTTCAAAGTTAGTATGTGGATGTTATTGTAGGAAGATGGCATCTGCAGTCCTTGGTGAAGTTTGACAGTCATTTGGGGTCACCAAAGGTTAAACTTTGAAAATCTTGTCAAAGGGATATCTCAAGGTAGGAAACTTAGATGGATTTCATAATTAGTATTTGGATGTGGTATGGTGAGTTGAAAGAAATGTACCTGTTGTTTTTGGTGGAGGTCAATGGTCATCTTGTATCACCTGGCATTAAACTCTGAAAACCTTGTTTGCAGAATATCTTAAGGCACAGTATGAAATTTGGCTTTTTGAATATAGAAGTGTTTTGGTTAAAAGAAAAACCAGTTACTGGTGGAGTCAAAGGTCACTTTGGGTCACCAAGTGTTACAAGAAATGTAGCATTTTATTGAAAAGAAAATGTATGTATCATCGAAACCTCAATGCATTTTTTGCATTCTGGTTTACAGGGGGGCTGCAGTTGTTTCCATCAAAGGTGGTGTAAGGGGGGATTTGTCCCTCCTTTTCAGAAGAAGAAGGTTAAATTCCCCCTTCCCATTTCATTTCCATGTAAATCAAAAAAGTGTCAGTATCTTAGTTTCCAATTTAAAAAGAGGATATCTTTGGAGCAATATTTGAACTTGCGTAAATAGATAGCCTTTAAAACTCTTCAGATAACACCTTATAGGGGCCTTGAAGCAAGCTTTTGTTCCCTTTAACCCACCTGTAACTATGGCCAAAGGCACCATCAATTTGGATTTGGCAGTTATAAACCCCTCCCTCCCCCTCCTCCCCCCACACACTTTTTGAGTTTCTGGTGGAATCACAGAGTAGAGAATTTGTACTGTGCAAGAGATGTACATATTTGACACTTGCTATGAAGGTCATTTGTGACTTCCCATTTTAAAACATGATTTGGGATAGTAGTCTGAGGTTGAGCCAGAAAGTTTAATTTCAAGTCACCTATATGAAGGAAGAATTAACAAACCATACTGGTTTCTCTCACATTCCTGCTTCCCTTTATCATCATAAAGCTCCCACAGGCTGAAAGTTTAAATGTTGGAACTAACAAATCCATTCTTCTAATTTAGAACTGGTATTGACCACAAAGCAATAATTTGGATAGTTTCAGTGAATACAGTACAGCATAGTGGTGTAGCCATGGTAGGGGGATGTATGCAACTATATTGTGTGATATGATCACTGGCTTGGGGGTCTTCAGAAGGTTCTCCCTTCCCTTTAGGAACCCCTAAAATGAATTATGTATTTTAGAAACTAAAAAAAATTGGCACCTGTGAAGGAGATCAAGTGTGGCATGGTCCTGTGGCCTCCCCTGAGGTTATGCTTATGATACAGGTTACATAAAAGCTCCATATTTATCAGCAGTATCTTTTCTGTATTCTCTCAAACACTTTTTTTGTATGTAAAAATCACCCCATTTTGTATTGTGAGGGCAAAATATTTAGACAGAGAACTCCCTTTAGGCTAGCAAACTGACTGTCATCGTCCATGTTTTCTTTGTTATTTTTAGTTTGTCCAGAGAAAGTGGGCAGAAGATTTGAATTCCAGGGAGACAGAAAATAAAAGAAACATGAAGGGAAAACTGCAAACAGCAACCTACAGCCAAACCTCATCGTACTTAGAACCTTTGGTGAGAAAACTCAAAAAGAAGGTAAGCTGTGGGTGCAGGTGCACCGTAATCCTTGCCCTCACTTATTGCTGTTATCATGTGGAGATTAATGCCTTTGTGATTGCACATGCAATTAAATGGTCAGTAAAATGCTCCGTGCAATGAATAGAAACCTGTGTCCTTGGCATACCCTTCTCCTACTTGCAAGTTCTGTGCCAATCTACTCTGACTGGTATAATTTTTGTCATTTTATATTTCAAAACTTTCCACCAATCCAAACCACAATCTTTGTTTTGTCCTCCTGATGCTGCATCCAGTGTCAGTGGTATTATCTCATAAATCCATTCAGGAATTCACAAAAGTTGGCTATGCAAATGTTTTCTACTGTATAGTATATGGAACGCCAAAACCGCCATCGCATATGACGATGTACTTCCATTTGGTGGCGTTATTTTACATGACGATGTTAGTTCAAATGGCCATCTATCCAGGAATGATGACGTTCTTCCGTTTTTTCGACGTTACCAACTCAAACGGCGTTCGATCACATATAACGATGTACTTCCACTTGGTGGCGTTATTTTACATGAAGATGTTAGTTCAAATGGCCATCTATCCCAGGAATAATGGCGTTCTTCCGTTTTGCGATGTTACCATCGTAAACGGCGTTCGATCAAACGGCGATGTGTATCCGAGACGTGTATCTAAGGCGTGTATCCAAGGCGTGTATCCAAGGGGAATTACCAATGATGACTATTCCATCTAAAGGATGGTTTTGTAAAAGATGCAGCCAATCAGGTTTGGCTTTGGCTACGTAAAGGCGAGCATTATCATTGCAATGAGTGATCAAACTTACTGCTTCCCTCCGAAAGTTTTCCTTCACCTCGTCTTCATTTACGATGTGAAGGGATTCAATTATTTCATCCATCGTCTGATCGTTGAACTTGAACGTTTTGTCTAGGGCACACAGGTGGTTGTATGAGTTATTAAGCATGCATATGGGACATGTGGGTAACTAACTTAGCCTAGTATATTGAGTAACTAGTATGAAACCGAGCGCACACGTGCGAGACCTAGATCTCTTTATATGACAACCATTGTGATTGGTTTGATTTTACTTTGCTGAATATGTATACCTGAGAACAGGAACTCCCCTTGGATACACGTCTTAGATACACGTCTTGGATACACATCGCCGTTTGATCGAACGCCGTTTACGATGGTAACATCGCAAAACGGAAGAACGTCATCATTCCTGGATAGATGGCCATTTGAACTAACATCTTCATGTAAAATAACGCCACCAAATGGAAGTACATCGTCATAGGCGATGGCGGTTTTGGCGTTCCATAATAGTACAGAATGCTATGTATTTGGAACCTCAAGAGCTGTTCATGGAATGATTCAAATGCTGGGTAGGTGCTTTAGGCTGAGCAAATCCTAATATTGTTTGGATCTATAGTTCTGCAAACATGGTAAGGGCAATTAATCGCTTAATGGTGGCAAATGTTGCGATAAAACATTTATTGATTTTACTATGCGATGGTAGTCCTGGCTTCCCCACACTTACAGAAGGTTGCATTGTATCAGTAGGTATTGACAGAAGGCTTGCATTAGTAATGTTCATTTGTCAGATTTACTATGAGTTAGAAGGAAAAAGCATTTCGTGCTAGAGAATTGTCACAGAAGGTTTTCTGTTGATAGAATTTTCAAATTGGTGGGTTGTATTGCAGTAGGTTTCTCTTGAAATCATAATTAGAATGACATTTCAGGGAAAGCACAACAAGTGTTCGGTGGGATTGTCAGTCTTGATGAGATGATGTTTTAATCCACTGGTAATCACATAATGATGGTCTCTGTGTTGATTTGTCTTAGGAATTGAGGCCAAATTTATTAAGAAAAGGGGAATGCTATCACAGAAATAAAAATATATTAATGTATTAATACTGTACATGTTTATTGAAATATATGATTGCAATATTGACAAGTTAGACTTTCTGGCTCATGCATGCAATGTTCCTTGCACTCTACACAAGGTGTTTCAACATAATTCTTATCACTATGGAGACTACCATCATTTGTCCAATCAAATCAATGGTCTGTGAAGTATGGGATCTTTGGTGGCACTGTTTTATTACAAGTATATAGTAAAGGGAAATATTGTGTTGAAAATGCTCCTGCAAAGAGTACAAAGAAAATGGCTTGGACACTATCCAACAATTCAGTCTTAGTCATAACCCCTGTAATAGCTACATCTCTTTAAAATACTATTCACAAGAAGAGCCGTTGACATTGCATCAATTGAAATGCTGAAAGTTTGGGTGAACAAATTATTCTTGAGCAACAAGCAACAGAATTCCTGTCAATGGGGAAACTTATTCCTTAAAAAGAAGGCTACCGTACTGCCTTATTTTTTATAATGTATTACCCTGTGTCAGTAAATATTAGTTTTAAAAGGTTGAATTTTTCGTGCAAAACAAACACAGTGTTTTCCTTAATTAAACCTAAATAATACCTTGCCATCTTTCATAAATGAATTTCCTCTTTTTTTTCCAGAATCTCTCTCCAGACCTGTTAGACAGCTTAGTTCAGATTGTAAAGTTTATGCTGGAAAGGGAGTATGTGAAAGCTAATGATGCGTACCTTCAGATGGCTATCGGTAATGCTCCCTGGCCTATTGGTGTAACCATGGTTGGTATTCACGCTAGAACAGGAAGAGAAAAGATCTTTTCAAAGAATGTTGCACGTATCCTTTGAAATCAGATGTACGTCTTTTTAGCTCTTATATGGGAGATAATCGAAATAGGGCTTAGTCAAACTGAATAAACAACTGAGGAGAAATTGAACAGCCTGAAGTGAGTATAATTAGTAGGTATCTTTTCACATGAGGAGTTATACCTCTAATGACCCATTCCCTAGATTTTTAAAGGCTCCTTAATCTCATCTCAATTAATAACACTTTTGTTGTACTGAAGACAATTCCTGTTACCAAAATAAATCCAGTGATAGGAACGAGAACTTAGTTGTTCTCATGAAATGTGTAATTTATAAGAGACACTCTGTTGTTGTTCAAAGTCAAAGAAAATCTGTTTGGGAAATTACTCAATTTTATGTCAAACTGTGGTGGATAACCACAAAAGGACGATGCAGAAAAAATGTCCATCTGTCTGCTTTTGAATGATACCAAGTTTGTTTTGGGGGGAATTTATTCCATGAAAATAATTTATGAGCCTAAAATTGTATCCCCTACTGACACCCTATATTGCAGTTTAAAGAGATTTCAATAAATCCACATTTGATCTTCAAGTGTAACAATTCACACTCTTTCTTATAGAGATGGGGTGGGTGTGGGGGTTACAGGGTTCTAGCCAGGAAAAATGTCAAACCGGGTGGGAGTTGATGGACATTGCATCATTCTCACATGATGCTGGCCATATCTTAAGATCTAAATGACATTGTCTGTGGTCAGTTGCCTGATTTTTGGCTATTTCCAGTATCATTATGTTGATGATTTTGTGTCTGATGCTAAGCATTTTAGCCTATGTTTAGAGTATGAGTTTGATGAAATTCAAACTGGGCAGTGAGATTCAAACTGGGTGGTGAAATTTCAAACTGGGTGCCGACTTAAAAAAGTAAATTCAAACTGGGTGCAGCACCCAGTTTGAATGGCCTGGCTAGAACCCTTGGTTAGTAGGGAGAAAAGCCTGTGTACCCTTGCTTCGTCAAGCCTTTAGTATACTCATGTTCACAATTAAATGATATTGTGGCTGGTTTGCAAGAGAGTTTATCAGGTGCACTTATATATTCATCACACTGAATAGTGGATTAACATTTATCTGCTTGCATGCATTTATTCCAGCATTAACATGCACACGTTTGGACAACTTTATTCCAACCAGTGACTGACACAACCATTAATGATTTCCCATCTGTAAACTAAAGGGTCTTAACCCTCAAAAGCCAGGTCCTGAATATGTTCCAGAGGTTGGGGAAAAAGATTTGAGAGAAAAAAGAAACTGTAAAATTTTGGCCCCTCTCCCCTTAGCATATTTTTAGTCATTTTTTTCTGTCACTATCACTAGTATTTTCCCATTTTATATGTAGTAAATCAGCTTTGGAAGTGTCTCTTCCAGAGATCTGTGACGCATTGTAGTCAAAGTGTTCTGTGCACTCTAAACTTTGATAGTCTGGCCACAGATTTCACCTCTCCTTGACAACGTTTGACACAACCTGCAGAAGTTATTGTCTAGGTGTTATTGTCGGGGACAAATACTTGAAATTTGTTGACTGGGTGTTATGTTTGATACAATTTGGAATAGAATATGATTCAAGTTTCTAGATTACCAAATTTTGCTGCCTTCAAGTTGAAAATGTCTTGGTACTTAATCTCTCAGAGATAAAATTGTTTCCTGTAACTCCTGTGATCAGATGTTCTAAATGATGAAACTCAGAGAAAATACATCCAGGGATTAAAGCGACTCATGACAATCTGTCAGAGATTATTTCCAACAGATCCTTCAAAGAGTGTCGAGTACGGCGCATGATTTGACAGAACACATCCAGGAAAAAACCTTTGCATATGTCACTCACAAGGATACAACAAACTTGTTGCTCTGAGCAGTTAACATTGAGAAAGTCAATACTTGCTTTGCAAAACTGCCTTGCTGTTGCAGAACATGTGCATTTGCAGAAACTGGATCTGTTTTAGCATGTTTGTGTGTACAAATGTAACTATCTTGGGGACATTCAAATTGTGATGTTGTTACAAATGTGACAACAGTGCTTTGGGTTCATCCCTTCTAAAACTAAACTGTGTATCCACTGATGAATCCACTGCTTTTCAAGTTATTTGATACATTCAAATTGTGATGTTGTTACAAATGTGACAACAGTGCTTTGGGTTCATCCATTCTAAAACTAAACTGTGTATCCACTGATGAATCCACTGCTTTTCAAGTTATTTGATATTTAAAGTATTTTCAGCTCAGGTCAAAGTTGGGAGGTGTTTGGTAGCAGAATAGACCCTTATATGCATTGTTGACACACTGACATTATCTTTGGTTGACAAACAATGGAACATGTGGCCGCACGCATAAGAATTCACCCTGCACCAGTAGCAGGCTATGCACATATTTGACTGGTTGACAAATTTGCTTTGTGACATCATATGCATAAGGTCTATAACATGAGAGAAAGGTGGTCATTTACATCTGGGATCCTGACCTCATTTGAAGGAAGTTGTAGACTTTTTGTACAGGCTCATCAAGTTGATGGGAAGAGCTATTTTGTAGATTGAGGTGGAAGTTTTAGTTAAGGTCAATGTGCAATTTGAAACAAGTTTAAGAATGACAGGAGAGGAAGTGTGCTTTGGACTGCCATTTGATCAGACATGATAGCTGTCACAGTAGATAGCTCTGACCTAAAGACTTAATCCTCTCACCCTAAAAAAGTTCCAATTCTCCTAACCTACTCACTGAAGCAACTCCCAAAATTCTAAAACTCATCTTCATCCAGACTCAATCTCAGTTTATTACTTCATGGTGGGTGTACAAGACCCCAATTTGTAATCAAAACACTCTCAGTACAATACCGACTCTGTAATAATGGGCTTCAGCGCTCTGTATTTTTTGAGCTAACTGTTTAATAGTTAAAGAGCTGTGCTATTTGAGAATTTCTATGGACTACAAAAATTAATTGTAGTTTGAAGTGAGAGGATTAGCCCTTTAAAAGAGTTTTAATTTTAATTAGGGGAGCTTCCAGTGTGATGAGCATGCCATAAATGAAGAACACAACAACAGTGGCACAAGACACCACCAGGACAAGATGTGAGCATTTGGGGAAGACAAAATGTTATTAGCTTGGTTAACTGTAATAGAGTCTCAAGTCACCTCTAGTCACAAGGTGTCAAGTCACAAGGTGTCAAGGTGTCAAGTCTTGAGTCATGTCAAGTCTGCAGCAATTTGAGTCAAGTCATTTTGAGTCTTCCCTCATCTTGAGTCGAGTCACTTTGGGTCTTAGTTAATCTTAAAAGTTGAATAAATTAGTTTAAGGTAAAATTATGTTATCTCAAATTCATAGGATATATCATACTTCTTCACACCTTGTATGACAACTCAAGGGCTTTATCCATGACCACTGTACCCTTTCGCAAAGCATTTTGACCATGCAAACACATCACTGACTTTTGGAGAGTTGGCCATTCCCCTTTAAATGACTAGTGTCAAGCTGTCACTTGTACCAGGCAGCTGCATAAAGAACCAGCACTTCACATGAATCCATTGTCATGTGTTAGGGTAAACCTGCCATAACATAGGTTAACTCCTTAAAACGTGAAACAGGTTTCTTCTGGGCAGGATGACCATGGCATTAGATGATGAAAAGGCATGTACTGCACCCTCTCTGTTATAGCGATATCAAACTTGTGAATGGAAGCTGTTGCTTGGGTGGGGGGGGGTAGTGAAAAAGTAGTTGATGTTTCTGTTCTGTTTAGATTGTTGGGGTGTGACTCAAATCGTATAAGAGATGACTTGAGTCAATGTGGGCAAAGACTTGAATCGAGTGGTTCTGTTAAGTTCTGTAAGTTCTGTGACTCCCCTCTTCAAAAAATTATAAAATAGTGACTCAAGTTGAGTATTTGGCAAGTGATGACGCAAGTCGTCCCATCACTTTGTGACTCGAGTCTGAAATTGTGACTTGGGTCAGACTTTAACTCGAGTCATTAAAACACTGGTTACTGGGGGTGGGGGGGGGGGTAGGTAAGGGATAAATGTGTGCTGCTGAGTAATGATACATAACAATGACTAATTGAAAAATGAAAGGATGCATGGTCATAGTCTAAAGCAGCAGAAATACCATAGGGCTGAAAGGACCAGTTTGAGGTAAGCTAGGATGCAGAACCAAATTTTATTATTTATTACTACCAAAGATTCATTTGAGTTATAATGAAAACAATGAAGGTATATGAAAGATGATTTGAAGGTATGAAAAGTACTGAATATTAGAATGTGATGCCCTAGGGTTTGCATCTTTGCAATAGGAGCTATTAAATGCAACCGTAAAGTAGGTGACTTAACTGGTCCCCCCCTAAGGTGGAGCAACCGACTTTACTGGAAGGGCAACCAATTTTAGTGGCAAGCCTGTGCCAAGTGGGAGGAAAGCTGGATTACCAGAACGAAAACCCATGGATATCAAGTGGGATTTAACCCATCTGCATGTGAAAACTCATTGGTACACAGCAGCTGGAATAGACAACTCTGTCACTTCATGTTTGAAGCTGTTGGAGGAACAGAAATATCTGAGTGGGATGCCTAAGAAAGTGTGTCCAGCTATGGAGTGGTGGCACTTTGACTACTCCCATTATGAACGTGTTGTCAAGATGTGGTAAACTTGTAAACTGAACAATGTTTGAATCATCTATACTTGAAATTGAGTCATTATGGCCATTGCACATTGCAGACAGGGTAGGTATGCAACAATCTCTAAACATTTTGAAAATGTTTGCTTAAAGTTACAAAGAAATGTCATGTCATTTCCTTTGAAAACAAGTTGCAGGGATATTTTTTTTGCAGAAGGGTTTTGGGAATATTGATTGCATGTGCATACAGGCCTAAAGACTAACTTGAAGCAGGGAGTTGCTAGAGAAAGAGATACAACATTCTATAGTCTCTTTGAGACAAGGTTCGTTTCCGACGGTAATCTTGCTTTTATCCCCCAAATTCTTATTTCAATGCTTTGATCAAATAGGATTAGTGACCCATTATCAAAATTCTTCGAAAGAGGCGCATCTCTTACACCCTACTCATTAATATTTCGTTGCCAGCCGTCACGCAAAGTTGGGAAATTTATGCCATTTGACGCTATCCGAGACACAGCATATCATTTTATTTGTAGACAGCAGCAATTTTCCTACAAATTAGTTTAAAAATTGAGTTTCCTAATGATGACAATATTATTTAAATTTGAGGGAAATGTATAGACTTGAACAATGCTTCCATCCAATGAAGAACGAGGGGGGGGGGGGGGGGGGCAGTTGAAGCATATATTTTGAACATTTGTTTCAAGTCGTTCTGTAGAAATTCTTTATGTAAGCTTCGCCGTTGGCGGAAACAAACCTCCAGATCAAAGGATACACAGACAATGCCTTTGTTTAGGGATTACATGGGAAAGAATGGAAAAGATCGTTATTAAAAGGACTTAGTCACAAGGGATTTAACAATAGAAACAAAGGGACCTGTCAATCAAACAGTGACACCTCAAAAGATATAATCCGTTTCAAGTGCATATTGTCTGAAAAAAAATTGTTTGTTGTATCTCCTTCTCTAGCAACTTTCTGCTTGAAGATAGCATTCAGAAATTACCTGATTTCCTTCAGTGTTAAGGGACAGGGTAGGGTGGATTTTATTGTACAGCTTAGAATTATATATACAATTGTGACTTACATTTTTACTTATCCATAGGTTTATATATACATTTTGAAAATTAGTAAAAAAAATAAAACTAGAAAGGAGTAAACTGTACAAATTTGATACAGAGTGAACTTTTTATTATTCAGTAGCCAATACTAGCATGGCATATTAAGTTTTTCATCATAATTTCAATGGTTTACAATTAGTTACATAGGTTTGGTAAAACTAACTGGTAATAACAAATTTAATTTCCCATGTGATAGGGTACCACCAGAATTTGAGGAAGAGCATTGGGATGTATTCCTTGGCCCTGTTTTCCATGTTTAGTAGGTGGTTGGGCATCTCCCATTCTTAAACCAAGGTTATTTGGAAGAGATGCTAGCTTATCAACATCCTTCTACAGATACATAATGATCTGCATCAATATTATCGTTCATATGCACATAGTAAATCAAAACACAATGGGCCATCATAATTGAACAGCCAGTTACCTGATGTAAGTACCTAATGTAAAGTGAACTTCAAATGGATTTCTCAGATATTTTACAACAGCTTTTTCATACTAAAATAAACACAATTTGTTTGCATCGTTTTTACATTACATATCAGATATTTCGTTCATCCCTTTCACCAATACATAAATTTGCTACAATTTCTTAAGAACGATCTCAGAATGTACTGTGCCTAATGTGAAAAATGATTTTTTTTCCTAAAAACATCATATTTTGCAAAAGCATAAAAGTGTCTTTGCACCTTCTTTTGTGCAGATGATTGAAAAAATGAGGGGACCCTTTACAAAATCTTGGTCAAGCAAGCAGTACACTTTACTGCATCCAATGGGTTCCACAAACATTAAATAATGCTCTTTTATTCATATACTATCCTATCTGGCAGCTCCCACTATAAATTGAAGACCTGTTTTAAAAGAAATGTATTTCATTACTCAAGAGTTCAATTCTTATCACATAAGTTTGGCATGGGTAAATTTTCATGAACGGTTGGTACAGATGATGAACTGGTGCCTTATGATAAATTTGATTCCCTAAATTCTATTAATCTTGAAAACTTCTTCAAAATATAAACCATTTTTCATTGACATTGTAAATTTAGGAAGACGGTTGATGAAGAACACTCTCATTCTTTTGTTTGAAGTTGTAAATTCTTAAAACAGAAAGTAAAGAGCAATTACAGAAATTCACGAGCACACAACAGAGGCTTTTCACATGACGTCATAATACTCTCCGGCCGCCATGTTGGAGTACAAGTAACTACCTTGTAACCCATACGGGACGCGCTTGCTTGTTGAATTTGTATACACCGTGCATGTCACAGTGCACACTGTGCAGTGCATTCGGCACAAAACCACGTGTATTTGGCATGAATGTCCTCCAGCATGGCGGTTCCGTGACGTAATTGCAAAGCCTCTATACAATCACTTTTAAATAGCTCTAGACTTCAGACTTTCCAGGCCTGTATAAACAACTCTCATCAAATTTTCTTATTTTGATATTTTTAAGTTACCCCAATGTCCGAAGCCTTCCTTATGAATTTGAATTTGTTCCTGGTACTAAGAGACTATACATTTCTCATTTTCAAACAAACTCAAATACATCAGGCATGAAGACCTGACTTTGCACTATCTATAACAAAACTGTGAGTTCGTTTATGGCTGCCATAAATAATAAATTTCCACCAAGAAAAGACTATTTCAACAGGCAAAGACTTCTTATCTTTTTACAACTTTCAAGGTTTATTACGGACCATCCTTCCGTTATTTCTAAACTGGAATTTTTCGTAACCACAATCGAATCAACTTTTTGCAATAATTTTGTAATCCACTTTGGGTCCAGAGAGTCTCATTTGTATAGTTCCTGTACCAGCAAAAGCTAACCGTAAGGACTGCTGGCTTTGGAGGAGGGGGTTACATCAACTTGAGGGCTTGCATTCTGGAAGATAGCCTGCATTATAAAGTTAGAATAAGAACAGACTTTCAAAAGAATATTACAAGTCAAAAGTTGGAACCAAATGAAATCTGTTTTTCAAAAATCTTCCATTTTCTCAATTCAGGCACTGAAGCTTGTGTGAAGGTGTAAATGGAACACCCAGGACACTTTGAAAATGAATACATTTCTTGTTACTTCAAATAAAAACAATGTCTTGCGTTAATTGGAGAGTCAAGATGATTACAACATTCACACATCGGTGAAACAAATAAGAGAAAAATTTGTGAAAATATGTAACCAATGAGGTAGGAGTGCCTCCCTCTCTTCCGAAGTAATGGTAGAGGGGGCACTTTGGGGCAATGTACCCTTTTTTCACTGTTGTTATTCAAATGCAGATACTTATGCTGAATGTATTCAAAATTGCTTATGATACTTTCACCTCCATATAGAAAATGCCAATTTCTTTATGTAATGCCCACACATTTGTTTTGCCCTTTCAACCACAAAGGTTCCCATGGGAAACTGCTAAGTGTTTTCTCGTTTAGTTTGAAAACAAGGACAATAAATGGTCAAGTGGAATGCAGCAAACATCTCTTTTTACAAAAATTACATGAAAACAGATAATACATAATTGTTCAAAAAATACTTTAGTTTTCAAACAATTGTGAAAGCATAATGCCATGACGTATGTAAATGTTCTAATACATGTCGCCTGTTGAGTACAAGGTGCATTTTTGGGAACTGACTAAAAATTTAAGACTTCTTGTTCCTTTTGCTTGCTCTTTTTGTCCATTCCTCGGTCTTACTTGACAGATCTGCTTCAAGTTGCTCTAGAACCGTTTTTCTTTTCCTCCTCAGTTTATTTCTAGCCGTTTTCATATTACTGCAAAATGGAAGAAAAAAGAAAAAAAGCAGACCATTATCAACAGCATGCATGAATTCAACTTCTCCTTTTTGCTTTTCTATTTATAGTTTTTTTTTCAAAAGTACCGCGACTCTCTGGTTAAGAGCCAGGGGCTAAAACCAAAAAATACTCCCGAAGGAGTTCTGCTCACAAAGGGAGCTATGTTCCCAAGAGACAACTCAACATGACCAACTGAACGACAGGACGTGCAGAGTCCCGTTCTAGACTAGCTGTACAGAACAGCCTCCTGTACATCAGTTATAGTATTTCCCCAGCATTCTACATCCTACTAATGAATGCATTTCTTACTATTTTTGACATTCCATTTCTAACCATTACAATCTGCTGTCCCTTCAAGAAAAGATGTCTTAAAGGTAGTGTGACATGAAAATTGGGTGTTGGATATTAAAAGCATTGAAAACCATGAAAATAGCCACGATTTTCATCAAAAATTGACCATTTTACAGAGCAATTTCTGATTTCCACTTAATCATTAATAAATATGAGCTTAATATGCAAATCTTGTGATGTCATGTGAGGGATATACCATATATGGCTAATGTTATCCTTTGTTTTTACAATCTTCATTTCAAGGACAGTTGTAACATTAGCTTTTCCTAAAGGTTTTATTTTGGAAGTTTAAATTATGCCCTTGGAAATCTTCAGTATCAATTACCAAACCACAAACTAACTGATGGGCAATTAAGAGATAATTTATTTAGGGTTAACAAAAGAAATGTCAACACCATACAACACTCCACATCATTATTTATGAGCAACTACTTTCTTCAGAAACATCAAACTCTGAAGAGGAATAATTTTGAGAACTGTAAAGATATTGAAATAATTCCAAACGATTTTCCCTTAAGAAAATCCACAACTGCCAAGTGAAATCAGGTCATTTTGCCGACATGTCACACTACCTTTAAGTTTTGATACCTCCTTCAAAAAACTCTGCTGCACAAATAACATTTAAATATTTTGTGACAATAGAAAAGTTTGAAGTTTCTGTATGTGCATGCATTAGTGATCTTTCTGTTTAGTTCATCTGGTAACAAAATGCACGCCAACTGGTTTGAAGTTCATGGACCTATTGATTTGTCAGTTTGCATGGTATCTTCACAACCCCAGATTTACACACATTTTACATTTTGCACTCTCACAAAAGGAAACCGACAAGTGCGTTGGTGTTCCAAGCACACAGAAGTGTGCATCAATTACGCATCTCAACAATGCATGCATGCTAACCTCTCATCACACTAGAATCTTTATTTGTGCATCCCTGATTATGTGCACAGATGTTTGTTTTGCATCAGCTGAAAACACAAAAGAGTGTTACCCTTTGACCTACTGTGCAATACTATTCCTTGAAGAAACTTCAGACAGTTCTATTTTCAAATACTACTAGAAATTACCTTGGGATTACATCCTGTTGTTCTTGAGATGAAGAATCTTGGTCCTGGTAATTTGCCATAAGCCCCTATCATATGAGAGAAATCAAATCACATATTTAGGTCATTTGAATGTTTACAAATAATAAACATGATCAATAACATGTACCTGTCATTGAAAATTTCAACCTTTCAGAGGCTGAAAAGCTTAAAGGGAAGGAGCTGTCTCCCCAAACTTATTTTAAAACAAGTATCTACTATGTTATTTCCAGACTTAAACATTACATATTAGAGATAAACCAAAAAAATTCTTTAATCCAATAAATTACTCCTAAATTTCATAATTTAGTGAGAAAAATGTTGTCACAAGACTACCAATCTGAGCCAATCAAAAAAACAGTATACTCATCCAAATTGAGGTTGCTGCATATCCCCTTTAAGCATCACCCAACTGCTGTGACAGGTGTATAATGGGCAGTGATTTATCTAACTGGTGCTTCAAACCACTCCCTGTGCCAAACTACCCATACTGGCTGGTTATTTATGGCCCTCTCCAAGTATGTCCACATTTCAATTAACATAACCAATCAATTGAATCACTGATGAAGAACAAATTTATTACTTGAATAACTGGTGAAGGACAAATTTAGGTAATATTCCAGCAAACATTTAGTGGTTTAGTGTCTGAGAGTGAAAAAGATTTGATATCACATCCTTTGACTCCTCTCAACTTTTGCCTTAAATTCATGAACAGTTACGCTCACCTCTAATACAAACAGTGAGCACAACCCAACTTTTTTGTAATCTGAATACTTCTGTAGTGATGAGCTTTACTCATGAACTTCTTACATTTGGACAGAGGATTATATAACCAACACAGATGCCACAATTCAAACAACTTTAGGCTCTATACCATGATGGCTGCACAGCTCTGTTTTTTGCATAATTTCACCATTTAGTAACAACATGTTACCACAGGTGATCCCATGATCGGTGGCATTTGCAGCACCCAGCCAGGGGTCCCAAAAATTTCCCTAGTGGTGCCAGCATAATATAACATGAACAATTTTTGCCTTGTTACAAAGTCAGAAGACATAAGAAGTTCCATCTCATGCAATTTAGGGGGAGAGTGCAAGCCCCGCACCTTTTTGGGATGTTTCACGCCACTGGTTGTTCTTGGCAGTATATATTAAGTCAACAGGGTGCCATGTTGTATTAGCTCTTTTCTACCCCCAGATTTCAGATGTATAAAATATAGGTTGGAAACCACTGTTGTGGATAAACATGAGATTAAAAGCAATATTACAGTAATTTATTCTGTTTGTTGAATGTAACATATACTTTCATTCTTCCAAAGACATTTTAAGTTTCTCACAAAAGTTTTTTGAACCACTTTGGCAAGTCCAAACTTTTACACTTAAGACACAGACCAATCCGATCAGCTCTTGTTTTAAGTGACTGCAGGCAGCCATAAGGGGTCCATTGGGCCTAAATCATCTTCATTTATTGTCTGCTTGAATTTCAAACCATCATGTTCAATGAAGTTGAAGAAATCAAGATACAATTTATTTAACAACCATCAAGTACTGTAAGCAAGGAAAGTGAAAGATTACGACATGATAGACCTTAGTTACGGCAGACTGAAATCAGACCATCACTTGCTCTCCAGATTCGTCTATAAGGAGCGGCTGTGTTGGTTTGTCCATGCAAACACGGATTCCAGCAGATGACAACCCCGATGTTGATTAAATGAGTTTCATGCTGACACCCAGGGGCAAGTTTCTATGAAATGTCTTAAACAAGTAAATCAAATAACTTCCAACAATTATACTCACCACAGAACAATCTTTGCCAAACACAGGACTTGTTTGATCCATCAGTTCCAAGGTCACCTTACAATTCTGGCCAGTCACATGATTAAGCACCTGACTTTCTGAGTTAAAATTCTTTCCTTCTGCCAATGTGCTAGTACCTTCCCCTTCAACCTGATTTTCGTGAACCTCATTTCTCATTGTAGGAAAAACATTTTCTTGAAAGATATTTTCCTCTAGTTCTTTTTGAACACTGCCCTCACTTTTCCCAGGAAAAGTCATTTCTTGTATTTTCATGCTGTCTCCAGCAACTTCATTTTCTGTCACTTTAGACTTTTTTGAAACAAAAATATTTTCACTTTTCTCCATTTCCATCAACTGTTTTTTCCCATCTTGGTTCAATGGCAAACAATTAGCAGAAACATTCCCAGTCACACCTTTTGATCCAAGTACATTCTTCGCAACACTTTTCTTTTCGTGTAGATCTGTCTTGTTTGCCAATTCCAGTGGACTTTCCTGTATTTCAGAGCCTTGTATACTTTCTGATGACTTACTTGCCTTTGCTAAATTAACCTCACCTACTGGTTCCTCTGAGCTAGACTCACTACCAGTCGCTATTGAATTAGTCTTTGATTCAGACTCCGTGTCACTGCTAGAAACGGCTGAATCTTCAGGTGCGTCAGGTGAAATCTTTCTCTTCTTCATGTTTTCTCTGGCAGTCTTTAATAAATCTTCAAACTGGTTTTTATGATGTCTCACTTAAATGATAACAAAAAACATAACTTTGAATTTGTTGCAACTTCAAAAATAAAAAAAAAGGAAAATGCAAAACAGCAAAACCACAAGTTCTTTTTCTATTTATATAATATAATTTGTAGATTTGAAAGATAATGTAACGTCTTAATGTAACTGTGATTATTTTTGCCATCAGCTGTGCATTTCCAAGAACCCAAGGCACTACTTCAACATGCCTAGTACTGGACAACCCTCTTTGTGCACTTGAAGACTGGCAGCACTTATTCCTAGAGCATGAAAAAAGAGTGTAGGAGCATGTTGATTTCGAGAAGAGGTCTCCACAATCTTTGGCTTGGTGGCACAAAGTTTCAATCATAGCAAAAGGAATGTTTGGGCACTTGTTGAAGACAAACATGATAGATGTACAGAGTGATGACAAATACTGGTTTGAGTGAAAAATTTTGCTTCATTTGTAGTAAATGCTACAAAAAAGTTATTTAGCAATACTTACAATACTCCTTCTGTAAACTGATGATTTCTTCTTCAGTTTGGCCCTTTTCAACTTTTAATTTGAAAGCCTGAGCAGAAACAAAAAAAAAATTGTTATCAATTTACTCAACATCTTATTGTATGACATTTTGGGACCCAGTGTTATGCAAATATTTTAAAAGAAACAGACACAACTCTATGCATGAAGATGTTGGTAAGAAAAGGATCGATGAAAAGGAAGAATAATCAGCCAGTTCAGTAACTCATTCTGGTGGCTATGCACATGCACACATCTTGCAAATCATTGGGATAAACAAACCAATCCCACAATCACAACATATATTCCAAAATTTAAGTTTTCATGAAAATTTGGTTAAATCATTCTATCCTAATCCATCTATACTACAAGGAGAGATCTCAAGTGTGGTTCTGTACAGTGGACTGTGTGTAAATTGTCTTTTTGGTGTAAAAATTTGCATTTGAATCCGCCACAAAGTAGCACTGATCTCCTACTTTCATTCGATTTTGTTAGACACTTAGATAGTGTTGTATGGACTGAAGAAAACAAGGGAACTCTGTTAGGTACGTGCTGGGCTCAGTTTATTGATCCCAGGCTGTGCCCCACAATTCCATGTGGCTGCGAATTACCGAACTTGCATACTGAACTGCAGGCCTCACGGCACCTCCTTTCTTAAATAAAGGTTTCTTTTAAAGGTTTCAATACTGAAAATATAGGTTTTTAAAGGTTATTAAGGGCCAAAATACAGGCTTTTATAGGTTTACAAGATTTGTTTTCCAGCATGATGAAAGTAATGAACAGCAAATTCTTACCTAAACTCTCAGTCTTATAAAGAAAATTCAGAATTCTTACCACTTTGCAGGTACCCAAGGAAGTCAACATGATCCCTATACACTCTTATTTTTTAAGTCATCAAAAAAATTCAAAATATAGGTTTTTATAGGTTATATAGGCTATTTTTGAAAACATATAGGCTCCCAACATGAAAAATAGGTTTTATAGGTTTCACCGTGAGGCCTGGAACTGGTCTAAACCATAACCAAGGAAGTTGAGATGAGATATGCAAACAAATAAGAATTCTGAGGCTTGAGTGGGGTTTTGCTTCATCAAAGTAACCAATACAAGTATTACATGTAGCAACATTGAGTGACGATTGATATAATAGACCAGTTCAAAGTTCTTCAAGGAGCAGTATTGCACAATAGGTCAAAGGGTAACACTTTTATGTGTGTTTACAGCCGATGGCAGAATTTATACACACGTAAAACAGTATTTAATGCACCGCCAGCGCAGCCGTCGGATGTTTTGTTACCAGTTGTCCTGAACAGAAAGGTCACGCACAGGTGTGCAAATGTAAACTTCGAACTCGGCTATTCTACAAAATATGGCACTGATATCTAGGAATTCAAGAATGGTGCATATGAAGAGATTAGTGTTTGCACGGGTACTAAAAATTAGGACCCGGGTACCCGATCGCCATACCCGTCGGGTACCCGGGTTACCCGGTGTTACATACGGTGACTAAAAGATATGAGCATTTTGTTAGGCATACTCCATAAGACATGCATGGTAACATTAACATCTGTATTGGATAGGTATAGCGATCACAGTTCCCAAGTTCAAAAACATTTGATTTGTTAGAAGGTTAAATCGTCTCGTTTTGTTTTAGATCAAAATGACAAGTAAAAAAAAAACGTAACAGAAAACAGTCAAATAAGAAAATTATACTTCCCAAGGCCTATATCAATTTGATATTGAATTTTGGGACGCTTTCCTACTCGAAAAGCCAGCATAGTAAGAGCTCGAAGCTTCTCCTTTTAAACCACTGATTTAAAAATATCAACTAATCAGAGCCCTGTATTATGGTATTCTCTTGCACTTCAAAAATTACTGATTGTAAACAAACGACGTCATGTTTGTGAACTTCCCTCATACTACTTTGCAATGTGTGTTGGAATTATCGCTAATGGGGTATGTACGTTCTTACGTAGCTAGCCTCGTGTCGACATCCAGGCACGGTAACATAACTTTCACACATAAACTTCATAGTCTGCTCGAGCGCCATTTTGGGGCAAAATAACGTAATATATACTGGCCTATTTTAAAAAAAAAATTTTTGTGAATGTTTACGGTGTTATTACATTGATGTCGTTTTACTTTGCAGATAGCGGCAAAGTGTTGATTTGCGTAAAACTGACACCTTTAACCATTAAGAAATATTCGAGGATTATACTCGCGGTGGCATACCGTATTGATAATAAGATCGTATATACATGCAAGGCTTAGTTTACCTAGCATGCTGAACGTTACGGGCACTGTCTTTGCGAGCTGGGCGGGGGTGATACAGTGTGTCTTGCTATGTCTGCGTGAAACAGTACGATGTGATTTTGAATCGACCGTTAAGATAGCTTGCTTGCAAGTAAGTTTATAAGAGGTATACATGTAATGTGTGAGAAGTAACCCACTACGTGACGATAGCGCGATCGGGCCGCACGCTGATAAAAATTTCAACTTCAGAAACGAAGTACAGACAACTATCAAACTTACACATAATTTCTAGGGGCTCTCTTCATTCTCAGTCTCGGAGAATGTTTACCAAATTGGCAAAATATTTTAGTCCATTACCGTGGGCAATGGCGCAAATGGGATGATATTCAGGTAGTAGATTTGGAACCGGGTAATACGATGGCGGGCGGGTACCCGGGTTACCCATGCAAACACTAGAAGAGATGTAAACAAACAAACACACAGACGGAGAAGTGAATGATAATTGAAAAACTGACAATCCAGCAATCCAGTATGAAAGTCCCAAATAGTTAAAAAAGAAAGGAATCTTGAGATCTTTAATTGTACTTTCAAAATTTATCACAGGGTTGTCAAGCACCTTTACACTATATATTTAAAATTTCAGACTTTTGACTGCCATAAAAGACACATGACAAATAAATATAGGAAATAAAGCTTGACACTTCATTATTCATAACAAGAAGGAGTCACAAGGTAATTCCAAACCTGAGATGAAGACTTTTGCAAAGGTCTGTTTCGAATTTTCTCCATCCTCTCATAGTACTTGATAACATCCTCCACTGTAAAGAGATGAGATTTTGATTCAGTCAGTTCATCTCATAAGATGAACAGGATGAAAATGTAAAGTACTATACATAGGTTGAGCAGCTTTAAAGTGTACCTCAAATCAAAAAATTTGAAAATATATATTTTGAAGGGCTCAAAAAATGAATAACAGTCCAACTCCTATCTTCATAGGACATTCCTGAGCTGAGATATAAAATGTTAAAGTTAATTAACTTAAAACAAATTGGTCCATTGCACAATAATTTGTGACTTTCTTGTTGCACAACTCACATTACCTGCTTTGTTTCCCTTTAAAATTAAAAATGTTTTAATGACCTTGAAAACTTCCTGTTTGATTGCATAACATGTTGCACAGAAAAGGCCTAATTAACTACATCACCCCAAAAGAGTAAGAGTGCTATTACAACTTGGTATAAGGTGCAGTAACTTTGAGAAAAACAAAGAAATACAAAGATTGTAATTTGGGTAGTACAACAATGACATCACAAACTATTGTGAAATATACCATTTTAAGCTAAGTGGATAATCTTCAACATTTTATATCTCAGCTCAGGAATATCCTATAAAGATGGGAGTTGGACTGTTAGGATTCATTTTTCATGTTCTTTAATGTAAATTTTTGAATTTTTGACCTGGGGTGCCTTTAAAGGCAAACTTGTAAAGCAATATGGCTGGTCAAGTGTTCGGCTTATTGAGGTGATTGGGGACAGTACAGATTGCAAAATATAAAGGCAATTCTGAGTCAGCTCTCTTGAGTAATGTAAGAGTACATTTGGGACAATGTGATTATTACCTTGGCTTGAAGCAATGGTACTGTATATTCATTGCAACAAGAGGTGCTAAGACAGCCCTTTAGATCTAATGAGTGAATAATAGCCGGAACAATCTACTGTTTCAGACATCCTCTATTTGTGAGACAAGTGTCTCACAGTATAAAGCAATGTCTAACAAATGTAAATCTGAACAGGGGCCCATTCCACAAAGAGTTACGCACAGTTTGATTCCCCATACTTTAGTCAACAGTAAATCATACTGAAGATTGTGCGTAACTCTTTGTGGAACGCGTCCCAGGTGTTTATATCAAAGATACCACCTTGATACAGTTTGTAAGGGATAAGTCATGGCAATTTTTTTTTTCACCCTACTAATCAAGGTCAAATTAAATATAGAATTGCACCATTTGCCATCTAGGCACCCCTCAAACTGAAAAATTTGCTACAGGGATAGCAAACGCTTCTTCTCAAACCATTTCCCAGGCTGACTATTCAAATGTTGGTTTGTAGATTTAACCTGCCAAAATTGCTGCCCCATTAGGAATGACAAGCCCATATGATACACTAGCCAACAATATCATATCAGAAAACAGAACATGTAAAAGTTTATCAAATGTGCACAAAAAAGAGAAACATGATGACAAGGGAAAGCCATTTTATAGATACCTGGTGTGGGGTCGTCTGAGTCACATTGTGCATTATATAGTACTGTATATTCTTGTATCCTTCTAATTAGCTCCTGTAGGAAAAAAACATGAAACAAACAAAAATAAACACCTCTGGTTACAAGTACGGGACAGAATAATGTACTTCAGAATAAAGCTGTTTGTCACATTTTATGCCCTCCAAAATGACCTTTTAGAACAATTTCCTTGAAGAAGCAATCATTCATCATCCTCAGTTTTATTTGACATTCACATCACTGCTAACCTCTAAACTTGGTTTAGTCCTATTTAAGTGTTAAATTGTACCTCTCCCATCTCAGGAATGTCCAATCAAGGTGAGAGTTGCACTACTTGAATTCAACTGCAACACTTAATACATATTTCTCATATTTCAGTCTTTACATAGACCTTAATAATTAGTCTGTATCAACTTACCTTACGACTGCCTTGTGTTGATAGTTTGTACTCTTTTAGTTTCCTGCGGAGCTCTTTATCTGACATGATGTTATACACCAACTTTGGAAGAGGTTTCCTTTTCTCTATTCTGTGGAAAAAAGAGAATTTCATATTGCTACAATGCCCATTAATGAAATGCAACACCTTCGGGTGACTCAAAATCCCATAATATGGCTATCTGGGTAGGATTTTGACTTCCTGTAAATGATATGTTTATTCCGAAAGGGTGTGCAGTGATGAATATCTCATCTTTCAAACAATGGACTCGACTAATAGGTGGCAGCAACTGGCTCTGGCAACTTGGAGAAAAGAAAGTTGTGGGCAATAGTACCTAATTTGGAGCTTGTTTGCTCAGCATAGACAAATTCTAACAGCTATCTCAGTTTGTCAGTATGGGTATACAAGACCCCAATGTGTAATCAGAACACTCTCAGATGCTCTTTAATATAAGCTGCAGTACTCTTGAACTTGCTGTCAATCAAAGAGCTGACATGCAAATTGAGAATATCTGTGGATTGTAGTTTGGGGTGAGAGTTGATTGCCTTTAAAGGCATGTTCTGGTGGGTTTTCACCTCTGTATTGTAAGAAAAACAAAAATATTCCACACCATGTCCTTCAAACCCCATCACAATACCATTTTCCTAACTTAAGATATCTCACTTTGAAGATTGTTTATTTTGTTAAAAAATACCTCTGCTTTTCAACAAAGCCACAAGAAGTTATGAAGTGTGGGCACATTGCTTCAAATTCCTTTTGTTTTTCTTTATATTTAAACGTCCTGTTTGTCTTTGAAATTTGATACTGTTGGAATGTTTGAATATCTTTTCCTGTAGATCTAGCATAAACCTTCACTATATATAGAGTACAACCAAAAACAATGCTTAATAGTGTCTGCAGTGGCATCATAATTATAACTAAATTGAATGCAATGTTAAATTAATGTGCCACAATGACATCACAATTTCCCATGATGCATCAAATCCCAAGAAATATTTGCAATGCTTTAAGAATTTTGGATATTCCGAATGCTATAAGCTATCAAGATGCCATTTTCACCTTCAGAAAGAAAAAAATTTTTCTGCTAATTTTAAAGTTAACGAATTTTGTCTCCAGAATATGGCTTTAAACCTTTTGCAGCAATACAATGTAGCACATAATACATGTTTATTAATCCCCCTGTGGACTGGGTTGTAGACTATGCCCATGGTATTCCCTGTCTGTCGTAAGAGGCGACTAATGGGGAGGACTTGAACAGTACATGAACAGTATGACACTATATGAAACATTCGTGTTGGTGTGTTGTTAAATGTTATCTAACTTTAATACATGTTTATTAAAATTTAAAATGACTACTGATATGGGCATTGAAAGGAAATTTGTGTCTGGATCACATACAACAAGAAGATGAGTATTTTCAGGAACGACTCTGTAGCAGAAAACAGAGTAGCACGGATGGAGGGCTAGATTTGAAATAAGAAGGATGTGCATGTGACACCAGCAACTGTAGTAAATGCCGATGCCACTGTTCAGCAATTAATTCCTATACAAACCTAAAGTAATGACCCTTTCTTCCAGGTATAAGTAGGTGAAAAATTAAAATGGAGTTTTAAGTAAATCAGGCCATAAGATTTCATTATTTCCTATAAAATATTACTCCTGCTTCTTACTCCATGGGGCCCAGAAATCGGTCACCACTTGTCTGTTACCACTCATGAATTTTTTTTAAAAGAACCCTAAAGTGGGTACCCTCAAGTAACTATGGTGAAAAATGACAAAATATGAAAATGAATTTCCATGATTGTTCATGTCCTATGGTTGAAGATGCTTACAATAGGCCTTTTATATTTGTATATTGACAAACAATTTCTTTTCTAATTGAATCCCAACAGTCAAGTGATGGTCTGATTGAGTCAACCATAACTGGGGTCCATCAGCTTAATTTTTCTGTTTGTTTACCTGTGTTACAGAAGGTTGCATGCTAAAATCCCTCTTAATTTACTAAATATATGGGTTTAGAACTGCATGCAGACAATAAAATTAAGAAGATTTGAAGCTGATGGACCTCACTAATGGCTGCTAGGTTTTATCTATACCTCCTTTTAGCTGGTTTCTCTGTACCTCTTCTAAGGCAAAGATCTAAGTGTGTGTTGATGTGCTTGATTGCCACGGGAACACCACAAACCGGACATGATGCTGGTAATACAAGAAAACAAAATGATACAAAATGTGAAAAATGTTAACTTCTTTAAAGAACGGGGCCATTCCACAAAGAGTTATGCACAATCTCAAGTTTGATTCACCATACTTAAGCCAACAGTAAATCATACTTAAGATCGTACGTAACTCTTTGTGGACCGGGCCCCTGGTGACTCAACTTCACCTATAGCACAGTAATTACACTCTTGCCAACATTGTTATTTCAGAAAATGGAACATATGTTACACAGATGATCCACTGTGTGTGGTGAGTGCAAAAGCAATAATGTCAGTGATTGGGATTCAGGGGACAAAACTACTCTCTTCTCCTCTAAATGTTTACATTATATGTGAAATACACTTCGGTGTATGCAAAGATTAACTTTATTTTGCCAAGCTTTTGATTTGCACTATTTCTGATCATTTTAAGAGGTAGTATATTTTTAATACTAAAGGTTGTAGAAAGGAAACATTTGGATTAGTTGTGGGTTTCAAATCTCAGGAAACAGAACTATTAATGGAATGGTTAGCAAGTATGTCATTAGAGGAAATGCCCATTAGCCAGAATTTAAACTCCAATTTCAAACTGGTCCTCTTAACTTTGTGCAGCTCAACTTCCTAGCTAGTAGACATGATCCTCATCTTGACTCCTGAAAACTTGTATTGTTGAAAGTCATCCATGCATGCAACAATTAAAAGATGTACTGGGTCAATAGGAGGGCCTCCTTCAACAATAGTGACCTGGGGCCGGTTCCACAAAGAGTTATAAACAATCTTAAGTATGATTTACTGTTGACTTAAATATGGGGAATCAAACTTAAGATTGTGCGTAACTCTTTGTGGAATAGGCCCCAGATCTTTCTTTTCCTGATATGCCACTGGCAGATTGTGTAAGATTAGGTAATGGGGTATTCCTGTAATGTTTTTGCATTGAAAAATTTATCAAATCTGGCAGGACACACTCTTAGATATATTTTTACACCCTTTCCCCCACCCCCTTACCAAAATAAATTCTGCATATGTTTTCAGATTTTTAACAATAGCTATTACCTTCGATGACTAAACCAAACGAAAATGCTCCCTTATAAATCAGTACAAGGATATAAAGTCTGTTTGGCAGATGACGAACAAAAGCTTTCTTAATAGGTTAACAACATATTGGCATTCAAAACTAGAAGGAAGGGAGTTTATAAGCCTTGCATAGACAATGGGAATCTAACAAAAAATCCAAGAAAAAAATTGTTTCTTTCTTACATTTATCACTCCTAGTTGTGGGAACAGCTGGAGGTGACTTTGATGAGCTAGGAGATGATGTATCAGGAGATGATGTATCCTGGGGTGGTTCATCATCCAGGATGACCACATCTTCATCTTCATTGGTGCTGGATGGGTTGATATTTTCTTCATTGGATCTATTGAGTAGAGTCTCTGGTTCACTCTTGCTCGGTCGTTTAGGAGTTCCAGTTGTGAGAGACTTGGGGGTCTCTGCTGTAAAATACTTGGTGGTTTCCTGGACAGCAAAAGCTGTTCCTGGAGTTAACACTGTCTCAGATGATTTCTGAAAGTTTAAAAGATGAATATTCCACAAGAATAAAAAAACTGTCACAACGAAGTTATGCAATACAGCATCTGACAAGTCATTCTGAAGTTCTATTTGCCGTGAAAAGTGCTGGAAACTGATTCATAAAAACACTTGGGCAGCAAGGCTGTGTTTCACAATGAGTTTACAGTTGTTCAAAAATGTGATCTATATATTATGCATGCAATAGCCTGTATTCCATTATCTTCAAACATTGTACAAATTATTTTTAATAATACTATGAGCCCATAATAGCCTTCAAAATGTGAACTCAAAAGCATACTTGCAGTGAAAAACTTTGAGAAAACGTAAAAGTAGAGGTAAGCAACCACAAGAAAACCCAGAAATGTTGAAAGCTCCTTTCAGGGAAATTTTGGAATTTGGAGGGAATATATTTTTATGTAGTATGGTGCACTCTCCATGACCTTTAGCAGATGCCATCTTGTTGTTTACAAGCAACTGGCCCTTCCTTTTGTTCTAGACTCCCAGGGCCCTTCCTGTTTCCCATCACGTGTTACCTGTGGACGTGACATATCACATTGCCGTAGCTCCACGTGCACACTGTAACCCATATTTTCAAGGTACGCCAATTTCTCCCTTTCAGCCTCCTCATTGGTCACCTATATCATTACATTCATTTACATTGGTGCATCATAACTTTTGACCAATCAGGGGACTGCAGGTGTTCAGATCTTTCGCGAGATTTCCAAGACCGAGCCCGCTAGCTGGACATTCATGCATCAGACTTCAGAAGTTGGTAGGGTAAGTTCTTTTGCTTTCAAAAAATGAATTACATAAGATGTGGGAAATTTAAACAGTTTCCAGAGAAATAAACTTCTCCCCAGACATGTCTGATTTGTAAGAATACTTCATGTTTTTTTGTCAAACAACCTGAAAACAAAACCTTTGGGTGTTAAAAAGAAACCAATTTGATTGTCCAATTGAAATGTCCAATTGTAACATAAATACTGTACTCATCACTCTGGATGGTAGGCATGAATTCATTTATGGCAAGGTTGAAAAAACTTGGGACTTTACCATCCAAATAGACACACACACACACACCGAAAAAAAGGGGGGGGGGCAAAATGTGACAGCAATCCCAAAATGTGAAGTTACATTCCACTGGCAATGAAACATGGGCAGGCCTTAAGTTTTAGATTTTCCGGGTGTGCTGCAAATTCCACTCCTCAGGAAATTAAGGAGTGTGGTAGGTTTGCTGTTTTATTAAACATAATAGATTTATATGAGATCCCACCTTCAACTAGGTGTGATAAAAACCACACTCCTCAGAGTGACTTTAGGAGAATACTGGCGTGCAATCGCACTCGCACGCCTCACAATTCAAGGCCTGCATGGGAATGTTTCCTGTGGGATGGTGTTAATTGGTGGGCATAGTGCCACCTATTTGCCAGATAGCATTCCACAGTAAATGGGACAGTTATTCAATTGTTAAACAGGTGACGTAAATAATGGCAAAGTAGAATTCATGTTGCTTTAATCTTTATAATTCCCAATGACCTTTTTCTTTTTCAAACCAAATTTCCAGGATTGATAGTTGATACCTTTGTCTTAATTGATACTACAGGATTTTTACGATAAGTTTCTGCTTATGTGGTGAAATATTCCATTATAAATCAAAATCTTATTTCCCTTCAGAAATGCTGAAAAGGAGAAAGTGGTTGTCTTGCAGGAGTCAAAAAGCCTTCACACTTTGTGGACCAACCAGGCCCCTTAGCTCATGCAATCTAGGGGCTAAATGAAAAATCAATGGGCTGGTTAATAAATAAAAAGGAACTGATAAACTAGGCCAAAACCAGTTTCTCCAAATCTTCTTAGAACATACTTCACAGCCATTCTTTATACATACAGGGCATATTTTCAAGACAGACTGAGTACATTTACACAGAAGTGTTTTGTCAAAATTTTCTGGTAACTCTGATCTGACTCTCAGAATACTGAATACACAACCTGTGCAGTGCATGGAGAGGTTCATATACAGACTGTGCGATTACACTTGAATTATTAAGGGGCCAATCGGTCACTGTCCTGCAAAAACTTGGGGCCTGAGCAAATTTCTAAGGGCATCAGTCCAGTCGCTCTTACTACTTCCACGCCTGTCTGGTGCAATTTCTACCCATCTCAGACAATAAGATGAGTGTTAAATTTCAAACAGTTTTAGATTAGGATAAGACTCATTGAAATCTAGGTGTCAGCATTCGGTGTTGTCAGCACTGGGTTTTTTCATCACTGGGTATTGTCATTAATGGGTTGTTGTCAGCACTGGGCCTTGTCAGCATTTGCTGTAAAGGAAACATACTGATGCACTCCATGTAAGACTGTGTATACTCACTGGAGTTTTTCTGGCATCCTTCCTTGTTCTTGCAGGAGTGACCTTTTCTGAACCAGTTTCCGACCTTTGAGCCTGAGCTTTGCACAGTTTTAGTACATGTGGCCTGAGAAAAAGAGAAAGCCATCAAACTTAATTATTTAACAATATCGATATAAAGAGCAAAATAACTGACATCTAATTATTGACCTCAGATCAATTATGGATATTCAGATTCAGGTATTCAAATAAATAGGCAAAAACAGGAGCCTGAAGTAATTTCAAAACAGAGAATTTTTTTTCCAAATTTCTTCCTCCTTTGTTCCTTAACTTTTCAAGACATGTCAGGACTTACTGTAAATATTACAAATTGAGGGCAAAACAATGTGGCAGGCTCCCAAATTTCATAATTTAGTGAGAAAATTATTGTCACATGACTCTCAAAAACAAATAATGAAATACTGCAGACTACTACTCTAATCCATGTTAGTATGACTTCATTTCCCCGGTAATGAGGATGATGTCCTCCCATCATATCAGTTTCAAGCTGTTTCATTAGAGTTAACTTACTTAAAGTGTGCCTCAAGTCTAGAATTCTAAAAATGTACAGTATTTTGGAGGTAAAAATTAATCTTTTTCTTCCAACTGCCATTGTCACAGCTTGTTCCATTGTTGGTTGAGATATTAAATAAATTTCTTCCCTCAAAACAAGATAGTCTATTGCACAATAATTTGTGATTTTTGTGTTGTACAACTCATGTTACCTGCTGTTGTTTCCCTTTAAATTTAAAAATGTTTTATGAGCTTGAACACTTCCTGTTTGCATGCATAGCATGTAATACAGAGAAGGCTTAATTCATGTATCACCCCCTAAGTTAGGTAGTTAGATGGAGTTTCATGGCCTGATTTCAAACCTATTGGTTCAAGTCAAGCCAGCCACTGCCCTTTTTTCCAGTTCTGGCTCACTGGCTTGTTTTCCCAATTCCATTGTTTATGCTAAGCATCAAGCACAACGGCAGTATGTTCCATGTTTGGTCTTTGGTTTGACTCGACCTGGGAATAGAACCTGGCCTTTCGTGTGAGAGGCGAGTGCTCTTACCTTAAGACCAAACATGCAGTCTACATCACCCCATAAGAGTAAGAGCACTACCACATATCTGTACAAGGTGCAGGATCTTTCAGAAACACAATGAAATACAAAGACTGTAATCTGAGTACTACAACAATGACATCACAAATTATTAAACAATGTATTTCAAACTGAGTGCAAAAACTTAAACATTTTATACCTCAGCTCAGGAATGTCCTGGGAGGAAGGGGACTGGACTGTTTGAACCCATTTCTCATGCTCTGTAATATATATTTTTTAATTTTTGACTTGAGGCACTTTAATTAACAACCTAACATACTTGTAATCACTATGAAATCCATACAGGCAAGGTGGCACAGAGTAAAGTTTGAGGATACAAAGATTGCTATAGCAACCCAGCAAAAAATTTACCATACTTTTACCATAGTTTATCATGGTAAAAGTGTGGTTAATTTTTAGCTGGCAAGTGTTCAAAACAAGAAGTATTACTAGTAATGGCACATGTGTTATTTATGCTTCTTGTAATGATTTGCCCAGCTTTGAAATTAAGCTTAACATTTTGCAACAAGTGTAAGATTTCTCATAGTTATTTTTTATATCCTTCTTAGCACTTAGCTAATAAAATATGTATATTCACATACTGTACTGAACAGCACTTTTCTTATGCATCATATATTAATTTACATATTAGTCTTGATTATAACAGGCCTTGAGTTTAAAAATTTCCTTGTGTGCCATAAATGACATTCCTCAGGGAACCAAGGCATTTTGGTAGGTGTACTTCTTCATTTAACTTCAATATGTTCATTTAGGTATGCAACCAGAATGCAAAAATGCATTGAGGTTTCGATGATACATACATGCTCTTTTCAATAAAATGCTACATTTCTTGTAACAACTGGTGACCCAAAATAGCCTTTGTCTCCACCTGTAAGTGACTGGTTTTTCTTTCATACTGTGCCTTAAGATATTCTGCAAACAAGGTTTTCAGAGTTTGATGCCAGGTGATACCAGATGACCATTGACCTCCACCAAAAACAACAGGTACAGTACTTTCAACTCACCATAACACATCCACATACTAATTGGGAAATCCATCCAAGTTTCCTACCTTGAGATATCCCATTTTGACAAGTTTTTCAAAGTTTGACCGATCATGACCCCAGATGTCCTTTCACCTCCACAAAAAATAACCTTATACAGACCATCTTCTCACCATAATTCATTTACATACTCATTTTGAAATCCATCCACCTTTCATACCTTGAGCTATCCTAAACAAGGTTTTCTGAGTTTGACCCCTATGACCCCAAATGACCTTTGACCTCTACCAAAATCAATAGGGTTCTTCCTCCCATCATAACGCATCAACATATCAAGTTTAAAATCAATCCAAGCTTCCTACCTTGAGATATAGTGTAAACAAGAAGTTCGGAGTTTGACCCCATGTGACCCCAAATGACCTTTGACCTCCACCAAAATTTATTGGGTTATTTCTTACATCATAACGCATCAACATATCAAGTTTGAAATGAATCAAAGTTTCCTACCTTGAGATATAGTGTAAACCAGGATTTCGGGGTGTGACCCCAAATGACCTTTGACCTCCACGAAAATAAATCGGGTTCTTTCTTACATCATAACGCATCAGCCTATCAAGATTGAAATGTATCCAAGTTTCCTACCATAATGTATCATGTAAACAAGGATTTCAGGTTTTGACCCCATGTGATCCCAAATGACCTTTGACCTTCACGAAAATAAATTGGGTTCTTTCTTACATCATAACACATCAGTCTATCAAGATTGAAATGAATCCAAGTTTCCTACCATAATGTATCACGTAAACAAGGATTTCAGGTTTTGACCCCATGTGACCCCAAATGACCTTTGACTTCCACGAAAATACATCAGGTTCTATCTTACATCATAACGCATCAGCATATCAGGTATGAAATTGATTCAAGTTTTCTACCATGAGATATCATGTAAACAAGGATTTCAGGGTTTGACCCCATGTGACCCTAAATGACCTTTGACCTCCACCAAAATCAATAGGGTTCTTCCTGACATCCTAACGCATCAACATATCAAGTTTGACATTAATCCAAGTTTTCTACCATGAGATATCTTGTAAACAAGGATTTTGGGGTTTGACCCCATGTGACCCCAAATGACCTTTGACCTCCACCAAAATCAATAGGGTTCTTCCTTACATCATAACGCATCAACATATCAAGTTTGAAATTAATCCAAGTGTTCTACCATGAGATATCGTGTAAACAAGGATTTCAGGGTTTGACCCCATGTGACCCTAAATGACCTTTGACCTCCACCAAAATCAATAGGGTTCTTCCTGACATCCTAACGCATCAACATATCAAGTTTGACATTAATCCAAGTTTTCTACCATGAGATATCGTGTAAACAAGGATTTCGGGGTTTGACCCCACGTGACCCTAAATGACCTTTGACCTCCACCAAAATCAATAGGGTTCTTCCTGACATCCTAACGCATCAACATATCAAGTTTGACATTAATCCAAGTTTTCTACCATGAGAAATCGTGTAAACAAGGATTTTGGGGTTTGACCCCACGTGACCCCAAATGACCTTTGACCTCCACCAAAATCAATAGGGTTCTTCCTTACGTCATAACGCATCAACATATCAAGTATGAAATTGATCCAAGTTTCCTACCATGAGATATCGTGTAAACAAGGATTTCAGGGTTTGACCCCATGTGACCCCAAATGACCTTTGACCTCCACCAAAATCAATAGGGTTCTTCCTGACATCCTAACGCATCAACCGATCAAGTTTGAAATTAATCCAAGTTTTCTACCATGAGATATCGTGTAAACAAGGATTTCAGGGTTTGACCCCACGTGACCCCAAATGACCTTTGACCTCCACCAAAATCAATAGGGTTCTTCCTTACATCATAATGCATCAACCACCTTATCAAGTTTGAAATTAATCCAAGTTTCCTGTCTTGAGATATTGTGTAAACAAGGATTTTGGTTTTTGACCCCCTGTGACCCTAGATGACCTTTGACCTCAACCAAAATAAATAGGGTTCTTCCTCTCAGTATGGGGTATCTGTGTACCAAGTTTGAGAACTGTCAGATCTTCCCTTCTCAAGATATCGTGTAAACAAGCAAAGTGTCACAAACACACACACATACACACACACATACACACGCACATACATACACACACACGCCATCATGAATGCATAGGTTTCTCTTTTCATCGAAACCAAAAAATCACACCCCTGACAGTGATTGAGGTGAGAGCTAGATGGCGTGCGATCCCACTCACAGCCACACTTCAGAAGTCAAGGCCTAGCCGTTACAATTGAGATGACTGTGTCTACTTTTACAACTACTGTATCATACCTGACTTGGATGAAATTCTTGACAATCTCATCCAATACTTTATTATTTTTGATCTCTCCTTCTACAGCTGGTGTATTGCAGGCAGGACACTGGGTTTTGTAATTCATGTATCTCCGAATACACTGAGAACAGTCTGTACAGGAAGAAAATAGCAACAAGACTCAAGCTCTACAGACAAATCTGAGTAGTCAAGTGATGGTCTGATTTGGTCAGCCACAACTGGGGTCCATCAGCTTTCGTCTTTCAAATTCTTTGCTTCATTGCATAATGGAGGGTTGTACACTAAAATACTACTTAATTCCCTCAATTTTACTGAATATCAGAACTGCATATAGTATAGACAATAAAATTAAGACAATTTAACTGTTCAAGGCTGCTTTTACTTACTGCTCTGGTTTATTGATTAGTCTGCTGTGAAATGTTAGCAAAGCATCAGTATGTGTACAAGAAGATTTAATAGGCCTTATTTAAAGATTTTTTTAATTAACTATTAAATGGATACACAGACCAATCTGCATATCTTACATTTTTAATATGTACATTTGCAAAGTTATTTCACTAACGTCACAGGCCTTGCCCCTTAAGGCAGGCAAAAACGAGTGTACAGTAATATGCATACTTCAGTGTACTGTAGCAAGTTAACTGAGAAGCAGCTGATGTGTGACAGTTGCACTTAAAACAATGTTATTTTTGCTTGGCAGTGAGAGCGGTTTACCTTTTGACATACATGAAAGCACTCTATGTTACCATATGTAAAGAAAGGACTTTGCTAGTTAGACCTATTCAGTTACTTAATTAGTTAGACGAAGTTTAAAGCTCAGTTTGTATCCAATTGCTTGAAGTTAAGCTGGCAATGGCCTTTCACCAGTCAAGTGTCCTTTGCTTGTTTCCCCTATGCTGAGCATTCCGCACAATGGTAATAGGTACTTTTTTAAAGTCTTTGTTATGACCCCCCCACCAGGATTGGAAATTCAAATCTACTAGCTGCAAGTCAGGTGCTCTTTGACCACTTGACCACTCAGTCAGTTAAAATTATTCAGTGTTCGCTGTGCTTGGTTTTCTTAAAAAATACAAAGGTTACATCAAGACTAAATACTGGGGTATATGCAGGCTTAAATGTTCTTTGCTTAAGCAAACAACTGGTAAGTGCAGAGAATGCATTCATCTTTTCGAAAGTCACAATTTATCGCAAGTCAAAATTTTCAAAATGACAGGGAAAAGTCTCCATTTTGGTGCTTTTTGGACTCTTTAGGTCATATGAACCAAAACTGGAAAAAGTTCGTGACTTGCCTGACTTAAACGAATTGGTTAGAAACTAAGCTGTAAAAAATTAGCTAACTGATTGACAACATGAACAGAACCAAAATTTTTCTGAACTGGCATACTTACAGTTGTGCGAGCACCTTGGCAAGATCATAGCAATGTTAAAGAATTCACAGCAAATCCCGCACCGAAGGAGATTATCAATAGTCTATATTTATGCAAACAAGAAACAGAAGAAAGAAAATTTAACTTAGTGCACCACTATTTTCCTTTGTGATGTTTTTTTGCATAATCTGGAACCAGAATCAGCAGGGAAGAGGTTGCTAAAAGACATAATCATTTTCCTGCGTACTGTACTGTAGCAGTTGTTGAGTGCACATTGAAATATGGGGCAAATCTGCTGGAAGTAGTGGTTATTGATAATCAAAAGAAAATGCAAGCACACCAATTATGCACTTATCAATTGCAACCTGGCCCCTCTAGACTCTGGGATGGTAGAATATAGGCTGGGAACTTGATTTTTGAAATTGGTAGATCCCAGGGCAGAGTCCAACCATGTACACGCAGGGTGGGGCATTGATTGAGGGTAAATCCTCGGCCAATTCCCCACACAGGTCTGACTGTAGGCCACAAGTTAGTACCCTGCCCAATTTTTGCAGCAAAGTCCCAGCCCTGTGGGGACAAAATTACTGTGATATCACAGCCAAATCCCCACTATTCCACGGTCTATTGGGGTTAGGGTTGCAATTGATATTGAGTTATGTAAAAGTCCACCCTTTTCCAAGCATTGAGTTCAAGGTTTTTCTGGTGTGATGTAAATCACTCTCCTCAGGAAATTAAGGAGTGTGGTAGGTGGGCTGTTTTATTAAAATTTAATACATTCACCTCAAGTCACACCTCATTCTTTTACTATTGTGCAATTGCACTCACACTCCTCACAGTGATTTGAGGTGAGTGAGTGTGCAATTGCACTGGCACTCCTCAAAATTCAAGATCTGTATTCTGGCTTTTAAGAATCATTTGACAATATCTATCAGCAGGAATCAGTTTTTGGAAAATTATATGGTTGTTCTTCAAACAACCATTTCACTATAATAAGTTGTCAGCATGGAAATTTGGTTGCCAAAACACGTTCAGCATATTTTTCGGCAACCAAAAAACAATGTGCTTTACAAGCACCTATTGTGCTGTTTGATTGCTGAAATTTAGAAACTTGTGTGTGTTCATACAAAACTGTCTTGAAGAGTAAAAATGATAAGAACTCGAAAGCCAAAAGGTTTAGTGATTCCTTGCCATATGAGATAATGTAATAATGAACATGGATGCCCATATGACAAGCATGAGATCCCTCACAAGTATTGAGACATACTAGTAAGGTCAAAACCTTTTGAGATCATGTGACCCAAAATGACCTTTTACCCTCACTTAAAACAATAGGGAACAACTTCCTAAAAAGACCATCAACATGCTTAATATGAGCAATTCACAAGCCAAGTATGAGATCCCTCCACAGTTCAATAACCACATAAAAATGTCATGTCTACAAGGTTTTGCCCTTTTGTGACCCCAACCTTTGACCTCCACAAACAAGAGAAATCTCCCACACAGTTATGATGCTGGTAAACTATGTTGTCTAATGACTTGATAAAGAGGCATTTTTAAAACATGCTTGTTTCAATCAAAATTTCGGGTGTTGAGGATAGCTCTCTATATAATGATGTCTCCATGATCCAAAAAGTTGACTGCATTGAGGTTAGTGTTTTATACACAAGCCCTAATCATAACAGTCATCCATACATTGGAACATAGAGTAGAGACATCTCAACAGAAAGGTGTAATCTTGGCTATTAGTGGTAGCCCTTTTGTACTGTTTTTTTGGTGTGTTTTGGTGTTTTTGTTTGATACACAGTAGATACTATTATGCTTGCTTTGATTACCTGAACTACAGTACTTTCTGAAAAATAAGCCTTACTAACCCTACTAAGCCTACTAAGAGGGCTAAATAAGTGTCAGACACTATTTCTTCTTTCCGCAATGATACAGGTTGAGGTATAAAACCCTATCTAACTAACTACATTTTGTTTCTAGCATTTTCTTTTGCAAAAAGTATACCTTTCAATAGCTGCTACTACTGTAGGAGTCTCCTGGTCCATTGCCCATGGAAGTTCTTGTCAATGGAGCTATTAATTATTTAACTTAGTTACTTTTAGATGTACCATTTTGTCAGGTTGATGGTTACTGCTTCATGGAGTGTTTAATATCAAATCAACCAGTTGTGTAACAAGGATATGTTCAGGTTGAGTGGGGGAGCTGAATAAACAAATTGTGCAACTAAAAACAAATCCCTGCAGAGTACCAAAACAGAACAAAGTCTTCCCAAAGTAGAAATTATTGAACCCATGCACTTCTCACTCATTTTAAGCTGGAACATCCAAGAAAGAGAGACAGCTAAATTTTGTCATTCCAACAGAAGAACCAAGCACTGAAAAAATTGTTTAGTAACTTTACTTCTTTGTTCAATTCAACTTCAATGTAATCAGAAATGAAACCACCATTGCGATTACTTTGCCATTGTAATCGATTACGATTGCAATTACTTTGCGATTTTCACAAAAGTAATCAATTGCGATTGCAACTACTTCAAAACGTGTAATCGATTGCAATCGATTACGATTACTGATTGTGCTCACCCCAAGCCTGCTTACATGTCCCTATGAGGACAGTGGCCAAGGCTTGCGTGCAATTTTTAACAATCTTTGATATTAAATTTAATGTTATCTTCATATTTTTTTTAGGGTTATGGAAGAGACAATGTTTGTATGCTCTAAAAGAAATTTTGTGCATCATACAGAGCACTTGATAAGTTCAAAGTTTACACTTATGAAGTTCCCCACTGGACGATTCCTCTGCTTTGTGGGCATAGAAGCTTTCTTCAATATGTTCAGACTGTGTCCCCAAATGACCCTCATACAGCCTTTGTTTAACTCAGATGTTCCAGGCACTGCTAGAAAAATTACTTCCGCTTAACACAACAGTAGGAACTATATTTAATGAAAATCTATTGGCCTAGATACTTGTGGAAAAATCAGCATACCTATGACAAAGATGAAGGAATTAACATGTCAGCCTGATGAACAGTTTTTTCCTTTTTAACTTTTTCAGATTTTGTTCTATGTGTATTATTACTGGCACTAAATGTAATAGGGCAAAACTTCAAACCAAAGTCAACATAAATACTTTACCATATAATGTGCACTTTTATGCACTTAAGAAATTCTTAATACTGTGAGTTTGCTTCAGTACATAATTTTGAAATTACAGTACCCAACTTGATCATTTACATAATGAAGGGGATTCCAAAAGCTTACTGTACCTATGCATCTTACATTACCCATGCCATTCAAAAAAACCCTATCCACAAATGAATATTAACTCTAACAGTTACCCTTTTTGAGATGTAGTATTTGCGAGGTTTAACCTCTGCTGACCCTAAGTGACCTTTGAACTCCCATAAAAACAATAGGGATAATCTACTCAATGTGGGCAATCCACATGCTAAGTATGAGATCCGTCACAGTTACCCTTCCTGAGATATAGTGTTTACAAAGTTTTGATGTATTCACCTCTGTTGACCCCGGATAACCTTTGACTTTCACCAAAAACAATAGGGATCATCTACTTAATATGGACAATCCAAATGCTATGTATATGATCCCTCACAGTTACCCTTCTTGAGATACAGTGTTTACAAGGTTTTGACCTTTTTACCTCTGGTGACCCCAAATGACCTTTGACCTCCACCAAAAACAATAGGGATCATCAACTCAATATAGGCAATCCACATGGTAAGTATGAGATCACTCACATTTTTCCTTCTGGAGATATTGTGTTTACAAGCAATTTCCAAGGTATTTACTATTTGATCTCTCGTGACCTGAAATGACCTTTGACCTCCACCAAAAACAATATGGATCTTCTACTCAATGTGGGCAATCTACGTTTTAAGTTTGAGATTTCTCAGAGTTACCCTTCTTGAGATATCGTGTTTACAAGCGGGGGTCACACACACACACACACACACACATACTGTACACACACACGACATCACCATTGCATAGATTCCTTGCCTGCCTTCGGAAAGGAATAGTCAAAGTCTAGGTCTGAAATACCATGATCAGAGTTGGAAGTGTCAAGTATAGCATTGAATCAGATAAAAGCAAGTTATTTTTTCTTCTTACTAAGAAGAACTGTTTTTCTGTTGGACAACAATCCCTCAACTTGTACACCTGGATGACATAAATTTACATTGTCCTGAACAACCACAAATCAAGCCCTGCTTAGGCTTCATTTAACATGATAACAGAAGTTTTGTACTCATTTCAAGTCTTTGCCATGTGCACCATCCAGCAACTGGCACAGAGGGTGCCAGGGCAAAGCTGAAATGGCAGGGAGTCCAGGGACCCATCTTAAGGCCCCTAGTGGAGTCCCCTTCAGGCCCCACGGGGTTTTAACTCCTGGAAGCAAAGCCCTTTTTAGGGTACCAAAGGTGAAAACCATGTCTGCTGGTAAATCTAATTGTAACACAAAAATTAAAAGTTTGTGATTTTCCTAGACACTTCTGTATAGACGCCTAGGACTTGTATTGGCAGAATGATAACCTGCACGCACAATTATTGGCCGCATTTGTAATTCATTTTAGAGGGAATGGCCAAGTGATTAGTTAACTAGCCTATGGTGTGTATGATACATAAACACAAGTCCATCAGTGATGTTTTACTCTCAAAGTAAACTACATTCCATTAACTAATCAAGTTTTTCTATGACTGTGGTAGAATTTAATCTTTCTCGTTAAGTGCTGGTGATTTGCTTGTTTTTTGGGTGGTTTTCGATTACAAGGCATCTTATGGGGCCTTTAAAGCCCACCTTTGCCCTTTAAGGAGAAATACTGCATTTGTTTTGCAAGAAAAATTCCTCCTTCTAAAACTAATATTTATTGACACAGTATGGTAGCCTCCTTTTCAAGAAATAAGTTTCCCACAGATAGAAATTCAGTTTTTTGTTGCTCAAGAATAATTTTTTCTACTAAACTTTCAACATTTCAAATGATGCATTATCCATGGCTCTTCTTGGGCATAGTATTTTGAAGATAGCCATTGCTGGGGTTTACAATTCAGACTGAATTTTTGGAAAGTGTCTGAGCCATTTTCCTTGTACTCTTTATTGGAGCTCATTCTAAACACAATATTTGCCTTTAAGTTTAACCTGTTATGTTATATTAATACAATGAATTTAACAATAATCTTGATATTTTGGAAAACTTTGCATAACATTGGAAGGACAGCTACTGAAAAGTGTGGCATTGCTGAATTACACATCTCAGCAGCATTTATCAGCTACCAACACCAAACTGTTATTAAATAAAAATAGGCCTAGCCTTGGCCTATTAAATTAGGATTTTTTAGCAATTTGTGAAAAATTCAGGAAAGAGGACTAGCCTACCTTGACCTAGGCCTACCTTATGACAGAAAGTCTCAATGCAGACAAATTTGGTCATAAAAACGTGGTAATTATCTAGGCCTAATGTAGCGATATATTATAGGCGTATAGGCCTACTAGTATAGCATAACGTTAGGCCTAGTGGCACCTGTGGGCTACTAAATTTATGACAGAAAGTCTTAACATTGATGGATTTGGTCACAAAAGCGAAAGTAATTATGTCAGCAACTTCATTTTTATTGTCTGACTCCGAGCTGGAAGATGTGACTTACATTTCTGTGTTTATAATGGTTGGTTTAAAGTTCGAACATGTTCTAAATTCTAACACCTTAAAATCATTCATAGGCCTAGGCCTAGGCCTATATCAGTCATAAGACAGCATTTTCTTCAATAACTTAAAACACTATTAAGAAATAATTATTGCTCCATATGGTATGGTAAAACTGACAATTATTCTGCATCGATCAGTGAATAAGTATTCCATTTAAATGAGGTGTTCGAATTAAGAACCTGTTCGAACTTAGAACCAACCACTAGGCTATACATAACGTAGATAATACTGTAGTAACCTAGCCTATGTATTGTGTATACAACATCCCAACTGCCCATGGGGCACTTGCAGTAATACTAGGCTCAGGCCTAACGTTAGGCCTAACTGAAAAAAGTAAGCCGAAGTGAAAGTAAAACGGGTTAACGTTTAATGGACTTGTAACTCACGCGAAGTTCTGGCATTGTGATCGGCCAGTCAAAAGGATCTGTGATAGTACCACAAAGCTCCATACACGAATTTCAAGGGCATAAAATTGAAGATGATTCGATGCCAAGTCCTGTTGACGATACCTAACTACAGATGTTCGGAAATGGCGGGAAGATTGCGCAATCATTTTCAATTCATATACGGTAGCTTATTGGAGCCACATCGAAGTTGAAAATGAGTAATTGTTCAAAAGATATGCCAAGTAGAGGGCGCAAAGCTAAGGCGGTTTCAGAACCGATATGTGGTGGACACAAACTAGCCGGTCTTGACCAAGATTGCCAGTTTGGCGTTTTACCCGCAAAAAAAGGGGAATTTTACTTTGATTTTCGGGATGCTTGGCCAGAAGATTTTTCAAAAGGGACGCTGAACTGGGAATTGGTGTTTTTCTGCCTTTTTTCAAATTCGTCTATAACAACAACATTTCATCCAATTTTATTCAAATCAATGAGAAATTAAACAAATTACAATTGTTATAATGCTCACAGAGCGTAATTTGGGCCAAATATGCAGTTTACACAAACATTTATAGTGCACCAAACTGTGAAAAATACAGCAAAATTTACAATGAAATAAGTATATGGAATGCATGATGTCTCACAACCTTCCCAGTGATAAATTTGTTGATCCTGACATGTGCTACCTTATGCTGAGGGATTTTTTTTTTTTCATTTTTTAAGTCCATTTCACCCCACATTTGGCAGTTTGTGACTAAGAAACCCTGGCAACTCTGGTCTTGAAACAATAGTAAGTTGTCTGCTGTCATGGTGGATTCCATAAATTAAAAATATCAAAGAGAGTTGGGAGAAGTAAAGGAGACAATTGTTCCTCATTTTGTAACTAAGTCTCTATATTATCCAGTTCATCACTCCACCACAAAAAAAACAATGACTCCAATGTACAGAAATTATTTTGAAATTATTGTGAATTACAATAAACTGTGTCATTCCAATAAAGTATAAAAGCAGAAGAAAAGAGAACTCTGATTGGTATAGTTTTCAATTAATTGTTTATTGTAGAAGACAGATCATAATAGAACATGTGAAACATGTCTTTAATCATAAAGGTTTCATTGTTTAATAATATCTTTGAGGCACAGCTTTAAAAAATTTAACACTGCTTTCTAAATTCAATAGTTAATTACAAGTTAATGACTTTATTTTCTGTCAAAGGCATATTCCAATGGCATTTTACAAGAGACTCTCATTATAGAAATATTTCATTTTCACCAAACCTTGCACCATTCTCGGACCCTAAATTACTCAAGAAATACCTCCAATTTTCATCAAGGTCAAACAAGTTTGTGTTATAAGCAAGTGCTTTGCCTTGGATTACTTTTGTTTTGCTTTTTAATTGAACGTCAGGTCTGTCCATAACCTGTGATGTTGTTGGAATGTTTAAATAGTTTCAATGTAGATCTAGACTCTGCAGAGTCTGCTCAGATAATATTTACCAAATCGAATTTCAGTTCCTCTTGAACTATCTATAACTATGTTTTACCCTTATTTAGAGCCCATCCTCGGCGGCCATTGATAAAAGATAAGAATACAGGGCTGACAGATTTATTGAACTGGACATTACTTTAAAAACATTTGTCACGGAATGATATCTCCACCAAAGACTTTGCAAAGTCTAATGTAGATCTAGCATTTAGCTACCATATTGGGTAGGGTATGTTAAAAATTCCCTACAATGGTGAGTTCAATATGAACAAGAAATTCAATTCTTTGTCTAATCCATCTCTAGACCAAAAAAAAAAAAATAAATAGATTCTCAAGATACCATAGGTATATTCTGCTTTGATGCAGGGGGTTCAGGTCCCCTGAATGGATGCTCCAACATCTTTGCATGTGTTTGGTTCATATTGTCTCTTAGGATAGGTATATTTGCAAAATCCCATTTTTTCAATCTAGTGATCGGCATTGTTTTTCTCCACCTTTCCTGCTTCATACACCCATTAAAGCCACTAAAATTTTCCATGTCAAAAAACAAAAGAGACACCTATCATCATTGAGTATACTTCAGACATATCTTTGTCAAAAGCTGTTAAATTGATTCCACAACCACCGAGAAAAATAAAATAGAGCATTCAAAACATTTCAAATAAAACTTTTTTTATCATAGTACTGTAGCCTACAATCCGACACGATCCACACAAGGATTTCTGAGTTACTAAAACTTCACTGCTTTACTGTTCTACAAAGGCTGTGAGCCTGTTATCAATGAGTGAGCAAGAATTATATTTGCCTTTTATTAATTACTAACATATAGATAGTATATAACCACGTAAAATTTGTGAAGTAGGCCTATCTTTTTGAACAAAGATAAATCAAAACATTTTCGCAACATGCGATTAAATGCTTATTATTTATGTGCAGATGAGATGCTGAACATGCTAAGTCTGACTGGCCTTTGATGATTTATGCAAATCCCTAAAATGTGATACAGCTGAATTATAATAACCAATTAGAGACAAAAATTGGTACTACGGGCATAATTTTTTTTGATGGGGTGGGGGAGGAGACATTTTGAAAGTACACCCATTCACTTTAGACTTTACCAGTAAATTTTTGATGGAAGCCGCTATGTTCCCCTACCTTCAAATAAAGATTAATGCTCATGAATGCATCCTGCGATACAGACCTCCAGCAATACATAACTCCCAATTTTCAACAAGATTTATTTTATGAATGTAAGCATCAACAGTTAACTCAAAATTGTGTGCAGGTGAGGGGAGGGTGGAGGGGAATATCATCTTGACAAGAATATTAGAAGTGAAAAACACCAAGCCCTAGAAAAAAATGCATATATGGAATCAGATGAGGATAGTTTATAAATTTAAAAAAAAAAAAACAACAGAAACACAAAATCTCGGCATCACTTTACAAAAGGAAGGTGACCAAAATATTTGGCCAAGTGGATGTGAAGACCTAATGCAACTTATGCAACAAGTATTTACTCTTACTTAACATATCAAAATGGTAAGTCAGCCTCTGGTTTATAAAGATAGTAGAAAAACTAAATAATGATATTTATATATTGCACGTTGTCAGTAAACAGATACCAAAGCAAATATATGAAGGAAATTAATAAATGTTACCCCCCCACTGGTTAGTATATAACCGAAAAGAGTCAATTAAAAAGTAAATAGTAAACTAACATATAGAAAAGTAAAAAAAAAAAAAAATGAAGAACCAAACACTTCGTTAATACAACCAAAAAAGGGCATTTATCAAATAATTGAAATAATTAAGGAACCCATAAATTCTAATTTTAGTAACTAGAAAGCCAACAGGCTTAGTGATTCCTTGCCGTATGATATATCATAGCAAACATGGAAACAAACATGACATGCATGAGATCCCGTACAATTATCCTACTTAACTGAGATACAATACTAGTAAGGTCAAAACTTTTTGACCTCATGTGACCCAAAATGACCTTTGGACCCCTTAAAAACAATAGTGATCACCTTACCAACACGTCCATCAACATGAGCAATTCAAAATTAAGCTTAGTACATTATGAGTATGGAAGTACTACCTCCATGGTATGAGATCCTTCACAGTTATCCCCCTAAAAATATCATGTCTACAAAGTTTGATCTAATTGTCACCTCAAACCTTTGATCTCCACACAAAAGAGGAATTTCTCACACAGCTTTAATATGCCAGAAAACTGTCTCATTACTTGATAAAGCGGTATTTTGAAACCATTTTTATCAAAAGTTTGGTCAATGGGGACTCTCCATTCTGAAGTCTCTATGTTCCGATGCTTATATGTTTCGAAAAGTCTGCATTTAGGTTAGTGTTTAAACAAGCCCTCATCGACACACTCTCCTACCAGCATTGGATCAAATACTGTGTTCTCACATACCCCGCGCCGAGGTAACACTGTGTTACCTCACGCTCAAGTAACGAGGAATGCGGGTTAACGCGGAGTCGGTGTTTGAATTTCCATCCACCTCAAATCGCAGGGTAAAGCAGTTTTAAACATCGAGTTTGTTTTAATCAAGCAAGGTCACACCACAGGTATTTATGGCACTGATGACAGGTATTTTCTTAAATTTTGCTGTAATCGGTTCGTGAAATATTTGGCCTCGTTACTGTGGTAACACTATCCAATCAACGAAACACTGGGTGCACGTGAGAACACAGACTGGAAAACACAGGGTTAGCCTGTGGTTTTGCTGATTGTAAACACAAGTTAACACTGGGTGTTGTGGGTATGTGAGACCAAGCCTAAAGAGACATCTGAACAGATGTGTAACCTTGGCTATTACTGACGGCAATTTTTGCTTTATGGGGAAAATGCCCCACCCATGGTCTATGTTATCCTTTGCAAATTAACAAAAGCAGATATCCCTATTAATCCATAATTTAACAAGACTTTTAATTCGCCTTTTTGTCTACTTATACTGTAGGCACAGCATAACATACAGGACAAGTTTTCTCTTGTTTGATACACAGTATACAACATTATGCTTGCTCTAATTACCTGAACTACTTTTAAACGACAGCAGCAATGCAAAATACAATCTTAATACTTTTGAAAAGTGTCATAAAGGGTAATCTTGAAGCAATGGTTCTATGCATTAAGCTTAATGGTACACTTTTTTTTTGGGGGGGGGGGGGGGATAGTGACATGGATAAAAATGAAATGTGAGACAAGAATTTCCACTCGATGATGATATTTGACATAACTATATAATCCTTCACAGAGGGGTTACTTTTTTGGTGCAGTTATCCAGATATATGCAGAAATGAGGCAAGTAGTATGCTGATACATTTTATGCTATGAAAAATTTAAAACAAATTCTAGAATGAAACTAAGTGACAAATAATCACTGTAGAGCATGTATTGAAACTGTAAAGCAGAAACACCAATCTAGACAGACACCAATGTTTAAAGTTGTGTTCAACAAAATTCCTTACACAAACACAGTATTTGTTCAATTCCACCAGCTTCTATGTAAAGGACACTAATTTCTGAAGGGTGTCAATCTACAGTATTTCTAAGATGACTTTCAGTTTAGAAACTTGATCAGTGTACATGAACTTCTCCATCTCCAGACAATGGCTAGGCAAACAACTTTTATTTGTGGTCAGATGAGACAAGATAATGTGGACAGTTATTTTATGCTGGATTTAGCAGAGGTGTGACTTTCATGGAGGTCTGACATTTTGACCACAAATAGAGTACTGAATGCCTGCAGGGAATGGCAGGAAATAGGAGTATATACAAACAATGGGCTGTCATGGTTATGTACTGAGATAAAAATAAGCTTTCTTCAGAGGGTTTATAAGAGTCAATTAACACCACTTTATACAGTAAAAAGTCAATTGAGCTGTATGTTTGTATGAGGTAATCCTTCAGGACACTGTGGGGATAACTGGCAGTCAACTGTGAAAAATTGGGCCAGATAACTGTGACCAAATGGCAAAGAATGGGTCAGTCACAATTTGATTCACTCTATTAGGCAATGACAGTTCATGTGCGCTGAAGGGTATTTGATACCAGATGATCAGTGTAAATTAGGTTCTTTTTTTGTAAAACTAATTAACTGTGGTATATCTATTTAATCAATTCCCACTTCCAATTAATGCATACTTGCATGCACATGTCCTCATGAGGACAGTAGGCACAAGGTTTGTCAAATATTAGCACTTTTTGCCACTAAATTTAATGTTTTCTTCAGGTTTTCTTTAAGGTTATTGAAAAAGCAATGTAGGTATGTTATAAAAGAGATTCTTGTGCATCACACAGAGTACTCTCTGTTCAAAGTTTATACTTATGAAGTTCCACATCAGTCATCTATTTAGTGTGCATAGAAGCATCTTCTAATATTTTCAGACTATGTCCCTAAATGACCCTTATATACAGACTGTTTAAACTCACATGTTCCACATCAGTTTCATGAAAATCTATTTACTTGTGGCTGCAAAATCAGCATACCCATGAGCATTGAAGTATGTAGGCCAGCCTGATGAACAGATTTTGCCTTTTAAGATTGTATATTTTGCTCTGCCCACTTTTTCATGTATTAATACTTGGAACTTAATGTAATAACAGGGCACAATTTCATGCCAGAATCCAACATACTGTACAGTAACTACCATGTGATGTGCCTTTTTGTGCACCTTAGACCTTCTTCCTATGAGTTTGCTTCAGTACTTTACAAATACATTTTCAAAATTACCTCACCAAAGAATTTACATAGTGAAGTTAATAAACTGTTCCAAAAAAATTATATACCCTATGCCTATTACATTACCCATGCCAAATTATTCCTACCCTTTCACCCTAACCGTTCATGGACATTAACTTCAACAGTTATATACTCTTTTGAGATGTAGTGTTTGCAAGGTTTAGATGTTTTGAACTCTGATGACCCCAAACGACCTTTGACATCCAATAAAAACAATAGGGGTCATCTACTCAATATGGACAATCCACTTAGTAAATATGAGATTCCTGGCAGTTACCTTTCTTGACATATGGTGTTTACAAGTTTTTGAGCTTTTCATCTCTGATGACCCCAAATGACCTTTGACCTCCACCAATAATAATAGTGATCATCTACTAAATATGGGTAATCCACCTGCTATGTATGAGATCCCTCACATTTACCCTTCTTGAGATACAGTGTTTACAAGTTTTTGACCTTTTTCCCTCTGGTGACCCCAAATGACCTTTGACCTCCATCAAAAACAATAGGGACCATCTACTCAATATGGACAATCAGCATGGTAAGTATGAGATTGCTCACATTTTTCCTTCTGGAGATATCGTGTTTACAAGCAATTTCCAAGGTATTTACATTTTGACCTCTGGTGACCCCAAATGACATTTGACCCCTACCAAAAAAAATAGGGACAATCTACTCAATGTGGACAATCTACATGCCAAGTTTGAGATCCCTGGGGGTTACCCTTCTTGAGATATCGTGTTTACAAGCAGGCGTCACACACACACATACACACACACACACACACACACACACACACATACACACACACGACATCACCATCGCATAGATTCCTTGCCTGCCTTCGGCAAGGAATCAAAAAAGGAGCTCCAAGATGTCCACTGGACAAAAGGCTTGCCAGATTGAAAGTACACTGAACCCAAGATCCACTTAAAAGAAAAGCAGTCATTCTGATTTGAAAAAAACTAGTGGTCTACCCCACTCCATGAATGGCTACTGAGAATTATGTGACAACATTTTTATCACTGAATTGTAAAATTTTCAAAGAGTAACAACACATTGTTTTACTTGCAATGTAATGTTGTAAAAAATAAAAAAGGAATTAGTGAAAACTAGCTGTTTTTTCAAAATAAGTTTGCCATGACTCATCTTGCCTATTAAGCGAAATTTACTTCTGGTCATAGGTACGGTTAGGGTATGAAATAAAGGATTGGGTCCAGGATTAGGAAAATGACAAGGGTTTACAGCCAGAATCTCTTGCCTTGCATACCCTCTATCTAGCAAACCTTTGATCCAGTAGTCTTGCTCCAGCCACAATACCTCTAAAAAAGGTGTCGATGTAAACTAATCGATGTGAAATTTTTGTACAACAGCTGCAGAACTTCTTCATCTTTACTGTATACTGGCAGTTATAAACCTTTGTATAGTATGAAGATAGCATGACACATATTAATAATAATAATAATAATAAAAATAATAATGCTAATAATAATAATAAATGAATTTACATTGAGCTAAATTCTAAAGAGTAGGCCTATTCAATAGCACTGCACAACAGTAACGAAAAGCCAACTCAAGAAATGAGTCTTTTGATTCTTTTTCTTACATACGTAAATTATGCAAAATTTCTCGTTATCACATACCTGCCAAGTTTGGCCTCATACAAAACATTTCGTCTCTTTGAGGGAAACTGGATAACAAATCCATGAACATTTTTTATAACTACTACTTTAAGTAACACGCAGAAAAGGTGGAAACCTACTGTAGAGTGTAATGTCCACACTTAAACAATTTTTTGTCAAGGTGTCACATACATTGGCACTTCCTATGTAGTTACAGGAAAAATAAGCTCCATAATATGCAAAGTGCAAGATGTGATAGAAGTTTTTGTTTTAGGTGAACACTTGCTGGACTTTGACTGGAGTTTGATGTTGGGCAATGACAGAGAGAGAGAGAAGGGTCTCAAGTTATTATCCTATCTATTCACATCACAGTAAATTAACAATAAACTGATAGGGGTTCTTGAAAATTGAAGCACTGGTACCAGTACTTTGGGCAGTTTCTTCATAATTGCTTATTTGCAATGAAAATCTTACCAGGAGGATATGAGAGAAGTGGATACTGCTCTTCTCTCTCCACAAATAATTCTAGCTTATTTAAGTCCAAGTTCCTAAACTCAATCACTTCTAAATTTTCTGTCTGAATATTTTACTACTGCAATAAAACACTGAAACAGTCAAGCCTTCAAAAAGACCTTATACAAATATATATTTGTACACTCATTCATTATAAGAATATCCTCTTTAACATATCAGAAAAAAATTGGTTCTGAACTATTCTTTTTATGCTCATGAGCATACGAAATTAACCAAAAAGGATCATTCATTAGAGTTTTTTTTATTAATCAATTTCTTATATTTGGTTCTTAAAAAGAAAAATTTCTGGTTCTTAAAAAAGAAATTTCACAAAAACTTGAAAGCATTTGTAGTTTCACACATCTCTACCTGTTTGTCACATTCAGCAATTGTTATCAAGACCAGAAAGCCAAAAGGCTTAGTGATTCCTTGCCATCAAATGCCTTACCTGCTTTCAAATTGACAGTGCTTGATAGATTTTTCTTTTACATTTTAGGCACGGAATTTTCGCAATTTTACCCCTGGTGACCTCAAATGACCTTTGACCTCTACCAAAAACAATAGGCTTCTTTCTCTCAACGTGACAAATCTATATACCAAATATGAAAAGTATGTTACACTCATCTGGAGATATTGTGTTTACAAGCCATTTTCGAAGTTTTGGCCATTTTACCGCTGGTGACCTCAAATGACCTTTGACCTCTACCAAAAGCAATAGGCTTCTTTCTCTCAACATGAAAAATCTATACACCAAGTATGAAAATTGTCCGGCAATCCTATCTGAAGATATCATTTTTACAAGCAATTTTCGGTGTTTTCACATTTTTACCGCTGATGACCTCAAATGACCTTTGACCTCAGCCAAAAACAATAGACTTCTTCGTCTCAACATGACAAACCTATATACCAAGCATGAGAAGTGTCGGTCACTCCTATCTGAAGAAATCATGTTTAAAAGCAATTTTTGGGATTTTCCCAATTTTACCGCTGGTGACCTCAAATGAACTTTGAATTCTACCAAAAGCAATAGGCTTCTTTCTCTCGACATGGCAAATCTATATACCAAATATGAAGAGTATCTGTCACTCCTCTTTGAAGATACCGTGTTTACAAGCCATTTTCAGTGTTTTCCCAATTTTACCGCTGATGACTTCAAATGACCTTTGACCTCTACAAAAAACAATAGGGTTCTTCCTCTCAACATGACAAATCTATATACCAAGTATGAAAGTTGTCAGGCAATCCTATCTGAAGATATCTTGTTTACAAGCCATTTTCGGCGTTTTCGCAATTTTACCGCTGGTGACCTCAAATGACCTCAAATGACCTTTGACCTCTACCAAAAACAATAGGGTTCTTCTTCTCATCATGACAAATCTATATACCAAGTATGAAAAGTGTCGCTCACTCCTATCTGAAGATATTGTGTTTACAAGCTATTTTTGAAATTGTCGCAATTTTACCGCTGGTGACCTCAAATGATCTTTGACCTCTACCGCAAACAATAGGGTTCTTCCTCTCAACATGATAAATCTATATACCAAATATGAAAAGTGTCGGACATTCCTATCTTAAGATATCGTGTTTACAAGCAAGTGTCACAAACACACACACACACATACACACACACACACACGTCATCACCATCACATAGATTCCTTGCCTGCCTACGGCAAGGAATCAAAAATGTCAATGAAAGATTTAAGCGGGCATTCATGAGGAGTGTTCAGTATTTTACAATGTAATTACTAAATACAAAACTCTTTCATGTTGTGACCAAACTAACCTTTATGTTGTTAAACTACACATCAGAAGATTGTTTACAGCATCTTACCTAGTCATGTCCTAGCTGTTAGACACTCTATGAGACAAACTTTACTCCATTTGATACATTGTGATAGCAGTTTAGCTGAGCATAAAAATATCACAAATATGCCTGCTCTTCAAGTTTCAATCTATGCAAACAGGTAAGGGGGAGTAAAATGTGAAACAGGAAAACACATTCAGAATTTTATTACCTCACTTTTTTAGCAAAAAGCATGGTGAAAGGTGCACAGTTTCTCAAGGGTAAGAATCTTGTAATGAGGACCACACACCACACAAAGCTAGCTCTAACAGTCATGCTACAACTATCTATAATACAATAACAAATTAAAAAGGGAATACTTAGCTCATGAAGTACACCAAAGTTGCCCATTTTTCACAAATAGATTTCAGTGCATGTTGGAATATGAAAGCCTAGAAATTAAATTAAGTACTCTGTCTTGTTGACTTGACTTAAGTTGGCAGAAAACAGGAAGTCGTTTCTTGGAAGGAATTTTGTCCGGAGTTAAATCTATGCTAATATCCTAGGATCCTTAAATCTCAATATAATCAATGACAAGCTAGTTCTTTTGCATGTGCAAGGATTTTTTCCTTTTAATCCTTCCTTTTGATCTTTCTTTTATTTGTCTATTTGTGGGAATTGATGGCTTGTTATTGATATGTTTATAGCAACATCATTCAGTTCCAGTAATCCTAACACAATAGGCTTTGCATGTGACAATGAATTGAAGTGTGGTTTACAGTGTCTTCAATTTAAAGGCAGGTGATACAAATCTCAAAGCAGCAATCGAGTCTGAATGAGAAAAATAACCAACTCATTTCTTCTTTCCGAACTCACTGCTTATCACTGAAGAGGTCTTTCAGGTTTGAAGAAACATTAATATTGTGTTCATAACTGTTAAATGAAAATTTTTGAATATTTGTAGGGTAAAATAATTCCACAAATACTAGACACTACAGTGTAACCAATCATGACATTAAACTGTGATCATAGATCATTTCTCGTTAGTTTAAAAGTCAATTTAAAAATGTGATGCAGAATTTACAAAGGAATTTAATTTAGTAACAAACACTGTTTGCCCCTTTAAAATGGCTGTTCTGTTAGCAATAGTAAATGAGGTCTGTCCCTTACTAAAGAATGAATGTCATGCAAATGAACTGCAGAGGTAAACGTCTAATGTTGCTCACAGTGATAATTTAGAAAGTTTCAAGTTGTTTCCTGAAATGAACAGGTTTGAAATCAAGTGCAAATTTTCTCATAAAGAGGATGTGGGAAAATAGTGGTACAAACCCCACTTCAAAGTGATGTATTTCCTTCCAAATAACTACTCCCTGCAAAAGAATAGAATAACAGTCCCCAACTTTTACATACAAGTACAAACCCTAAACATCAAAGGCACTTAAATGGTGATTGAAATCCAGGTGGGACCCTAAACTTGCGATACATCTTTCTGAGCCCCTTTCTGCCAATTCTGAGGTTTAGAAGCTGGCTTAGGTTGTGTTTGCTGCTGTGGTTGACTGTAAATGAAAATGGCCCCCAATACCAGACCTGCTCCGATACAAAACTGTAAATTGATGGTGAATTCAAACAGATAAACTGATGCTACAGTGGATATAATTATACTGAGTGATGTAGCGAACCCTTTAAGAATATTGTCAGCGTATTTGACCACAACCGCCACTAACAGACCTCCGAAAGCCTGTAGAGCAATCACTGCATAAACATACTTGGTGTAACCAAAGAACATGCCATTCTCAAGGATTTTTTCGCCATCATTAATCCACATGGTGACAAGACCAAAACATGTTCCAAATAGACCTAACTGGACATTTCTCAGCCACAGAGACACCTGGGATCCCTTGAGAATTTTCTCAAAATAGACCCCAGCGAAACCAGAACTGACACAAGAACAGAGGACAGCTATCATTCCAGTGAAAGGGTGTTGAAGCTGTCCAACCTTTTCCTGGGTAGCCTTGCTTGGATCTGTAGGTTGAATCTGCACAATGAAATAAACAAAACAACATGTTTAAGTGTAAATTATTTAATTGTTGTTGTGAAAGAATATACCAAAAGTGAATTCCAGTGCCCCTTTTTTTTTACATAGTGAGCAATGAAGTAGGGAAAACAAGCCAGAGAGCCACAACTGGAAAAAAAGGCCATGGCCGGCTCCGCTTGAACCAATTGGTTGGAAACTGGGCTGTAAAACTCCATTTAACCTACCTACATAGTATAGTAGCATGAACACTATCTCGCACAACCACACAAACATGGCATTATATAAGACAGCAGGGAGGAAGTGTAAGGGGGAGACATGCATGGAATGCTTGCAACACCATCAAGCAATATTCAAATTTCAATTGGAGTTTAAAAATTTGGTAACCCAAAGACTGTCACTCAAAAGATCCTCTTAATTTTTCTCTCAGGAAGGGCTTACTTTTCAATAAATCCCCAACTTTTTCAGTCTTTCTTCATGGAAAACACTTTTTTCAAATGTTCTTTACATGTCCAAATTTGTCAAATTGTCTAAACTAGTTAACTTAATTTTCAGAATTTTTGTAGCTAGAAGCCAGAAAAATTTCTTCTCTGCAACCTTGTAACACTGCAACTCTTATTTCCTCTCAGGAAGGGCCTACTTTTCAATTCAACCCCAAATTTTTCAATCTTTCTTCAATGGAAACCATTTTTTTTTTCAAATGTTCTTCCAAGTCCAAATTTTCTAAATTGTCTCAACTGCAGCTTAAATTTCAGAATTTTTGTAGCGTAAAGTCACAAAAACTTCTTTTCTGCAACCTACTCCTGGAAATCATAAGACCCATTTGGAGGCAATGCATAAGCGATTATGCAGCAATGATTCACAAATGTTAATATACTGTAAGTTCGGCAATATTTACAATTCTCACAGTGATAAATTTTTTTTAACAATGGATATCCCTTCATGAACTATTTGTTAAAAATTTAGACCTTAGACTTTTTACATTAAGTGTAACATTGCCATTAACTTCTTTTTTTCACACAGAGCAAGTTTTTTTTATTACAGGCAGGTGTCACACAAAATACGTACCTAGAACTACATATGTTCGTAAATTTTTAAGTGTCTCTTGGTACAGAATGAAGGGATACTCCAAACTGCGTACTCAACAATTATCTGTAAAATTTCTGATTTTTTCAGTACCAAAACCAGCAGGTGTATGCTATTTGAATGGTATTTATTGCCACAATAGGTAGAGATACTTTCACCCAATAACAGAGTACATAGTAGGGCTGTGAATGCAATAGCAAAATAACTAAATGTTTAACCTCAAAACTTTGTGATCATTAAGCGATAAATCGCAATTATTTCATCACAAAAACAAAAAAAATCAGTATGTAGTGATTGATACTAAATGAAATGCAGAAATAATTACAGTTGTTAGCTTGCATGGTAAAATCAAACTATTTTGAACCCTACAAGGTTCTAATATGCTCATAATGTTCCATTTAACAAAATTCAGGGATCATCAGAGAATACAAAAGGATAAAAAACTGTCAAAAACAGGTTTTGAGATTAATCCCTCCTAGCTTTGTGCTAAATAAATGCTTATTCCATGTGCGATAGTTTAGCGATTAATCTCTATGTGTTCACAGCCCTATTACATAGGCACCTGATAGAGAGAAGACATTGATTAATAATATCACTGTTACACATCAATGACATATTATCATACCAGCTGGGATAGGGAGAACAAAGCAGCAAGTAACCATAGCAACACGGTTCATAGATATGAGTATAAATGTGTTATAACTAACACTGCACTGTCCTTCTAAATTATATCACCAGCATTTCAAATTCAGCAATATTACTTGTAGTTATGTAATGCCATGTCATTGATCAATAACTTCACTTTCATTCAAAACCCTGTGCCACACAACACTATTAACCTCATGCAATTATTTAGAGATTTAGATGAACACCTGACATTGGTGGTTAATGATTACCAAGGATTAGTTGTGAGGGATGGAGTGCATTTTTTCTTTCTTTCCTGTTTTTTTTTTTTTTTTGAGGAGGGGGAGGGGGGAGGAACTATGTCTTTTGATGACAATTAGTTCAGATAAGTGCAGTACTTTCACATGTTTTATAATTGCAGATTGTCAGAGCCGTGTGACAATACTGTATTTTAAACACTAAATTTATACGAAACATAGGAGTGTAACTCACAATTTAGCTTGAATGTGCAGGGTTCAAGTCATGAATGTACATGATACTTGGCAGGGAAATAACAAGAATTTGTACCATCTGGCTTTTATTTCAAAACAAGTTTGGGGTGACTGCTTTTGCACCTTACTTGGCATTCAAACATTGTCTGGTTCTGGAAAATTTCTTAAGTCAGATTAGGCAATAAAGACATTAATTCTTGTCATTTGCTTCATTTCTGATCCTGAGCTCTTATAATGATGTATCCCTCACCCGTTGGTACAGTATAACATTGCATAATCAGCAAGGTTTTCCAATGTTTACAGGGTTTAGGAGGGTACTAGTCCGAGGGGTAAAATTATTCCAGGTTTTACACCCAATGAGGTAGAGAAGAATGTGCGGTAGAATCACTTCTTCAAAAGATAGAATAGTGCAAGGCAGCAATTGAAACAATTTCCTGTCCAGGCATAGCTAGACTTTTATCTGGGAGGGGATAGGGGCACAAGGAGCCAAATTTTCCAATTAGACTATAGAATGCAAATGCTACTACTGTACCGAGTCTAACCCAAAAAATTCTGTGGGCTCTTTTTGCCAGTATGGAGCTTGTATTGCAAAAAATGTAAGATATTGGATTTTCTATAAGGAAACTTGAAAATATTGGGGATAATTGCAGAGTCTGCATTTTCAATAAGCATATAAGATATGGCGACTAAAAATCGTAGATCTTGTTACATCTAAGTCCTGGGTACTGAGGTGGCATTTAATTACCAGAAAGCCAGAAGGCTTAGTGATTCCTTGCCATCAAATACCTTACCTGCTTTCAAATTGACAGTGTTTGAACGATTTTTCTTTTCATTTTAGGCACAGAATTTTTGCAATTTTACTGCTGGTGACATCAAATGACCTTTGACCTCTATGAAAAACAATAGGCTTCTTTCTCTCAACATGTCAAATCTATATACCGAATATAAAGAGTAACGGTCACTCTTACCTGGAGATATCGTGTTTACAAGCCATTTTTCGGTGTTTTTGCAATTTTACCCCAGGTGACCTCAAATGATCTTTGACCTATACCAAAAAAAAATAGGCTTCTTTCTCTCAACATGTCAAATCTATATACCTAACATGAAGATTATCAGTCACTCCTATCTGAAGATATCTTTACAAGCCATTTTCCAAGTTTTCCCAATTTTACTGCTGGTGACCTCCAATGACCTTTGACCTCTACCAAAAACAATTGGCTTCTTTCTCTCAACATGTCAGATCTATATACGTAACAAAAAGATCATCAGTCACTTCTATCTGAAGATATCATGTTAACAAGCCATTTTCGAAGTTTTCGCAATGTTACCGCTGGTGACCTCAAATGACTTTTGACCTCTACCAAAAACAGTAGCGTTCTTCCTCTCAACATGACAAATCTAAATACCAAATATAGAGAGGTATCGGTCACTCCTATCTGAAGACATCATGTTTACAAGCCATTTTCAGTGTTTTCCCTTTTTTATTATTGGTGACCTTTAATGACCTTTGACCTCTACCAAACACAATACGGTTCTTCCTGTCAACATGAAAAATTTAAATAACAATTAAAAGATGTGTCGGTCACTTCTATCTGAAGATATCATGTTTACAAGCCATTTTGGAAGTTTTTGCAATTTCACTGCTCACGACCTCAATAACCTTTGACCTCTGCATAACACAATAGGCTTCTTTCTCTGAACATGAGAAATCTATATACCAAATATGAAGAGTATTGGTCACTCCTATCTGAAGATATCATGTTTACAAGCCATTTTGGAAGTTTTTGCAATTTTACTGCTCGCGACCTCAATAACCTTTGACCTCTGCAAAACACAACAGGCTTCTTTCTCTGAACATGAAAAATCTATATACCAAATATGAAGAGTATTGTTCACTCCTATCTGAAGATATTGTGTTTAAAAGCCATGTTCTGTGTTTTTGCAGTTTTACCGCTGGTGACCTCAAATGACCTTTGACCTCTACCAAAAACAATAGGCTTCTTTCTCTTGACATGTCAAATCTATATACCAAGTATGAAAGGTGTCAATCACTCCTATCCAAAGATATCTTGTTTACAAGCCATTTTCGTCTTTTTCGCAATTTTACCGCTGGTGACCTCAAATGACCTTTGACCTCTACCAATTAATAGGGTTCTTCCTCTCAACATGACAACCTATATACCAAATATGAAAAGTGTCGGACATTCCTACCTTAAGATATCGTGTTTACAAGCGTCAGAAACACACACGCATACACAGGGCATACACGTATTCAATGCCTTACGGGGTACACAGAACTGTTCCCCGTAAGGAATTGGTCGGAATCCCCCTTACCGTTCATGTCACGGGGCACATGAATGTCGCCGCACACACATACACACACGACATCACCATCGCATAGATTCCTTGCCTGCCTATGGCAACAAATCAAAAATGCTTCTGAAACTTTGCTGTCTGTGTTTTAGCAGTTTAGGCAAATATTTCAAAAGCCTATATTAAAGAAAATTTAGAAAAACTGCACTGTAGCAGCTCTAACAAGGTTATCAGACTGATTTTTGAGCACACTTTTAATATATTAAGGTTTTGCAGGCAGGAAATTTGGCTTTTTTTAAAAAATTAATTACAAATATGGCACTGTTATTGGAAAGAATTTGGCATTTTTATGAAGGAACAGTCGAAATGTGTGCAATTCTGTCCAACAGAGATGTCAGTTCACTGAGCTTTTTGCAATGACAGTGGTCAAAACCAGACTTTCCTCAAAGGGAAAATGAGCTTCTACTACAATACCTAACATTCCAGGGCAAGTGCACCCATGACATCAGAATCTACAATCCTCGACAAAAATGATGGGACAAAACAAGCAAAACCAGCAAACAGCAAACACCATCCCCCCACTCTCCCATTCAATGTTGCGGCAGCCCAAGGCGTCCTGAAACTTCAACATTGATACGGGGAGCGGGGTTTGTCCCATGTACTTTTGTCGAGGATTGTCGGAAGCCTGTACAAAGGTATAGGACTTTCCAAATTTTCGTTTTAAATGCTCTGAAATGAGTATAGTTGCCTTTTTACTTTTCAAGCTACAGGAAAGTAGTAACAGTTGAATTTGTCCGACCAGTATACTGGCGTGTAAGATTAGCGATGGGATGGGGGCCCGAATAAAGATTTGTCTTCCTCAAGTAGCTCATACGAGGAAGGGGGAGGGGGAGATAGTACTTTGCCTGGTGAGAGATTTAATTTACTTTAAAAATTTCATGTACTGTAAGGGGGAAAAAACAAAGAAGTTTTTCCAACTTATTTTTTCGTGTTAGGGGTTGGGGGTAACATATTTCACAATATACCGAACGGTTAACCACAAAATTCTCTCTTTTTTCGCATAAATAAACATTGAATAATGATTTGAACTACAATCTGGTTAAAGACGAAATTATATGTAAGCATAAGGGGTAGTGAACGTGACAATTAACGTCAAGATTTCTCAAAAATGAAACGGTTAACCATTTTTGCACAATGAAAGTTCCCTATAAATAGAGAGATCTTCTATTTGCACGATAAACCCTCGACAGTCATTGAAATAGTGTGTAGGTCAATGGTTAATCGTGTTGAGGTCAACGGTAAACCGTGGCGCTAATTAAATATTCTTAGTAATGGGGAGCAGTGACGAGTTCTACATAGGGATAACGAATAAATTAGGCATTATAAAGCCTACTTTCGGAGCTTTCTGTAGCAGTTCGGTTTCAAAAATTTAAAACGCCGCGTTTGTCCTGTATTTTATCTGCAATATGTGTTCCCCCCTCCCCTCAAGGTTGTTTTGATCTGCCTCCCTCCCCATGAAATATTTCTGGCTTGAAAGCTACCCCTCCCCCTCCCTTCGGTACCCTGCGCCAACGGGTCTTCTGAATAGGTAAAGGCAAAATAAACGACGTTAAACCAGCCATGGGTACCTTATTTTGATCACTTCCCGGTCCTAATTAGAAAAACCGAATATGGACAGAAGTCCGCAATGCGTGATAAGTTACATTTCTTCCCCGTGAAACACTTAAAAGCCGCTTTTATTGTCTTGTCATGTAGCAATTGTTCTTCATAATGCTAACACCGTGACATCTGTCTTCTCATCACTCCTTTCAAAGTACACAAACTTTATTCACCAGCTGTCATTACATTGCCCATGACCGAAAACTTCTTCATATACATTTGTACAGGCTTCCGACAATCCTCGACAAAAATGATGGGACAAAACAAGCAAAGCAAGCAATGTATGGAACACCATCCCCCCACTCCCCCATTCAATGCTGCGGCAGCCCAAGGCGTCCTGAAACTTCAACATCGATACGGGGAGCGGGGTTTGTCCCATGTACTTTTGTCAAGGATTGTAGAACTCCGGCATATCTAGTCTCAGGAAGAGATTCTGACATGACAAAACACCAGAGGACACCGCAACTATCCTTAAGTCTGTGATCACAGACTCCGCTAAGGAACACTACAAAACTCAGATACTGAGACGGAACAATTTTGTGAAGAAAAAACCTAAGTATTAGAGAACTAGATACAGTAAATCTATAAAATGGGTTAAAGCCACAGCATGACCAATACAGCTCACTTAGTCTCATCATCAATGCTGGGTTAATATGATTATATATGATTATGATGATATCATCCTCCACAAAAATACATGGGAAAACAAACCCTGCTCCCAGCATCAGTGTTGAAGTTCCAGGATGTCTTGGGCTGCCACAACATTGAATGGAGGAGCAGGGAGATGGTACTCCATTCATTGCTTGTTTTGCTTGCTTTGTCCCATCATACATCGAGGAATGTAGCTCCCATTTATCAACATCGCTCGATTATACAAAGTTTCTTTAGTTAATTTGTTAGTTAAAACATTCTGATCTAACCTAGTAGCATCTAATGTTTATATATAGCTACACCCACCAATTGCTCAATTTGTGGAGGGGGTGGTATTTGAGATATTGACCTCCAAAATTAAAAAACAAGGAGATATCAAGCACATCTACTGTCCTGAATCACACTGTTACCACGTCACTTGGTTGAGCATTTTTTAAATTTGTATAATATGTGCCAGTCAGTACTAAGAAGGTTTGGTACTTCATTCCCTTTGTGAACCAAAAGTCGGCAAGTATCTGCCTCATACTACATACACTGTGTCCGGCACATGCTTGTATTGGATGGATGCCTCAGGCAATCCAGGTTGTCATGCTAGTTGGTCACAAAACAGTGGGTGAGTGGTACAATTTTTAACAGGTTTATTTGCTGGTTGCAGAGCAAAAGGGTTTCTTTTCATGGTAAATTACAGAAGTTTTATTAATTGTTTGTTTTCTTTTTAATTCAGTAAACTGTATCTTAGGTTAAAATAAAAACAGGAGAAGACAACATTCGGCCTTGTTTGTTTTGTAGAAGTTAGAAATGCTTGTTACCCTAACAATAGTGCATCCGTTGCAGATGACTGAAGCTCAGACGAAGTGCATTGGAAAACAAATGTAGCTGTGCTCTAATATATACCTGAGCTGCTGAAAAAGTCGCAATCCAGTAAGAAGCCATGGCAAGTCTATCTGCTGATAGACTGGCTGAGACATTAGATATGTACCATTTAACTTAAGAAGTATATTGAGCCTGGAGATATGTAACAATAACCATCTCATGCGTGTGTGCAGCATTAACAGCTGTTAATTATGTACACTCTGGCAACAGATGTGCATCAAAACATACATCATAAAAGCTACTGGGAACTGACACATACAAGTACACTGCACACAGCACAAGGTCTGCAGCAAAATCGGATTCTAAACATTCGATGTTCCAATGGAATTCAGTCGTCAAATGGTTGGAAAAAAAACTGAAATAAAATAGATGTGTTAATATGCAAATTCTGTGAGATATCATTTAAGTTCTATTAAAAGTTTGAAAATGAAGAGAGCACCTGCTCTCCCTAGCTTACACCAGTCTATTTTTTCTCACTCACTATTATGATGACACTTCAGGGTATTCCAGAGGGTAATACTGAAATTTTTGAAAAATAAGTACATAATTTATCAGCAAAACCCTTTTTTCTCTGAAAGCCAAATCTGTGGGTGAAACAACCTTGTAAACAAAAGAGGAACACACCCAAAAGTTACTTTACCTGTACAATTGCTACACCGATAAATAAAAGGAGTAATGCAAACCACTGCATGCGGGCCAGTCTCTTCCCCAATAATACAACACAAAATAGGGCAGTGGTTAAAATCTTCAGTTGATAAGAAACCTAAAATGAGAAAAGGATGACATAAAAAATTACTAGACAACAAAAGAGAGCAAAATTATGTTCTTTACTTAATACCTGCATATTACTACCTCATTCAGGACCACATTGTTTGGTCTAGTGATGGGGCATCCGCCTTTTATGCAGAAGGCCCGGGTTTGATTCCCAGGTCGAGTCATACCAAAGACTTAACAAAATGGAATGTACTGCCATTGTGTGTGAGGCTCAGCATAAGCAATGGAGTAGGTAGAACAAGCCAGTGAGCCACAACTGGAAAAAAGGCTGTGACCGGCTCAACTTGAATCAATAGGTTGGAAACTGGACAGTAAAACTCCATCTAACGAACTAACTAACTAACTAATTAACTTACTACACAACAAAATTAAAGCTTATTCATCACCCAAGAGAGTTCCAATTGTCCCAACATACTTAATTCTGGCCCCTCCTACAACTGTCTAAAACTCATCCTCATCCAGACCATTTTTTTTTAATTCAGGGCACACCTTGGTGAGTATGTAAGGCCCTAAGTAAAATCAGAACCCTCAAAGTGCATGCTGTGTAATATGAGCTTCTCTGCACTGTTTTGAATTTTGATGTCAATCACAGAGCTGTAACAATTGAAATTATGTCGAGTACTGGTAAAGAAAAGTTCTAGTTTGGGGTGACTGCCTCTAAAGAATGCAATTTAACAGATGTACTGGTATTACTAATGCCCCTCATTGATAAATTTAGAACTGCCACACTGTACATCTTCCATTAAGTTTATGAGCAAAAGTTGTCATCCCAAACTAAGAGTATTTTGAAAGAAAGGCTAAATTTCATAGTTTTCTTTCTATTACTTCTCAATTAAAAAGTATCTTCATGATATTTTAGAACTTTCATACAGCAAATTCAAGGCAAATCAAACAGTTATTCCTTGATAATATTACAATTGAGGAAAGGAAATAAAGAATATTGTCACATGATTCTCAAGAGCCAAACACAAAATAAGATAATCAGGCCTCGATTTTCAGAGACATTTAAGGTTGTCCTTCGGGCAACCATTTCACTAATTTTAGTTGTCCACAAGGAAATTTGGTTGTCCAAAACATTTTGTGCACAATTACAAAATAGTTATTGTGTTCATGTATTTTTGGTCTTGAAGAATAAAAAGATGTGATGTTTGAGAGGCAGAACTCTAGAAGTCTTGTATATTGTATGATGGAAAAAGGAGAAAGAGTTGATCAGTCAGCACTCAGCTGTGTACTTCTTCAATCAGAGAGAAAAAGTGGTTGTCCATAGGACAACCAACCCTTAACTTTTGGTTGTCCATATGAAATTTTAGTTGTCCCGGACGATCGGACAACCATGAAAATCGAGCCCTGATAATCTATTACCCGAGATCAAGTCAGAGTGACTGCATTTTCACTTTATTAAGGGAGATGCAGTCACCCCAACTTTAAAGGACCAATCCTCTCATCCCAAACTACAATTCTTGTAGGGGTTAACTGAAATTCTCACTTGGTTCAGCTTTTTGATTGACAGCTACTTCAAACAATGCAGAGTACCAAAGCTGATATTACACAGCATGAACTGTACTGAAAGTGTGTTGATTAATGATTATACACATTTAGCTTTTCTATACCCACCCTTAAGGCAATAAACTGAAATTTTGTCTGGATGAGGATAAATTTCAGATGATTGTGGGAGGGCTTAAGTAAGAAGGTTAGGAGAATTTTTACTGTTTGGGGGTGAAAGAATTGGTCCAATAAGTATATTGTTGTGTTACATGGTTGGCTCTTCAGAGTCTTGTGACAGAATTTTCTTTTTTCCTCAAATGTAAAATTTTCTTAAAGTTACTGCTACTACTTGGTTTACCTTAAATATAAATTTTTAAAAATCCTTAAATATTATAATCGATACTTTGAAGACAAATATGAGGAAAACTGCAAGACTTAGCCGTTGCTTTTAAAAAAGTTTGGGGGTAACAGTTACTGCTCTTGTCCTTGAAAGGGTTCTTTATCTCGACAAAAAATATGACTCCAAGATCAAATTTTAAAGTAGACTTTAAAGAGAGATGAAACCTTTAAAAGGAAATATTGTGTTTAAAATGCTCCAACATTGCATTAAACGTAAATAGCTCTAATCATTTTCAACTCATTTGGTCTCAACAATAAACCCCAGCAAAAGCTTCATCTCCTGAAAGTATTATGCTCAAGAAGAGTTATGGAAGTTGCATCATTTGAAATGTTGAGAGTTTGGGTGAACAAATTATTCTTGAGCAACAAACAACTGAATTTCTATCTGACGGAAACTTGTTTCTTGAAAAGAAGGCCACCATACTGCCTTATTTGTAATTATTTATCACTCTTTCCAATTAATATTGGTTTTAAAAGGATGAAATTTCCTTGTTAAACAAATACAATATTTCCCTTTAATCTGTATGTATTTATGAGTGACACATCAATTTGAGGTAACAGGTGAGTTCATTAGAAGGTCTGGGGGAGATGCTAAAGTAAAAAATTAAGGAAACCTTTAATTCCTTCTTTTTTTTTTTGAAATGCTAAATGAAACATATGATGAAATGTGGTGATTATTAAATCCTTTAGCAATCTTTTAACTAGAAAAAATTAAGAATGAGACAATTTGAAAATTTATTTCTAGAAAAATTTAGTTTGATAAATGGTCAAACACAGAAATTTTCTCTGCAAATTTTGAAGTCAATAAACTTTGTTTCTAGATAATCCCTTTAAAGGTTCCAGAGAACACATTTAAGCCGTGCACCCATTTGAGTTAAAAGTGGTTGATCACTCCTTCATTGCCTCAGACAAAATGGCACCATTGTTTTTTAAACTGGCTTGTCATTTTGTTACACACGGTATATGCCATACTACACAAACACCAGCTAATCTAAGGTCACTTGATCTACCCATTGTGTTCACAAAACAAACTGATCTAGTGTTGTTTATCTAGTCTACTCCAGTTGGTAGATCAAAATCAGTGCATCTTGATTTGGTAGATCAAAATCAGTGCATCTTGATTTGGTAGATCAAAATCAGTGCATCTTGATCTTGAATGAGTGTTTTTGATCTGTATTCCCATTAGGAATTAATCTACTGCAAGCAGTAGATCAAGATCCACAATGCTGGCTAAAATAAGAACACAGCTTTAATTTCTACACAGATGAATTCGATCAGCACTTGTGTTTAGTGACTGTAGGTAGCCATAAGTGGGGTCCATCATGCTTAAATCATTTTCATATATTGTCTACATGAATTTCAAACCCTCATATTCAGTGAAATTGAAGGAATTAAGATACAATTTAGTGTGCAACCATCCATGATACAGGTACACGAGGGAATTGAGAGATAAAAGGTGACAGACCCCAGTTATGGCCAACTACAAAACCACACCATCACTTGCTGTCCAGATTCATCTATACACGATCATTTCTTTACATGACTTACCTGGAATGTAGCAGCACTTAGATTAGATACAGCAACAAACAAAAGGTTGTTCTGAATGGTGTAGATAAAGGACGGAATGGCCATCTTCATTGTATCTTTGCCCTCTGTCACAATATTATGGTATAAATAACTGACAAATTCCTTTACATTGCCATTTTTTTGAAATAAAATGATGATTAGACATGTGGTCATCTTTACAAATTCTGTCACGACAACTGCGGTTGTAGAATAATACAGGCTTCCTTTCAAAGTCCTTGTATATCTCATTGTCAGGATGAGGGAAGCATTTTGAAGAACTAGGAGTACTAAGCTGATGTACTTGATGTTAAACATTGGAGGTTTCTCTGTTGACAAGAATGAAAACAAGGCTGTAAGCATGAATTCCAATACATGTTTTAAAAAAACCATCAAAAACTTGTTTGTCTACTCGTTTTTGTTGTTAATCAATTAATGTTAATATCTGGCATTTTTTTTACATGCATTGCCATTTCTTCCATTACAAGTGGTTTACTGTGTCATACAGTGCAACACTTTTTGCACTAAGGCTCAAAATGGATGTGGGAAATTGATCCTTCCACAAATTTGTGTGTGATACTCCACCTAACACTGGAGTAAGAAAACAAATCGAGGGACCCACAACTGGTATAGATGAATCAGAAGAGCCCTTGTTTTTAATAGTGAGTGTAGGCAGACATTAGTGCGGTTCACCAGCCTTAAATTGTCATCATTTGTTGTCTATATGAATTTCCAACCCTCACGTGCAAAGAAAATTGACGGAATCAAGATAAAATTTAGTATACAATCATCCACGTTACAGGTTATTAAGAAGTCGAAAGATAAAAAGGTAATAGATACCAGTTATAGCAGACTAAAATTAGACCATCACTTGCTGTCCGAATTTGTCTATAAAAGGCTACCAGCACCACAGATACAACTACTGTAGAACGTTTAGCTATGGTGTTAAACTCTGACGAATCACACCAAATCAATCAAACCATCTACATTTTCGTTTTGTTTTTTTGGGGGGGGGGAGGGGGGATTAGATAGTATACAGAGTAGGATATTTCCTGCAAAAATTGTTTTTTGAAATTGTGCAACTCAGCATCAACAGTGTACCATACAGCAACTGTGAACTGCACAACGATTAGCAAAGAATTTATACAACAGTCCAGAAACAGTTGAAAAGCTGATCATCATTGTTGGTGACTTCTTGAAAAAAGCTTGTCAGTTCACACATCACAGTGTACAGTTCACACATGACATAACATGTGAGGCTTCACCTGAAGTAAAGTCTTCCTCAATCCAATGGTTGGAGATTGCACAGGCCTGGTTTTACCTACCCCCTGAGCGGACTCAGTTTGTTCAGCCCCATTAAGGCTTCACACACAACCGTCCGCCAAAGCGAAGAGGCCTGCGTCCAATTTTAGACACAAACTTCATTACCATAATACTGTATGACTTATTCATATCTCCCTCATTATTCATGTTATTGTTTTAGGCCAGTGTGTACTCTTGTAGTCGTTAACTGAAGGATGAGATTGAAACCTGATTCAATTATAACTGTGTTGCAGAACCACCTGTCCAGTAGGTACTACCAGGAAGTGTGCTTTACGATGTCACACCAACTCTGTGGGTGGGATGGGCTACTGCATGATTTAAACAGGACCAGATGTTCACTCTTGTGAATATTCACTAACACTGAACCAATCTTGAGGTCACATATTTTTAGATGATTATCCAAAGAAATCGGTTCGATGTTCATTTTGGCAGACTGTGAGGATATGACTGAATAAGGAATATGCCCACAGTCTGCTATGTAGGCAAGGTTTTACCAGGAGACTCACAGTGTTTATCCATTATGTGACCTTACAAAGGCAATAATTGTTTGTTGGATATACCCACAACTTTTAAGTTGGGCGAATCATCCAGTTGCACAACAAAAGCAATTACAGTACTTGCAGCACAAATATCCTGCACTAATTGTCAAAAGGAATCCCACAAAAATTGTAGCACAAAACATCCTGCTGAACTTGAACTAGAAAGCCAACAGGCTTAGTGATTCCTTGCCGTATGATATATCATAGCAAACATGGAAACAAACATGACATGCATGAGATCCCATACAATTATCCTACTTAATTGAGATATAATACTAGTAGGGTCAAACTTTTTGACCTCATGTGACCCAAAATGACCTTTTGTCCCCTTAAAAACAATAGTGATCACCTTACCAACACGTCCATCAACATGAGTAATTCAAAATTAAGCTTAGTACAGAATGAGTATGGAAGTACTACCACCATGGTATGAGATCCCTCACAGTTATCCCCCTAAAAATATTATGTCTACAAAGTTTGATCTAACTGTCACCTCAAACCTTTGATCTCCACACACAAGAGGAATTTCTCACACAGCTTTAATATTCCAGAAAACTGTCTCATTACTTGATAAAGCGGTATTTTGAAACCATTTTTATCAAAAGTTTGGTCAATGGGGACAGCTCTCCATTCTGAAGTCTCTATGTTCCGATGCCTCTATGTTAAAGAAAAAGTCTGCATTGAGGTTAGTGTTTAAACAAGCCCTCATCGACACACTCTCCTACAAGCATTGGATCAAATACTGTGTTCTCACATACCCCGCGCTCGAGGTAACACTGTATTTCCTCACCCTCGAGTAACGTGGGAACGCGGGTTAACGCGGGGTCGGTGTTTAAATTTCAATCCACCTCAAATCGCAGGGTTAAGCAGTTTTAAACATCGTGTTTGTTTTAATTAAGCAAGGTCACAGGTATTTACAGCACTGATGACAGGTATTTTCTTACATTTTGCTGTAATCGGTGTGTGAAATATTTGGTCTCGTTACTATGGTAACACTATCCAATCAACGAAACACTGGAGTACGTGAGAACACAGACTGGAAAACATGGGGTTAGCCCGTGGTTTTGTCTGATTGTAAACACGAGTTAACACTGGGTGTTGCGGGGTATGTGAGACTAAGCCTAAAGAGACATCTGAACAGAGATGTGTAACCTTGGCTATTACTGACGGCAATTTTTGCTTTATGGGGGAAATGCCCCACCCATTGTCTATGGTATCCTTTGCAAATTAACAAAAGCAGATATCCCTATTAATCCATAATTTAACAAGACTTTTAATTCGCCTTTGGTCTACTTATACTGTAGGTACAGCATAACATCCAGTACAAGTTTTCCTTGTTTGATACACAGTATACAACTTTATGCTTGCTCTTATTACCTGAACTACTTTTAAATGACAGCAGCAATGCAAAATTAAATCTTAATACTTTTGAAAAGTGTCATAAAGGGTAATCTTGAAGCAATGGTTCTATGCATTAAGCTTTATGGTACACTTTTTTTTTTGGGGCGGGGGGGATAGTGACATGGATAAAAATGAAATGTGAGGCAATTCCCTTTCGATGATGATATTTGACATAGCTATATAATCCTTCACACAGGGGTTACTTTTTTGGTGCGGTTATCCAGATATAAGCAGAGATGAGGCAAGTAGTATGCTCATACATTTTATGCTATCAAAAATTTAAAACAAATTCTAGAATGAAACTAAGTGACAAATAATCACTGTAGAGCATATTGAAACTGTAAAGCAGAAACACCAATCTAGACAGACACCAATGTTTAAAGTTTTGTTCAACAAAATTCCTTATACAAACACACTATTTGTTCAATTCCACCAGCTTCTATGTAAAGGACACTAATTTCTGAAGGGTGTCAATCTACAGTATTTCTAAGATGACTTTCAGTTTAGAAACTTGATCAGTGTACATGAACTTCTCCATCTCCAGACAATGGCTAGGCAAACAACTTTAATTTGTGGTCAGATGAGACAAGATAATGTGGACAGTTATTTTATGCTGGATTTAGCAGAGGTGTGACATTCATGGAAGTCTGACATTTTGACCACAAAAAGAGTACTGAATGCCTGCAGGGAATGGCAGGAAATAGGAGTATATACAAACAATGGGCTGTCATGGTTATGTACTGAGATAAAAAAAAGCTTTCTTCAGAGGGTTTATAAGAGTCAATTAACACCACTTATACAGTAAAAAGCTTAAGTCAGTTGAGCTGTATGTTTGTATAAGGTAATCCTTCAGGACACTGTGGGGATAACTGGCAGTCAACTGTGAAAAATTGGGCGAGATAACTGTGACCAAATGGCAAACAATGGGTCAGTCACTATTTGATTCACTCTATTAGGCAATGACAGTTCATGTGCGCTGAAGGGTATTTGACACCAAATGATCAGTGTAAATTAGGTTCTTTTTTGTAAAACTAACTAACTGTGGTATATCTAATTAATCAATTCCCACTTCCAATTAATGCATGCTTGCATGCACATGTCCTCATGAGGACAGTAGGCACAAGGTTTGTCAAATATTAGCACTTTTTGCCACTAAATTTAATGTTTTCTTCAGGTTTTCTTTAAGGTTATTGAAAAAGCAATGTAGGTATGTTATAAAAGAGATTCTTGTGCATCACACAGAGTACTCTCTGTTCAAAGTTTATACTTATGAAGTTCCATATCAGTCATCAACTTAGTGTGCACAGAAGCATCTTCTAATATTTTCAGACTATGTCCCTAAATGACCCTTATATACAGACTGTTTAAACTCACATGTTCCACATCAGTTTCATGAAAATCTATTTATTTGTGGCTGCAAAATCAGCATACCCATGAGCATTGAAGCATGTATGCCAGCCTGATGAACAGATTTTGCCTTTTAAGATTTTATATTTTGCTCTGCCCACTTTTTCATGTATTAATACTTGGAACTTAATGTAATAACAGGGCACAATTTCCTGCCAGAATCAACATTCTGTACAGTAACTACCATGTGATGTGCCTTTTTGTGCACCTTAGACCTTCCTCCTATGAGTTTGCTTCAGTACTTTACAAATGCATTTTCAAAATTACCTCACTAAAGAATTTACATAGTGAAGTTAATAAACTGTTCCAACAAAATTATATACCCTATGCCTATTACATTACACATGCCAAATTATTCTTACCCTTTCACCCTAAACACTCATGGATATTAACTTCAACAGTTATATACTCTTTTGAGATGTAGTGTTTGCAAGGTGTAGATATTTTGAACTCTGATGACCCCAAATGACCTTTGACATCCAATAAAAACAATAGGGGTCATCTACTCAGTATGGACAATCCACTTAGTAAATATGAGATTCCTGGCAGTTACCTTTCTTGACATATGGTGTTTACAAGTTTTTGAGCTTTTCATCTCTGATGACCCCAAATGACCTTTGACCTCCACCAAAAATAACTGTGATCATCTACTTAATATGGGCAATCCGCCTGCTACGTATGAGATCCCTCACATTTACCCTTCTTGAGATACAGTGTTTACAAGGTTTTGACCTTTTTCCCTCTGGTGACCCCAAATGACCTTTGACCTCCATCAAAAACAATAGGGACCATCTACTCAATATGGACAATCAGCAAGGTAAGTATGAGATTGCTCACATTTTTCCTTCTGGTGATATCGTGTTTACAAGCAATTTCCAAGGTATTTACATTTTGACCTCTGGTGACCCCAAATGACATTTGACCTCTACCAAAAAAAATAGGGACCATCTACTCAATGTGGACAATCTACATGCCAAGTTTGAGATCTCTGGGGGTTACCGTTCTTGAGATATCGTGTTTACAAGCAGGCGTCACACACACACATACACACACACACACACACACACACACATACACACACACGACATCACCATCGCATAGATTCCTTGCCTGCCTTCGGCAAGGAATCAAAAAGGTAATCCCATAAAAAATAGGATAATGCCAGGGAGAGCCCCTACAGTATAATTTTTAAACCAGACCACTGTGAAATGAATAAACCCTGTTGATTGAGCTTAAATCAAAATCCAAGCTTGGGTACAGTGCTTATGTACGGTACTACAGCATATACTCTCTGTGCAGAGTTTCTGCCAGAGGAGGAAAGGTGGATTTTCCCTCCCCCTTCCAGGAAGAGATGGATAAAATCTCCCCCTCCCCTTTTCATTTCCATAAAAATTAGAAAATCATCAACATTTATAATCTTAGTCTTTTTCTTAAAAAGAGGACCCTTTTGCAACTATTTTTGAACTTAAATGAATGGTCTTTGAAACCCTTCAAATTGTACCTCCCACAAAGGCCTTGAGGAAAGCTTTTGTCCCCTGAACCCACTCATAACTTTCTAGGACATCAATTTGGACTTGGGATTTAGCAGTAATAAATCACCCCTCCTCCCCTTTTGTTTCTGGCAGAATCCCTGTTTTGCCTTTTTCAACAGTCACTGAAATATATATAGGGAGTTTAAGGAATCAACATCCACTTGTACAGGACTATGAGAAGAGAAACATTCCAGAATTGGCAGATCTATCTTAGAAAATCTTCACTAAAACTTTGTCGAAGTATTAAGCCTCAGTGATGCATTTAAACATGAAAAAACTCATTCAGTAACCCTTTAAAGTTGCAAACCAACTTAATTAAGAAAGATCCTGAGAAGATATTAGCCGGAGATGTGTGAGAAATCAAGGTCCATTTGAGAATACTTTTCATTTCATTGATGAGACCTACTACGTGGAAAATGGCACTGTCTGCTAAAGTACTGTATTTTCATCCATATATACTAAATTTATGTAAAAAATTGCAAAAAGCCATTAATCTCTCCCACTCATGGCCATTTCAACCACGGTTACCATAACCAAACATTGACTTTAGCAAAAACTATTTCCTGAGAATTTTGCTCAAGACTCACAATTTCCTAAAATTAGGAAATTTCCTGAACTCTTACATCTCTGAAATAGTAATGAAAATCAATGAAACACAAATGAAAAATTTGGTTGGGAAGACAGAAGAAGAAATGTCTTATTTGAAGAAGGGCAAGAGAGGAAGAGGGAGGGAAAGGAAATTTCATATGCTGTACTCTATAATAGAGGCTTTGCAATTACATCACAGATCCAACACGCTTGCAATCATGCCAACTACAAATGCTTCTGCTTTTCTACCCATGTCTGCAGACATTGGTAGAAAAAGTTGGGAAGCTGGGAGGCTCCCTCCTGGAAAGTTTGAGCATTGGAGGGAAATTTTGGCAGTTGCATGGAAAATCCTCAGTACATTAAACTGTTTGGGAGAACTTTGGGAAATATTACCTCCTTCCTGGGAAATAATTTTACTCCTTCCCTGGGAAATAACTTTTTCCACCTGTCTGCAGACCTGTAACACTGAACTGCACACTATGTTTTGGACTACTGTACTTAAATTTACATAGTTTGCATTTCTCCTACAGTACCTCATTGCATAGTAACAGCTACAAACTCCTTTCAAAAAAATAATTGAATCCATTGTTGAATTATATTTGTCTAAGCAGCACAAATGGCAACTATTCATGCCAAATGAGCTTATTTACAGGGCAATTGCATGAATGCCTCTAAAGAGAGTAGAATAGAAGCACACAAAAGAACAAATGAAACCTTAATAGAAATTTTTTTTTCTCCAAAAGTTGGTGCCATTGGTATGGGCACTGCCAGAGATACGCAGTATGTCTCCCACACTTATAACATTTTAGTTGTAAGAGCCCTTCAAAACACCATACTGTACTTCTGACACTGGTGTGACCAGGGTCTTTGATTTTGGGTGGTCAACCTCAGGGCCTGATTGCCCTGTACCTGGGGAGGGGTACATTGAGAGGGGATTCCCCTCTCAACAGACAATACTTTTAGACAGGCATTCCTCAGCCCAAACTACAATTTTACCCATAGTCTACTGAAATTATCAAATGGAATAGCTCTTTGATTGACATCAAATAAAAATGCAAAGCATGCACGTGCACATAGCATAAACTGAGAGTTTTCTGACTACACATAAGGGTCTTGCATACTCAGCTGAGGAATGGGTATGAACTGAAGAAATTAACTACAGCAGGACTGGTTTTGGAAAAAGGATGAGTTTAAAGAGAAATATTCCGTTTGTTTTGCTGGAAAAATTAATCCTTTTAAAACTACTATTTAATGACACAGGGTGATAGATTATCAAAAATAAGGCAGTATGGTAGCCTTTTTCTCAAGAGAAGTTTCCCACATATAGAAATTCAGTTGTTTGTTGCTCAAGAATAATTTGTTCACCCAAACTTTCAATGATGCAATGTCCATGGCTCTTCTTGCGCATAGTATTTTGAAGAGATGATATCTATTGCTGGGGTTTATGATTAGGAGTGAGTTGTTGGATAGCGTCTGAGCAATTTCCTTTGTACTCTTTGCTGGAGCATTTTAAACAAAACACTCCCCTTTAAGAGCTCTGTGGGAGGTTCTACAGTACAGTATCTACAGTTTCCAATTTTTCACTTTTACCAGGACCCTTCTCCGACATGCTGACAGCCTGAGCTGGAAACACTCAGGCACCTTGGTATAAGTAGCTTTCTGGCCAGGCCTTCAGTACAATACCTGATTGGAAGGTTACTGCAGTAATTCTCATTCTTTGAGTTACAATAAGGAAAGCAAAACCGCAAAAGGAGGGCTATGGTTGGTAGGGATGCACCGGATATCCGGTCCGGCCGGATTATCCGGCCGGATAGTGAAAAATTATCTGGTTCTGGTTCCGGCCGGATTTTTTTTAAATCCGGCCGGAACCGGATTTTCTGTAAACTTGGGTAGCATTATGTACATGATCTGAGTTAAAACAAACAGGAAAACTGCAGTAACTGTCTCAGAATTAATTTAAAGTTCATAAATTATAGCTTGTCAGTGCATGTTACAGTATGTAACATTTGAACACCTTTATTTAACCCTTAAAAGTGACTGAACCAAACAGGCAACAAAGTCATAAAAGTAACTGATTTACATGTACATGTTACAAATATGATTTCAAATTTCTCCAGCTGTGAGAAATAAACTGAATTGATGAAAAGACCTTTCATGCAATTTAAATAAGTCTACTGCAGTGCACAGTAGTACTGTACAAAATGGATAATCCACATTACAGTTGTACCTGAGTCACATCATTCAAGGCAGTGTATCAGTTTAATTCCATTGGGTTGTCTATAAAATATACACTTGAACACTTCACTTTACTTTTCTTTACTTTTTAACACTTACTTGCCCATTAAAGTTGTGTAGTACAAGCAGGAAATGTGTTTCATCTTGAATTTCAGAAGATATTATTCATTACAAATTACAGTTGCCTATGGGGTCAATATTAATGTTTTCTGTCCCTAATAATTCATCACACACACTTAAGTATACACAATATGATTAATGTTCAACCGATCATCTGTTAAGTAATTGACATCTAGCCGATTATTCCGTCATTGGTAAATGATCGGCATTGGTAAATTTCTGCCATTCAACCGATCATTGCCACCGATTATTAGCAAACTGGAAAAAAGGGGCTAAATATACTTGAAAAAGGGCTCTTAGTTTCGTTAAAATCCCTGTAAATACTCAATCCATTAACTTCCTGCCAAAACGAGATGCATTGATAATCACAAACGTATAAATTTAACCGGCCTGCCATGGGAATAATTGTTTGATATTTTCTGCTATAACCCATTTGTTTTACCTGAAATTAGATTTAGAATTGCATTCAAGGTGTATTCCTTGCTGTCTCTCAGAAAGCGCCGCGTAAGTTGCTGTACAAACTGTTCTGCACAATATGCATAGAACAGACTGGCTTATATAGCCAGCTAGCAAAGCCGGGCGAGTTCCATGCTAAATTCACATAGCAACGGCACCACAAATATCTGCCTATGTGGATTATGTGGGGATCTGACTTTCTTGCATTTCAGTTGCAGATTCTTTTTAAACAAGACATAAGTTTGGGAAGAGAACTGCTAAAAATATACAGGGATATTTATATCTGAAAGGAACCATAAGATACATTAATCGGGTGCAATTGTTTTGCTGCCCAAAACTGCTAAGATTATTATGATTGCTCTACATGGGGTCGGTTAAGACGGGAGCTCGAGAGTTGTAGCTACAGTACATTAAAGCAACTACAATCCAGTACAGTAAAAGAATAGAAATGTCCCGACATGATTGGGGGATGAAAACTAGACAGAGCATGATGTTGGCCTTAGAACTAAATTATCAAAGGGCATATGACATCCACTGCAAACAATTCTATTGTATTAGCAGTTGATTTGTATCTTCACTTTTGAATTGTAAATATTACCCCTATAAAAATGATATTCCGTTGGTGAAACGAACGGAACTATTCCCAGTATTTTCTATCCTAAACTGGTCATGATATACACGATGTGCACGAAGCAAGGAACACATACTATAGAGACAAACATATGATTTCCCTCTTTCTTATAATCGGTAATTGGCATCGGGCCAATTGTTTAATTAATTAATCAGTAATTGGGTATTACCAATTATAGCATAATCGGTGGACCACTAAATATGTTATCAAACATACAGTACAGTATAATACGTAATGTCAAAATGTGTGACATACAGTATCTCTGCCAAAAAAATTATTAATGATAAATGTGCTTCAGTTTTTTGAGATCATGGCATGTTTAAATACTAGAAATGGTGTATAAAACAATGGTGCAGTGCATAGTTAAAAACCTTAACCCTTGTCTTTTTAAAGTACATATGAGCTTTCCATTCAGTAATCACTATCCAAGGACTCTCTTTGCCAAGTATTACTAGTCTTCATAATTTGTACAATATTTTGAACAAGTGGTGATGTACTCTAGTTCAAAAAGAACAAAGTGACATGCAAAACAACTTTCAAGATTCCCTCAGGAGTTTTCTCTACAAATACTCACTTAGAGAGGGAAAATACAAAGAGCTCTTACTTGCCCTGCTTTGCAACAGTTTTGCTGTACTTCTGCAGGAACAGTTTTTCATGCCTATTTTCTACTATATGGCAATTTTGGTTAAAAAATAAGTTAAATACACTTGTACCGTACAACACTTGAAGACAAATTTATAGACATTTCCCATTAGTCCTTTACAAACATTACATCACAAAGCAGAAAACTCCTATCCCAGGGTTTCTCTGCTTTTCTGAATTTCACATTATTCATCTGCATTGCAAAAATCCGGTTCCGGCCAGAAAAAATCCGGCCGGATTTCAAGTTGGTTCCGGCAAAATCCGGTTCCGGCCGGATCCAAAATTTTGGTTCCGGTGCATCCCTAATGGTTGGTGGGTTCTGACAAAAATCTTCCAGTGGACCCTTCTTCTTCACAGTTTTGATAGGATACTATAGTTCTCCAGTACTAAAAAGGGAAAACCCCTATGTATTCACCTCAAATTTTGCAAACAATCACAGAGAATCAGAGAGAAGCCAGTTGAAAATACGCCTGACTCTTCAGAAAAAAAGATCATGATTATGTTGAGGCAGTGATGTTTGTTGTGAGTAGACCCAACAGTGGATTACACACAAAGGGAGATTAGACCATTTTGTTTTCTTCGTGTTCAATATCACTGTTTGATTTATGTGACAGACATCACACAAATACAAGTTCAGGCTATCAGATTTCATGGGAACGATTGTTCCCCCATCGTGTGGTGTCCCGTGGTGATGAAATCACTGAACCCCAAAACTGGTTACCACCAATCAGTCAACACCCATGCATTTTTTACCAGAACCCAAAAGTGGGTTCCCATGGGTTACCGTGGTGAAAAATGATGGCACCTACAAATGGGTTCCCGTGATTTTTGAAATCCAACTGCTTGCAAGTTGACTACGTCACTGAAAATAGACCTTTGCTACCTTTTTGTGTGCATATATGTACATGATAAAAACTTGACACACAACTCATGAATATTAATGAACATGTATTGTTCTACCAAAATATTAGGTCTGCCCCTTATAAGTTGTAGAACTACCAATACCAAATATAAAGCAAAGTATCAGACTTCCTCCTGACTGGGAGGTACCACTACTTTAACATTTTTAAATGACTATGCAACTTAGTAAGCATGACATGATCACAACTTGATACCCATTCCAACAAAGCTAGAGTCTAGACAGGAAGGCTATTCCTTCAGCTTGTGCCTTTTTACTGTACAGTATATTGTTCTGTAATACCACCATACTGCTTTAAACAGCTGAATTAACTCAAGAGATTAGCTTCTCCAAAGAGCAATGAAGAAGCAATGGTTATAAGTGTTTACAAATGATTCAACAAATAGTGGATTAGACAAGATGGCACTACAGTAGTTCTTACTGACCAGTTACAGTAGTACTCAAAGAAAAAAAGGTTCTTGCAATTTAATGGTACTGCTGTAGGCAAAGAAAAAAAAGTTTCGTAACTTTCACTCAAATTGACGAAAGAAACATTGAACCATGGAAAAGTTAACCTTACAGTAATGGCCTGCACACTTTTAATGAGACTTTAAATCTTAATGGGGTATGTATGGAAAAAAACAGAGAATTCAGTACGGAAACAAATAGATCTATTGCTTTAGAGATACATCAGGCTACTCTGAAAAAACAGACAATAAACAGGGTCCTAGTCAAAGAAACAACAGCACTTTCTTGACTTTTACAGTAATCCCCATGAAGTTGGTAACTTACCAATGTTAGTCTTGGCTAGCTTTCCAAACATTATCTAGATATTAAACACAGAATTAAACATAACCTACAGTAGTTACGCTTTAGGCCTTCTTGTTAGTCCAACTTCCACATTAGGATTGTGATCATGTGAAATCACTCATTATTTTATCACAATAATTTGCCATTGTTTAGCAATTAATCTGTATTATAAGTTACTGTATTACCTACAGGCCTAGTTTAAAAGGTGTCAGGACTTGTTCAGTCTACGGCATCTACAATTCTAGCAGTTGAGTCATTTCACAAAACAGATTGCAGTTCCGCCTCCAACTTAGCAGTGCACCAAACACTCTTAACATTAGCACTTTAGTAAGTGTTAATAAACATAGGCTAGCTAAAGGAAACATTTCAGCAGTCAATCTTGAGTGATTCTTATGAAGATAATTCCTGCTTTGATGTGGTAATAGTGCTTAGAGGACAAAGTGAAGATTGCATTTTGAACTGATGGAAAGTGTTGTGTTCTAATTTTGAATCAGTGCCCCAAGTGATCTGAAGTAAATAAGCATGTGTGCATAGGCATGCATACACACACTTAGGTATATTGTTATGCATCATATCGTGTATATGTAGGGATACCCACAATACATACATGTACTGTTCATGTATAGATCATATACATGAGATTAGGGTTGGGCGGTACCATGAAATATCAGTACCACAAAGCACACACAACCGGTACTGTGGTCAGTAACTGGTTCTCAACTCTAGGGTAAGGAAGTTTAGCACGTTGGACCCTAAACTGTGCATGACACCTGTGTAATCCCATGCATTAAATGCAACTGGGTGTATGGGTGTATGAGTTTGATAATTTCTTTTCAGTTTCTACCAAGGAACTGATTTTTTTTGTAAAATATATTACTGATCCACACATCCTAACACAGAATGTTTTAAAATGAGTATTGGTAATTTGTTCGTGAACCAGTAAATTTTTTAAGAACCGTTATTAGTAACACACCAAATATCTTAAGTATTTTAAATAACCTGTACCACTAGTACCGGTATTCACCTCAATACTGGTACTGATACTGCCCAACCTTACATGACATATAATGTACAGTGTTCCAAGTATGAACTTGTTAAGGCCTATTAAAGGCCCAATTCTCTCACCCCAAACAGTACCAATTCTCCTAACCTTCTTACTTAAGCCCCTCCCACAATTTTCTGAAATTCATCCTCATCCAGACACAATCTCAGTTTATTGCTTCCATGTGAGTGTAGAAAAACTCAATTTATAACAAGACACTCTCAGTACCATACATGCTGTGTAATATAAGCTTTGGTACTCTGCATTGTTTGAATTAGCTGTCAATCAAAGAGCTGAGCCAATTGGGAGTTTTGGTACCAGGGTACCAAAACTGTAGTTTGGGGTGAGAGGTTTGGCCCTTTAAGTTCCATTGCCATCAACAACGTGCAACAACATTCATGGTTTCGTTTCGTTTATTGTTTTATCGCTTTTACATATAGACATACACATATAGAGTATAAACTCAACAAAAGAATATAAGGACATATAAAAGCGAAAGGAAGTACACAAAAACCCCAGGGGGCTTGAAAATATGCACTCCCTGAGAGAGAAAAACAACAACAAGCTGACTACTGATAAACACACACACACAAAAAAAACTAATACAGTAGCAAAAAAGGGAGGTTACAATAACATAGCAGAGGTCAAAAAGAAGGGAGAGATCTTTCCCAGCTTGGAAACCCATCCCCCAAACCACACACCCCACCCCACCCTTCCCAGCAACAACCGGCTGCGGTGAACAAAATGCTGAAGAAGAAGATGGCAAAAGATGGCAAAACATGATGCTAAGAAGCCTACGGAATGGATTCAGTGCGTTATATGTGAGATGAAGCCTAGTAGTCTTGAATAAAATGGTGTGAAATGTTTTTCCTGAAGGACTGGATACTTTGTTTGGCTATGACAGAAGACGGGAGGGAATTCCAAAGCCGAATGGCTCGATTACGAAGGCAGTTGTGCTGTAAAGAACTTTGAATAGTGTCCAGGTGTAGGGATGCAGATTGTCGAGTGTTGTGATTATGAACTGAGAAGTTGTGAGAAAAGTAATTTGAAAATTGACTGGGCAGCAGGTCGTGTAGAGAGCGATAGGTGAATGTGGCAATATTGGTATTAAAAATATCAGAGAGTTTCAGAAGGTTTAGTGACTTGAACAAGGAACTGGTATGGTCACGTGGTTTGGAGCAAGTGATGTGACGAATAGCTCTCTTTTGTAAGACATTTAACTTTCCGAAAAGAGTACGACTTGTACTCCACCAGGCAATGGAACAATAGTTAAGATAAGGGTACAGTAGATTAAAGCAAGGTAAATGGAACGAAGAGCATTCTTAGGTACAATATACTAAAGTCTTCCTAACATACCAACCACCTTAGCGATCTGGGACGAAATACTGCATACATGTTCATTCCAAGAAAGCTTAGAATCAATATGAATCCCCAGGAATTTAACATTATCCACACGTTGCAAGCAATTGCCATCAACAGAGATTTGAAAGTTATAACCTTTGTTAAGAATGTCATTATTAAAAACAATAAAGTTCGTTTTTGCAACATTTAAAGAAAGTTTGTTCACAGTAAACCAGTCACGGTAAAGTTTAAGTTCACGGCACACTTGCTCCTCTAGGCGCTGGGGATCAGAGTCACAAAAAAATATATTAGTGTCATCTGCAAACAATACAAGTGAAGCATTCTTGGAAACATTGGCAATATCATTTACATAAATTATAAAAAAGAGAGGTCCAAGGATAGACCCCTGTGGAACACCACATTTTACTTTCTTAAGATCAGAATTAACACCATTGAGGGAAGTAAATTGTTCTCTATCAGAAAGGTAACTTTTGATCCAGTTATTGGACACACCTCTGAAACCATAATGCGATAATTTATTAAGCAGGATACCATGGTCAATTGTATCAAAAGCTTTGGACAAGTCAAGAAAAATTCCAATAGAAGTCTGCCTACAGCCGCGGCTTTGTTTAAGTTATCCAGGGCATCTACGAGAGCGAGTTCTGTTGAACGACCGACGAAAACCGTATTGACAAGTTGAAAGTATGTTATGCTTACTAAGGAATGAATAAATTCTATTGTACATCACTCTTTCTAAGATCTTTGTGAGCAGGGAAGGACTGAAATAGAGGCGGTAATTTACAAACTTATGTTTGTCACCTTTTTGAAACCAGGAATTACTCTAGCTACTTTCAATCTGTCAGGAAAAATACCTTGAGACAGAGAAATATTAAAAATATGGGTAAGAGGTTCGGCTATGTAATGAATTACCCTACGAACAATAGCTGGTCTCAAATCGTCATAACCTGCAGCTTCAGGGGTTTAAACACTCACGTGCAACCTTCAAGAGTTCATTTACGTCAACCGGTGGAAGATATGCAGATTCAACGTTTTGCAGACTAAGATGGTCATTACTACTTTTAGTTGCACATTTTGCATATTATCCATGAAGAGATGGTCCAAGATTTACAAAATATTTGTTGACACAATTTGCGATACTGTGTGGATCGCTTACAACTCTGTCATTCTCCATGAAATATTCAGAAAAGCCTGAATCGTTTTTACCTTTGTGCATAATGTCATTGATATGTTTCCATATAAGTTAATAATTTTTGGCATTACAAAAAATATCATTGTAGTGTTTTCTTTTCGCAATACGCATTACATGATTAAGTTTGTTACGATACTGACGGTAAGTACTCTCATTGTCTTCCGTCGGTGACCTCAAGTATTGTTTATAAAGTTTAGTTTTACGTTTAATGGATACCAAAATTCCTGATGTAATCCAAACTTGTTTTTTCTTCTTCCTTTGTTTCACACTGACAAACGGAAAACAGTTACAGTAGATGCTATTAAACAGGTCGCTAAAAATATTGAAAGAAATGTTTGCGTCATTACATTGATAAACATGATCCCAGTTTACATTGGAAATACGATACACAAAATTCTCGATATTATTAGGACTATAATTCCTAGCAACCTGGGGTGGTATAATCTCATTAGAGAGCATTGTATCAAAATTAAAATTTACAAAGATAGGAAGATGGTCTGTTATATCACTCACTAGAATTCCAGAGGACACTATATTAACCTTACTGTCAATGCTATTTACGTTAGTAAGAACATTAGCGATTAAAGACATGCTAGTATTTGTAATTCTGGTCGGCCTACTAATTGTTGGAACAAAGCCGCAAGAAGACAAGTTGTTAGGAAAGTCGAATGATTCTGGTTTGCATAGGTCAATATTGAAATCACCCATAATGAAGGAATACTTAACCTCTGACGAAATTTTGTATAGGATGTTATACAAACACTCATTGAACAACGATATTTTGCCACTTGGAGGGCGGTATACCACCCCTAAAATAGTTTTATGGCCTTCTGTTTGGTTGCGTAACTCAATGAATATACTCTCTATGTTTTCATTAAAAATAGAAATGTCATCTCGACGATCAAACATGAAGCAATCCCTTATGAATATAGCTACCCCACCCCCCTTTTTGTTTCCACGATGACTCTCCACCATATTAAAACCATCAATTTTAATGAGGGGAGAAATATTGTCACCGAACCAAGTTTCTGTGAACCCTACTGCATCAAAATCACAGTTTAGTAATGAGAGGTAATCAGTAATTGCATCAAAATTTTTATGAAGGCTACGACTATTCATATGAAAGATATTAAAATTACCTCTTTGGAGCTCGTTAAACGAATTAATATTATAGTAAATAGCATTTGCATTATCACTTAGCTCACCGATTTTCTGTCTGTTGTTCAAGACATTTTCACTTAAGTCAAACTCATTTCTGTCATCAATAACATCAGAATCATTAGAAATACCAACAAAAGGAAGCACTGAATCCATTCCGTTATCATAGGTGATGGTGTCATTTGTTGCTGGATTACCCCCTAAAGAACCATTAACAAAAGAAGCACTTTCAATACAAGAAGTGCTAAAAGTAGAAGCCATGAAGAAGACGAAAAGACACAAGAGAATTAAAAAAAAAGAAAAGAAAAGAAAACAACATAGAAGAACAGCTACACAGAATGACGTCCATCTCAAGCTATATGTCCATATATTTGGCGATGTGGTCCATGAACAGGATGAGTCAGGTGAAGACAGAGCTATGCATGACCTGCTTTTGAGGTGGTCGTGAATGACGTGATTACCGTCAATATGGAGATCAGTCACTGTATCACAGGCTGGTTTCTATTGTTAAGGAAAAACGTACTTAGGCGATAAATAGGATTTCCTCTCGATGTAATACAATTAAGCTTTGCAGGATTTGCGATGAATGTATGATGGTTGTAGGCCTTTGGCATACATATAAAAGTACTGTAGTCAGCCATTTTGAAAAACAAACTTATAGTTGCTTTAGGTCATCTAAATTCCTTACTTTCTGAATGATATCGTTTCCGTCTTTGTTTAATAGTGCGAAGATAGTACCATCTTTGGTCCATGCACTGCTAACTCTGGGTAGATCCAACGTTGCTTTAAGTAATTTCTGATTTTCCCTCGTAAGGTCTTCTTTGATCACAATGCCGGTGCCTTTAAGTTTTCTTCGATTTCGAATGACCAAGTCCCGTGTAGAATAAGAGATAAACTTTACAATAATGCCCCTAGCTTTGCCATCTTTTGGCGTTGGGCCAACTCTGTGGGACCGATCAATGTCTGAGTGGTTTATCTCCACACCCAGTTTTTCTTTGGCAAGTGAACAAATCATATTAGTTGTATTCTCGTTAGGTGATTCAGCCAATCCAAATACTCTCAAGCAATTCCTCCTTGAATACTGTTCAAGAGAGTTGAGGTTGGCCTGAAGAGTTTCAGCATGGGAACCGAGCTTTTCTATGGAACGCTTCATCTCACTAATTTCTCTCTCCTTTTTTCGAGGGCTTGCTCTAGATCAAAAATCTTGGATTCCTGTCTCTCCTGTACTTTTTCGAATTTCTTCATTTTTTTCTCAATCACTCTTTCTACACAATCAACGAGCATTTTGTTGAAATCTGCATTTTCCAGCAATTCGGAAAAGATCTCTTTGATGAGATCTTTCGCTTCGCAAGCTGTAGTTATTTTGTCCATCAGCTTTTTGGAAGATCGTGTTGTCATGATGTTTTGAGCCAAGGCACGAAGAGAGATTTAGCGGAATAGGTACGAGTGCTTCGTCCGTGCAGGTTGCTGGTATAGGCTGCTGCACTGTTCTGGCCGCACAAGAATGATCGTTAGATTGTCAGACACTTCACCTTTTTCTGTCTCAATATGTCTCGGTGAACATGATAAATGAAACAAATTCCACACTCATTCGAATATCACCGATATATGGTGCATTGGGTTATCACTTATATCACACTGCTTTCACCATCAACAATATATTAGGGCTGCATGGTCAAGTGGTGAGAACATCGGTCTTGCAGTCATGAGGTTGGAAGTTAGCTTGGTACTTACAGTAGAAGTAGCTATAGGGGGGGTAGATTGCACATGCCCAATTGTTTGAGACAACATTCATGGACTTCAAAATATACAGAAAAATTCCCTCTTTCAGGACAAGAAAACTGCATCTCAATTGCATATTGCATTTGGAAGATACCCAGTTAACCGAGTTGCTCTGTTGAAACACAAGCAATAATGAGAAATAGGCAACAGGCCCAAAAGTCTTAATTCATATCACTTACCAGGCAAAGACTGTTAACTAGGCCTAGGTCCATAGGTAGACCCTACCCAGTTAAAAGGTCCCCAGATTTAAAGTTGAAATTCAAAGTAGGTCTAAGTTGAAACTGTTTTTTGATGGTAAACCTGGATTTTTAGATACTGTGTAAGGATGAAAGATGTTTGGGTGTTAAAACGTAGTTCAACTATCCATGAGAGGTCCTGTCCACAGACCCAGTGGAAATTTGCACTTTGCTTACTTTAGGAGAAATGTAAACACAGGTGCACTCCAGTGTTAACTATAGTACACAGTTCATAGGAAGCCACATTGACCATTATAGTCTGCTGAATTTTGAACTTCCTTCCACCAATCTTCTGAGTTGACTGTAACAGCTGAACTGTATTACAATGTTCTACTTTTATGTTGGATATTGTGACAGTTAAATTGATATTTATATCTTTTGGGCAGGATCAAACTTTACTTAGGTAAAAATTTCTTTGAAAGTCTATTACACTGGATTTTAATAAAAATTGCAACTCAGTTACAGGAACAATTGATGTAGATCCACACACAAGGAAATATTCATTTTGCTGCCCCCCCCAAATACTCAAACAAAATAAAAAAAAAACGAGGCAGAATAAACACAATGTAGCATCATTGTGTACATTGGCAGAGCTACAGTCAACCACAGTGCTGTTTTTCCCCAACTCTTTCATAAAATTCCAAATTCTCTCCAGTAAAAGCTCAATATTTGTAAATATTTGTCTTTAAACTAGAGTAGCTACTAGCTATAGTGTTCGACCGTTTATGCTATAATCGGTAATACCCGATTACCGATTATTTAATTTAACAATCAGCCCAATCACCGATCACTGATTATTGGAAAGAGGGAAGTCACATGTTTGACACTTTAGTACGTGCCCCTTGCTTCGTGCATATCGTATTACCATAACCATTTTAGGGTGGAAAATATTGGGAATAGTTCTGTTCGTTTCACGAATGGGATATCATTTTTGTGGGCGAAATACTGTATTTTCATTTCAAAAGTGAAGATACAAATCAACCCTTAATACTGTCGATGTCACATGCCCTTTGATAATTTAGTTCTAAGGCCAACATCATGCTCTGTCTAGTTTTCATCCTCCAATCATGTTGGAACATTGCATTCTTTTACTGTACTGGGTTGTAGTTGTGTTAATGTACTGTAGCTTCTCTCCCGCTTTTAATAACGAACCCCATGTAAAGCAATCATGATAATCTTAGCAGTTCTGGGCAACCGTATAACATATCATCTTATGGTTTCTTTCCGATATAAATATCCCCGTATATTTTTAGAAGTTCTCGTCCAAAACTTCCGTCTTGTTTAAAAAGAAAGTGCAACTGAAATGCATGAAAGTCTGATCCCCGAAAAATCCACATACCCTGAGATTTGCGATGCCGTTTCTAGGTGAATTAAGCACGGGCTCGCCCGGCTTCGCTAGCCGGCATTACAAGCGAGATCATCACAACACAAACTCAACGGGAAAATTTGTCTCGAGCTGGAGTATTTTCACACACTTAATCACATAGGTGAAGGCGCAAGTTGTGATTGGCTGCCTAGAATCGACCCAATTGAACCAATCACGAAGCAGGGGCCAACTTAAATTTTGCAATGGATCTTTTGCATATGATGTCACAGAGCAAAATATGATGCCTTGTTTGGCAGTAAAAACGGACACGCACGTAAGTCTAGTATATGTGTGGGCCAAGAAGTTTGCTGCAAGAGACCATGTGCATTACTGTTTTCGTTTGCAATGACGTCGTATGACAACATTGCTTAAGTTCTACCGTAAATAACATTATGGAAGGAATGCTGGGAATGCCTTAATTTATGCAAGGCAATGACCACCGAACTTCGCAGGATTCTAGGAGCTAAGTGTACAAAATGTGCACAGATATGTATGCAAAGCTCGGGGATTTGAAAAAACTGCAAACTACTGCAGCTAGATAGCCTTGTACTATGTGTTTTGTGCAGAACAGTTTGTACAGCAACTTACGCGATGCTTTCTGCGAGACAGCAAGGAATACACCTTGAATGCACTTTGCAATCAAATTCTTAGTAATACTACTGGGTTATAGCGGAAAACATCAAACGATCATTCCCATGGCAGGGGTAAAATTTATACGTTTGTGATTATCAATGCACCCCGTTTTGGCGGGAAGTTAAAGGATTGAGTATTTACAGGAATTGTAACAAAATTAAGAGCAAGTTTCAAGTATATTTAGCCCCTTTTTCCAGTTTGCAAATAATCCGTGGTAGTGAGTGGTTGAATGGCAGAATTTTACAGATGCTGAATATTTACCAATAACAGAATAATCGGCCTGATGCAAAATTACTTAACAAATGATCCTTCGCACACTAACTAGCTAAGCTACTGTTGCTCAACCCTTCTGATGTTACCAGTTCAGTTTTTTATTCATCCTGAACAAAATCATGGTGCTCCAGGTGGGTGGACCAGCATGTACATACTGTTCACCTAGCAGGTGAACTGTGTCAGGGATAAATCTTTATAGATAGTTCATCCCCTTAAGGTGTACCTTAAGTCAAATAACTCAAAAATATAAAGAGCATGAAAAGTGAATGCAAACAGTCCAACTCCCATCTTTATCTACATTACTGAGCTGAGACATAAAATGTTGGAAGTAAATTCACTCGAAACAAATTCGTCTATTGGGCAAAGCATATTAATTTGTGACTGTCTAATAATTGCACAACTCACATAAGATGTTTGGTTTCCTTTGAAAGTTAAGAATGTGTTTATGACCTTGAACACTCCTGTTTGCTTCCATTTAGCATACTGCACAGAGAGGGCTTAATTAAAATAATCACTTCAAGAGTAAGAGTGGTACTGTGTCACACCTTGGTATAAGGTGCAGTAACTTTCAGAAAAACAAAGAAAGACAAAGATAGTAATCTGACTTTAAGTTCAACAATGACATCACAAATTATTGTGCTATGTACCATTTTAAATTGAATAAACTTCAACATGTTATATCTCAACTCAGGAATTCCTATGAAGTTTAGGGCTATGAAAGTGTAGTGATTAATCGCTAAACGATCGCATGTGGAATAAACGTTTAATACAAAGCCTCAAGAGATTAATCGCAAAACCTGTTTTTAACATTTTATTAAATCCATCTCTGTACTCTGATGACCCCAGTTTTTTGTTATGGAACATTCTTGGCATGTTTGAACCTTGTAGGCTTCAAAGTTTCAGAATAATTTGATTTTACCATGCAAGATAACAACAACTATTATTATTTCTGCATTACATTCAGGATCAATCTCTACATACTGAAATAATTTTTTTTGTGATAAAGTAATCGCGATTAATCGCTAAACGATCGCATATTTTTGAGGTTAAATGTTTAGTTATTTTGCTAAACGTTCACAGCCCTAATGAAGTTGCCTATTTTTCATGCTTTTTAATACATATCTTTTCTTCTTTTTTTTTTAACTTATGTTACACTTTAAGAAAATGCTGCCTATGAGGGCAGGAATCTGACACTTAAGTCATAGTACAAATGACAAATTTAGGTAGGAAAGTGTCATTTCAATAAGAGAAGATGCCCAAATGTCTTTCCTCCCCCTCTCTCCCTTCCCATCATTTCCATCTGTTTCCTCTCCTTCCCTCCCCAGCTTACTCCTCTGTGAAATTTGTGAACAAAAGTGCATTACTGGAAAAACTTCAAGGCACCATCCATTTGAAGGCTGATAGGAAATTATGCTTAATTTGTGTCCATTCAAATTGACATTATACTGTACCAACCTGTAACAAGTTCATACTGTATGTCCACCACTACACTCCAGCTTGACCTGAGAAACAAACTTGATGATGAGACAAACAGCACTACAATGACCCCACAGTATGGAAGGGTCCTCACACAGCAAGGAGAGATTTGTGTGGAGGCAGCTCCCTGGTAACAAACCTTTTTTTCTAAAAGTCCCCACGACTCTCTGGCGAAGAGCCAAGGGGCGAAAACCAAACGATTACTCCCGGAGGAGTTCTGCTCCCTTAAGGAGCTTAACGTCCCAAATGGACAAGTACGCCCTCCAGAGGGCAAACCCTGAGTGGTCCCGCTCTAGACTGGCTGAATAGAACAGAAGCCACAACCTGGATGCAGTTTAACGTCATGCCCTGGTAACAGACACTAAAACTAACAAAGGATAAGTAATTAGCTGACTGGGAACTCATGGTGTGTACACAATGGACACAAACAGTTACAAAAATAGGCCTAGAGTATATGCTTACAATGCCTCTGCTGGGATTGTGTGATAACAATTGCCAAAAATTACCACCTTCCTTTAATTTATCTTGTAGCTAGAAAGGAAATCTGTTGCCCCATGAATATGACACCTGTACAGCAAATTTGAAGAAAATCCATTGGTAAAATACAGAGGCTGAAACCTTTTGAAATGTGAGACAGACATTTTTCCCTCTACAGTATAACTATAACATACAGTATTAATCTACCCAAACTTTGTGGGATGAGCTAAGAAAGAATATTTTTAGTGCCCTTTGCCAGATGCAAATTGCAATCCCTAGTGCAGTAGTGCTCCCTCATATCAGTTTATAGTAAACTTTTCCAAGCTCTGGGGATGAAAAAATCAGATGTTTGCCATATGTAACTCACGATCATCAAGTCACACTGGCAAGTTGCAACTATACAGTGCTATTTCCATAAATCTTCTTTCATAAAGTTCCCAAATTTCTTCCAATGTAAGCTCTTGACTAAATAAAATGTTGTCAGGGAGCCTCAATTCATAGGTCTTGGATAACATTATGTATGCAACAATGATCTCTGGTCACCATCCAATCGCACATTTGAAAATGACACGCAGATTCTTCGATAGCTGGAAAATTTAGATGCTTGCACTCCACCCCTCTGAAAGAATGTCTACCTACTCCACTGAGTGTACAGACGACTTTAGCAGTTTAGGGCTTCTAGAAAACATCAGATTGGTCCTCTTTTAAAGCAATACTACTTAATTAAATGTGCCATCTATCTGTTTTGTGTATGCATTTCAATGTCAGTGCGTATGCACGTTTGTTTGTGTGTGTACAGTATAGTGGGTTTGTGTTTACTAGTGTGCATGGACTGCAAATATACTGTAGGCAAGTCCCATCAAGCACATCATCTTAGGTTCTGGAGGAGCAACAATTTTTACCCCCCCTCCCCCTCATCCACAAATCAGATCTACATCCCTGCCTAATTGAGTGACTGCAATGATCACTCTAAAACAAGAGTGATCAGTGATTATTGCCTGAACTCATTCAAACAGTGACTTATCACTCTTGTTGGAGAGAATTTCACTCCTTGTGGACTGAATTTCACTATTCTTGGAATAAATCAACACTCTACTTTAGTAAATTCACACTTCTCACTCCAAAAATTGAGGGGCTGAGTTTATTCCTTTGTTTTTAGGAGTGCACAATCCTTGAATGAAAACTAATGGAGATGAAGCTTTATGGCCATGCAGGCCTTAGGGTTGGGGTGGCCACCTGATGTCAGAAACTGGTTGCTAGTTTGGGCAGATATTTTGTATCAGTCCGGAGGAAAATTGGACAGCTACTGTAAATAGGTCTGGATCAGTGGCAGCACCAAACAGGCATACCTACAGAAAAATATACCTATTGTGAGATTTAATTGTCACCAAAAATGCTTAAACCATGAAACTTCCTGCAACATTTCCCCTGAACCCCAACTGAGACTTCGTCCCATGGAATCCTGGAGGGGCCTTGGTCAGCCACTGGAAATCATCCACTAAAGTAAAATGCATGTCTTGTACCTATCATGGGACTTATCTTTATCTAGAAATATGCTGAAACCTTGGAGCTTCTGAAGTTTCTCCCACTTGACCCTACTGGGTCTTTGCCCTTGGAGGCTTGGACTCCACCATAGTCCCTAAGGCAGGTCCCTAGGCCCCACTCCATAAAGCTCACCCTTTGTGCTTGATAATACACTATGTGAAAAATGATTATATCCCCAAATTTTCTTCATTATGACCTCAATTTAACCTGACCCCTGCCCCAGTCCACTTTTGAAATCCTAGGCTTGATTTGAGCAAAAAGTCACCACCCTCCCTGAGAAAAAAACATTCGAATCCTGTAAGGTATTACGCCTTCACCCCTGCCAGCAAGTTCTGATTGCCCTGCCAGTTATAAATAAAAAACAGAAATAAGTGGAAAGGATGGCTGTTACGAACCAGGGTTCTGTAAATACGCCTGCACACTGAACTTTGGTACCTCTTTGGGATATCTTACATATCACTGCATACATGGAGTGATAAAGAATGCACAACAGCTGAACAGGTTATTATAATCTGATTCGTAACAGTTATGCTTTCCACTTGCAGTATTTCGAAATGTCCAGCTTTTGGAGAAACTTTGCTGATGTTCGACAGTTTCAGAAAACATGTTGGAAAATTTGGATTTAAATGAAAAATAGATCTTTACTGCAAATTTATAATTACTCAAAAAAAACCCTTTGGATCAGTCAATTAGGAAAACTATTGTTGGATTCCAGGAAATAGTTTAACCCAATTCGTAAACTTGGAGTTAGACCTCAACCATCAAAGTGGAAGTGCTGGTGAGTACCGATTCGAAGTGAAAAATTGTCTCTGAGGAACAGATGCTGTTTGAGGTTCACCTTGAACTTCTGACATAGATTAACAAAGTCTTTTGGGTTTGCAGCATGGCTAAAAATGTCAGGGTAGGCCCAGGTGTGCTCTCTCTGGGTAGGTTTCATGTGTGGAGTGTCCAACCTTGTTAGTATAGTGTATAGCTGAGTAGGCCTCACCTGTATCATAGAGCGCAATAGCAGGGACATTTTGGTACGAGGACATTTTGAAAGGGTAAGAGGCCCTAGCCTAGGCTCTAGTCCATACTAAGCCTTGGTTAGTGTTATACTCGTCCAAAACGCATAAATTAAATTGGTCCAAGTTCTAACTTAACTTAGAAGTAACAATTACAGCCCACAGGCTTAGGCACAGGCTATCCTACAGTAGGTTAACGATACTAGCATAGTACTAGTGAAGTTGGTTTTTTAACGTTAGCCTTGGTAATGGTAGGTCTACAGTAACATTAGACAGTTTACCTGTCGGTTCGGCATCACCCGAAACTGGTCTGACATCAACTTTTGTCGACGACGACATGATTCCTGAGCACAGATAATCGCTTAAAGACAATTATTTAGCTATGCCTACTAGTAGTACAAATTCTGTTCGCTCTTATCAGAATTACAGCTGGTCTGTAGCTAGCAACAGAAATTCTGCCAGTTCGAGTGCTCTTTAGATTTAGCGTATTAGCTCACGTACCGTGCATGTGTCATGTCGCGAGTAGACGTGCGTAGTAGTACCATTGACTGCACTGTGACTACACTTTGCATTCATAACGGCGTAAACGTGGACTGTTACGGAGCAGTTGAAAAGGCATTTGTTGGTAATGCAAATAATAGAAACTGAAACCACAGACAGGGGAAGGAGGAAGGAATGCGTGCAAGAACTGCCTTTGATCGTGGTGTCGATTCGCCAACTGAATCCCCTTAGATGCATTATACATAGACCTGTACTGATGACACAAAAAATAAGTAGAGCAGCAAGTACTGAAGTTGCTCAACCAACCTTATACAAGCGTAACCCAATAATCTATAATTATACTCTTAATGGGGCCAATCTGACAAGGGTTGATTCAATTAAGTATCTGGGGGTGACTATCACTAAGAATCTCAGCTGGGGCAAACATATCCAACTTGTTTGTAATAAGGGAAATAAGATCTTAGGCCTATTACGCAGGAACCTCTCATTTTGTTCCAAAGATGTTAAATTGGCGGCCTATAAAGGTTTACTAAGGCCCTTGTTGGAGTATGCTTGTTCCGTCTGGGATCCACATCAGATTTCACTCCAAGATAGATTGGAGGGAGTACAAAAAAGATCTGCTAGGTTTATATCCGGCGAGTACTCCCGTGAAGTTGGCTCTGTGACCGCACTCCTCAAAGATCTAGGTCTACATACTTTGTCTGACCGCCGCAGACGTTGCAGACTCATAATTTTTGCCAAAGGTATTTATGGCCAAGCTAACATCCCCCTGTCTAATCTGTGTAAACCTACTCGTTGTTCTCGTAACATGCATGCTTTGCACTTTCGCCCCCCCCCCCCTCCGCTAGGACTAATTGTTTTAAGTACAGTTTTGTCCCTAATACTACTCGGGATTGGAATAACCTCCCAGAGAGTCTTATTGCGGGGGCCATAAGTCACCCAAAGCCGGTGGATTTCATTATGAACTCTTTGAGGGCCTGACTGATCACACGGCACGTACGCGGTGTAAAATTGTCCTTTTGGATGTCACCGTTTTGAAGAAGAAGATACAAAACATAACAGATTAAAGCAAAGGAGGGCTAAAGAAGACCCACTCTGCAGTGCAATCCAGAACCCCCTAAAAACCAAAAGCAAACCACCAAGTGTCTGTCAAATGCTTTGGAACTTACATATGTTACATATTCATGGTAAAACAACCAGTTACTCTCCCCTTGCTCGTAAATTAGATTTCACAGTTGAGGTGGAAAATATTGTTACATGACTCCCTTAAGAGGCAATCATGAAATAGGGCAATTCCACAATACTAATTCAAGTTAAAGTGATTGCACCCCTCCCCATATCTTTTAAACACATAGTGCCCAAAGCAATTAAATCCTGCATTGACACCGGCTTTCAAGCTGAGTGAAGCACTACAACGAGTACAAGTCTTCAACATTCTTTAAGACTTCTGCTTTAATTTCACCATGATAAAACAAGAGAATGATCAGGCAGGGGGTGCGGAGGTACGCATCCTCCCTAACAGAAACAAGAGCTCCGCTTGAACTCTGCTCGAACCTTTTGGTTATTTTCCACTGTATTTTATAAAATTAAGTTCTTAGCATCATATTACAGCAGGTCAGTTTAAAAAAGTATGAAAAAAGTATACAAAAGTATCAAAATCGCAAATCTCTCAGGGGCTTCACCCCTGGTCCCTCTAGGGGTACTAAGGCAGACTCTTGGACCGCCTTGTTTTGAAGATATTATCTAATATTCTCCCCAAACTCCACCTTCAGTTTTATTTCTAGCAATTATTTTGAGTCAATTTCAAGCATTCAAAGCATGAAAGTCGCAGAACTTCTTGGAGCTTAGCCATGCACCCAGTAGGGCTTTGCACCAACATCCCGCTTCCTATGATCTCAAAATTTTCTCTCCAAACATCATCTTCACTCCACCACTAGCCATAGTTTAGGTCAACTTTAAGACACTTAAAGCATGAGATTCACAGGCCTTCCCCTAGACTCCCCACCAGGATTCTGCCTATGAACCCGAAGCATTGTATTGAAAACATTATTTCGAAATTGTCCATCCATCCAATCACCACCATCACTCTACTACTAGCCATGAATTTAGGTTAACTTAATGACATTAAAAGTATGGACAATGACAGGGCTTTCGGGAGCCTTTTCCCCGGACCTCCACTGGGGCTTTATACCTGGACCTCACGGGGGCCCTTAGACAGGCCCCTGGACCCCACGCCTGTGTGCACATGCTATATACGCATGCGCGAAACTGCTAACGTGGCACAAGATAAGTTCCACTTTAAACAACTGCGCAACAACCCCCCCCCCCCCTCCCCCAATCTCATAGCTGGCTATGCCCCTGATGATGAACCACAGAATAGGCCTAGAAACTTCCTGCGCAAACAAAGACCCACCTGTGTGCAATGTCCTCACACAGCAACAAGGGCTGTAACATATGTATACTAGCATTGCTGTAGGATCAATTTGCCTTCCGTATGTAAGTAGATACAGCATAACTTTTGGTAAACTGTCATTATTGTAATTGAGTTGTAATCAAAAGACACTGACAATGTATGCTAGCAATGCCTTTAAGACGGTCAAAGCAGAATTGAGCAGTCATGAAGAGTTCTGCCTTGAAATTTCAAGTTGAAATTTACTTGACTCCAATGTTTATTCATGTGACCGTCTAATTATTTTACTCCTCCCAAGGCTTCAGTACGCCTACCTTCAGACCTTGGCTTGCTACTGGCTGTTGCTGAGATCAACTGTGTAGTACCCGGTGCCTGATGACGGGAGTTCACTGTTAAAATAGCTGTAAATTTACAGATTGGACAAAATATTGAAGAGTTAACCTACATGAAGATTACACTGCCAGAAAAATTTTGGTAAATATTTACCAGAACTTTTCTTTAATCTTATCATATATGTTTTGATTTTTGTTTTGTAAATTTGCAACCATGCAACAGTGCTAGTGCGTAGAATGTCACTTTTTGTCCACTCGATACTATTAAAAAGCTGTGACATTCTTTCAGATTTTTGATAAATTCACCGAAAGCACTAGCGTAGCCAGCGGGGGGGGTGGGGGCGGGGGGGCAGAGTGCCCCCCCCCCCCCCCACAGAAATATTGAGGAAGCGACGGGCGATGTTGAAAAAATGAAGGAGAGCAAAAAAAAAAATAAATTAAAAAAAAAAAAGATAAACGGCAAGAGGAGGGGGGAAATCGGGGGCATTGTTTATAGTTTTTCGGGGGGGGGGGGGCTCTTAGTCGTTACGATAAAGTATGCAGTCCCCGACGGCGACTAGCCTCCCCGATGGTTTACCTGTTTTTTGCTCTCAAGGGACAATTTCCCTAATAAGAACCCCGTATTTTCGGCGCGCTACGCGCGCTGTAGATTCACTCCAGTTTTTTCTATACTTCCATTCCACATATCTAGAGAGTGTAAGTCCTGTCAACCTTACCAAGTAACAGGTAGGCAGAGTACACAGGTTATGTAGCGGTCATATATTTCATCCCATATCACAAAGCCTAGTTGCTGTTTTCTTGTGTGTGTGTCATGCGATAGCGATAGGTCAGTTGGTAAGCGACTCACGGAGCATAGTTTGGCTATTTTATCGGGTATTCCAGGTGGTTTCGACACAATGTACGTTATCCCCGATGCGGTCTACAACCCCTACAGTTTCTATTTTTTCTTCTTGTTCTTAATGATAACATAGGCTATGTTATTTTTGTAAGCCTACCAAAAATTTTCGCGCGCTTCACGCGCTTTTCAATTTCACTCTTCAGACTCAAAAGAACACTATCAGTGCGCAACTCGGCTTTTAAAATATTAAGTGATATTGTGCAAAATGTGCCCAGGCTGCAATGACATGGGATAGTTAGGCTCTTTCATATCCCCTTCTCACCACCCCCTCGACATAGGGACTGTCGGAACTTGTGGTCGCTGGCATGGCCCGCCCCCTGTCGGGAATAATCTGTCGCCTTTCCATGGTTTAGTTATTTTGGCTTTCAAAAGAGTTATTTCTGCGATAAATCCCAAAATGTTCGGTACGCTTTGCCCACTCTTCCTCAGTTCCGTTTCCTAGAGCTAATAAAAGTACAAACCCTTCCCATCTTTTCAAGTAAATTAATAAGTAGAATAAATGGATTAATGTACATGTCGGGAATTCATCTCATTTCGCTAAACTTAGTTAATAATCTGTTGTGTCAGTCGTGCGGTACGGACTCGAAGAAGGAAGTACAATACAAGTTGTGCCCGATAGGGCCCAAATGCCGGGACAATTGATCTATATAAGCTTTAAATAAGTACAGATTCTTTGTAGTGTAGGCTAACCCAAAAAAATTTTGCCCGCTTTTCCACGGTTAAATCAGTGCGGAAATATCTTCCTCTAGCATATACAAATTTTATGTCATATATGACGCTCAATGGCAGGTATAGTGCACAGGTTTCCTTCAAATCTCCCTCACCAACTCATCGACGGCATCCTGGCTGTCGGGGCTTGGGGTCGCTACCCACCCTACCCCTCCCCGTTCGTAGAGTGGCCCATCGTCGGGCAAATCCTGGCGCCAAGCCTGGAGGGAAGAGACATTTTTCCAGTTATGACTTGTATAATGTGTAATGAAGCAGTGAACTAAAAATGGAAGCTGCATTGTTTGGAGAGCGGCAACTATTTTTGAGGGGAGGCCAATTTCACTAGGAGGGCGTGTCGCCCCTCTAAAACCCCCTGTGAAGAACACTGGAATCTAGTATAAAAAGAACAAAATATAGCACCATATTGCATCTAAGCTCTTCGAGACAGCAAAAAATTTCAAAAGGGGAGGGTGACACCCAGGGAGACAGGCCCGTAGCCAGTGGGTTCAGGGGGTTCGCACTTACTCCTGCCCAGGCCTAAATTTTCTTATTTTTTTTATTTAAATGGAGTTTTGGCGTTTTTCAGGGCAAAATGTCAGTTCCGCTGGTTTAGCCAATGTAAGCCTTATGAGTAGCTGTTTAGTTTCAGTGTAACACAATTCCCTAGGGCCCCATTGACTCGTACAGTAACCCTCATACAGCCACACAATAACTCTCGAGGGAATAAGGAAAACATTGATCCAAGATTGAAAATGTCCAAAAATTCCAGCTTATGTGTTCACCAGATCGCTCAATTTTGATGTAAAATTGCAAAATCTCCTTTGGGTAGGATGGGGGAAAACCACATCCTCTCCCCGTTCGGTCACTCGGCTCCACACTTGAGGGCTTCGCTCCCTCAAGAAAATGCCGCACCCCAGTGGCGGCGATGAAAAATGAAAAAGTGGGGGCTAAGGGTATGTTCAGCCCCTCAATATTTGACAAGTGCTCCAATTAAGAAGCTCGGAGAATTTCGAAGTTGGGCTGAACATATTCTTGCTTAGAACACTCGGGAAATGCCGTTTCCGGCCACCTGAGGGGTCTGTAAAGCCAAAAATTTTCTTGTGCGCTCCGCGCCAACCGATGGTAGAGCTCCGCTTAGAAACATGTATTAACATTTTTCATAGATTGATTTTTTTTGCACTAATTGAGAAACTTCAGAAATGAGATCCATATTTTCAGGCTGGGTACATGCAGCATAAAACACTCGGGAAGTGCCGTTTCCTGCCATCTGAGGGGTTTGTAAAGCCAAAAATTTTCTTGTACGCTCCGCGCCAACCGATGGTTTAGATAGTCCTGTCGGTCAAAATCGGGGACGATGAGTCGACTTTGCCCCCCACATAAAAATCCTGGCTACGCCCCTGACCGAAAGTGTGTGGTCTGTTTGGTAGAGCATCGGACTCTCACTCGGAAGGTCTGGGGTTCTACTTGATCCCAGGTCAGGGCATACCAATGAACACATTAAAATTTAACCTATCATTCAATGTTGGTGATGCCCCCACACAATTGAGCGATTGAGTAGGGGAAACACAGTGTCCCTGACACTACTGGAAAAGTGGTCGTATACGTCGATTTAATATGTGGTGTAAAATCCTGTATACCTGACTTCTCTTATGATAAATTCAGCTCCAAAAAATCATGGCATGACATTTTAATTGTAGTTTCAAGTTGAGACAATTTCAAGGGGCATTGTAATCTGTTATTCAAAGTATTGGTTTTGATGACAATGTTATTCTACTTTATTACATTGTACCGTTAGATCTTAGTTTCGGCAGTGAAGAACGCGATCATACATGTCAGAGGTTGGTGGTGGAGCTCCCATAGAGTTACGCTTGTGTTTTTCTTTATAACAAGGCCCCTAAATTAAAGAGCAGAATACTTAGATTCAGGTATTTGCTTGGTTTCGTTACTGGCTATTTTCACAAGAGGGTCGAGGGCTTTGAAAAGAAAATTTCCATATGTCAAGTTGGGCACTAATTACCGGTGATGATCAGGGCTATGCACCACTGAATACAGGTACGTAGCCAGGATGCGGGGGGAGGGAGTTAAAATTTTCCAACAAAAGGTGTTCACTAAAGAACAAATAACATTACACAGAAAACTTTCACAACTAATTCTGTCAAAGTTAAAAAAAAAAAAAAAAACACAATTCCACATCGAGGTCCCTATATAGAAATTTGCATGTTTTCAAAAGGGAGGGGAACACACTTCCATTAGGGCCCGTCCCTTTATGCTGAAGAAAATCCTATCATGTCGTTCTCTGACCGGCGCCCCTAACGTCCCAAAAACATCAGTCCAAATGGCACTGCGGTCCCTTTGCTGATTGTCTTGAACTGAAACATTACTCAAGCCAGTGAGCATACTGGCAAAATTTAGTCAACTATGAGCCCTACATGCCTTCTTAGTTGTTGGCACTCCCAAGTTTCCAATATTGAGATATATCTTGTTACAAGGTGTTTAGTTTTTGACCCTTAGTAATTTTATAGATGGCCACTGACTTTCAACAAAAACAACACGGCTGTTCTTCTACCACACTTCCCAGTGTTGTAACAAGTCACGACTCGCGTCACTTCCTCTCAAAATGATAGTGACTCGATAGAATTCAGGAGTAATTTCCCAATTCAAATAGTACAGTGACTCGAGTCAATGACTCGACTCGAGTCACTTAAAAGTTTGAAAACTGGTGACTCGAGTCACTAATCTAGTGACTCAATTACAACACTGACATTTCCACATATCAAATATATATATATATATATATATATATATATATATATATATATATATATATATATATATATATATATATATATATATATATATATATATATATATATATATATATATATATATATAAATTAGACTTAATATAGCGCACGATGTGACATAGTCATTCACGTGCACTTTACGAGTAATAAATGAGAGATAATACTATAGGTTGAAAAAGTAAGTCTTTAGTCCAGCTTTAAATGTTGAGGTATTCGAGACACTTCTGAGAGAGAAAGGAGGGAGTTTCAGAGTCTAGTACCTGCAACCATAAAGGCACGGTCACCGTACGACTTGGAAGTGGTGCGTGAAACTACCAATCGTAATGTGTCACTGTTAGATCCGAGATTGTGAGTAGCATTAACATCTTTTATCAGCATGTCATTGAGATATTTTGGCCCTTGATTATTTAAGCATTTGTAGAATATTAACATCAATTTATATTTTATTCTTTTATCAACTGTGAGCCAGTGCTCAGATGAAATGTAGGGGGAAATAGGATCATATTTTTTAAGGTTATGCAAGCAACGAACTGCCACATATCAAATGAAATCTAGGACATATCCAAGCTTCCAATATTGAAATATTGTGTTTACAAGGTTTCCATTTTTACCTCTTGTGACCCCAAATGTCCTCTTAACTCCACCAAAAAACTATGAATCCTCACCTTGCCATGTTTCTTCGATATAGTATTTATGAAAGCGCTTTTAATGACTATAAGCAGCCATTGATGTGGTTCATTAGAATAATATCATCTTTATTTATTGTCTACATGAATTTCAAACCCTCATATTCAGTGAAATTAGTACAATCAAAATACAATTTAGTTTACAACCATCCATGAAACAGACAAGCAAATAAATTGAAAGATTAAAAGGTGATAGACCCCAGTTGTGAAATCAGCCAAACACTTACTCTCCGGATTTGTCTATTAAAGCAACGGATTTTCGTGCATTATAACTCAAACCGCCGGTCATCGTCATAGGAAGCAGCGTTGATGAAAATGACGTCACTGTCTGTCTCAATTTCGCAATCGGATCACACATGCATGTACTCACACATTTCGCGGATATGGTCTATGCCAATGAACAAAAATGCTGTGCAGTGTATTGTGCTGTGTACAGAAGAAGTCATGTTATGCAATGGTGTTTATTCACTGTGCGCCGATTGAAGGATAGTGATTATGCCCAATGTGTTCGAGTTCATGACTTGAAACCGAAAGCGAATAACCTGTGTCAAGGAACCAGTCGTGTGTTCAAAAACTTTTAGCAACCATGTCATATTGCAAAGAAGAAGGTATTTCGTAGAATAAACTAATGTTTTTCTTTGCAAAGTGTTGAGTGAAACTAAGTAAGCGTAGGCTACTCTTTATATAGGCAATAGACTGCTATATAGGCTAGGCCTCGTTTAGGCCTAACTAGGCCTGGGCTAGGCCTCTCCCAATGTATGCCTAATGCCTAAGCTATGGCATGATATACCAAGCCAAATGTATTGTTTTTTAACATAACAGGTTGAAGGGCAAAGGAGGGCCAAAGCCCCATAAGATGCCCTGAAAGTCCAGGCCCTAATCAATTAACTTTTTCGAAGATCCCAATGCCAGGGTGAGTGTGGATGAACACCGGCGAACTTCGCCTGCTCTTTTCGACTAGTGCTCAGAGGTAACGAGGCAGGCGTGTACTAATAGCTCCCAATCCTGCTCCCGGGACCGCCATTTAACGTCCCCATCCGACGGACGTGAGCGTATCCCCAGTCTTTAGCCACTTTCCCAAAGGCTGGAGGGGGTGGAGGCTATGCTTGCTCTGCACCACTGCTCAACAGCTGAACTGAGCAAGCTGACAACTTCCTGAGTCGGACAACTTCCTGAAACGGACAACTTCCTGAAACGGACAACCAAATTCCCAATTTTGTAATTCACCAATTTTAAACCCCCTCAGCATCACTGTGAACAGCTATGCTGAACAAGTTAATTTTTAGACCCCGGAAAATTTCCAAGTGGTTCCACCGGGATTTGATCCGGGGACCTTCAGTATGCAAGGCAGTACGCTCAAACCACCAAGCCATCTCCACCCAACCTTTTTGATCACACTGAAGCCAAAACAGGTTGGAACATTTTTATCACTTTACCAGAATTATCCTGGTAGCATTTAATCCAGGGTCCATGCCATTCCGCCATTGCATTGGTACTTTTCACCATAGAAAAAGTGCCATTCCACCATGGCAGAATAACTGTAGCACATTATTCTGTGTGGTCGTTTCGCCCCCTTGCCAGTTGGCCCCCAACCAGTTTGCCCCTAGCCCTTGAACAGGGCTGTGTGTAACGTTACATGGCCTAAGCTCATTACACTCCACATCACAGCCCTTGCCCCGCTAACACAGGGAATCCCATCATTAGGCTTTCAGAACAAAATACGTTCTAAACTGGCAAATGTTACACACATCGAACTTATATTACCACAAAATGATGTGCAAGTGACTTTCAATCGAAAAGTTACCAATAAATCGGCTTTCATGGACAGTCTGAGGTCAAAATGCAGCAAAATGACACTTTGATTCTGGTTAGAAACTCCTTCTTTTGAATGAGCCATCGTACAATAAGTGTTTCTACATGAACTTGCAAATAGTCAAAAATTATTCCTAGAACGTTGTAACCATTTCACCAAATCGATAACTTTCATGATCATTCCACCTAATGAATGCAACTTTCTTATGAAAATTTCTTGTTTGTTTGTATTTGAAGCTTCTAAGTGTTTTTGAAATTGTTGAAACGTTGACAGAATTTCTCTAAGTGTGAAAACTTTTTGAATAAGTGGAAACCCCTGGTATGACCTTTGACCCCAAAGGGGACATCACAAAGATGACGGGTCCTACTATTCCGCGCGCTGGAACCCACTGACACCCGCTGGTACGCCCTGTCTCAAGTTCCACGCGCTGCCGTACAATTTGTACGGCAGCACGTGGAACTCAGTTGTACAACAGCGCATGGCGTTTCGCGGAAGTAGTGGAAAACCCAGGGATCCATTCTAACATGTGCAATGAATAGCAACATTTTGCGAACAAAAGTAAAAAAATTGGCACAATGGTCCTTTGTATTTTACTTCCTAATCAGTAATGATAACATGATTAATGAAAGCATTTAGTGAAATTAATATCAGCGTTAACTAAATTAACATCAAGCGTGTCAGCGCATGCCCCGGTACACAAGGCATAGCCAGGCGTGTCAGCGGGTGGTAAAGTAAGATCGAAGACTGACTACTAAGTCGTTCGAAAGCTTGCAAACATGGCGCATTGTGTTAGTGTTATGTTCAATTTTTCGAGGCAAAATGCACCATTATAACATCGAATCTGGGTGAACAGCTTATGCAGAAAGGTGGATGCGGTGCCAGAGGTCATCTGTGTAAAGTTTGCTGAGAAAACATAGTAATTTGTGAACGTGAGAGATGACACCCTGGCCAATGTCCCCTAGTGATGGGATTCCCTGTGTTAGCGGGGCAAGGGCTATGATGTGTAGTGTAATGAGCTTAGGCCATGTAACGTAACACAAAGCCCTGTTCAAGGGCTAGGTGTCCCCAAGAATAAACCAGTTCGCCCCCTAAGACCTACCAGTTCGCCCCCAAAGACCTGCCGGTTCGCCCCCTAATCTTTCAATATAATCATTCAATAAGTGAATGCTTTAGAACAAACAATGTCCACGAAGTGAAGTTTCTCATTTAATTCTCTTTCAGGATAAGATTGAGTTCATTTTTAAAGGTGAAACAAGTTGTTCATTTGTACTAACTCATAACCTTACCGTACGCTCGTGCGCAATTGTTGAGTGTTAATTGTGTTGATTATGTTTGATAGTACTGATATACACTTTCTATCTGCATAATCGTTGCTTCATCGTTCGTGTGCTTCTTTGTGTAAACGTTCGCACATCATATTTTATGGTTGTTTTGTTTAGTTCTATTTATAATTTCCAATAAATGGTGCAAAAATTGAAAATGGTTTTAAAAAAATCCTTAACTTGCTTGTGAAACTTAATTCTGGACCGTGCAAGAGAATACTAGGTCAACTTAACATATGACATATGACACCCACCCTTACTTGACTTGGTTTTTGTCACATTCTTGCCAATTGTCGTAACTTTTTTAAAATTTCTGTTATGACAACTACAAAAAAACTGCATTTAAAGGTCAGTTTATTGGATGTCATACTCATAAGTATTCGGGGGCGAAACGACTTCCACTACGGGCCATACTGGCAAGGGGGCGAAATGACCGGGCGAATGGTTGGGGGCGAACTGGCAAGGGGGCGAAACCACCGGTAACCTTCTGTTTCATCTAAGTATGCTGTCAGTGACAACTCCCTTACAGGAAAGGATTATGCTATGAGCGTTAAAGATTTTGTGTCTTGTAAGTTATGTCATGGTGTTACCTTTCAAATACCAGAGGTGTCTGAGGACTTTGTGTGTAAATTGCTTACTTCACTAGATGTTACAAAGGCCACTGGCTTGGATGGGATAAGTGCCTATTTTCTCAAGATATCAGCTGAGGTAATTTCAAACAGTACCACGCATGTGTTACATAATAGTATAAGAAATTTTTTTTTCCCACTCAGTGGAAACATTCAAAAGTTTTCCCAATTTTCAAAAGTGACTCGAATTAAGACATTTCCAACTATCAACGGATTTCAATCTTGCCTGTTTTATCAACGATATACGAAAAGCTTGTTCATGGGGCCTTAACTAAGTTCTTAGATTCACATGGGTTTATTCGTGGGTCACAATCTGGGTTTAGAGAGGGGCACTCTCATGAGACAGCTTTGCTAAAGATTATTGACGACTGGAATAAATCCATTGACAGCCTGTGTGTAATAGAATCAGTATTCTTAAACCTGAGGAAAGCTTTTGACCTTGTTAACCACTCTATTCTTATTGACAAGTTATCGACTTACGGTCTTTTAGCAGATTCTGGTGCATGTTTCAAGTGGTATCTATCAAATCATAATCAATCTACTAATGTTAATGGTGCAATCTCACTCCCACTGCCTGTCACATGTGGAGTACCCCAGGGTCAATTTTAGGCCCATTGCTGTTTGTCTTGGTAATAAATGACATTGGTCAAATTATAAATCATTGTTCCACAGGCATGTATGTAGACAACACAAATTTTCACCTGAAGGGCAAGTCTGTTGACTACTGAAATATTAGAATTAACAACGATATGGCTAATATTAATACATGGTATAAGAATAACAAAATGGTTATAAACAGTAATAAAATTAAAAGCATGTTGATTGGATATAGACAAAGATTGAATTCCATGCAGAGTAACAGGTTGCCCATAGTTGTTGAAGATACAGTAATACAAAACGTATTAAATGAAAAGATTCTTGGAGTCTATATTGACAATGATTTATCTTGGAATGTTCAGGTGGACTCTGATTGTAAGCTCGTTTCCTGTAGGTTAGCTCTTCTAAGATGCATTAAACCTTTTATTGATATTAATACTTGTATGTTGTTTTACAATGGTTACATCTTACCTATCTTGGAATACTGCAGCTTAGTCTGGGGTACAAGTAATGCAAACAATGTCCTCAAACTCAGCCGTTTACAGAAATCTGCTGTCAGAATTATTTTAGATGCAAATTTTGCTGACAGGTCAGAAGATCTTTTTGAAATTTTAAATTGCTCACCATTGTCAATGCAACTGAAAAAGAAAAGATCTACTATGGTATACGAGGCATTAAATGGTCTGGCCCCCCAGTACATTGCACATGTTTCGATATACAGCACGCACGATATTCATCATCATTCCCTCAGGTCCACCACAAGTAGTTACCTATTCTTAGAGGGAGGGAATTCTAAATATCATTTAAATACATTTTCTTGTATTGCTGCAAAAGATTGGAATGAAATGCCCATTCAGTGTAAAAATTCATTTTCCTCTTTTAATTGTCTTTTGTGGAAATTTTACTGATGTTTATGACTTAATTTTTTATGTTTTATTTCTTTGTTGTATTTTGTTTCTATTAGACGAAAGTTGATTGTCGCACGATTTACCTTTGGCTTTTTTTTCACTTTTCTGTTTCTCTGTATTTTTGATTCCTTGCCGTAGGCAGGCAAGGAATCTATGCGATGGTGATGTCGTGTGTGTGTGTGTGTGTGTGTGTGCGCGCGCGTATGTGACGCTTTGGCTTGTAAACATGATATCTCAAGAAGGGTAAGTCCGAGGCATCTCATACTTGGCATGTGGATTGCCCATATTGAGTAGATGATCCCTATTGTTTTTAGTGGACGTCAAAGGTCACTTGGGGTCATGAGAGGTCAAAAGGTCAAAATCTTGTAAACACGATATCTCGAGAACGGTACATGTGACTATGCTCATATTTGGTGTGTGGGTTGGTCATATTGAGTAGATGATCCCTATCGATTTTCTTGGAGGTCAAAGGTCATTTGGGGTCACGAGAGGTCAATAGGTAAATTCCTTAGAAATTGCTTGTAAACACGGTATCTCAAGAAGGGTAAGTGTGACTAATCTCATAGTTGGTGTGTGCATTGGCCATATTGAGTAAATGATCCCTATTGTTTTTGGTGTAGATCAAAGGTCATTTGGGGTCACGAGAGGTCAAAAGGTCAAAACTTCATAAACACGATATCTCGAGAACGGTACATGTGACTATGCTCATATTTGGTGTGTGGGTTGGTCATATTGAGTAGATGATCTCTATTGATTTTCTTGGAGGTCAAAGGTCATTTGGGGTCACGAGAGGTCAATAGGTAAATTCCTTAGAAATTGCTTGTAAACACAGTATCTCAAGAAGGGTAAGTGTGACTAATCTCATATTTGGTGTGTGCATTGGCCATATTGAGTAGATGATCCCTATTGTTTTTGGTGGAGATCAAAGGTCATTTGGGGTCACGAGAGGTCGAAAGGTCAAAACTTCGTAAACACGATATCTCGAGAACGGTACATGTGACTATACTCATATTTGGTGTGTGGGTTGGTCATATCGAGTAGATGATCCATATAGTGTTTTTAGTGGAGGTCAAAGGTCATTTAGGGTCACGAGAGGTCAAAAGGTCAAAACTTCGTAAACACGATATCTCAAGAACGGTACATGTGACTATACTCATATTTGGTGTGTAGGTTGGTCATATCGATTAGATGATCCATATTGTTTTTGGTGGAGGTCAAAGGTCATTTGGGGTCATGAGAGGTCGAAAGGTCAAAACTTCGTAAACACGATATCTCAAGAACGGTACATGTGACTATGCTCATATTTAGTGTGTGCATTGGCCATATTGAGTAGTTGATCCCTATTGTTTTTGGTGGAGGTCAAAGGTCATTTGGGGTCACGAGAGGTCAAAAGGTCAAAACTTCGTAAACATGATATCTCGAAAACGGTACATGTGACTATGCTCATATTTGGTGTGTGGATTGGTCATATTGAGTAGATAATCCCTATTGATTTTCGTGGAGGTCAAAGGTCATTTGGGGTCACGAGAGGTCAATAGGTAAATTCCTTAAAAATTGCTTGTAAACACGGTATCTCAAGAAGAGTAAGTGTGACTTATCTCATATTCGGTGTGTGCCTTGGCCATATTGAGTAGATGATCCCTACTGTTTTTGGTGGAGATCAAAGGTCATTTGGGGTCACGAGAGGTCAAAAGGTCAAAACTTCGTAAACACTATCTCGAGAACGGTACATGTGACTATACTCATATTTGGCGAGTGTGTTGGCGATATTGAGTAGATGATCCCTATTGTTTTTGGTGGAGGTCAAAGGTCATTTGGGGTCATGAGAGGTCAAAAGGTCAAAACTTCGTAAACACGATATCTCAAGAACGGTACATGTGACTGTGCTCATATTTAGTGTGTGGATTGGTCATATTGAGTAGATGATCCCTATTGATTTTCTGAAGGGTCAAAGTTCATTTGGAGTTAGCATGTTCAAAGCCTGACAAGCTTTCCTGCATAGTCTTTCAAGAAATGTCACTTGTAGGGTCCTGTAACTTGTCCTGTAGATGGCACATAGTGAATACATGGTCCCAGAAGTTTTTGGTGGAGGTCAAATGTCATTTGGGTTCACAACGGGCAAGGGGGATCTCAATGTAGGAAGATTGGATGCCTTGCATGTGTACTTTGTGGACACATTATGGAGCCCTGTTAATTGAAAAACATTGCCAAGCAATGTCAATGTGAAAAAAGGCCTTACATTTCAGCAGCAAGGAATCACTAAGCCTTTTGGCTTTCTGGTTATGTTTATAATGTTTTATATTTTGGTATAATTTTATACCTTTTTACTTTGTTCATCTGTTTTGTTTTTTAATATACTATTTTATGTTTTAATGTCTCAATGTTTTTAACAGGACCTCAGGTGAGATTAGTGTTTCCACTAACTAAGTTTACCCTTTAACGCTGAAATAAATAAAATAAAAAAAAGGTTGGAACTTACCAAACTGCAGGAACATGGCTGAATGGAGTTTAGAAATTTGTTAGAAGCATTATTGATTGGTGCTTCACGGTTGAATGAAACATGCAGTATCACTTTAAATACCCATTACAGATTAAAACAGTGGTCAGTGTCAATGAACACTTAAGTCTCTATTGGATATGATGGTTGTAGTCCCTATACATGTACACCCATGCGGAAAGGTGCGAAACCTATGGTGGAATGTACAGATGGCGGAATGACACTATATTCATTATATCACAGATTTAATGTGAAGTTTTGAAGATATCTGATTGGTATTTCATCTGATTCAAGTTAGGACATTACAGATTCAGCATACATAGCTTTAAGGGACATTTCATCTTGGGTTGCAGAATATTTCTAACTTTTAAAGTTGCATGTGCAAAATCCCACCCACCCATGCTACTAGGCTTATTGGGTTTCCTTCCCCACAAGTGGCTCAACTAGCCTATGCATAGTTATGCACATGTATGTATGTATGCCTGACCCTAACCTCAGGGTGCGTTCCATGTAAACCCTAGGCTGAAGGTACACCAAGGTTTTAGTGATCGTATACCAGGATTGTGCACCTAAACTATAATGCTACATAGCAATCAGCAGATGTGCATACATAAACTATGCAAAGTTATTAGACACATACATGGTCATAGTACATTGGCAATGCATGTACAAGTGTATGGTACACACACAGTTGCAATTGGTTTACATTTTTACATGTACTTAGGCTACCTGTACGTGTATGTCATGCATACACCATTCATTGGCAATGCAAGTACTGTATCTGCACAGTATACTGTACGTTTATCATTTAATGAGGATTAACCGGCACGCCTGGCCGTAACCTATTGTTACTAGTGTGTGGATCAGGGTTGTCACCAGACCATTTTGAGAGCCAGTTGAATTGTGATCATCATCCTGGGTGAGTGGTCTAAGGGGTAGGGAGTGTCTCCTCCCCACTTTACTATCCGTCGAGGTAAAGCGTAAGGAATTCATTCATCTCTTGTGACCAACTTCTTGTTTTTCCCAGCATCTACACTTCAAGTTTGTGTGTAATTTAGTTTTGCTGGCATTGAGTTTTAATAAAAATTTTGGCTACAGGAAAAACTGATGGACAAACATAGATGCAGTGACATATCTAGATCATTCATGAAAATTATGGTAATTAGCTATAGGGGAATTTTTGAAGCTTAGAGGAGCTTTGGGTTGTGTCCAGCCTGAGGATTGGCAAGATAAATTTTTAATTGCTATGGGCAAGGACTGTGTACTGAGTAGGCATTCAAGTTCAGTGTTCGGTCACAACCGCAAAAGGCCAAGAGAGTCATCACAGAGTGAAAGAAGGGTTAAAAGTCACAACAGGATTTGGTATGTTAGAGGGGGGCTAATTCTGAGCATGTCTGTTAAATTTGTATTGAAATCCGATGTATGGTTCCCAAGAAATGAGCACGTAAAGTTTTCACATTTTCAACAAAATGTGAACTTGGAGCAAGCACATATGACATCACGTCCCCACATTAATGGGGAGTCATTTGTTTTTCTTTAAATTTAATACTGGATTTTCTCCTCAACTATCCCACATTTTCAATTCAATTCAATTCAATTTATTTCTCATATGAACAACAATCATCAACAGAGGTATCATTTAACAAATATAAAAGCAAAGTACATATGATGGACACCAGAAAAACAATACAGTTTATCAAGGCTCGTGACCATACAAACATAGACAAAAATATGACAAAAAGAAAAGAGAAAAAACTTGACAAAGTAAGGAGATTTGAGACTAATAACTAAATATTTGCTAATGGTAACTACTTATAAGGAAAGATTTCAAATTCCTTTGAAAAGAATGGAGTGAAGGACTTGATCTAACACTAGGGGAAAGTTAGATCATATGATTAAATGTGATTGCATAAGTGGCATGAGAGTTTTACTAACTTTGCGTACCTCACAGTTGGATCATACTCCTATTAACTTCAAGGTCAACACAACAGTCTGGTAAAACAAAGGGAAACAAAGGATTCCTTGTCAATGTGAGAAAGTGTGATAAGCTCTGCTGCCCTCAAACTCACTTTTGAACACAAATCTACAGACTTCATTTACTGATATCTCAAGAAATACATACCCTATTTGAATGGAAATTTCACCACACTGTGTAGAGTTTGTTCCTCTTTCACATGTGAAAATTTAATTTTTGCTTAAACTTCCCCTTTAAGAATCCAACAAGAGAGACATGCCAAAATAAAAAATTGCAGCTGGTGCTAAATAGATATACACACCCCAAAAAGCAAAAACCACAAAGCAATGAGTGCAAGTAAAAACAGAATACACAAGCACCCTTTAGAGTTGACTGGGTGAGGACCCATGTATTTGTAGATTGGTCTTTGAGTCAACTAAAGGGGAGGAGCAGTACAGAAGGTAATGGTTGGTTCTACTGTAAAAACATATCTCACAGTCCTGTTCAAGGATTAAATTTAAGATATCTGTAAAGATGTCATCAGTGCACAGCCCCAAGAAAATACCTCAAAAGTAATTTGGACACAAATGTCTCTTTATAGTTAACAGAAAGGTTGGATTAATCCATTTACTGTAGGTCAGAAGAGAGTGAAAGTCAACAAAGAATGCACGATACAGTAGCTAAAATAAGGGTACCCCAAGTCATGCCGTGTGTTTTTTTTAGGGGGGGATATCCTCACTACAGGGTGGTCAGAGTCTGTTGACTGTTTTTCTCTTATTCAAAGGTGATATTGATGTAATATGTTTTCTTTTTCTTTATATGATACCTTGACAAAATGCAAAATGAACAAATCAAACGGTCAAAAATTGCTTTATTTGATAAGAAATTTTCAGGTGGATTTAAAAACATGGTCAGGGGTGAAGTATCTAGACAACTTCTAGACAACTTCTGTGTTATGGAAAAAGTCTTGATTCAATTATGAGCAAATTTACATTACATGCATATCATTTTGTACCATGCAGGGAAGGATAAAATTATATTTGTGATGCAAGAGGATCATGAAAGTCCTGTTAAAGAAGAGATTATAAGTATATTAGATGATGACCCTGATGACGAAGCCGAGGGTAAGTCTTCACTTAACCATTTCTTTAAAGTAATTGTTTTACCTCTGTACTGTGCAAGAATGCCTGTACCTGTAGCATGGACCACTTGATTAAAAGTATGGGTCATTTTATGTACACTTAACTGTTGAGTAGGTGAGCCATCAAAAATTAAGTTGTATTGAGAGGCTATGGCTTATCTAAATTTTGTGGTTGCTTGGTGTTGTTACTACTGTCCTTTAAAGAGCCCATGAAATGACTCAATGACAACGATTTGGAGTCATTCTCTGACACTATCTATCAACAAAAAAGCATTTATTTTGAAAAATTCTGCCCCAGAGAAGAGGAATGCTCAAGTGAAATGGTACCCCTTTCAGCCCAACAGTTGAAAAATGAAAAAGACTTAAAAGTGCATTGAACCAAGAATGACATCATCACAGGAACCCAATTTCACAGTGTGTGTATTATAATGCTATGTTTAAGTGACATTTTGCACACAGATTGGGTAGCATGGGACTGGTACTGGCCAAATAATTTCTCAAATGTATCTGAAGAATGTCCCAGTATAAAGCCAAAAATATATCAATCAAAATTTGAAATTATCACTCCCAATTCCTCAAAAGAGGAATTTTGTCATTATTCACTCAAGCTGTCCCATTCATGTTAGGCCTATCAGTTTGAAATTTTGGTTCCAGCAGTCTAGTCGATCTATGACTTAACAACAATTCTTTCAACCAGAAAAAGAAAACATTTTAACTCACATTCAATAAGATTGTTGATATCTCACCAGGATTCCTTTGAAAGACATCCCTTCCAAGAAAATTTGTCACAAACATTCATGTGGAAATCATACAATGGATCTTATACTAGCATAGCATGAAGTTGAAATAGTAACTTCATGCCAACTTTTGATAAAAAAAAGAATACTTCCTGAAATAACCAAAATATCAGCTAGTCTTTTTCACACTATAATCACTGTTCCTTTTCTTTGAACCAAGTCAAATTGCATGGACATGCATCCAAAACAACACAGAACCAGTGTTGGGAGTATTTAAGCCACTGTGCAGAATGGTATACAGTATTGCATAAGGGCCTGTGTAATGGGAGAATCACTGCTTCTTCCCCAATTAAAATAATAGTTACATAACACTGAAGGAAAAACGGATGCAATTACATCCCCCAAGAGTCTGAGGTATTTTTTTGTGTGTATAACTTCTTACCAGGGAACTTCCAAACACTTGTATGATGTATACCAAACAAGTTTCCCTGCTAGTTGGCTCATGGAATATTGAGAAATCGCAAAACTCCATCTGTTGAACAGGGGTATTCCTAGGTGTTGAAACCTCCTTTTTCAGTAGTTTTGTGAAGCAAATTTAGGATTAGGTTTTGTTATGAAAATTTGTTGATTATATCAATCATTTTAGGCCATTTATACATGCAAGATCATGTAACATCAACAGAGCAGGTTATACTCCAAGTGCACTAAAGTACACACACTGTGAAGTTGGGTTCCTGTGATGATGTCATTCTTGGTTCAATGCACTTTCACATTTTTTAGCTGTTGTGCTGGAAGGGATACCATTTCACTTGAGCATTCCTCGTTCGTGGGGTGGTATATTTTAAAATGAATGTTATTTTGTTGATAGGTAGTGTCAGAGAATGACCCTAAATCATTGTTACTTAGTCATTTCATGGACTCTTTAAGAATTCAAAGACGACTGTATTGTCAAGTGGTAAGACATCTGACTTGTAGTTAGGAAGTCTGGAGTGAGACTCCTGACTGGGTCTTACTTAAGACTGTAAATAAGGAATCTACTGCCATTGTGCTTCATGACAGCATTTGCAATGGGGTACATGTGAAAACAAACCAGTGAGCTACACTTGGAAAAAAGGCTGTGGCCTGTCCAACTTGAACTAATTTGTGAAATACTGGGCATTAAAATGTCATCTAACTGACCTTCAAGGTCTGAAACTTAGTTGTTTGTCCCAGCCACCAAGTTGACCACAATTTTACTATAATTAGCAATGAATCTGGCAAATATAAAATTAACATGAAAAATTGATAGTAATCATTTACTGGTCTTGAGCTGGTTTATTCTGAGTAGTACTGGGTCATGGCAAATATCTATTATCAAGGTAAACCTAAGAGTACTTTGGGCCTTGGGGTATATACTTGCTTTTATATGGCAGTTATGTTTCTTTGGTGGTAGCCTTGCAACTTCTTTGGTTTTAGTGGCCACTGGGAAGTGTGATTCTAATGTAAGCTCTGAAGTGAAAATTTACAATGTCATTGAAAGGTTGAAAATGTGACCTCTCATTTCGATTAACTTCATGCAAATTCTACTGAGCACGTGCTATGGCAAAAACACTTTAGGTGGTGGCCTTTTAGGTTGCACATAGCTGTCAGAATGTCATTAGGTTATACTGGTGTTACAAGAAGGTGACATTTTATTCCAGACTGACTGCATGGTCAAGTGGTCAGAGCATGCGACCTGCATACATATATAGAAGGTCTGGACTTCGATCCTGGCCGTGCTCTTGGTTCCCATCATAGGCTTAGGGAAAACAAGCCAGTAAGCCACAACTGGGAAAAAGGCTGTGACTGGCCCGGCTTCAACCAATTGATTAGAAGAAATCTTAATCTTTATTCAATACATGTTTTTTAAAATTACTAAAAACTGAAAAGTTTGGAAAGTGAAAAGTAGGGAGGTTATGAAGCTGAAAGTAGGAATTCTCATTGTGAAAACATACATGTTTGATCAGTTTCACATAACTTAAAATTGACTGTGTTACTAAAAGGTTTCATATAGCTGTGTGTGCATGTAAGTTAATAAAAATGCTAAGAATGTCTTCTGGCTTCCCTTTTGAACAGGTCTTATCCTGCCGTCAGGAGAGATCAATTGGAACTGTCCATGTCTTGGAGGTATGCCTAGTGGACCATGCGGTGCTGAATTCAGGGAAGCATTCTCATGCTTTCATTACAGTCAAGCAGAACCAAAAGGCTCAGACTGCATCGAGAAATTTCGAGAGATGCAAATGTGTATGTCACATTATCCAGATGTTTACCCACCACCAAAGGACGAGGATGGGGATGATGATGAGAAGGTGGAAAAAAATGATAGGACCGAGAAAGGAGTAGAGGATGCCAATGAAGATGATAAAACAGAAGATGCAAGCCAAAAAACTCTTACAGAAAGTAGAGGTGAGGCTGGTACTGCATTATGACCCAGTGGGTAGTTAGGGATTATGTTATGAACATGAAAGGATATCTGACCTTGATGTCAATGGATAATGGTGCAACATGAAACAACTGGAATTCCAACCTTTTTGCCTTTTAACTGAAGGATGAGACCAAATTTGTGGCCATTTGTGAAAAGGACATAAAGTATGGCTTTTGAAAGGTTTGCACAAGGCTCACGGAAAGTTCCGAACAGGGAGAGAAGCTGGTAACATCTGTTGACGCTGGGGAAGTGCAGAAACTTCATGAGTCAAAACTGGAATGGCAATACATTGTTGGACCTCAGCATAAAGAACAATATTTCAGTATTTTGCAACTAGAATATTTTGTATGTTTCAAAGGAGTCAAGGAGGCCAAAGTTATACCCATTACACCAATGGGTGGGGGTGGGAATTGGCCAAATTTTTTTTAAGTCTAGCAATTTGGGGAGTTGTAACTTGAGATGTGACTTGATCACTGATCCTTCCCCTCTCCCCTCCCTCACGGTAACCACCTTGCCATGAAATGTGCAGTAGTTCTTCACTTTGCAGATGGAGCCAATCACCCTGTGGTCAATGAGACCATAGTTATTATTGTTTAAATGATTGAATTCGCTTCCTACCAAAAATTGCCATGGCAGTGCAAATGTGGTGTTTGTATAGTTTAGATCTAATGTGTTGTAAAAAAGTAATCTATTACCTTTTTTAATTGGGGGTCTTTTTAGAATCCTCCTGAAGCCTAATGCAACACATAACATTGAAAAGGGAAATTGTGAAAGTCATTTAATTCTCATCTAGAAACTCCAGTCCATGAGAAAAAATGCTCAGTTGCTGATATGTGAATGGTGTGTTTGTGGAAAGGGAGGTTTGCAGGTGTGAAAATTTAAATCAGTATTGTCTTTTATTTGTACATTGAGATATATTGTAATGGGGTCTCTTCTGTAACTGTAAATTGGAGAATGAAACATTAAATTGCAGCTGTGCAAGCAAAATTGACTCATTTGAGTAGCCTTATCTATATAGCTGTATTGAATTCTTTGTCATTGGCAGATGAACCCATGCAATCATGGTGACATTGTGTACCTGTGTGTGGGGTGAGGGGGGACTCAGATGAGAAAAGGTCCATGAGACTGAAAATGAGAAAAAGCCTGCGTGTCTGAAAATGTATACAGGTCAGCAGGATTTAAATGTCAGTTTGCAAACCTTTTCTTATTTTCAGTCGTGCAGGCCCTGTTTTATTTTCGGTCTCACAAACCTTCAGTCTTGTGAACCCCTTTTGATTTCTGGTCTGGCAAACCTTCGGTCTTGTGAACTCTGTAATACTGAACATTTTTGGTTTTGCAGGCCTTCAGTCTCCTGAGCTGTAACCCTTTATATGACACTTTGCTGCCCCCAGTTTCAAGAAAATCAGCATTGACAGATCTCAGTCCTGTCATTTGGATGGACTGTTGTGAGTAAATGATGCCAGGTTTTTTCTTATGGTGGTCAAAGGTCATGTTGGAAATTATATGTAACCTCAATATCTCCAAAGGATGTAACCTCAAACAAACTCATACATGGCCCACAACAGGTAAAAAGCCATGACCGTGCCAAACTTTAACCAATTGGTCAGAAACTGGGCCATAAACACTTCACCTACTTTATACAAGGGAAACAAGCCAGTGAGCCACAACTGGAAAAAAGGCTGTGGCTGGGTTGACTTGAACCAATAGGTTGGAAACCGCAGGGCAGTAAAACTACATCTAACTTTATACTCATCTAGACTCATCTGACTTACCCATACATGGCTTGTGCAGATTTGTAACAAGAAATGACTCTAGTCACAAATTTGCAAAAGGGAAATGACTCAAGAAATTGTATCATGATTTACCTCATAGAAATAATACAGTGACTCAAGTCATTAACTCGACTCTAGTCACACTAAATGTAGCAAATGACTCAGCTAACCCGCAAAATTGGGTGACCCCTTATAACTCTGACTAATCGTGCAAATAATGGGTATTTTTGGTTTCGATGAAAAGAGAAACCTATGCATTCATGATGGTGTGTGTGTGTATGTATGTGTGTATGTGTGTGTGTGCGTGTGTGTGTGTGTATGTGTGTGTGTTTGTGACACTTTGCTTGTTTACACGATATCTTGAGAAGGGAAGATCTGACAGTTCTCAAACTTGGTACACAGATACCCCATACTGAGAGGAAGAGCCCTATTTATTTTGGTTGAGGTCAAAGGTCATCTGGGGTCACAGGGGGCCAAAAACCAAAATCCTTGTTTACACAATATCTCAAGACAGGAAACTTGGATTAATTTCAAACTTGATATGTTGATGCGTTATGATGTAAGGAAGAACGCTAGTGATTTTGGTGGAGGTCAAAGGTCATTTGGGGTCACGTGGGGTCAAACCCCGAAATCCTTGTTTACACAATATCTCATGGTAGAAAACTTGGAGTAATTTCAAACTTGATATGTTGATGCGTTAGGATGTCAGGAAGAACCCTACTGATTTTGGTGGAGGTCAAAGGTCATTTGGGGTCACATGGGGTCAAACCCTGAAATCCTTGTTTACATGATATCTCATGGTAGGAAACTTGGATCAATTTCATACTTGATATGTTGATGCGTTATGATGTAAGGAAGAACCGTATTGATTTTCGTGGAGGTCAAAGGTCATTTGGGGTCACATGGGGTCAAACCCCAAAATCCTTGTTTACACGATATCTCATGGTAGGAAACTTGGATTAATTTCAAACTTGATATGTTGATGCGTTAGGATGTCAGAAAGAACCCTATTGATTTTGGTGGAGGTCAAAGGTCATTTGGGGTCACATGGGGTCAAACCCTGAAATCCTTGTTTACACGAAATCTCATGGTAGAAAACTTGGATTAATTTCAAACTTGATATGTTGATGTGTTATGATGTAAGGAAGAACCCTATTGATTTTGGTGGAGGTCAAAGGTCATTTGGGGTCACATGGGGTCAAACCCTGAAATCCTTGTCTACATGATATCTCATGGTAGGAAACTTGGATTCATTTCAATCTTGATAGGCTGATGCGTTATGATGTAAGAAAGAACCCAATTTATTTTCGTGAAGGTCAAAGGTCATTTGGGGTCACATGGGGTCAGAACCTGAAATCCTTGTTTACATGATACATTATGGTAGGAAACTTGGATTCATTTCAATCTTGATAGGCTGATGCGTTATGATGTAAGAAAGAACCCGATTTATTTTCGTGGAGGTCAAAGGTCATTTGGGGTCACATGGGGTCACACCCCGAAATCCTGGTTTACACTATATCTCAAGGTAGGAAGCTTGGATTGATTTCAAACTTGATATGTTGATGCGTTATGATGGGAGGAAGAACCCTATTGATTTTGGTAGAGGTCAAAGGTCATTTGGGGTCATAGGGGTCAAACTCAGAAAACCTTGTTTAGGATAGCTCAAGGTATGAAAGGTGGATGGATTTCAAAATTAGTATGTAAATGAATTATGGTGAGAAGATGGTCTGTATAAGGTTATTTTTTGTGGATGTGAAAGGATATCTGGGGTCATGATCGGTCAAACTTTGAAAAACTTGTCAAAATGGGATATCTCCAGGTAGGAAACTTGGATGGATTTCCCAATTAGTATGTGGATGTGTTATGGTGAGTTGAAAGTACTGTACCTGTTGTTTTTGGTGGAGGTCAATGGTCATCTGGTATCACCTGGCATCAAACTCTGAAAACCTTGTTTGCAGAATATCTTAAGGCACAGTATGAAAGAAAAACCAGTCACTTACAGGTGGAGACAAAGGCTATTTTGGGTCACCAGTTGTTACAAGAAATGTAGCATTTTATTGAAAAGAGCATGTATGTATCATCGAAACCTCAATGCATTTTTGCATTCTGGTTGATAGTTGGGTTCCAAATTATTTGGGCTCAGACATTGTCAGACATTCTAAGAAGAAATCCAACTTGCATGGTCAAGTGGTCAGAGCATCTGATTGCAACTGGGAAGTGTGGATTCTGACTCCTGCTTGGGTCATATGCTAGACCCAAGAAAATGAAACCTACTGCCCTTGTGCCTGATGCTCATCACAAGCAAAATCGAGGAGGGAAAATAAGCCAGGGAGCCACAACTGGAAGAAAGGCTGTGGCCGGCCTGACTTAAGAAATTGGTAAGGAGCTGAGCCATAAAACCTCATCTGATCTAATCTAATTGAACAAGGGAATCATTGATGATTCCCATCATTGACATTTAGATGACCTTTACTAAGAGGAAGGGTCTTAAATTTAGTTTAAATTTAGTTGAGTTGAGTTTAGTTAAGAAATAGTTGATAAAGTTGAACAGCTCTTTCGTACAATGAAAGATTCTAAAAGGTGACTTCAGAGTCAATGTCGGGATTCGTCTTGATGTTCAGTTCTACAGTTGAAAAAAAGTGAAAATTTCCCTTTTCTGTAACTGGGAGTACAGGAAGAATTGTGGGAAATTTCCCCCTTTCTGGAAAATTAGTTTATTCCCTTCCTGGGAAATAGCTATCCGAGCAGATGTCACATAGGAGTGCTCCACATCAAATGGAAGGTTATTTCAAGTTGTAGCGGAGGTCAAAGTTCACTGTTTAAACTAGTATGACATTGTAAATATGGCATGTAATGAGTAGAGAGGAAAGGTATGAATCTTAAACATGATGCCACATAATTAAATAAGTGGTCTCTTGGATTTTTTTGAATTTGTAAACTTTATTTTGTGTCTGCAGGGGGCCAAAATATTTCTCGGTGTGGGTTGTGCAAGGGATAAGTCTATGATGTATTATGTCATTGAAGATTTGAAATTTTCAATGCAATGAGCATTATTTGCTGTAAGGTGGCTTTTCTTCCTATGTCCCTATCACAAATCCCTTCCATTTGGCTACACCAGTTTTTAGGAAGCATGCAATACATCGGAAGGTCATTGATCCGAAAAGAGTATTCATAAAATCAAATAAAATAAAAAACTGATACAATATTGATGTTGTGTCATGTATTTTACACTTTCAATGCTCCGATAAAGCCAGTTAAAAGAACTTTCCCATCTTTTTCTATTCAGTATTTTCTATGGCTTTATACTGAGCTTTAAAGGATCAGATGTTAAAAACAATGTTGATCAGACTATGCGTTTTGTGCCAGTTGTCATTTCTTGTTCCCGCTAGCTGGTGGATACATCATACAAGAGGGCACTGGGATAGGGAAGTGTCATAAACCCTGTTAAAGGACTCTTTGTGGGAAGTTTAATGAAAGAGCACACACATTTCTGATGGCGAGAACATATCCTCAACCAAAACTTTAAAAAAAGTAATTTCCGCCCTACCATCTAGTGCTTTGACATAGCGCTGAAAAACTTCAAAAGTTGAACACTGCTTAATAGGCCTACTGATGATGTTCTGTGATAAGTGGAGATCGGGAGGAGGGGACGATGTTGGTCAAGACTTAAACTTCAGCCAAACCAATTTGTTGGGAGGGGGAGACCCTTATTCAATGTATACGTAACACCTTTCAACTACAGTGTGGTTTTCTCAACTCTTCTTCCATGAAATTCCTAATTCTCTCCGCTTAAAGCTCAATATTTGTAATTATTCGTTTCCAAAATTTTCCGCGCGCTTCCGGTGCCGCAGATTGCTATTCCTATTACAGTAGTGCTCGGTCATAAATAAGTTTGATTCCCAAGTTCTAGAGCTTACAAAATCGGAAATTTACCATATGTGACACCAGATCATCAAGTGACACCCGCAAGTGACAGTACGTGCTGTTTTCATAAATTTTCTTTCATAAAATTCCAAATTTTCCTTATATAAACTCTTGACTTTTTAAGTGTCGTCAAAGAGCCTCAATATGTAAGCCTTAGATAACATAAAGTAGCAACAACGATCTTTGGTCACCGTTCAACTTCAGATTTGCCAATAGGAAATGCAGATTCTTCAGTAAATCCCACAATGGCAAATTTCCTTACAGGAAACCCAGAATTCAAATTTTCTGCAATACAAGCTCTATATTTTCAACTTTTTGTCAAAAAAGGGCAAAATTCGCAAATTACCCCCAACAGAGTGGTGGCCAAGTTTTAAAAAATCGGAAATGTGGCTACCGCCCCTTCCCCCTGTCAAATGTCTAGCTACACCACTGTACTTGCCTTTGTGCCAGACTACATAATTCCACAGTAGTTTATCCACAAACCATTCGTGTGCCCTCAAATTCTTGACTCATGTGGGCCATTACTACTGGTCGTCAAAGAGAACACCCAACAACTTTGTTTTTCTGCTAAAATATTTCTCATCATACGAGATTCCAGCATGAGAAATGCCAATTTAGAGACAGTTTCAATGCAGATCAAACGGCCCGGAGATGCCATCTCCCACCATCTGGAAGCCTTTGGGGGACGAAAAGTTTCTTGTAGCGTGCGCGTCAACCTATGGTGACCTCCCGCTTAGAGAGTAAAACACCCCCTTGCCAAAAATCCTGACTATGCCACTAACCTCAATATTGCATATTCAAGGTTAACGAAGCAGTTTTTGGTTTCGATGAAAAGAGAAACCTATGCATTCATGATGGCGTGCGTGTGTTTGTATGTGTGTATGTGCGTGTGTTTATGTGTGTATGTGTGTGTGTTTGTGACACTTTGCTTGTTTACAAGATATCTTGAGGAGGGAAAATCTGACAATTCTCAAACTTAATACACAGATAGCCCATACTGAGAGGAAGAACCCTATTGATTTTGGTGGAGGTCAAAGGTTATCTGGGGTCACAGGGGGTCAAACCCCGAAATCCTTGTTTACACGATATCTCAAGATACAAATCTTGGAATAATTTCAAACTTGACATGTTGATGGGTTTTGATGCAAGGAAGAACCCCTTTAAAATTTTGTTAGCGGTGAGAGGTCATTTGGGGTCACATTTTGTCAAACCCCGAAATCCTTGTTTACACGATATCTCAAGGTAGGAAATTTGGATTGATTTCAAACTTGATATGTTTATGCGTTATGATGTAAGGAAGAACCCTTTTGTTTTTGGTGGAGGTCAAAGGTCATCTGAGGTCACAAAAGTCTGAAAATCTCCTTAATGTGATATTTCAAGTATGGAAAGTTGGATGAAGTTCATATTTGTTATGTGGATGTGTTATGGTTAGGAGATGGTCCCTATTTCTTTTAGTGGAGGTCAAAAGTCATCTGGAGTCACCGAGGGTCAAAGTCTGAAAACCTTGTTAACGTGATATCATATGTTTAGGAAGCTTGGATACATTTCATATTTGGGAAAGTGGATGCATTATGGTCAGGAGATGGTTCCTCTTGTTTTGGGCAGAGATGAAAGGTCATTTGAGGTCTCCAGGGGTCAAAGTCTGTAAACCCTTTTAAATGTTATTTTTCAAGATAGCTGCCTGTTTGTCTGCCTGTCTGTATGTTGGTCTGTCTATCTATCTATGTATGTCCTTTATGGAGGTCAAAGGTCATCTGAAATAACAAAATTATTCTTTGAACATGCTGGTATAACATTTAAGTGAGAAGATAATGGTGCATGATGGCATTATTTGAAATGAAAAATTTATGTGTCATCGAAACCTCAATGCACTTTTGCATTCTGGTTCCTCGTATAGTTCACAATTGAGAAGAACAAATATTACAGCATTATTCACTAGAGGCAATAACGCAACAGGACAGTCTACTAATGGGGTGACTGCGTTAACCCTTTTTCTAAAGTCCTCCCGACCCTCTGGTAACGGGCCGTTCGGCGAAACCAAACTTTAAACTGCTTCCAGAAGAAGCTATACGTCCACTAAAGGAAACACTTGACCAACACCACGGTCCTCAGACCATTTACATCATTGGTTTGCCATGTATGGCTCCTTTCTAGACTGGAAGAAAAGAACAGATACTACACACGATCTTACCCATGATGCCGAGAATCTATTCCCTTTAACTTGTGAGTGTCCGCCTTTCGGAGTAAATTGAAGAATAATAATGCCTACAGCTAATGTATTTTTGGCCCCCAAAATATGTTCAGCTCCCTTTCTTTAAAATTTCAGCTGGATCCGCTCTTGGTTGTTGTTTCACGAGTCTCTTTACGAAAAGTCTTACTTGAAGCTACCCTTGAAGTAATTTCAGACCAGTGTAAAGTCAACAGAATTACCCTTAAATAACGACTTTATTACTTCACAAACACCCTTAAACCAAGGAGCTTCCATTTTGGGCTTTCTAAGGGATCGCCATTTCTCAAAATTTTCTCGACGATCCGTGCAATGCTGGTGATCCGCATAGAAATTCTTTCAGGCAGGATTTTATATTTCAAGCCAGTGGCGTATGGAGCAATATGAAAGTGGGGGCGAAGCAATTTTTGGACTTAATATCTCACCCCACCAAAATGTACATTTTTGAGCCATTTTTTTTTTCTCCACGAGGAATAAAGATTTTTTGTATGAAAAGTTGTATGCCATAACTAATCTTTTGAAATGAAACTGCGCCATGAAAAAGGTGGAAATGTTCGTTTTTTGCCTGCCATGCTACACTAAAGGCCTACATCAATTCCAGTATATCTATGCCCTCTGCAAACATTGAACATTGATAGTATTTTGACACTTCAATAACTAACGAATCCATTTACACAGACTACTCAACTGACATGGTTGAAAGCTACGGTATTTGATATGAAAGGGTATATGAGACCATTTGAGTATGGTAGGTCAATGATACCCTGAAATATAAAGTCTTGCTTGAAAGGCTATCTGAGTCGAGCGCCCCTCTAGTTGGCGCAGAGGGCACAGAAAATTTTTAAAAACCGCGACCCCTCAGACAGCCGGAAACGGCTTTTCTCGGGCATGTAAGTAGTTAAGTAGCACGAGGGTAAACAAATTTTTTTCAGGGAAAAATGTCAAGCACCCAAATTTTCCGATTTTTCTTTCAAGTGTGAACACTATTGTCTGACTGTACCAGGGATGTAATTTGCGGCACGCTTTTCGCGTCAAAATCTTTTGACACAAATATTTGTAGTTCTGGAGCTTGTATTGCATGAGTTTTGGATTCTGGGTTTCCCGCAAGGAAATTTAAAAAGTTGTGGTATTACCGAAGAATCTGCAATTGCCAAATTGGTGACAAATCTGAGAACGAACAGTGCACTTTTTCAAAAGTCCTCCCAACCATCTGGCAGAGGGCCGTTCGGCGAAACCAAAACTTTCACAGCTTCCAGAAGAAGCTATTACAGTGCACTTCCATTGCATGAGTTTCTTTGTTCCTACAAAATATTATGTAAGGCAGACGAACTGAAACTCTTCGATGACATTTCAAAAGTTTCCCAACTTTGTTGTCCTTTTTAGATACATTTCAAAATCAAGAGCTAACATTGGAGAAACTTTGGAATTTTATTAAAGACAATTTGTAAAAATAACAATATAGCTGCCGGTGTCTCTTGATGATGTCATCGGAGAGTGACAGTTCATAGCCCTTAGATAACATATGTAGCAACAACTATTCAGTCATCGTGCAATCAACAATCTTGGACAAACTCCTTGGGACACCCCCCGCTCCCCTTCGCAATGTTGACCACAGTTAGCCTATTCACGGCATACAGTCACTCTTTCAGCGCAACATTGAAAGGGGGAGCGGGGGAGGGGAATCCATGTAAGTCTTTGAACTGAAATTCAAGAATATTATGGCAAAGTGTCCTAACAGTTTTGTCCAAGATTGAAGCTTCTCCGGGAAGCAGTTTAAAGTTTTGTTTCGTCGAACGGCTCTTTGCCAGAGAGTTGGGACGATTTTAGTGAAAACAACTATTCTCAGATTTGCTAACGATATATCAAGAAGCGCAGATTCTTCGGTACCCCCCCCCCACTCTTAAAATTTCCTTACAGGAAAACCCAAATCCAAAGCTTTCTGTAATACAAGCTCCATATCTGCATAGATGTGTTTAAAACGGGCAAAAATTTCGGCGCGCTTTGCGCGGCGCAATACGACCATGATATGGTGGTAATCACACTTGAAAGAAAAATGGGAAAACTTAGGTATGACTTCTAACAAGCCCGAGACATGCCATTTCTGCCTGTCTGAGGGGTCGGGATTTTTCAAAAAAAATTTTTACGCTCCGCGACGACTGAAGATAATCTTTCGAGCAAGACAAGATCTCACATTCCAGTTTGCTTTGTACTCAAATGCTCTCATTCACACCTATCATCAGATACCTTTCAACCCTGTCAATTGATTAGTCTGTGTAGATGGATTCTTTAGTTACTGAAGTGCCAAATGGTATCAATATTCAATGTTGCAAAACGGTGACGTAGCTACAGGAGGCAGGGGGCGATTGTCCCCTGGCTCGAAAAAGTGAAAAATTCGAAAATTTGCCATTTGAGACACCAGTCAAAAACAATGCGGTTTTCCCAACTTATCCCTCATGAAATTCCGAATTCTTCGCAAAAGCTCCATATCTGTAAATATTAGTTTCAAAGGGGCAAAATTTTCCACGCGTTTTGCTTGCCCTTAATTACAACCCTTAAAGCGGTAAGTGGTCGCTCATAATGCAGTCAGTGGTAAACTTTTCAGAGAGGCTAAAGTGCCGTTTCCTTACCAAATTTTCTCAATATAGGCTTTTAATTTTTAAATATTTTGCCTAAAAGTTCAACAAAGTTTAGGGAGCTTTTTGAATGTTGCAGAGAAGCCTCAGTCCCTACTCTTACATTATGTTACATCAACGATCTTCAGTGGATATGCTTTCTCAGATATATGTTAACAGGAAACGCAGATTCTTCGATATTCCCCCAAGTATTCAAATGTCCTTACAGGATACCTTAAATCTGAACTATTTTCTGCAATACAAGCTCCATATTTACAAATGTGTGAAAGGACCCAAGTTTTCGGCGCGCCGCAAATTACGTTCCTTATACGGTAGTGTTCACATTTAAGAAAAAATTAATTTTTTATTTCAAAAAAATTTCTTGCTAGTAGAAGAGGCGAAAAAACGTAAGCATAAAAAAGTACCTTTCGGTCAATGGGGTATGATGAGGTGCATGATCCAAAACCGTTCGCCCCCCTCCCCCTCCCCCACACTTTCATTTTGCTTCCTACGCCACTGAAACGTGGAGCTTGTACTGGAAAGATTTCGGAATTTTATAGTAGGAGATTTCGAAAAATCACACTGTAAATGACTGGTGTCACAAATGGCAAATTTTTGAAGTTATGATTTTTCAATTCCCGAAGGCTATCTTCTTGTGGTTACACCACTTAACAGTCGCTATTTTCAGCTTTCGTTTGCAATAAAATTTTCACTTCACTGTGCGTACGTGCTGGCAACGTTTTGTGCTTATGTTCTGTGGGTAACGACCGTGGGATACGCGAATGAGGGAAAACTGGAAGAGCATAAAATAGGGAGACAAGATTTTTCATCAATATTGCATGTACTACACCACTTCAAGTTGGGATGAGTGTTCTTGCCCTGACACAGCCTTGATTCTAAGTCAGCCCATCTGGAGAAATAGTTAAATTTTCATTATTAATGCGCTAATGTATAAGTTTACCCTAACTGGGTCCAACGAGGGATAATTTTCATTTATGATGTCATTAATGAAAATGAAAATTTCTACGATAAAGATTCTTTTATTAAAGGCCTAATCCTCTCACCCAAACAGTTTTTATCTCCTAACTTTCTTACTTTAACCACTCCCACAAATGTCTAAAACTCATCCTCATCCAGATGTAATTTCAGTTTGCTTCAGCAGTTCAGGGTGAGTATACAAGATCCCAGTGTGAAATCAAAACACATGCTGTGAAATATGAGCTACAGTACTGCCCATTTTTTAACATACACTGTCAATCAAAGAGCTGTGCCAATTGAGAATGGCATCAATCCGGACTTATGTAATGTTACATGTGGTATCCATTGGAATTGTCTCTTGAACCCAAATTCTATCTTTTTTTAAATGTCTAATATTCGGAAACGATATGAACATTTTTTGTTCTCATGAAAAAATTAAATTCCTGTGTGAACAAGTCAGTAATAAACTTCAAATGTTGAGTATATGGTTTGCAGTGAACAAATTATGTCTGACTGTTACAAAATCAAATTACATGATTTTTTCAGTCGGAACGTAAACTATCATGTCAGTCATGGGCGTCCGCAGAAATTTTTACAAGGGGGAGAGGGGCAAGGTCATTCATGGATGATTAAATTGCGTACACTATCTAAGCGAAGCGCCACCATCGGTTGGCGCGGAGCGTACAAGAAAATTTTGGGCCTTACAAACCCTCCAGATGGCCGGAAACGACACTTGGCGAGTGTTATAAGCTGCAGTGTACCCGGCCCTAAAACAGGAATTTCATGTCCGTAATTTTTAGATTTTTAGAATTCATCAATGTAAAAAAATGGTGAAAGGAAATCTGCCTCTCGGTCAAGGCCTCGCAAGCCTACGCACGATAAAACTTACAACTGTTAAACAGCCTATATAGGCCTATATCCGTTACCCAATTTTGAATCATACCCCCCCCCCCCCCCCACCGTATTCACCTTGTATATCCCACTTACATAACTGACAACTAGTACAATTTTGGCATAGTTCTTACAATAACAAATTTCCAATAGATATCACAAATGATGATCCCCAAATTGCGATTTCACTGTTCAGCATACCATCTTCTCTTTTGCTATTCCTGGTCAAATGTCCGCATATTTCACGAGTAGGAACTGACGCTGTGAGTGAAGATATTTTGATGATTTCTTTTAATTTTTTTATTTTAATTTTTAACTTATTTTTCACAAATTTGATTTTCCGGAGGGGGGGACAAGTGCCCCCTTGTCTTCCCCCCCCTGCGAACGCCCATGATGTCAGTGTTACGGTTACCATTGATGATGTCATTACAAAAAGAGGGTGATACGAAAGTTCTGGGTGTATTGATTGACGACAATTAAGCTGGGAAGAGCACAAATGTAAAGTTATCACGGAAACCTTCTAAAAGCATTGCAATCATACGAAAAGCTATTGATGATTTAAAGTGTACCTCAAGGCAAAAAAATCAAAAGTAATGTGAAGCAACATGGAATACGAATTCCAACGGTCCAACTTCCATCTTCATAGGACATTCTTGAGTCGAGATATAAAATATTGAAATTTATTCACTTAAAACAAATTATTTCATTGCGCAACGAATAGTTTATGACTTTCTTGCTGTACAACTCACATTATTACCTGCTTTGTTTCCCTTTAATATTAAAAATGCTTTAGGACCTTGGACTGTTCATGTTAGCTTGCGTAGCATGTTCCACAGAGTGGCTTAATTAATAACATAACCCCATAAGAGTAAAAGTGTTATTACACCTTGGTACAAGGTGCAGCAAAAGTTCAGCAAAACAAAGTAATAAAAAAGATTGTAATATGAATAGTGCAACAATGACATCACAAATTATTGCTCAATGTGCCATTTTAATTTGAATGAATAAACTTCAACATTTTATACCTCGGCTCAGGAATGTCGTGTGAAGATGGGAGTTAGACTGTTAGAATTCATTTTTCATGTTGTTCAAAATAAATTTTTGAATTTGTTGACTTGAAGACCACTTTAAATAGAAATGAATTGAATATCTCATATTGTTCACTTTTTATTCATACCTCAACTACTATTCAGAAGTACGGAAAAATACTTTTAAATCAACTGTACCTGTTTTACGGTAAATAAAGAAAAGAGTGTTAGCCTACGTTTAATTTGTAATGGCAAATATCTGGATCATACACCAGCACTCTTCCAGGTTTTGTAAATTCGGAGAGTGAATCAAATTGTGTACTTCAAAACTGCTCTAATCAAAAGAATAGTCTAGAGGCAAATTTATTTTGAAATGTTAAAGAGTGACATGTTCTACGCATTTTGGTGGGTTTTTTATTCATTTTCCATAACCCGTTCTCGAGATTTTAGCAGATTTTCTACACAGAATCAACTTGGAGCTAACTGGCGTGGCGTCGACGTGATGGTCAGTGTTTTGTTCTTATTTACAATATGCCACCAGTTATATGCAACTTTGATACATTGATAGGTGCATCCTTAGAAATGGAATTTAAGAACTTTACATATGCCGGGGGTGGCACCCTAATTAATTCAAGGTCAAACTGATATGATGCAAAATAAAGAAAAACAAAACATTGACCAACTATGTGAATCATGCTTTCTTCAAGTTCACTATATATTTATAGAAAATGTGTCAAATTCAATTGCTAATATCTCGAGAACTGGGAATGGGACATGAATGAAACTTTTAACAGAATGATTAGAATATGTTCGTATTAACTTGAAAATTATTAAATTAAATTTGAGGTTCTGAAATATTCTTCAAGTTAAGGCCACCAAAACCTAGAAGCAGGGAGTTGCCAAGGAGTAGCAACTCCTTGATAGGAGTAAGACCAGCTTCGAAGAACGAACTTCTGAGCAACTTTAAGTTTACCATCGGAGCAGGTGTCGACGTTGGTATTATGAGTGCAGATAAAGGTGCAGGAGTAACACACGTCCGCCAAGCGGGTAACTTGCTAAGTAGGCCTACGGCATGTTACGCTCGTCAGAAAAGAGTCGCAGTCTGAATTGATCGGCGACTTTACCTATTGATCTATTCTTATTTAACTATACTGTGACTGCTTTTCGACTGCTACTAATACCGACACTATTTTACATCAGCAGATTATCAACACATAGTCGAAGGTTCTTTTTAGTCCTACAGTGCAGATCGCTTTTGTGTTCATCATCGGCGCAACTAGTCTGCACTAAGAAATCTAGTGCGCATGCGTTGATGTCCACTTCTATAGTGTCGACGTCAGGGATTTTGTATGACGTACGGTAAACCCCCATTTTTTGCTTTGTTTACATTAGCAACATAACTTCATAAGATAAAAATTATATCAAACTAACCGCACAAGGCTGTAGAGCCTGCTGCAGCAGGCTAAAGGCAGTAGAGGGCTAGATGGTACTGCACTGTAAAGTCTACACTTGCAACACTCTAAGTTTGTGAGTCAAGACTCGGGCAAGCTTTTGGATCATGGTTTGAAGACCCATAGTAAAGTAACCTAGGCTACGCTACAACTAGGCAGAGTTTAGAGGTAGGTCTAGAAGGCCATGTCGCACACAAATTTCCAAGGAATAGAACTACGGTAGGACCGACAGTGAAAGCAGTGAGACATGGAGTCACTGCTGTTGTAAATGGTGCGAAATATTTTGTACCTTCATGTCTCCTTTCGCCTATGACATCAGACTGTTACAAAGACTGAGAAAAGTGTTCGTTTTTTTTACTTACATAGCAATACTACGACACGTGTACTTACTTGGCAAATCTGGGGATGTCAATTTCTTTTCACTTGCTTTAGCGGCAGAGTCGACTTCGTTGGTATACCTTCCTGTTGTCAAGGGTTGCTCTTTATGTTTTATTCGTCGTGAAGCCATATCATCATTTTAATATCTTGTCCTAATTCAATGCACGATCTGCTAGCCTGCTTTCCCTAATATCGACAATCTATGGTTTCAATAACTACCGGTGCTAGGGAAGTGTCAATTCCCTCCATACGAAGCTTTCATATACTCTAAAAGTGAAACAGCCCTGCATGTGTTGCGAGTTGCCACATTGCGACTGGTAGTTAGCAAAATGTCTGGTTTGATAAGTTGGTACTGCTTCCGGTGTGACTGAGGACATGTACACACCGAGTCTTTCCTTCCCAACCTCATATCTTCACGTGCCAGGAGTGCAGGGAAATCATAAAGACAGAAACGATGTAAGCTAATCATGCATCGTCGTTCTTTCCCTCTGTCACTTTCTCGATACCAGTGTGCCATGTTCCATACCGATGTATGAACAAGGAGTTGCCAATGGCAACCACATGGTTCAAGGTCATCTCAGAAGACTAGCAAATTCGCTACTTCTTTGAATGGAACAAAAGCAAAATCTCCTCAATAAACTTTGGAACAAAGTGCGTTGTTATTATGACTGATCGCTGTGACCCGCAGGCCAGAGTACGTACTGTTCGTTGGCTCCCCTACTTCCCGCGGGGTGTTAGCGTGGAATTCTGTACAGGTAATATTTGTAATTCAGTGGTAAATAAATTATGACTGTCATTTCAGCTATAATTACGTGGTATAGAGGATCAAGGAAGTTGTCAAGCAGCTTCTCAGACAACCTCACTTCGAGTTAGTACTTAGCGAGGTAGTTCTCACTGAAGTTTCATGCTCAGACCTATGGAGCTTTTAAGGTGTCATGCAGATGTTGAGATATTATGTGACTTTCTCGACTTTTTGTCAGTAAAATATTTGGATATTGACATCCGAGATCTTTTCATCTCAATATTTTAGCGTAAAATATTGAAATATTACATTACATGATCTCAATATCCTAATATCTTCACTGAAAGATATTGAGGTACTGGCATCTAAGATCGTTTCATCTTAATATTTTAGCGTAAATTATTGAAACATTGCATTACAGCATCTCAATATCTTAATATCTCCACTGAAAGATATTAAGATATTGACATACGAGATCATTTTATCTCAACATTTTAGCGTAAAATATTGAAATATTACATTACAGCATCTCAATATCTTAATAACTTCGCTGAAAGATATTGAGATATTGACATACGAGATCGTTTCATCTCAACATTTTGGCATACAATATTGAAATATTGCATTGCAGGATCTCAATATCTTAATATCTTCAGCGAACGATTTTAAGATATTGACATCCAACATCATTATTTTAGCGTCTTTCAAGATATCCCAAAACGCGTCCAACTCTTGTCTGCAAGTTGGTGTTAATATAAACCAGAGAACTTCAAAATTGTAAATCTCAGTATTCCTTCATCCTGCTCTCATTATTGTTTACTATAAAAGTGGTAATTAAAAAGAGATACTTTTTTCAAGAACAATTATTGATGGGAGGAGATTACATAGTAAACCCTTTCCAACAATCATCTGATCATAGACGTATAGAATCATTTGGGTTTGAGAAGATCAGTGGCGGCACCAAGGGGATACGCCAGGTGCACGGGCAGGGGGGGGGGGACGCCCCTCAGTCAGAACCTTTGCCCCTTAGTTGGCCCCACTTCCAGCTCCTGAACTATACCCAGAGATATGCTAAAACGTCAGAGCTTCCGAGGCTGCGCCCACGGACCCAATCAAGGGCCCTAAGGCGGGACCTTGGACCCCAATCCGTTAAAACTCGCGCTTTGCACTCGATTTCGCGCTACGCACAAAAATTGTCTCCCCCAACACATTCCTTTTCGTCCATTTCTTCCCTCACTTTCAAAACCCTGGTGCAGCCACTTAAGCGGGCCACTACATTTGTTTCTCAAATTTCTGGGCCTTTTCAGAAGAATTTTTACCTTATTTGTATACTGATTCTACGGTATTTTGGTTTGCCAAAAAATGTAGGGACAGCCCCCCTGCCCATTTTCATACGCGTGTACCAACAACTAAACTTACCTTCAAAGTTTCACAATAAAGTTAGATCTGAATTGTTACTTTGGCTGACACCCAGTTTTAGAGATATTTGTAGCTGCTTAGCGTAGTCATGTGACCAGTGGCGCCGCCAGACTTTTCGAAGTGGGAGAGGCACTGGGGGAAAGCTGTCCGCCGGAGAGGCACATCAAAATGAAGAGCTGGACGTCACTGAAGACTTAGCCACTTAAGAACGCGCAGCACTACCAGGTGTAGGCGTTAAACCCCAGGGGCCCACTGTAGGGCCCCTAGTGGGATCCAGGGACAACACGCCATTGGGGGTCCAGGGGTGCAGCCTATGCGGAGGCTCTGGGGTATTTGTAAAAATGTGACCATTAGAATAAAACATTTGCAAATCTCCAAAATGTCATTGCAGCGCACTAAAATGGGCCACAAAATTGAAGTCAGAACTGGCCAATGTGTTAGCCTTACTCGCACAAACGATTTTGTAATGGGGGGGGGGGGGAGGTATGGATGGGGACAGCGGCTCATGTTAACGTTTGCATTGAGTTTAAAAATAAACCTTCTCTTGCTTCATAGTAGTAATTGATGTTGGGACAACTACCTTCCAGGTATGCCACTGAGGTGAAGCCTTCAATTGGAGCAACCAAGGTACAACTGACGGCTACAGATCAGGGGCTAGTGGAGAAAATGTGGAAAAGAAGTCCGGTTGAACGCAGTTCAGTGGGCTTTGTGGTGCCTCAGAATTATATTATGACCAATATATAGTTTTGCATTTTCTTTAGCAATAAATGGGAAAGGGTGGGTAGCACCTGCTGAGACCCTCCCAGGTGCACTAGCGAAGTGGCTAGAAAATTCTCGATTTGAGCACCTATGAAAATTTTGTGCAAGTCCTTTTATCTCTTAAGTTTAAGTATCCCCACTTTATGATCCCTGATGTGGGGCTTGGCTGCACCTCGAACTTTCGAACATAACATCTTGATTGTGCATAATTTTTTACATACCCAAAATTCTCGTTGGGACATACTGGGGTACAGACAACCCTTGAGGGAACGTGCCACCCTGTCCCACACTTAACGACGCCACTGTGGTGCCACCCTGTCCCACACTTAACGACGCCACTGCATATGACTGCAGTTCGAGACCTGAATGTTAATGCCTATAAAATAACACAGAAGAGTCCCAGTCTCCCAACATCGTACCTTCTTACAAGGACGACAATTATAGCGGGGAGGAAGGGGGCTCAAATTGTTCACCAAAGAATCTGTTTAAAGGATGGACCCCCTTTCGTCCCCCCAAGTACGGTCAACGATACTAATATTTGCTACTATTTGAGGGTGTAAGTGGGGGTAGGGTAAGGTGTGTCTTCGACCGATTGACGGATCTATTGTAATCATTCTCTTTCGCAAATGTTTCTCAAACTGTCAAAATTTTCGCAAATTGTCGCAAACTATCAAAATTTTCGCACGCTCCGCGCGCTTCAAACCTTACCTCAGTGTTGATCTTATTATCATTATCTCCCGATAACAACTTTCGGAGAAGCATAGCAGCAAAAATTGAAAGCTATTTACGAATTCCCAGGTAAAAGACTGGCTTTTAGAGTGGATTGTAGGTTTGATGGATTGAAAGTGTCTCGATGCAGAGCCGAATGCAGGTTTTGTCATGGAAATCTTACTCAAAGAAAAAACTCGGTGCGCTTTGCGCGCAATTCGTCATGGTTTGCACTTAATCTCTTGACCATTGTTAAGGTAATAACTATGAACTACAGGCGCAAACGCAGGATTTTGCGAAGGGGTTCGATCACGTGTGACTGACCTATGTCCTGGGGGATGGGTCAAAGGATACCCACTCCCGTTTGGAAAATTTTTCAGTAGGACCCGGGCAAAAATTACCGTATTATGGTGGGACGGAATTTGATAGCCTTTTAAATAGTGCCTGTTTACGTGTAGCCTCTGTGAATGGTGGGACGGAATGATAATTTTCACACAATCAGAAACATGTGACGAATATTTAATTATTATCAAAAGTAGAGAGATATAAGGTAAAATTTAAAGATTGAAATGAAGTCTGATTATTCTTTTTTTATTATGAAAACAAAGGCAAAAATCACATGTCGTTTGAAGGAGCTATGCAAATTTTTCAAAAGTGTGTCACTGTGGTGGGACGGAACCTAGTGAAGCCTGTTCATTTTGTATGGGTTCCAAAGACACCCCCTCAGCTTTTCACGAAACTTACTCAGAACTTTACATTACAGACAAAACCAACTCATGGAAACTTTCAGTTCCACAGCTTGACCTGTTTAATAGTTATGGTCCTTTTAAAAAGTATTGCGCAATATAGTGCTCTCTCAGGTGAGAGGGCCTGCAAAGCCATTTTGCATGACTTTGCAGGCCCATTACAATTCACAGGAATAAGAAAAAAAGCTGAAAATTTGTATGTCTAGTGAGTTATAGCCATATTAACAGTATGTGATGTAAAAACTGAAGTGAATGCCATAATTCTGAAAAGGCAGGTCTTCATAAAAGCAGTTTTACTTTCCGAAAGCCCTAGACAAAGTGGTCCAAGGCCCTCATAATTTTGCTCAGCATTATTTAGTTACAGGGCGATAAGCAGTGGACAAGCATTACCAAAAAACGTTCTTCAAAGACTGAGTTGATAGGGTCCGAAATTGGTTCCATGGGAAATATGGGGAAAATGGGCCTCGAACAAGGATATTGTTGACCCTATGAGCAATGACCAACAGGTTTTACTTTTTCAGTGGGGAAACATTTGCATTTGCTCTTAATATTTTCAAGAAGCAAGGTAGGTTTTAAATCTCCTTCATGGTTAGCAGAGAGGAAGAAGGGGCATAATATACGTACAAGTCAGAAAGAAACTCGACGAAAACCATGGGGGATCATATTTGAGGGCCCACAAATTTTGGAACTATACATGATGTACCTTCAAAACTAAATACAAGGTGGAGAAACATGCCATAGTTTTTACAAAGCTTTCAAAAACATGACTCTGGCAATTACAGTCAAGTTATGAGTAAATCTGTCAGGGCATACTTCTTAAAATTACCTTTAAACTAAATTCCGTCCCAAAACACTTGTTTCCGTCCCGCCAGAAAAATGTCGAGCAATCACAATGACTATCCAAAATACCATATTGACATTTTTGCACACAGAAGTGTCAATTGCATTTACAGCTGATATTTTGGAAAGTTTCAATAAATTTTTCAACTTTTGTACCACTGAAAATAAAGAAAAAAGAATGTAAAAAATGTGGTGGGGTGGAATTATACATTTTCATTTTAACTTTTACTACATACTGAAAGTATCTTTAGTATTTTTTCAGTGCATAAATTGTGTTCACTAAAGCACTTTGACACAGAAAAAGAAGGGAATTCGAATTGTTTTATGTATGTTGTCATGTCCTTTTTTCCTAATCCCGTCCTACCACATTCTGAATGTGCAATTTGCTGCAATTTGCATCTTTGAATAACCGCATCTCACTGAATATCCAATTAATCGCAACTTATTCTTCAGATTTCAAACTTTGGGTTGTATTCTAAATTACCATTGGTGAATTGAACCAAATCGACATCGTTCAAATTTTAGGTTTGGAAATGACCATTTTTGGCTTTGGCACAATATTTGATTATGCCTTAGTGGAAAATGGTGCCACATTTGGCCGAAAAACCGTCTGTTTATTCATTTACAGGGGTGGCGCCAGGATTTGCCCGACACGGGGGGAGGCTGGGTTCCCCGACAGGGATCTGGCCGGCTGAGCCCGAATTTTCGATGACCTTTTTTTTTTTTTGCTTTTTTTGCCCTTCAGCTCTTGGAGACCGACCCCCGTCGGCATACTTGTACTATCCCAGTTTTCGAGGATCTTTTTTTTTTTGCTTTTTTTTTTCAAAACAAAAAAAATCGAGGTGCCTGCTCACTGACGACACCCATTCTTTTGCCCCAATTGTGGGGGCGCTTTCCCCTGGCGCCACCCTTGCTCATTAAAATTTGGCAGTTTTAGTTTATGTTTTCAAACAACAGCGCCATGTGTTCTCTTCCCGGACCCCGAAAGTCATGGTTACCTCTTATGGTTACCGGTAGTTACTGCTCACATTTAAGTCTCAAAAGAACGGCTTTGTGAGGTAGGGAATGGGTGTTAAATGTTAGCATTACTCTCATGGGCGCAGAAGTCAATTTGCTTTCTGGGTGGGGGGAGGGCTGTAGCGACTTGCCCGAAAAATGTAACCAAAACTTTTCGTGCGCTCCGCGCGCATTCAACCAGTTAATGAACATTAAATTATATAGACATTCATCGGTTATTACATCGCAATGACCGCATGTCAATTCCATTCAATCACTTTTGCCGTGTTTTCTATTTTTGTTATATATTTTCGGAAAATCCTTACAGCAATAATAATGATAATAATCAGTTTCATAGCCAGAATTCATCCCACGGGGGGCGGGGGGCATGACACATGTTGTGTGATTGTTTTTCTTGGGCAGGGACTGAGGGGAGGAAGTTTCCCCCTCCCCTTTGAAAATTTTGGAAAAAATAGGTGTCCTTACGTGCAATCTGGTGCACATTTGCTACCTTTGAAATAAAATTTGTGTTAAAAAATTTGCGTATTTTAGGTACTAAAAAAGAAAAAAAAAAATCAGTATCAGTGAGGGTGGGGAAGATGAATCAATGGCCATGCCCTAAATACGCCACTGATAATAATAATATAAGTTTAACAATTGAAAATACACTGGTGAATTACCGAATATATAGGTGCTGGTGCAATTCAAATCAGAACTTTATTTTTATTGATTACCTTTAGCTACATCATTGCACTTTATTTCGTCACGGTTTGAGCTCCATCTCGTGACCGTTATTAAGGTTATAATACAATGGAGCTTTTCTGATCACGACACTTTTCCGAAAAACAGAGATACATCTTCAACATCTGTAGGGGCCTCGCATCAATATGGGATCTTTTAATCTAATCTGTAGCATGATGAGGAAGGTTGAAATTACATATTTGTGTGATACATTTTTCAAAAGTTTTCACCAAGCGCTATGCGCGCAGCCATTATCGGTGTGAATGGTGGTTGTTAATACACTTACGACGAAAACGCATTCGGAAACGTGCTTGTTAGTCCTTCACCCCTTTTGCTTTACCTATCAGGGAGGTCTACATCACCTCCCTGCACCTGTACTCACCCTACCTCCCATTCCTCATTGCTGGAAGCTGTTCATCTGGATTTCCATTCATAATTAGTAAAAATGCGATAGTTGTGAAGTGTTCAGCGCCATACTCTATATGATCATTAGGATTTTAGGTAATAAACCTTTTGTCATTGCCCCGTGTTATATAATTAATCCAGAGCTTCCATGGGCCCTATACAGTTGTCTGCTAGCCTTAGATGCCCTTTTGTAATACTACACGATGGAAGAAAGGAAATTTTTCGTAATGTCCAAAAATGTTTTTGTGGACTCCATGCATGTATTTCTGCGTAAAAACTTTTCCCGAATAGAAGGCAATAAAGTAGCCAAAAGGAAGTTTCAGGAGGTTTGCTGACAGCGGAACCTTCTCTTAGACAACATACCCTCCTCTTTCACCCAACCAAAAATTAGAATTCTTTATACTATGGACAGGTTTTAGCCATATGATCATGTTCGAAAATGTCCTAAAGATTGTACCATTTTGCACCTGAGCAACCTTAAATTAACAAAAAAAAAAAATTCACCCCTACTCTCAAATCCCTCTCCCAAGTCAGCACCTTTATGTAGTGACAAAACAAGGATCCCCTCTGCTGTATTCAAACGCAGAGGCGCATGAAAAAGTTGCGATTTACGCAGACTTTGGAGTTTAACTGAGGTAGCATTAGGACATTATCTGTTGTTCCCCCCTCCCCCCCCCCATTTCAAAATCCTGGTGGCGCCACTGCCCGAGAATATCTTTTGGGGGTACAGAATCAGTGGCGCACCTAGTATAGTTTGGACCTGGTTCTGATTCTAATTCCGTTCAGCGGGTGTGTCATTATAGGGTGGTTTCAAAGTGAACGTTGCTTATTTATTTAAATACAGATACTCATCATTCCGAACAGTTCCAGTTCTCCACACTAAGTTACTTCTAGTCCCTCCCACAGCTGTCTTTAGCCTCTCTTTGTGCAGAAACAAACCTAGTTTATTGCTTAAGGCAATATCCTGGTGAGCACACAAGGCTCTAATGAGTAATCAGAACACTCTTCTTACATGCTGTGTAGTATGAGCTACTCTGCATCTTTTGAATTTGTAACTCTGATGTCAATCATAGAACAGTCACTAATTGAGACTTTTGCTTACCCCAAAGTAAAAATCATGCTCAGGGTGGGGAGTATCTGTCTTTAAGGTAGCGTAAATGCAAAATAGTGTCGTTCTCGGCAAAGCCTTGAACTGATAATGTGTGTACTGTAGACAACCTTAACATTTAGAAAAGCTGTTTTCACTTTTGGAAAGGAATGTCGCCTAACGAAAGAGTTTGTTTCAGTTTCATGAGCTCAGATTGAAATGTCACGTCAAGACATCCCCCCCCCCCCGAAGAGATAGTCAGAACTATCAAACACGCAAGATTTTATACAGGAAGTGTGCATGCGGTCATCCACTCGTAGCTCCCGAGCGTGTGTGTCTTTAAAGCCTCTCCCCCATATGAGTACCACGGAGCCGTACGATTTTGGTGCCCTTACGATTTCAAAGATGTCACGGTGCCGTGCGATTTTTTCTACTGTACAATCGTACGAGGGTTGCCCTCACAATGTGTCCGGACAGTTTACGGGCCTGCGAGACTCCCTTACAGTTCCGTACTAACATAATGGTCAAGCCCACGTAGGTTTACCGCAAGGGCGCCTTGCGAGCATTTAAGGATGCTTTGAGAGCCCCTACCGCCCCTTAGAAGTTCGTACGGCACCCGCACGACTCTGGAACTGCCCTAGGGGGCCACGAGGAGGTGACTGGTCCACGTGCACGAGTCCGAAGAAGAGAATGTTTGTAGTCAGTGGTGCAACCACATGATGGCTATTTGGGGGAATCACAGGGGATAAGATATCAAGCTGACCACAGATAGCTTTAAGAGTCAACGGGTCATACTTTTGCACATGCGCGCCAAGCGCGCTAAAATTTTCCCTCCGCTTGCAATACAAAGACGTGGAGAGTCTCCATGCACAAGTGAACAGAACATGGCTATGGTCCTGGTTATGTTTCTTCAGCTCCGCAAGCGCAGGTGAAGAGTCGAATGCTTTGCGAACGTTTGGGACCATGGAATGCCATAAGGACCTAGTGATGTCTAGTTTAACTTTGGTGCGATCCAGGGGAAAATCCCCTAAATGTTTTCTGCATGAACAAAATGGGAACAACAGCATGGAGCCTTTGACGTACTTCAGAATCACACTGAGAGCTCACTAGGCTCCCCATCGGGCACAATTTAGTTCACAATTATCACAACTAACTCATTTTAATTTTGCTTGAACAGCTTGTAACAGGATGAACTGCACAGTTACCATAAACGAAGAAATTATATGTTTTGCATAGCCTTGATTTGTAGTACGAGTAAATTGAGTAAATACTCATGTCCGGGGTTTACTGACAGACAAAGCGCCATAAAAAATTCATGGGATGTTGTTTCTGACTGTGTTACTTACAAAATATGATCATTTTTGCATTTGGATTTTGTAGACACTGAGTTGAAATACATACTGTGCAAAATTCAAGGCAATCTGACCAATTTTAGTGCCATTTTTTTATTGTATTACTCCGCTCTGTGAAATGCCTTTTTTGAGTAGCTATTATGGCGGGAAACACATCCCTATCATTCAAGGCTCTCTAGCTCAAAATTTCAATGGCCATGGTATGAAAATTTGAAAGTGCCATGAAAGCCGAGATTGTGGGCTTCGATCAGAGGGGTAGCATGTTCTGGTTGAAAACTTCTACTGGGAGCTAGGGGGCACGGAAGTAGCCTAATTTAGTGTGTAAGTCAATGGGACTTATAATTAGTGGCCCGCTACCATATGTAATACAATTAACGCTGATTGTAAGGATTGCGCGCGACGCACGCCAAAATTTCGCAGTGAAATAATTGGCCATGTTAAAATCTGCACGTAGCCTCAGTCAGGGGTGGTGAGGAGATTGGCCCGGCAGTATGGCCAAGCTCCCCTACGGCGGACAACACTCTACTGCTCTAGACCACAGAGACAAGACGGGTTGCCGAAAGGGTGGCAAATGCCAAATTTAAGACGTGCAAAGCTCGCCGAAAATTTGGGTTTCTAATGAACAAAGTTTTTTTTTTCTTTTTTTTAAGAAATGCTGGAAAACTTTTGATATATTGAAGATTTCGCCATTCTTAAGAGCAAAACCAAAAAATTTTTCTAGGCGACTGGCCGTCGTCTCGTTACATACTTTATCTTACCCATTAAATCTCCCTGGTAAAAATGAAAAAAATGTTCCTGATAGGGGGACCCCCTCATTCACCCACTTAAACTTGGCGCCACGTCTGGGCCTAGCACTTTTAATTTCCTTAGAAGATATGTTTGGCACTATGGCGAGTCTGAACTAAGAATTTTACAAAGGTAGGTAAAGAAGGGTACAACTTCGCGTCGATGCAATTTTGTGTTCCTCCAGAATCACGTCTACAATAAAGAACAATAATTCAGAGGCGTAGCCAGGATTTTCTTGTGAAGGGACAAAGTCGGCTCACCGTTCCCAATCTTGACCGACCTCACTATCTAAGCGGAGCGCCATCATCAGTTGGCGCGGAGCGTACAAGAAAATTTTTGGTTGTACAAACCCATCAGATGGCCAGAAACGGCACTTCCCTAGTATTTTATGCTGCATGTACCCAGCCTGGAAATATGGATCTCGTTTCTGCAATTTCTCAATTAATGCAAAAAAAAAATCAATCTATGAAAAATGTCAATACATGGTTCTAAGCGGAGCTCCACCATCGATTGGCGTGGAGCGTACCAGGGAATTTTCGGCTTTACAAACTCCTCAGATGGCCGGAAACGGCACTTCCCGAGTGTTCTAAGCAAGAATACGTTCAGCCCCACTTCGAAATTCTCCCTGCTTCTTAATTGGAGCACTTGACAAATATTAAGGGACTGAACATACCTTTAGCCCCCACTTTTTCATTTTTCATCGTCGCCACTGGGACTCGGCATTTTCTTGAGGGCGCGAAGCGCCCAAACGAGGAGCCGAGCGACCAAACGGAGAGGGGGTGTGGTTCTCCCCCTCCTACCCCAAGGATTTTTCGCAATTTTACATTAAAATTGAGCGATCTTGTGAACACCTAAGCTGGAATTTTTGGACATTTTCAATTTTGGACATTTTCAATGTTTTCCTTATTCCCTCGAGAGTTAGTGTGTGACTGTATGAGGGTTACTGTACGAGTCAATGGGGCCCTAGAAAATTGTGTTGCACTGAAACAAAACAGCTACTCATCAGGCTTACATTGGCTAAACCAGCGGAATTGACATTTTGCCCTGAAAAACGCCAAAACTCCATTTAAATAGAAAAAAATAGAAATAAAAAAAAATAGTTCTGGGCGGGAGTTAGTGCGAACCCCCTGGTTACGGCCTGTCTCCCGGGGTGTCCCCTCCTCCTTTTGGAATTTTTTGCAGTCTCGAAGAGCTAAGATGCTTTTTGGTGCTATGTTTTGTTCTTTTTATACTAGATTCCAGTCTTCTCCACAGGGGGTTTTAGAGGGGTGACACGCCCTCCTAGTGAAATTGGCCGCCCCTCCAAAATGGTTGCCACCCTCCAAAAAATGCAGCTTCCATTTTTAGTTCATTGCTTCATTACACATATACAAGTCATAAAGTATAAAGGAAAACTTTCTCTTCCCTCCAGACCTGGCACTAGGATTTGCAACCTCGACAGCCAAGATGCCGTCGATGCGTTGGTGAGGGAGATTTGAAGAAAACCTGTGCACTATACCTGCCATTGCGAGTCATATACGACATAAAATTTGTATATGCTAGAGGAAGATATTTCCGCACTGATTTAGCCGTGGAAAAGCGGGCGAAAATTTTTTGGGTTGTCGTACACTAAAAAGAATCTGTACTTATTTAAAGCTTATATAGGTCAATTGTCCCGGCATTTGGGCCCTATCTGGCACAACTTATATTGTACTTCCCTCTTCGAGTCCGTACCGCACGACTGACACAAAAGATTATTAACTAAGTTTAGCGAAATGAGATGAAATTCCCGACATGTACATTAATCCATTTATTCTACTTATTAATTTACTTGAAAAGATGGGAAGGGTTTGCACTTCATTAGCTATAACGGAACTGGGGAAGAGTGGGCAAAGCGTACCGAACATTTTGGGTTTTATCGAAGAAATAACTCTTTTGAAAGCCAAAATAACTAAACCGACCATGGGAAGGTGACATATCATTCCCGACAGGGGGGGGGGGGGGGCATGCAAGCGACCACAAGTTCCGACAGCCCCTATGTCGAGGGGGTGGTGAGAAGGGGATATGAAGGAGCCTAACTATCCCATGCCATTGCAGCCTGACGCATATTTTGCACAATATCACTTAATATTTTGAAAGCGGAGTTGCGCACTGATAGTATTCTTTTGATTCTGAATCGTGAAATTGCAAAGCGCTCGAAGCGCGCGAAATTTTTGGTAGGCTTGCAAAAATAACATAGCCTATGTAATCATTAACAACAAAAAGAAAAAAATAGAAACTGTAGGGGTTGTAGACCGTATCGGGGATAACATACATTGTGCCGAAACCACCTGGAATACCCGATAAAATAGTAAAACTATTCTCCGTGAGTCGTTCACCAACTGACCTACCGCATGACACACACAAGAGAACAGCAAAAAGGCTTTGTGATATGGGATGAAATTTACGACCTCTACATAACCTGTGTACTCTGCCTACCTTACTACTTGGTAAGGTTGACAGGACTTACATTCTCTAGATATGTTGAATGGAAGTATTGAAAAAACTGGAGTGAACCTACAGCGCCCGTAGCGCGCCGAAAATTTTGGGTACTTATTATAGGGAAATTGTCCCTTGAGAGCAAAAACAAGTAAACCATCGGGGAGACTAGTCGCCGCCGAGGGCTGCACACTTAATCGTAACGACTAAAAGCCCCCCCCCCCCCCCGAAAAAAATGTAAAAAATTCCCCCAATTCCCTCCCTCCTCTTGCCGTTAATCTCTTCTTTTTTTTTTCTTTGCTCTCTCATTTTTTCAACATCGCCCCAAAATTTCTGTGGGGGGGGGGGGGGTGCACTCTGTCCCCCTGCGTCCCCCCTACCGCTGGCTACGCCAGTGCAATCATTTCACCTTTACAGTTGAATGTATGAAGCAAATACATAATTTCAACCTTCCACATAATGCTACAAATTAGGTTGAAAAACCCCATATTGATTCGAGGCGCCTATACAGGTTGGAGATGTACCTCTGTTTTTCGGTATAGTGTTTGTGATCAGAATAGATCCATGCATGATTTATTTAATAATGGTCATTAGGTGGAGTGTAAACTTTGACGAATGAGCGCGAAGCGCGCAGAAAATTTTCATTAGGTAAGACTCCCTTGAAAAAACCTTCATTCAGGTTCTGCATCGAGACACTTTTAATTCCCCCCAAAACCTATAAGCCAATTTAAAAGCTGGTATTTTACCTGGAAATTTTTAAAAAGCTTCCAACTTTTCCTGTTGTACTCTCCGAGAGTTGCTATCGGAAAATATTGATTATAAGAGTTTGCATCGTGCAAAATTTTTTATCGTTTATAAAGTATTTGAGAAAATCCTGATAGTTTCAGAAAATAATTACAGCAGATCTATCACCTCGTCGAAAACACACCTCACCCTACCCCTACAGAAATCTATAGCTTAAACACCTTTTGTGATCATTTTAAAATTTAAAGAATTTTTTTAGAAATCGATTGGGGGCGTGCCCCCGGGCCGGCGCCAATGGGCGTATTCGAGAGAGACCCCGACTAGGAGTGGCTGTCTCAGGTGTATTTATTTTTCTTCCCCTATTTTGTTCCTACTCTTTTCTTCCCTCTCATTTTCCTCTTTCCCTCCTCCTTCATTTCCCTTTTACGTCCGTCCTCTTCCCGATTTTCCCTCTCGATTTTTCAGGGGGCCCTCAGCCCCCTGCCCCACTGGCTCTGCCACTGGATAACAAAATCTGGTACGTCAATATCTTAATATCTCACAGTAAAGATATTAAGATATTGAGATCCTGTAATGTAATATTTCAATATTTTACACGAAAATATTGAGATGAAAAGATCTCGAATGTCAATATCTTAATATCTTTCAGTGGAGATATTCAGATACTGAGATCTCGGATGTCGATATCTTAATATCTTTCAGTGAAGATATTTAGATATTGAGATCCGGTATGTCAATATCTTAATTTTTTCCAGTGCAGATATTAAGATATTGAGATCCTGTAATGGAATTTTTCAATATTTTACGCTAAAATATTGAGATGAAAAGATCTCGGATGTCAATATCTAAATATTTTACTGACAAAAAGTTGAGAAAGTCACATAATATTTCAACATCTGCATGACACCTTAAAAGCTCCGTACAGACCAGCTGGAAGACGTACAATATTTTTTGCGGCGAGGAGCAAGTTTATACCATTGAAAATTCTGGAGATAGTTTTGTAGAGGGCAAGGGTGGCGCCGGCCAGTAGCCTTTCTCTGTCGGGGAAGGCTGTCCCCGTCAGGGAGAAGATCCCATTTCGTCGGGGCGCCTTCACCCGTATTCGATAAAATATGTAAGCCCGATAAACGTCAGTCTTCCCCCTGAAAATCTTCCCAATTTTCGTTAAGAAGATTTTCAAACATGCCGAAAACAAAGTAACAAAGTTGTCCTTCTTCCCCTTATACGACAAAATATGATGCCTCAGTTCAGTGCATACTCATTTATATAAACTCATTCATGGGCGTCGATTTTTTTTTGGGGGGGGGGGTGGAGGACAGGGGGACATGCCCCCCAGTTTTTGTGAGTTGAGGGAACACTAACGTAAAAGCCCCCCCCCCCCCCCACACACACACACACACCTACACTTTTTGTTACCTTAGACTGAAAAGTTAGATACGATCAAAAAGACTATACATGTAGGTCGTGAAAGGTATCTTCTACCGTGTATGAATTTTCTGTATCAATAATTCCACATGCAAATCCCCCAAATTTTCGCGCGGTCCGCGCTAGCAGTCTTATTGATTTCTTCTTTCACTTGCATATCAAACATACTCACATTTTTTATCGGTCGCTATGGTTACGTCGATTGTTCGTGCATGCACAGGGCAGCAGGTGTGGTTATGAAGGAGCACAACATTTAGGAATTTGAAGTAAAGGGAATTGTCCCCTACTATTTTTAATGAAATCTGTCGGCTAATTTTTCGTGAATCAGCAGCCTGGCAGGCCGAAATTGGCGGACAAACTTCAAGGAAACTGAAAATGTCTGGGTACACAGTCTGCATGCAACTTTTTCGGAAAAATAAATGATTTCTAATGCAAAATTTCCACACGCCCTCATCACACATTTGTATAACGATTCGACCATTTCGTATTTTAACCATTTTTTGAGAAGTAAAATCACACGGATATTTGCAAGATAAGAGACTTCAATCTGGAATTAAGGTACACCTTTATCTCCTGTCTGCAGATAGTGTATGATGAAGTGTCGTTCAAACGGAAATATTTTAATGTTTTTTGTGCCAACCATCTTACACCGAACGGCCTTTGCAACGGTGTCTTAGTAGCACCAGTGAGTATACCACTCCACCCCCCCCCCCCCAAAAAAAAAAAACTGTGATTTCCCCGCAGTAGACTAGTGTGCTTTTGATCAGTTCATGGATTTATTTTACCTTCTTCCATTAGAAATGTTTTCTTACTAATAGAACTTTTGCACAAATCCTTCGCAAGCTATCACAATTTTCGTTGTGATTCTTTACACCCGGTATTTAAATTCACATTGACCAGAGTCCGTTGAAGTAATTACCCACACTTTCAAGACATTGTTTTGAAAACTTTGGAGCTTCCAAGAAACTCAAAATATTGAAACATTTTGCCACATTTTGCATTTGAGCCCCCTTCTCTAAGACACCCAGTGGCGTTTATCTACAGGGGCAGGAGAGCTCTGCAAAATGAAGAATGCGGAAATTTGCCATTTGTGAGGCCGTTCTACTGGGTGGTATTGACAACTCATGAAATTTCTTAATTCCGAATTCTCTACAATAAAAGCTCCACATTCGTCATTGCTTGTTCCAAGAAAGCAAAATTTTCCGCGCGAAGCAGAAGTGTTTGCTCACATCTTCAGTTTGGTCAACTTTTTCAAGCTTTGGAAGTGACAAAATCGGATATTTGCTATATTTGACACAAGATCATGAGGTGACACCGGTAACTACAGTGCCATTTTCATAAATTTTCTTTCATAAATTCCAAATTTTCTCCAGTATAGACTCTTGACTAAAATTTTGCCGGAGGACCTTATTTCGTAGGCGTTGGATAACCTTTACCGCATGTAACAACAACGATCTTTGGTCGCCGCTCAATCTCAGATTTGGCAATAGGATATGCAAATTCCTCAGTAATCCCCCAACTTTTCAATTTTCCTTACCTGCTTACAGAAAACCCAGAATCCCAACTTTTCTGCAATACAAGCTCCATATTTTCAAATATTTGAAAAAGGCAAAAGTTTCAGGGCGCTTCGCACGTCGCAAATCACGTCCCTAGTACAGAGGTGTTCACACTTAAAAAAATTGCAAAATTTGGATGCCTGCCCACCCTCTTCCTTCAAAAACGTCCAGCTACGCCGCTCTAGCCACATTACTAGGACAGGAGAAAAAATTGAGCCAGATGCTCCCCCACTTTGAAATCAAATCGACGCCCCTGAACACGTGCACATAGATGTAGATGTAAAACAAGATGCAATAATGAAATGCAGAGTCACTAAATGCTAGAAACACCATCTGACCATGACTGCTAACAACTTCAGTCTTGATTTTGGGCAGATTGATCTTCAGTACTGAAGACTCTAATCTTTTAATTCTCCTCTGCATTTTTCAAATTTTCTGGTATAAAATTCCTTCAATATACTTAGGCGTACGAGATGGGGAAAGAATTGGCGGATCCAGGATTTGTTAGAGGGGGAAGGGGCAGGTCAGTTGAGGCGGAAAGAACCATGACGGTGAACGCAAGAAAGGACTATCTGAGCTGAGCGCCACTGTTGGATCGCGCGGAGGGTACAAGAAAATTTTTGACTTTACACACCCTTCAGAAGGCCGGAAATGGTACTTCCCCAATGAGAATAGTATGCAAAATGGTTCAATTTTTTTGTTTTTTTTCACGGAGAATACTACATTGAACTTTGAAGAAATGTCACCTTTTGAGTCTAGCATTTGCAATTTTCACTTGGTGCAGACTTAAAAAGCACGTCACTGTCGTTCAATATTTATAAGTATATTTATAGTTATACTCTTAGGTATTGAAAGTTGTGTTCAGAATGTCGCCACAAAATGGTAAACACAGACATAGGGGACGGAAGCATCTCATTTGAACACGAAAAACCTGAAAACGGGGACAGAAAATTCTCTGTCCGAAAAATGTAATAGTGTCTAGCAGACTATCTAAGCGGAGGCTAAGATAGGTTGGCACGGAGCGTTGAAAAGTTTGAAAATCTAAACCCAACAGACAGCCGGAAACGCCATTTCTCGGGCTTGTAAGCAGAACCTAAGCAGTCATTATTTTGTGATTCAGGAAGGAGGAAGGACCTTTCAAGTGAAGTACTACCACCATTTTGATACACAGAAGATTTGAAAAACTGACAACCCCTCCAAAAGTCAAACGACCAGAAATGGTGTTGCCTGAAAGCGGGGGCGTTCGAAAGCATTTCACTTTGTGGTACAGAACATTTTTTTTGCCCGAAGAATGTAGTTATGCCCGAAAAAATATTGGATTGGCTCGGCGCGTAGAGAAAATTTTGAAAAATCATACCCCCAGATAGTCGAAAATGCCATTTCCCAGGCTTACAAGGATGACCTAAGCAGTTGCTATTTTGAGTTTTCGTTTCCAGAAAACGTACACTTCAAACTAAATTTCAGCCAGAAAGACTATCTACTTATCTAAGCAAAACGCCACCATTGGTCGGCGCAGAGCGCACAGAAAATTTTGAAAAAGAAGAACTCTCAGACAGCAGGAGATGTCATTTTCCACGAGACTTATTAAGGAGGATCAAAGGAGTTGCTATTTTGATCAGAAAATTACCCGATAAAATGTACCATTCGGTGGAAAAACTATAACACCGAATTGAAAACATGCTAATGTTTGCAACTCTTGGCTAAATTCAATGTAAATAGAATTGATGAAATTGTCTTTGTGACTGCCCAAACTCTCTACTGTAAATGATACAACTGATAAACAGTGGCGTAGCTGGAAATCTTTCCGAGGGAGGGGGTGGGTGGAAGCAAGCATCGGAATTATCCGATTTTTTTTTAAATTCACAGTGTTTCTATGGGACGTAACTTGCGGAGCTTGAAGTGCGCCGAAATTTCTGCCCTTTTTAAGCAAATTTTTCAAATATGGAGCTTGTACTGGAGAACATTTTGGATTCTGGTTTTCCTATAGAAGGAAATTTGCAAAGTTCGGGAAATACTAAAGAATCTGTACTTCTTATTGGCAAGTCTGAGATCGCACGGTGACCAAAGATCGTTGTTGCTATATACAATGTTATCTAAGGCTTACAAGTTGAGGCTCTCAGACGTCATTTTAGGAGTAAAGAGCTTATATTGGAGAAAATTTGGAATCAACTGATAAAAAATTCATCACTCAGTGTAGCTGCCGATGTCACTTGATGATTCTGTTGATTTTGGCATTTCCAGGAGTTCGGAAATTTACGAAGGAAACACGACTGCAATAAGTAACTTCAAATTACCGCGCGCAAAGCGCGAGGAAAACTTCGCACTTTTTTAACCAAATAATTTCAAAAATGGAGCTTTTTCGGGGAGAATTCCGAATTTCAAGACAGAAGAGTTGGTCCGGAAAACCACAGTGCAGTTGACTGGTGTCACAAATGGAAAATTTCCGAATTTTTCATTTCTCAGAGCCATGGGGGCAATCGTCCCCTGCCCCATGTAGCTACGCTACTGTTTCTATTAGTTACATCTTTTGAACAAATGTCTCGTAACGAGGTAGGTTTAAGTGAATTTCAGGTAGACTCATGCTGAGACATTCTTACATTGTATCATTATGTAATTGAAAAACCACCTATAGACCTGATTTTCATTACCGTTACCCGAGTTTTGCCTCTGCCGGAATGTGTATAACGACTTCTTGGAATCTTGTTTATTTCTCATGAAAGTTTTACCTCAGTTTTAACTTTCTTTCCTTTTTTCATGCATTTCTTTTTAATATTTCGGGCACGCGTAGGAATTCTTTGCAAAACGAATTTTGAAACTTAAGTAGCTGTCCAAACTGTCCAATATCCCTGCCGGATTTTTTCCCAAATTCCTGCCCAAGTTTTAAATTTTGCGATTGTTTATTTAATTTTTTGGTGGGTGGGGGTGGGGTGGCGTGGCGGTGGGGGTCTTTCCCTGCCTCCACGCCTCGTACGCCTATGCCTGACATACTATCTGAGCGGAGCGACACAATGGTTCAGCGCGGAGCGTTTAGAAAATTTGAAAATTGCAACTCCGCAGACAGTAAGTAACAACATTTCTCAGGGAGTGTAAGCAGATTTTAAGCTGTCATTATCTGAGCTTTGCTTTTGCAATGAAATACACTGAAAGAATGAAAAACTGCAAAATGATCAGACAATTGCATAACAAACTCCAGGGGTTTATTTAATGTGAGAAAGGGGGGGGGGGTAAGTCGAGGTATGTAAGGGAAGAGGTGTCATTAAGCAAACATGACACATCACAAAGGCCGATTTTAGTTGGAATATGGCCTTATTTTTGTTTTATGAAGCAAAAAAAGGAACGTCAACTATTTGGGGAGGGGGCCCGACCCCAGGCCCCCTAAATCCGCGGTTAGGCAGAGTGGACAGACTTTCTCCCAAAAATGTCGGCAAAATTAAAAATGTGCAAACCTGGGAAAATTCGGGCACCTACTTAGATTTAAATAACTTTTGATTTTGATTACATAAAAAAACTTCTCAGCGTGCCCGAAATGTCGAAAAGATATGCCCGATAAAGGAAAAAACATTCAGGGAAAAAATTTCATGAAAAGTCAGCAAGATTACAAAACTTCGCTACACAGTTACGCAGGTCAGGGATAAAGCTATTTCTCGTGATCTTTACTTCAACGTGAACACAATGTCCAAAATAGTCGATCCGAATTCTTCTAGACATTTGTCAGAAAAACAAAAAATATAACTCTTAAACGTTAACATGAAAATGGTAACGGTAATGTAATAAAGCGACATATTCGGGAAACCTTTCTCTTAAAAGAAACAATGATTTCTCAGCCTGGTTTTTAAGCCCTGTGCGAGACAATGCCCGAACACTCCGGTTACCTGACTTCTTTCAAAACTTTGCCCGAAAACAAAAACAAACAAAAAACGATATATTCAAGTATGGTAACATTTTCCAAATATGTTAAATGATTTCAAAAATTTGCAACACATTCAGGGGGCTTATGGAAAAAATTTTCCTCATCCCCACTTTACTGTGGTCTTGCAAATCTTTGCCCGAAATGATAAAATATTCGAGCGAGGGTCAGTTGAAAAATGTTCTGGGATTTCATTGACGGACAGGAGTTGTCCAGGCAGGGAGGTGTTCTAGTGACACATCCCTGGTCCAGTGGTGTGCCATCTGTCGTGTCCCGACAGACGAATTCGAACAACCGTAACGAAAATCAGCCAGGCTGTTTTCAGCTATAATGAACAATAGTGTGAGAATGCCTCCCCATGGCATATGTATGACTGAAAATTCAGTTGAACTCACCTTGTAACGTTACATATTTCCAGAGCAAAATCGTTTATTGTCAGGAGTTCGGGCAGTTACATATCAAATTTCATCAATTCAGTTGACCTTTCAAATGACTACAACGACGAGTCGCAATATAGTAAAAAATTTAGCATGTTTTAAAGGGCGAGGGCAGTCATCCCAAATTGAAGAAGTGTAGTACACTGTTCAGTTTCATGATTGGCTGTTGGGAGCCATGTGACGACATTTTTTCTATTCAAATGTCAAATTTACTAGAAATAACTGCATGGTTTACCTTGAATATGCAAAAGTGCAGTCATTAATTATAATGAAAGACAATTTGAAGAGAAATAAGAGGAAAATTGTGTTATCTAGCTTTTTCTTCAAAATAATTTTTTTTTTGGGGGGGGGGGGCTGCTATTTACCTTTCAATTCCGTTTTTCACCAAAAAGAAACAATGTCATTCATCTAATGGTGTGGTATATTTTATTTTTTTATCTTCTCATCATTTAGCAAGTTTTTTTTATTTCTGTTCAGGTGAAAGTTTTATTGCACAGGAGGGCTCAAAATAACGACTGCTTTGTTTCTGGTTTCATGCCTGGTGAAAAACAATTTCCGTCCGTCTAAATTTTTCAAATCGTTCTGCACGCGCAGGACCAACTGGTGGTGGCGCTCCCCTTAAATAATCTTGGCTGAAAACAAAAAAACTTTTGTTCATCCCCCTCTCCAACCAATAAAGTTGGTCACAGCAATAATGGTAATTGCAATTAAAACACTACAGTACTTCCACTCTGATAATTTGATTTGATAATTTGTTTTCAATATTAGGGAGAATATTACCCCATTTACAGAAAAATTACAGTGTGAAAAATTAAAGCCATTTCTCCAAACATTGGTTGTGGGACATGTCCTTGATGTCCTTCAACCAGGATTGTCACCCATGTCCCGTGTAGAACACACACAAAGTATAAAACATGAAACAGAGGAAGCTCTTTTCCAGTTTTAAATTATTTTATTTCAATGATTGAATGGAGAATTATCAAATGAGCTACATTTTCCATTTTGGCAATTACATGATTGAATTTTCGGCGGATAGTTTTAAAAAATTTTCCAAAAGCAACTTTTTAGAAAGTTTGAATACTTCAGTGTGATTTACAAGAGGGGCATAAACAACTTTCCCTTCACAAAATTGCAACAGTACAAGTGGAATGAAAAAAACGGAAAACGGTTTTAGGACAAATAGACTAATGGTTCTGTTCGAAAGCTGAAGGCCGGACAAGGGGCTATGAATCCGCCAGGAAAGTAAATGGTATCTTTCCAAGGAAGACCACGCTTGAGTGTCCCAGTTATGGAGGGAAGGAATCTGGAAGTGGACCAGGTGTAAGTGGGCCACTCATTCTGGAAGGCCCTGAAATAGAAAAAAGACAAGCTATGAAAAGATTGGCATTCAGGAAGGAGAGTTTTAAAGGTAGGGCGTTGGGGTGTATGAATTTTGTATAAGTTGACCATCCAGGTTTAATTTTGTCAATGTTTCAGCTAAATGATAAAAATGTGGGAAGAAGTCGCAAAGGTGTAAGTTACAAATTCAAGTGAGTATGGTTTTCCACAAAGTGACCCTTAAATTTCGTTGGTTAATTCATTTACATCAGTTCAGGTAGGACAGATGTGACCTGCTTTCTGATGATTACAAAACCTGTGTTTAATAAAATATCTTGACCCTTCTTAAAATTGAGAACTACAACGCATTTAATTTTTTTTATAATGAAATGTCGTTGAATTGAAAGAAAATGTTGGTTTATGTCCTTTTTCCAAAATTTGTGAATGATGTTCACATCATACATTTGGCAAACGTTTCAACATGTCAACAATAGTCAGTTGTGATTAGACTACATTGAATGCATATATGAACTTTTTCTGTAATTTAAAACAAAATCTCTTTAAAAATAAAGAAAAGGGGTTTATTATGTTCTTTCCAAAGAAGGTAAACTGTACATACAATTTTCAAATGTTTCAACTTAACGAAAATTGTGATGCAAATGATTCCATTACACTTTCTTGAATGACTGACCCTGAAAAATCACGGTCTAACCTAGAAAAATGAGGACCTTGCCGGTTTGAATCTACAGAATGGAAACTACTGCATGTTGAACCAAAACAATTTTTTCCTGCATGGTTTTTCTCTTTTAAAACAGATAATGTGATTCCACTAAGTGAAATGTCATACACATTGTTGGGGCATAGGCCTGTCCAAGATTTTGAATGTCTGCCACAACTAAATGGTCATACCAGGGACTAGGAAAGACAAGTTTTCATTTACCAAGTATTTAGGGACCTTTCTTTTTGTCGAGCCATGATTTTTCAGGGTCATTCATTCAACTGTAATGAAGTCATTCGTATGACAATGCTTTTTATTACTGAAACATTTTCTAAGTACTGGCAATACTTCTGGAATCATCAAAGTGTTTGTTAGTCCTTACAACATCGATCCTGGCAGCATACTTTTTTCCTGGAATGCAAAAGGGTTTTAAAATTTACCCAATGGACGAATCACTGAGCTTTTTGAAAATACACCACACATACCCTTCCCCAAAATGTTATAACTTCCCCACCCCTTAATCCCTTATTTTAATTCTGCTACTGTATAAAGAAAGAACTGGTCAGATATCTCTAGTCCATGTGACTCTAACCTTCATCTGAAACAAATTTATAAATTTTTGAAAAAATGATTTATCCACTTCATCTATGAAGGAAAAATTTGGCACCCCGGCAAATTGCATACTGCATTTTGCATAACTTTTATTACATACTAAAGTTTTATTAACCAGTTAACAACTTACCAGTAAGGGTTGATCTTTCCTGCGAAAATCCACTGTCCAAAGGTTTTTCCAGGGTCACTTTGGGTTTGTGATTTTGCCAGCCTCACTAGAGCACACAGGTTTTTGCTGCTGGTACTGGCGTAACGTCTGGGCTCAAAGTGTTTGTTTGTCTGTACTGAACATGCCTTTTGCCAGTATGTATAGACATAACTGCTGGACTTGTAGAAGTTCCTAGTCTTGTAAGCAGAGCATGCCATTCGCCAATAAGGGTTGATGAAAAATCCCTTCGACTGGGAGACATCATACGCCCAAAGTATCATTAGAAACTCTGAAAGAGAGAATTTCATCAATCAATTTCTCCTTTATTTTGCAATCTATGTGAAATACAAATGCACACAATGTAGTTTTCAAATGTAATGCAACTACCCACCCCGAGGTGACTACATACCCATATATAGGGATGTCATGCAAAAATTATTTTTTCAGGTGGGGGCATAGAAAGTGGTGTCTGGGAGGGGGTAATGGTGAAAGTATACAATTAAAGAAGACTGCATTGAGATGTCCTGTTGAAGAAATTATATTCCCTTTTGAAAAATAGGAGGAGAGGCAATTAATCAATGACCTATGTTCACTGCTGGATTTTATCAAAACATAACAAATGTAAGCAATGAAAAGGGGGAGGGCAAAGTAAGTAAACATGTCATGAACAGGCATGGTGTTTAATGAGTAAACGGCTCACCACAGTGGATGTTCCTGGGAGCAATCTTAGTAACCTCACCCTGGGGAGGTTCATCATCAGTTTCATCATCTGCTTCGTCATCAGCATCGTAGGAACCTGCTGTATCAGACAAGGTGGTAGAGTCATAGAACAGGGACATCACCTCCAAAGGCTTGGAGGGCTCAGAGGAGCAGTAATTGAGGAATGGCGGTCTTGAAAGATGACAGTCATCCAGTAGGTCATCTTGGACCTCATCTTCATCTGACAGTGTGATGCCCTTCAGGAGGAAAGCATGCTGACACAGGCTAGACTGATGAGAGGTCTGACTGTCCTCACTGCAATCAAAACCAATGGAAGATCCTGACAGAGAAAGTACCAGCTGGGTACCAGCTAAAAGACAAGGGTAGAACAAAAAGGGTCATCAACAAGAGACAAGGATCATGACTGGTGTATACTGATTCAATTTGGCAATACATAGTAGCCTAGGGGTAATAGTGAAACATAGCAACAAATCACTTCTTTTAAACATAAACTCTTTGCCGTCCTTTTATGAATTACTAGAAGAAGTAATTGTTTTGTCCTTTCTTCTGAATACTGCATTAGTGCACCTAAAAGGGTTAAGGACAAGATTCCCTACTCTTGACAGGAGTTTGTAATCATTTGATAGGAGTTGGGAGGGAAGATGTCCTTTTAGCTCTCTTATTCCCCTCCCTAAAGTAGCAAGTTTTTTCCTATCACACCACAAATATTCAAATAGTGCAAAATTGGACATGAGCAGGTAAAGACCACAAATACCAGAGAATAATGTTACAGTTTTCCTTCCCCACCCTCACCCCCCTGCCCCCCCCAAAAAAAAAAAGAAATGAAAAATGATAAATGCAAAGCAAGTGAATATTTCGTTATTTACTTACCAGGATGTTGATATTCATTGGTCAGTTCATCATTCACCCCTCTAAGTACCTCCTCTTCAATCAGCTCAGTATCATCAGAGGAAGGGTAGGAAACTGAAAATGGTAAGATGAATAAAACATTTATTACAATCTTGATCTTTTTACATGTGATCAGTCAGCTGCTACATTTCTGGTATACAGAGCTTGTGGGCAGCATAAACCTAAAAAAGAAATATTTTTTTGTCCAGATCACTTTAATTCTCAACATGGAAAAATTTTTACTTGTTGATATTGGAAATATTTTCCTTTTTTACTATACCTGACCACAAATCAATTACAATCTAAATTTTTGTTAATTGATGGCCTTTTCTTCTGATCATTTGAAACAAGCATAGCCTCCAAATTCTATTAAAAACAAAGCAAATTTCTAGGATATGAGTCAGTAATGTGTAAAAAATCTTATCCTCAACAGAGCACTGTCTTTCAAAAGTCCATTCAAAACCTTCTTCAATCCCACAAAAAATTCCACATGAACACATTATTCCAAATCACTTTTCTCGGTAAACTGGTGAGATATGAATTTGGCATATCATTGACTTTCTATTCTATTCTTTTTTTTTTATTAACCACTGGTACACACCTGCAGTATGTATTCTCAAGTCATTGTGGTGGTTTGTTGGACTGAATAATGACCAAGCTGGATGGGAAAACAAAAGATATAGAATTTTATGCATGTACACACAATTCTGATAAATGTTCCGCCTAGGCGACACCTTATTTTTTGAGTAGAAGTTGTTTATAAACTGAACACTCTTTACAAAGACTAGAATATTTAAGGGAATGAAATTTGCCTTATCATTTGCAACCTTGTCCAAAACTTTCAATTTAGACCAATAAAATTCCTTACAATTACATTAAGGCCATTCACTACATTCAATCATTCTTTGGAAAATAATCACAGAATTCTTTCAAATTTGTGGGAGAGGTGTTTGTACATTGAAATCTTGTTTTGAGGATTTTTTATCTATATTCTATCTATATTCAGGTATACCTCTTTCAAGCATTAATATTGTATATCACAGGTATTAAAACAAGTTTATTTAGACCTATGAAAGTAATGATTAAGTGAAAAAGTATGGACATGTAGATAAAAATACCATACAGCAGGTAATGCAATTATTACCATAACCATCACTAACTCTCTACATGTTGATGAGACAAAGGTTTGGGGTACCAACCCCTCTCCCATCTGTCGCCACACCAACTTTCTGAAACATAAAGTTTGTCATATTTGATGCTCAGTAATGTGATTTGGGGCAGGGGGCACACTCTCTTACAACTGTTTTGCTAAATTTTCAGGTAAATGTGACACCATGAGTAAAGAAGAGCATGAGAGGATGTAACAGCCAGCATTGGTGGGAATACTTTCTCGGAAGCTAGTAATGACAATATGCTTGATTTTATTCACAGGAAGGGCAGGTTTATTTTCGGTATATGATTGATTTTTCAGATTTTCTGCCAGCAACTTTTCATTTAATTGATTCATTTTTCAAATAACACAAGCAAAATTAGTCTGGCTTAATCATTTGGTGTCTCATCAACTTTGCTGGGTCTTCAGGTTATTGCTCCTCCTCCCATTAGGAGCTACCCCCTTTCAAAATAGTCCTAGCTACACACCTAAGTTCAGGTATAAAACACCTTCTGCCTTCTTCAAAAGTGCACCCCCTGTCTGGAGTACCCCGGCTACAACCCTAACTGAAATTCAGGTATAAAACACCTGTCTTCTTAAAAAATCCGCTTATGCAACTCTCACTTGGAAGGATAAAAAAGTCAGGATACATGATTCCATTAATCTGAACTTTGAACAGGGATGAATAATGTACAAGAAATAGATGACAGAAAAATTTATGGAGACAGGCAGCAATTATTTCTCTCTGAAACGTGATTAATATTAATTAATCAAATAAGAGGTAAAAAACTGATACTTACTAATGATACCAATAACACACACAAACAGGCTCCTTAGTATTATGAGGAGATGCAGGCCACAAATGTGACTCCAGAAGATGATGTTTATCACATCCCAGGCTCCCCAAAATTCATTTTTGAGTGTATCATAGGAACTAAGAAAGAACTTGGTAAGTTTTCCAAGAAGTTGCCCAACCTGAGGAGTAAGCAAATAAAAGCTTGAACTCTTCTAAGATATTTGTTGCCAAGATTCTTCATTTCCTCCTTTAGATTGTAAACATTTGTAAACATGATATGTACAGTATGTTCCATGAAACAGCACATCGACCACATATCAAATCAAACATTACGTTCTTTAGTCATCTCACTACGACATCACTGTGTGCTACCATGCTGATTTTGGAGTGGAAAATATGGGACAAACTAACGTTAGGTAAACCTGGGCTACATGACATGTCAAATTAAATAGGGTTGAGGCGACCAGTAGAGCTACACACCATTAATAGGCTATAATGGTATTGTAGGCCACTGGCGACCGACCAAAGGCCTAACGTTATTAATATTTATATGTGCGTAATGACACGTTCAGTGCTGAATTTTTCAGACTGAAAGCTAGGCCTACGTCCATATTCAGCCTAACCTTGCACCCTTGCGCAACCTAACGTTACACACATACTTAACTGTGGTCTAGCCTACAGTTTTTTGCGTAAACACAACGACTGAATGCTAATTTGCTCATTGTCTTAGTTAATTGATGGGGAGAAAAGGTAAGTCATTGGTTAACAACACCTGTGATGTACTGTCAATGTTGTGCGACGACCGAACGGTTGCGATGATTTTAATGCCATCTTTCGAGTCATCAAAAGACAGTGACGCTGACTTCTGTACTTGGATGTTATTGTTCAGGAAGCACAGCAAAAAGATGAGACACGATGCACGACTAATGGTGATCAGCCGAATCATGAAGATAGAAAATAAAACTTGAAGGATAAAAGCGAGCGAAAATTCACGTTTGTCCTCTAGATTGAGTAACAGCGAAGTGTGTTTGTACAACAAATGCATGCAGTAAAACATGTTTGAGTGCAAAGTTAGTGGTAATTGTTACGCAACAGTGGACAGAACTTTTGACCAATGAAATTAGGTATGTGAGACAGTACGGTGGCTTTGAAGATTCGGTTTCACCATGATATGAACGCCATGAAAAATTTGGTAGAAATTAAACTTCACAACAGCAGTGGCCCCAAACCTAGCGACAACTTAATCTCACAACTGCTTCGTATTTCTCTTTTAAGTATCTTTATAATATTTTAAGACTTTATCAGTGGCGAAGGAAGCAATTTGAAAGTGGGGCGGGCCGGGGGCGGGGCGCGCCGAAAATTTGTGTCCTAGTACACATTTGTGAATAAGGAGCTTGTATTGCAAAAAAAAAAGTCTAGATTCAGTGTTTCCTGTAAGAAAATTTGAACATTTGTTGAATTACCGGAGAACTTTCGTTTCCCTAGTTTCCTATTAGCATATGTCCGAGCTAGCATGTCGACTGAAGATCGTTTTTGTTACATAATGTTATCTAAGGAGTTCGGATTGAGGCTTTTCGGCGACATTAATAAAGCTTTCGAAACTTTGTTGCCTATTTTAGATAAATTATTCAAATTAAAAGCCTGTACTGAAGGAAATTTTTAGAGAAACAGCTTTGTAGCGGCTCAGAAATGTTTACCACTGACTGCTTTATGATCAACCACTTACCGTACTGCCTTAAGGATTACAAATGTAAGGCGCGCTAAGCGCGCCGACAGTTTTCCTTTTTCAAACTAATAATTACAAATAAAGAGCCTTTTTTAGAAGAATTCGGAATTTTATGAAGGAAAAGTAGGGAAAACCGAACTGAAGTTGACTGTTGTCTCAAATGGCAAATTTCCGAATTTTTCACTTTTTAGAGCCAGGGGGCAATCGCCCAACTGCCTCCTTTAGTTACGTCACTGCTCTGCAACAATGAACATTGATAACATTTTGATACTACAATTACTAAGGAATCCATCTACACAGACTACTCAACTGACAGGGTTGAAAGTTATCGGATGATAGGTGAGTATGAGAGCATTTGAGTACGTTAGATGAATGGTTCCCTGCTTCCTTCCCTGTTCTTCAATTGGGGCGGAACGTACAGAAATTTTGAAAAATCGCGACTCCTCAGACTGCCGGAAATTGCATGTCTCGGGCTTGTAAGCAGTAGCTTAGTCTCCTAATTTCTCTGTCAAGTTTGCACACCACTGTTTCCGGTACGTATTGCGACACATGAAGCGCGCCGAAAATTTTGCCCCTTTTAAACTAATATATGAAGATATGGAGCTTGTATATTGCAGAAAGCTTGGATTCTGGGTTTCCTTAAAGGAAATTTGAGGAGTTGAGGGATTACTGAATCTACACATCCCTCATACATTGCTGGTAAATCTGAGAGTGATTGCACGACGACTGAATCGTTGTTGCTAGGACTACATAATGTTATTTGAGACCTACGAACTGACACTCTCTGATGACATTTCATTTCCCTGTGGGCTGGAGGTTGTAGAATATTGCCGCGGCATTCCCCGCCTGCCGTAAGTGGTGACTAAACGGGAGGACTTGAACAGTATTTCAACAGTATGACACAATATAAAACATCGTGTTGGTGTGTCGTTAAGTCTTATCTAACTAACTAACTAACTAACCGATGACATTTCAAAAGTTTCTCAAACTTTGTTGTCCTTTTAGACAAAATATTCCAAAATCAAGAGCTTTAATTGAAGAAAATTTGGAATTCTATGAAAGACAGTTTACAAAAAAAGCAGTGTAGCTGCCGGTGTCTCTTGATGATGTGGTGTCACATATGTTGTTACATATTCGATTTTGTCATTTCCAGAGCTCGAAAAAGTTTACCAAACTGATTTATGAGCGAGACGTAGTGAATTTTTTATTGCATTTCGCTGCGCGCCAACGCGCCGGAAATGTTGTTTATATGAGGTTTGGAAAAATGAAAAAATGGGTTATCTGATCCGGGAAGTGGGGGGGGGGGGGGGGGCGGAGGCATGCTTCGGCCCCCCATTTTTCATTGGGCGATTTCGCCCCAGCCCTCCCCCCCCCCACTCCCTACGCTATGCACTTCATTATTCCATATTCCCAAGGTGGTAAACTAACCAGTGACTCCTATTTATTTTCACATTTTAAAAAGAAAAAATATTGTCACATGACTCTCAAGGGCCAACCAGGAAAGCCTACTACACTTATTAAAGTTGATGTGACTGCATTTATTCTTTAAATAGAATGCAGTGTGTGACGATCAGGGGTGATTAGAAGTTTAAATGTAACGTTCATTATGTATAAATTACCTGTATATTATGGAAAAAAAATTGGGGAAATTTTATGAAATCGGGGAAATTTAAAAAATGATGATAAGCCCTTTTCCCATTTCTCAAAAGTTTTGTTAAAATAAGAAATTGTGAGAAATTTCTCATACATTATTCTTTTTTCTGAAAAAAAAAACCAGATCCAATGTCGCATGAACCGGCCCGACTCGTTTTTTTTATTCTTTCAAATAGGCAAATTCTGTCAATTTCCAATTTTTACTAAGGTAGCCTCTGTATCCCACTGGTGGCACCTAGTTCCCCTAATTTAAGAATTTTTAAAAGGGATGGCCCACTCCATAGACTCCTTCCCCGGCCGGCATAGACGTACAAGACGGGGACAGGGAAGCGGAGGGTGTTCAGGTGCGGTGGGAAATAGTTTGCCATTTATCACGCAAGGGATGTTAGGGCTAAAACCATGAAAAAATGGGAGTTCGATGAGTCACAGACAATTTCATCAATTTAGCGGATCTTTAATTTAACCAAGTAAGCAAGATACAGTTTTATGGCCCAGTTTCCAACCTAGCTGGCCACGGCCTTTCCCCAGTTTCCAGTGTAGCCAAGAGTCACAACAGAGAAGCATTAGCATATTTTCAATTCGTTGTATATAGTTTCCCCGAAAAGAATCAAGACCATTTCATATAGGCGTAATAGTAATAGTACATTTTATGTGGTAATTTTCTCATCACTTAGCACGTTCCTGATTTTTTTCGTATTGCAAACAAAAGCTAAAAATAAAGATACACGATTAGATTCTCTTTACAGGCATGAATACGCGATTTTTAACCATCTGAGGAGTCTGATTTTTCGAAATTTTCTCTTCGCTCCACGCCAACTGATGATGGCGTTTCGCTTACATAATCTTTGTGGCAAAATAACGTTTTGCGGCCATGAAAAACCGCAAATTAAAACGCTCCCTTTCGCCTAAACCGATCGATACTCTTTTATTTTGACCCCAGTAAAAGTATGCAAGTTTAATGTTAAGTTTTACTTCGTAAATGGCATAACAATACATCTAAAGACACAAAAGTGTCAGTTTTATCCTCATGAACCACCACCATTCAAATTTTAACACTGTTCTTGTCAAAGTAGAAAATCTTGCACCATTTTGCATCTAGGCTCCTTGAAAACGCCAAAATATTAGTACCCCTTAGATCCCTCCCCCAGGCTGGCGATCACTCAACATACTGTATGCCCCCCCCCCCCCAGAGAAAACCTGTATATGCCACTGCGTTGGTACATACAAATAAACCAGATATTGTTGACCCAAAATATATTCTAGGAGTTGTTATTTCTAATCGTGCTATGTTATACTTTAAGATTAAAATACAGGTAATATTACATAATTACCTGGTAATGTTGTACTTGAGAATTTGCATATTTTATATGAAATACATACACATTGATCGGGAAAAGTTTTGGGGAAATTTCATACCTTTGCCCCCTCTGGAAAATATCCTAGCTACGCCACTGATTATATTCTTACCAACCGGGGTTAGATCTCTAGAAGACCACAAGTGTAGAAGCTTTTTCAGACGCGATAACTTTGGAGGGAAATTTAGAGTAAAAAATCGTCCCTGTTGTTCGAAAAGGAAACACCTAAAAGAGTCATGGGTCCAAGAGTCCAATTGATTGGAGAATCATCCATGAAACGAGGCTTAGCATGAACAAAAATACTTCACTTGTCATAATTAACATTCAAGCCCGAAGCAAGGCGAAAATTTTCTAAGACAAGAAGGACTTCTTTAAAGGAGCTTTCGGTACCATCCAAGAAAATGATAGTATCATCTGCATACTGTAGTAACTTTATTTCATTATTCATGACAGAAACACCTTTAATTAACTCGTTTGATAAAACTTTTTGTGTAAGAACTTCCTCACATAGAATGAAAAGATAAGGGCTCAGTGGGAAGCCTTTCCTCACCCCTCTATTTAACATAAAATTTCCAGAAAAATAACCTTTATTACAGACACAAGAACTTCCATTACGGTATGGTGTTTTAACCCACTGAATGAAACAGTATCCAAATTTAAATTTTTGCAAACTTTTAAAAACGAAACTCCATTCTAACCTATCAAAGGCTTTTTCAAAATCGACAAGAAAAATAAGCCCTGGTTTTGCTGTCTCCTTACAAAATTCAATGAGGTCTTAAGTCTAATATTCTCTCCTATAAATCCGGTCTGATTGAATCCAACAACAGAAGGTAAAACAACTTTAATCCGATTTGCCAAGCATTTAGCTCCTATTTCATAATCTGTATTTAACAAAGTTATTGGCCTAAGATTCTTCATAAGTTTTGGGTCTTTTCCAGGCTTGGGGATAAGCGTTATCATACCTCTTCTTTGCTCGGGAGAAAGTTCTCCCTCGTGGTAAGCATTGCTTAGGGCGTCCACGACCATCTGTCTGACTGGGGGATGCTCCCGCACCCCCCTCCCCTTGGTGCCGCCACTGCTGTCAACTCTATGTCAATCATGATTATGGGCGATAGGTTACGGTATGTGCTAGTTTTGTACATGTAATTAGTTAGCCAGCCTAACCTAGGACTCAGTCATGTATTTATACCAACTCAGGTCAGCATAACCTTCGGACCGTATTCCTTTTAATTTTACAGGGCATTACAGGGCATCTCATGGGGCCTGTAAAGCCCTCCTTTGCCCTTTAACCTGTTATGTTAACTACATATTATTCGAGCCACTATACATTTCACCGCCGTATTCGCACTAACACGGCCAAATATTTTGTAATGCCATGTAATGTATTGACGCTGTCCAATGTAAAGCCATACCAAATATTTTGACAGTCTATATTCAAGTTGACACGGCCAAATATTTGGTCACTCTATATTCGCTCATGTGAGGCCAAATATTAAATGAGATCAAATAAATATTGACACCACGACGAAGTTTATTACTCGAAATGCGAGACAACACAACTATATAACGTTTACCGCCTTATAAGTGGACACCATCAAATTATTTGGGCACACCGACATAATTGGTATAAAGTGCGTGTCATACAGAAGTGCTTGTAAAAGTTGACACAACCTGGTGACTTATTCAGTGACATACTATTCAATGCAATTTGACATTCTTCAATTGTTAACAGACCATCGCATTGCTGAGACACTTCCTCAGACAGTCTTTTCTCTGGAGCAAACTCAGCACAGTAGTGATCTGGATTTGTATTTTCAGAAGTATACAGAGCCTTACAAAACATTTTCAATTCATGAAGAATACTTTTACTGGAGGGAACAAGAACGCCATCCTCACGCTTAATGCACCGAATGACATTATAATTTTTATTTCTTTTCTCAAGATTTAAAAAGTACCTAGAACTTTTCTCTCCCTCCTCAACCCAACCCATCGTGCTCTGGCCCGCACCATGATACCTTTGAGTGTTTGATCGTAAATGTGATTTAGCTTATTCTGTTCCAACCTTAATTCAGTATAAGTTTCGGATCAGTATAAGTCACAGATCGGATTTTATACTTAAGGAAATCCCATCTGAGGGAAGGGTATAAATGGCGGGTAACACTAAATTCCCTAGAAATAACCTCTGTAATATGTTGAATATAGGCATTATCTTCTAAAAGTGAATTATTAAATTTCCAAAAGCCCGGCCCTTTTTTGTCCACAAAGGAATTAAGTAACAGGAAAACAATAAAATGATCAGACTTCAAACCAGAAAAGAATTTATCACATTGAACTTTGGCTGAAAGCTTTCTGGAAATAAGAAAAATGTCAAGATGACAATGGATCCCCTGTGTAACATTGGAGCACCGTGAGAAATATTTTGACTGCGGATTTCTCTCCATGCCAGATGTCCACCAAGTCAAAATAATTTTTTAGTTTTACACACTCATCTCGTGCGCCTGTTCCCATTTTGCTTACCCAGTTCGAAATTGAAAACAAAATTGAAGTTACCACCCATAATCACATTAAAAATTACCAAACATAGGAACAAACGATTGGTAGAATACAAGATCATCGACATTTGGTCCATAAATACAACGTAAGGTAAAAGTACAACCAAGCATTTTAATATCTAAAATGATGAACCGACCGGTATCATGGATATTTTTGTGCATAATTTCAAATGATAAAGTAGGCTTAAACATAATACAAACACCACGACTTGAGGTATTGCCGTCAGAAAACACTTTTTCACCTCTCCACTCGTTTCGCCAATATATTTCATCCCTATGATCTGAATGCGTCTCTTGTACGAAATAAATATCAAAATTCAAGTTATGAAAATATGCAAATACAGATCTCCTTTTATTTTGCTGTCGAAGACCTCGAGCATTATAAGTGCTGATATTTAAATTACTTGCCATTATTGAAATCAAATCTTAAGTATTTACGTCCACATAAACCCTATTATGATAGTAGACATCATGAAGTATATATACATTAAACAAGAGATGGATAAAAAAGAAGATAGAAAAGGGAAAAAGGAAGAAAAACGAACTTCCAGACAACCGAAGTCATCGGGAGATAGTGGACGGTAAGGAAGCCAGCAACCTGCTGGACCGTACTGAACCATTCTAGAATAAAATCTCCAAACAACAATACACATTAAATTGACTCATTTGCTGGTAGATAAAAAAACACCATCTACTGGTATATACATTACCTCACGACAACATGGGCTTCCGCAGAAATTTTTACAGGGGGGGGGGGCAAGGTCATTCATGGATGGTTGGATTGTGTACACTATCTAAGCGGAGCGCCACCATCGTTGGCGCGGAGCGTACAAGAAAGTTTTGGGCCTTACAAACCCTCCAGATGGCCGGAAACGACACTTGGCGAGTGTTCTAACCTGCATGTACCCAGCCCTGAAACAGGAATTTCATGTCTGTAATTTTTAGATTTTTAGAATTTTCAATGTAAAAAAAAGGAAATCTGCCGCTCGGTCACGGCCTTGCACGTCTATGCACGATACAACTTACAACTTTCAAACAGCCTACGAAGACCTATATCCGATACCCAATTGTGAATCATACACCCCCATATTCACCTTGTATACCGCTGTTACATCCACATCCTCGCGTCGCCACTTGAGATCAGCACGGGACCAAACCAAGACCAACTCATTCATCAATAGTCGGATGCCATATGTACACTACATACCTGACAACTAGTACAATTTTGGCATAGTTTTTACAATTTCAAATTTCCAATAGATATCACGAATGATGGTCCCCAAAATTACGATTTCACTATTCAGCATACCATCTTCTCTTTTGCTATTCAAAATGTCAAATGTCCGCATATTTCACGAGTAGAAACTGACGTTTTGAGTGAAGATATTGTGATGATTTATTTTATTATTTTTTTATTTTAATTTTTAATTAATTTTTTCACAAGTCTGATTTTCCGGGGGGGGGGGGGGGAGGGGCAAGTGCCGCCTCCCCTTGCGGACGCCCATGCACGACAATGATACAGGTGAGTACCGACTTTAGTATGAACAAAACTCGATGTAATGTCAGTATAAAGTTTCAGATGTCTTAATGTTACAACTCTGGATTCTTTCTAAGTTTTGCACGTTTTACCACAAATACTCTCGTCACAAAAACGTATCTATTTTCTTTCTTCTTTTTTCTTGTATGGGGGAGGGGAGGAGAAAGAAGGGGAGGGAATAAAGGTGGATAAGATTAGCCACCTCTGATTATAAAGGGTTTGAAAGTTTGGCCTTTGTTTGCTATGTCAATGAAGAGGAACAAATATTGGAATCATTACTAGTATGCTTGTCATGATGAGGTGGAAAATGTGGCATCCTTGGTTACATAAGATGCATATGCCATGGGGATTTTTTTCCTGGTTGAAAGATTCAAGATAAATGTTTGGAAAGGCAAGAATCCGCACAAAAAGGGTCCGTCAAACAGTCGGTCGGTCAGTTTTCTCGTAATCAGTGCCACAAGGAAGGCTCGAACAGGGGTGGTGCCAGGATTTGCCCAACAGGGGGGCCAAGCTGCCCGACAAGGGGGCAGCATTTTGAGGCCCCGACAAAGGTTATGAATAAGCCCCGTCGGGTCGTGGGACGTGACTCGGCAGAATTTGAGGCGCGCGAAGCGCGCCGAAATTTTGGCTTTCTTTTGATAAACATTTAAAAATCTGGAGTTTTTTTAGAAGAAAATTTAAAAGTTTTGAAAGATATTTGGCTATTGTAAGGGCCATTAAAAAGTTGGGGTTATTACTGTAGAATCTGCTTTTTTCATATGGGCAGTATCAAAAATATGATATTGTTGACGACTGAATTTTTTGTGGGTTACGTTCGTCGTACTTGACCTAGATAATAAGGCTCTCAGACGAGACTAGAAATTGGCTAGAAAAAATTTCCCTTTTTGAACTAAGATTTGAGAATTACGAGCTTATTATATTGCAGAAACTTTGGAATTTAATTACAAAAATTAGTTTTTGGTAAGGTTAGAATGGAAAAATTGGGGGCTTGTATTAAGTTATATGCCTTTGAAGAGCAGAATTGTCGGGGTGATGAACAAAGTTAGCTTTGGTTTTTTTATTTTACGGAGTATCCATCGAAAAATGGGAATTGACATTTTTAACAAATATTTGAGAATGTGAAGCTTATATTGGAGACAAATTGTAATTTAATGACAGATTTTTTTTTGGTATTTATGGAAGAATCAGAGCTTCTTATGAGAAAAATGAAATGGGGTGATTTGCAGTTATATCATTATGCGGGTTAAAGCCCTCGGACCATATTGAAAAATTTCCTCGCGGAAAAATTTTAGCTTTCCATATATTGGAAGTTTTATATTTTATATATTGACATAGGCGTACTAGAGCGTTTCAGTTTGGGAGGGAGCAGAATTTAATTTCTTTTCCGACAAATGTAATACTGCCCGAAAGTCTAACTAAAAGCGCAAAGAAATTTATGAAAAATTGAGAACCCCCAGACAGTCCAAAATGGCATTTCCCAGACTCGTAACCAGGAACAAAGCAGTCATTATTTTCATCTTTCTTTCGCAATAAAATTTTCACTTCATAATATTGCCCCAAATCAAGAATAATTTGCAAGCATGCATTGTTCTGTTAAATAATCTGTTCGACCAAAACACTTACAAAGTGGAGCACTACCATTGACGCAGAGCGTGCAGAAAATTTTTGAAAAATCCAACCCATCAGACAGCCGGAAGTGTCATTTCTCAGACTTGTTACTAGAAAGGAAGCAGTCGTTACTTTGAGCTTTCCTTTAAAATGAAAGTTTCACTTCAATAGAAAAAAATCCCAACTTGCTATTTGATCAGAGAGAGACCAGCTAAAAGGTACCACTTCAATAAGATGAGATGGTCTTGTCTGTTTTCGGGGGAAAACTGTACAACCGAATCTAAAACATACCAATGCTTTTGACACTACTGAAATTTTTCGTTGAACTCAATTGCAAGGTCCAATAAACTGAAGAAATTTTCTAAGTGACTACACGAACTCACTGCCATAAATGATTTTACTTTCAACGTCTTGTGAGAATATGTCACAATACAAGGTGGCTTCAAATGAATTTTCAGTCAGACTTTATTCGACTGTCGGGGCAAGGCAAATGGTTAACGGTTGAGCATGCACCTGAACAACTTCTCGTCCGTTTTTCTAAGGAAAATTGGAAATTGTATGAGAGTCCTTGAAGAATATGGTCTTCTAATAAGCAAAATCAAGCTGAGCTTTGCCTCCCCGACGAGACCGCCGACCTTCCCCGACGGGGGTGGGGGCAGTGTTCCCCGACGGAGGCCATGGCTCCCGGCCCCTCTCTGGCGTCACCCCTGGACCCCTCAGATAGCCGGAAATCGTGTATTCCCGACTTTTCAAACCCAGCAACCCATTGCTTACGGAATTTTTAGGCTAATTAAAACAAAACTCCATATTTAAGAGGCTCTCAAATGCATTGCAGTGTGTACATCCTGTGGTGTTCATTCTTTTCATCGGGTTTTCATCGGCTTATCTGGCAAAACAATATTCATACTCTGCACACCCATGAAATGAACTTGGTACTTTTCAATTGGGCTATTATTGCATATACCTAGGCCTATTACCTTTATATTAGAAACAAAAACTGTCAAAAAGATCTATATTACGTACATAAATATACTGCTTTGCCCCCCCCCCCTTCCATCTCGGCCCTATGATTTTCTGCAGGTCACAGCAGAGAGGTTCTAATCACACCTCCCTGGTGACATGTGGTTGAGTCCGCGAAAATCATCTGAATGTCTGCTCTTCAGCTTAGACGAGAACTCAGTGTGTCATACGTAGTAATATGATCTCGTTTCTTGTCGGGTCACGGTTGCACGGTGCAAGTCTGAAAAGGGGTAGTTAAAGTGCGCGCTTTGCGGCGCCGCAAACTACGTATTTAAAAGAGTAATGTTCGCAATTAAAAAAAAAAATCGGAAAATATGGGAGTCCTTGCCCGCCCCAACCCCTCCCCCCCAAAAAAAAAAGTTTTAGTCAGTGATAGAAAAATGAGTTGACAAAATTGGGTATCCAATGGAGAGAGTATTGAAAACCACGAAATTGTTGCAATACCCATCAAAATTCATCAGCAATTGTATTACAGATCAGTTCCCGATTTGCACTTCATTAATAAACATGACCTCAATATGCAAATATTGTTATGTCATGAGAGGGACATGCCTGTATTGCAAGCTAACTTGTTTTACAATCTTCAATTCAAGGACAGCTGTAACAATAGTTTATCCTGAGGGTGTTATTAGAAGTTAAAATTGTGTCCTTGACAATCATCGGTATCGATTACTAAACCATAAACAATCTGATGAGAAATCAAGAGATAACCAATTAATATAGGGTTAACAAAAGAAATTTCAACACTGTTCAACACTCAGTAGGTTAGAAACACTGAACCAATAGGTTGGAAACTGGGCCGTAAACTCAAACTAAATCTAACTGACTAACTTTACAGCACTCCACATAATTAAGTTGCTTCAGAATCATTTCAAACTTAGAAGACTGGTATATCCAGTGAGTTGTCAGGGCCCTTACAACTCCCTGGTATATCTTGAGTTCGCCGAACCGTAAATGATACTGACCTAATTCCAATCAGCTAGGTAGCTTCTGTTCCGACGGATTTTGCCTTAGAAGGTTTACTATCTAACTGCCAAGAGAAGTTAGGGCAATTTGCTGACATAACGCACTACCTTTTATAAGTGGGAGCAAAAATAAATAAAAATCGGTGATGAATAATTCGCTCCCGGGGCTTTGGTGATTATGTTACTGTCATAGAGCAGGATATAGGAACCTATAATCCTGCTCTATGGTTACTGTCTATAATTTGCAGAATACAAAACTTAACATAATATTACCCCGGCAATATCTATATGTTATATAGAGCGACGCATGCGTGGTGAAAGAATGTCCTTTGGATGTGTCACCTTTATTGAAGATGAAGAAGAAGAAGAAGCGTCCACTATGGTTTTACAAGCTACGGTAACCTTTGTAACTCACACACGTGCAAAGTTAGCACCCAGCTCTGCAGGAAATGTGCACAGCGCGAACCGCGGCAAATTTGCCATAGAACACTGTGTGGTATCTGTGCAAATAACAATAGGCTCGGTTAGCCTAACATTGACAGAAACGGCAGTGTGCTAGGACAGTCGGGATAGTCGACAATTTAACAATCTTTAAAGCCAAGGTCCGCTTTCTTGAACCTTCGCAGCAATTTTCTGGTAACCTTGCTTTAATCAATAGACTCTGAATCATGGCAGACACCAACTATCACAGGCCGGATAGTAAGAAGTTGCAATCACTGAAAGACATCGCCGAGAAATTGAGGGTTCACAGCATTGAATCAACAAGTGCCGCTGGATCTGGGTTTGTGTTATGCTTTGGTTAACACTTTCTAGCGTAGCCAAGGCCAAGGCTAATAATATTATTCATAATGCCATTTTGTATCACTAGGCTATGCATGATTGTGTGCTAACCATCCTGCTCTGGCTAGGCCTATCGTCCATCACAGGAACTTTCAAGTTCTGAGAAGCCAAGCCTAACCTTAGGCCTAGGCTCGAAGCAGGCCAAGTCGACCCCAAACCAACTCGTCCCCAACTAGGCCTAGGCCTAGCCCTTGAACAGGGCTGTGTGTTACGTTACATGGCCTAAGCTCATTACACTCCACATCACATCCCTTGTCATTCCTGTCATTAGCCGACCCTGGCCAGGGTCGTCATCTCTCATGTTCACAAATTCCTATGTTTTCTCACCAAACTTTACATAGATAACCTCTGGCACCGCATCCACCTTTCTGCATAAGCTGTTCACCCAGATTCAATGTTATAATGGTGTATTTTGCCCCGAAAAATTGAACGTAACACTAACTCAATGCGCCATGTTTGCTAGCTTTCGAACGACTAAGTAGTTGTCTTCGGTCCTACTAAACCACGCACTGACACGCCTGGCTATGCCTTGTGAACCAGGGCATGCGCTGACACCCTGATGTTAATTTAGTTAAAGCTGGTATTAATTTCATTAAATGCTATCATTAATCATGTTATCATTTCTGATTAGGAAGTAAAATACAATGAACCATTGTACCAATTTTCCACTTATTTTGTTCGCAAAATGTTGCTTTTCCTGACATATGTTAGAATGGATCCCTGAGTTTTCCACTAGTTCCGCGAAATGCCACGCGCTGTCGTACAACTCAGTTCCACGCGCTGCCATACAGTTTGTACGGCAGCGTGTTGAACTTGAGACAGGGCATGCCAGGGGGTGTCAGCGCGCGGAATAGTGGGACCCGTCGTCTTTGTGATATCCACTTTGGGGTCCAAGGTCATACCAGGGGTTTCCACTTATTCAAAAAGTTTTCACACTTCGGAGAAATTTTGACGTTTCAACAATTTCAAAAACATTTAGAAGCTTCAAATACGAACAAACAACAATTTTTCATATGAAATTTGCATTCATTAGGTGGAATGATCGTTAAAGTTATCGATTTGGTGAAATGTTTACAAAGTTCTAGGAGTGATTTTTGACTATTTGCAAGTTCACGTAGAAACACTTATTGTACAAGGGTTCATTCAAACGAAGGAGTTTCTAACCAGAATCAAAGTGTCATTTTGCAGCATTTTGACCTCAGACTGTCCATGAAAGCCTATTTATTGGTAACTTTCCGATTGTAAGTCACTTGCACATCTTTTTCTGGTTATATAAGTTCTATGTGTGTTATTTACCAGTTTAGAACCTATTTTGTCCTGAAAGCCTAATGACAGGATTTTTTGTGTTAGCGGGGCAAGGGCTGTGATGTGGAGTGTAATGAGCTTAGGCCATGTAACGTAACACACAGCCCCGTTCAAGGGCTATCCCCAACCAACTCGTCCCCAAGCCAAGTTGTCCCCAAGCCAACTCGTCCCCAAACCAACTCGTCCCCAAACCAACTCGTCCCCAAACCAACTCGTCCCCAAACCAACTAGTCCCCAAGCCAAGTCGTCCCCAAGCCAACTCGTCCCCAACATGAAAAATGATGTGATTTTATACACTTAAATTATGCAAAAGTGACTTGCCTGATATTATCTCTCACACAGGTTCTGAAACAGGTGTAGGCTTAATTTACGTTGGTATCTCAAGAAGTGACTTGCGTGATTTTATTTCTCACACAGGTTCTTCAGCAGGTGTAACGTTAGGCCTAGTTAGTAAGTTAATATACGTTGGTACAAAATTGTGGTAATGTTGTAGGTAGGCCATGGTCCGGCTATGGGTAACCAAAGGAGGGGACTGCAGTGTTCTTATGACTACCCCCTTCCCCCAATCAAGTTTATTGGTTAAAAATTAAAACTAAAGTAAACCACCTTTGAAAGTATTGATTTTCGTTGTGCTATTATAACGGGCTAATTGTTGTTAAAAATGAAATAAACACCTGCCTGGCCATTGAAAGAACAGATGATCGCTACTGATGAGCCCAGAAAATGTTTTGTCTGTGTGACACGAGTCTAGCATGCTATTGCTTGTACTTTGATAAGAAGGTCACCTGAAAATGTGCATAATTTTTTCATTTTGGGGTTAGCAAATCTCTGGGCGACTATTCAGTGCTCCCTTGCGCCCCTGTGAAACACCATAGTTAGGCCTAGGCCTAACACGGTATGACTATGAGATTGTAAGGAAACCCCCATTCATTCTCATTGCTACCAGGATTGTCCATTGAAAGAAAACCGACGTGGGAAGAGAAAATCTCAAGAAAGACATTATTTTCCATAATTTATAAGAGGTATCCATGAAAGTCAATATTACCCACTAATTTTTTACTAATATCTCATATTGGGGCCGACTTGGTTGGGGCCGACTTGGCTTGGGGACGAGTTGGTTTGGGGACAACTTATCTTGGGGACGACTTAGCTAGGGGACGAGTTGGCTTGGGGATGACTTGGCTTGGGGACGAGTTGGTTTGGGGAAGACTTGGTCCGAAAGCCCTAGGCTAGGCCTATAGGCCTGTGAAATGCCTGTTATCAATATCAAGTCCCACAGTACCACACATACTTGTTACTAGTATTGTTAGGCCCCAGGCCTAGTGAGTATAGGCTGGCCAACACTTAGTCCTTGAACAGGACCCTGTACTACCCTTAACAGTAGGGCCTACTCTGTGCACAGTCCTTGCCCATACGCCTCCTGAAGTCAAGACGATTGCACTCCGAGGTGCCGAAATTTTTCCCACAAAGTAAAATTTGTACACATAGGCCCAGGCCTAAGACATTTTTACTATAATATTTCACCAAATGAGCTTTAAAACAAAAAGGAGAAAAACTACTTTACGATTTCTAACGGTCCCTTTGAAGCATCGTTGGAACGATGTGCAGTCAAGTGTGTTTTGGTCACACAAAAAATCCCACACATAGGCCTAGCCACCTTTGACTTGATTGTGCATTGGGGCTGAGGCTTTGACCCCTACAACCTATAAAAGGAACTCTACATTATAATGGAGGGTAGCGATCCCCAAAAATTATCCTTCTTAACCATTTTTTGGCTTACATTGGTGACATGAATACAATGGATTCCAAAAATATCTGCACTTGCTTCCAGGTATCATTTTGTAGCTTTCTTTATGATCTTTCCATTGCCGAAGAAAAATAATTGAATTTTTGCTCAGCCACGATGCACGCTTGATTTAAATGAAACAGCCCATTGATCCCAGCCTACAACTTTTGTACTAAGCAGACATTTGTATGTTTATGTATGAGCCCATTGTTCAGCTTAGCAACAAAGGATTCCCGCCAATACGCTTACGTACAATACTGCATTGTATATGTGCATGCAATACCGAAGTACGGTTAGTGAATCACATACTTGTGTATGTATACGTAAGCACATGTACAGATTGCTATAGTGTAGACTGTGTGTAAGCGGGCTATGTGTGACTTGTTAGTGCATGGTACATACACAGAAGGCAAGCTATCATGACACAGACGCGTGATCACTGAGTGTCTTGCCCAGTTACGTTGCGTATTCAAGCCAGCACATCCGGGGTACGTAACACAGTGATGAAAAATCAAAGCATCTGAGTGAGCAGTTACGATGTTTTTGACCAACTTTTGCAAGCAGAAGGTAATACTTAAACATACTGCGATTTGGAGAAATCAGTAGGATTAAGGAGACATAAAATCAGTTATATTTTGAAAAGAACTGGTCAGGTTTTGGTAAAATTTGGTATGGTTGCTTAGAAAAGGGTACTTAACAATGTCAATCACTCAAATTCTAACGTTACAACTGCCTCACAGCTTCAAAAATGCACAGCCGAGCCCACCATTTTTGCCATGAATGATCTTTAACACTGCATCTAGTCTTGTCAATCGGCTTTTCTTCAAACGGGTGAAATAAGTTTCAACAATTTTAGGTCACTTCCTGACCCCAGGAAGTGACCTAAAATTGTATGTATGCATATTTTTGTAAGCTATAAATAAACATAAAACCAATTCCAATTGTTTAAGGATAGCCATGGTAAAATTAGCTGAAGAATGAGTTAATTTTAATGATATTGCAATGGCTAGGTTTCTAGTGCACCGTGACCAAGGACTCTAGTGTGGAGTAAAACAAAGTGGACATTACATAGGGTCCTGTTCAGGACCAACACTAGGCATAGCCCTATAGTCCTAGGCCCTAGGTTAGGTTTGGGTATTGTCAGACAATTGACAGTTTTTCTCTACTATCCCACACAGTTGCACTTCACTGATGCTTAACTGACATCAACAGGCACAACTGTACTAATGTGCCCCAGATATGTACTATGCATACCTTTGGGCCAGAGACCTAGGCCTACAATAACGCAGCACTTAGAAGATGTTAAATGTGTGTTGGGTATTGTCAGACACTTTCATGTATTCTAGTACGCTTAACTAGATTTCAATAATATTATTACTAAAGATCAGAAAATACACTGTGGCTGTATGCTTCAGTGTTACATTCTGCTTGCAAAAGTTGGTCAAACAACATCAAAACTGCTCACTCCGAGGCTTTGATTATTCATGAAAGTGACATTACTGTTCGTAGCCCAGATGTGCCAGGATGAATATATGCAAGGCAACTGAGCAAGGCAACTAGTGATCACACATCTGTGTCATGACACCTATGAGCACAGAAATATTAGATTCTGCTGCAGTTCATGGAAAAACTTGTCAATGTTTACCTTAAAGCGGTGTACTGATGTGGAGTTAGCAACCCACTCAAGAAGGCTATTCCACTCATTAACAACCCTATCAGAGAAACTGAACTTCCTAATGTCAAGTGTAGCAAGACTTATCAAGCTTTTTACAATGGCCTCTGACCCGGGGATTACTTTGGACCTTTAAATAACTACAAGCTAACAAATGATTCCCATCAGAAAGAAATTTGTAAACCTGGAGGATGTCTCCCCTAATCCTTCTCAGCTCCAAAGTGGTGCGCCCAAGCCGCTTAAGCCTTTGGGGATAAGGTAGATTTCTTAACGCGGGTATAAAGCAAGTAGCTCTCCTCTGAACTTGCTCTAAGAGCAATTTGTCCTTTTCAAAGAAGGGACTCCAAGCCTGTACAGCATAGTCCAAATGGGATCTAACAAGCTCCTTAAATACAAATTTACCACAATTTCTTTACTAAAACTCTTAAAATTCCTCCTAATGAACCCAAGCACCCTTTGCCCTTGCAGCAGTAGCTGCACACTGCCTAGATGGGTTTAAATCACCTGTAATAACTACCCCTAGGTCTTTTTCAGACGTCATTTTTTTCAGATTTGTATCATTCATGGTATAATCGTAACAGGAATTCTTAGAACCAAAGTGGAGAACTTTGCACTTATCAGCATTGAAAGGCATTTGCCAAGTCTGAGCTCATGAAAATAACTCATCCAAGTTATTCTGAAGTATTAAGGAATCATCCTTATCCCCAACCTTTCTATAGAGCTTAGTATCATCAGCAAACTTACAGTACTTAAACTGGAAGTGATAGAGCTATCAATATCATTTATAGGAAGTGGGCCAAGAACATAACCTTGTGGTACACCACTTGAGACTTCTTTCCAAGAAGAAAAAACACCATTCAACTCTCTGAGACCTACCATTGGGCCACGAATTGATCCACTGAGCGCACTTGCCTTTGATTCCTAACTTATACAATTTTACCAGAGTAAAGGACAACAATACTGGAACCAGAATTGAGAGACAAAGAAACATCCTCAAGAAAGCTAAGCAAATTTGTAACACAAGACCTACTCGGTAGGAAACTATGCTGAGGCAAGCTGACCCATTATCTAAAAGATGCTTGAGCAAACAGTCCTTGACCAAGGATTCGAAAATTTTGCACACAACACTAGTTAAACTGACTGGCCTGTAATTAACAAGACAATTCCCCTTTTTAAAAATTTTTAAAAAATTTAAAGAGGACAGGGTTCGACAAATCCCCCGCCCGACAGTCCGCAAGCAGCACAGAAGTCTTCTTCATAGGAATTCAAGGGCTAGTTAATTTCAATTACTAGATAATTAGATATGGACTCAGTGCATATTCATGCAGACAAGTAGACTCTGGGAATCCCTAGCCCGATGGACAAGTAATAAAAAATGAATTTGTTGAAGCCTGTAGAGGAAATGATAACATCTCAGAGCATTCATGAAGGATGGCGGGATGTATTCTGTTGGGCCAATTTTACTGTGTAGGCAAAATTTTGACAAATTTGAGGTTCTGTAAATTCAGTTTTTAGACACACTTTTTTAGCCTCTCTGGGTGTTTGCATGTGATTACAGTAGTTCAATGATGATTTTGAAGAAACATTCTGTGCACATGCAACAACCCTACTGATAGGGATATTATTGAAAAGGTCCAGAGGAGGGCAGTCAGATTTATCTTTAACAACTACAGGCATCAGCAGGGCTCAAAATTCATTTTCCCCACTCTTTTTGGTTAAACAAAGGCCAAAATTATCTCATTCAGGGCCAAAATGTAATATACTTTAAACAAGAACAGAATTAGGGATTGAACAGTGTTCAACCAAATCGTCTGTTAAATAATTGGCACCGGGTTGATTATTATTCCATAATTTGTGAACAACAGCATCAGTAAAATTCTGCCACTTCAACAAATCAGCTGGAAAGGGATTATACTTGAAACTTGCTGTAATAATGTAATATTGTCAGTAGAACAGCTTTGATCAATGGTTATTTTTCCATTATTTCTGGATAAGGGTCAGAAAGTCAAACAACCGACTGACCAGAAGCGATTGGCAGTATTTTCAGGTCCCCAAGCTTACTATATAATATCTGTGCACATTTAGTGCACATGTGTACCTATAGCAACTATAAACTTAAGATACCCTGCGGTATTACCCTGTATAAATTAAACTATTTCCAACATTCCCTCCCACGTTGTCAATGTGGTTTAGTGTATGAAAATCCCAGGCTCCGAAATGAATTTTTCCATGGGTTGTGTTTCAGTACGATCACACTGTACTTCCCATGCTTGCATCATAGGGCCCCCAGGAGCCAGCCATGCCCAGGTTCAATTCAACAATGTATGAATGACAACACAAATATCTGTGTAAGGGGATTTGTGGATTCACATCTCTGACATACGTATACTTACCTCTTGCTACATCTAAATTGCATATCACATGCGCTCTGCACGCTAAGTGGAAAAGTTCTAGCCCCTCGCCCTCACTTCGCCCCATGCAACTAGATGATCGTCCTCATTACTCTTCCGCACTAGTCTTTGCTACTTCGGAGGTTATCGTGAGGCCGGATTTTGTCAGCTTTCAGCATTTTTCCGTCCAGGAACTCAGCTAAGTTATTTTGTTAACTTACTGTTCCTTAATCCCATAGACCCTTTCCTGTGTTTCTTTGAGGTCTCAGTTCAACAATGTATGAATGACAACACAAATATCTGTGTAAGGGGATTTGCGGATTAGTTTTACATACATTTCTCAAGGAGATTTTTTGTCAAATAAGAGGTAAATTCCTGGCAAGAAGTTCCAAAGAATATTTAAATATTTCGGAATATGTATTGTACATTTATAGAGGTACAGTACTTCACTGAGGAAGCAACATTGTCTCAAATGTGTAGCATAAACAGCATGTTTTGTGGTAAGACATTGTGGCTTCTTGAGCAAAAATACATATTCCAGATCCAGTGGCCACAGATTTGTGTAATAGTCTGTGCATAGCATTGACATGATTGATTTGCATACTGTAGCTGGCAAATCAAATGCATACCAACAACGGTTCAAGAGAAAAAAATATTGGTTCACACGCGCTGCAATGTGAATGCTCCTACAGAAATGAAAAGATGAGATTGCAGCCAGTATTTAGTTCAACATATACAGAGCAGCTTGACTGACACATCATTGGCCAAAAGTGGCTGTCCTTACCTATGTGAAAAAAGCCTGTTGAAGGCTAAAATAAAATTTACAACAGCCATGGCCTCCTTGGCCTTCATGAACTTTGAGGATCAGTCAGCTTTTCTGACATGATTAAAAAAATCACTGGGATAGTCTTGAAACTTCAGGAGGGAGGGCTCCCCTCCTCATCATTTACACAGAAACACACAGTTTACTACCAAATAATGTGTCTAAATTTCCTATTGACTCTCCAAGCTCTGCCTGCGGGAATACTCATTGCACAAGAGGTAAATACTTGTACAACCACATTTCATCTAATAAATTATATTTACCACAAATCCCTTTACCCATATTCTATACCCAGTTTGAATTTGCTACCTGAGCAGGAACATTGTGCCCCTTCTGTTGTAGATTCTCTTAAAGTGGGCATGACACGGCCGCAAAACTTTTGTGTATTGCAAGATTTGATTTAGTATTGTACAAATATTATCTCACACCCCATTAAAAACCTGTTCAATTTGGCATAAATTATATTTGAAGGAAAACATTCAAAATCCGATCTCGAAAAATGTCGCAATAGGTCACCTGACTTTTATGATGCAATTGGCGGCACAAACCCCGCCCTATTTAAGAACGCGCACCACTGTGGAACTAATGTAACGCTCAGTAAAGTTATCTTATCTTAGCAACTTCGTGAAAATGATTGCATCACAATACTTGTCCAACATGCAGAGCGAAATGCGCAGACTTTGGTGAGGATCTGGAGCAAATCATTGGCTAATTATGTTCGCGTGCATATGTGGGCCTAAAGACAATTCTGTTTTTGTGCATGAAAGACACATTTCGAGCGTTATACAGAACACCTATGAACATGTATGGACAGTCCACAACAAGCGCTTCCCCGCTACAAGTGTTTCTTCACTGTATGAGCTGTTTGGTGGAGAGGCTATTGCTAATACTAAGCAGTCACCGTGCAATGCACAATTCACTATGTAGTCAGTGGCCACACTCACTGCTATCGTAGATCAGGTGCTTGCAATTGTACTCGCAAACACGCGTTACCACTCTCATGATTCGATGATTGTGAGCTCCCTGGTACAGTGTTACTAACCATGCCTCCAATGACATCATCATCTTGAGATGCGCTCACATACAGTACGTCTTTTCGCTTTCTGATATCAAATGGACTGAGCCTGGCATGTAATTCAGAATTCACAATGTCATATTTCGGTATTTATGGACATAATGTACAGTAGAAGGGCAAACATGTACCCAAAGAACATTTAGCGAGAAACTTACTTTGGCCGTGTCATGCCCTCTTTAATTAAGAGTCAGCTCTTGTCCCCAAGCATTCAGACTTGCTAGTATAGTTAGTTTCATCACAGTCCTGTAACTCCACATTATGTTATAGGATGGGATTGCCCTCCAGGCATTTGTCCTGACTAGTGTTTGCACGGGTAACCCGGGTACCCGGGTACCCGCCCGCCATCGTATTACCCGGTTCCAAATCTACTACCCGAATCTTAAAAAAAAAAATGCATGCAAAAGGATCATCCCATTTACGCCATTGCCCACGGTAATGGACTAAAATATTTTGCCAATTTGGTAAACATTCTCCGAGACTGAGAATGAAGAGAGCCCCTAGAAATTATGTGTAAGTTTGATAGTTGTCTGTACTTCGTTTCTGAAGTTGAAATTTTTATCAGCGTACGGCCCGATCGCGCTACCGTCACGTAGTGGGTTACTTCTCACACATCACATGTATATCGCTTATAAACTTACTCGCAAGCAAGCTATCTGACGGCCGATTCAAAATCACATCGTACTGTTTCACGCAGACATAGCAAGACATACTGTATCAACACCGCCCAGCTCGCAAAGACAGTGCCCGTAACGTTCAGCATGCTAGGTAAACTGAGCCTTGCATGTATATACGATCTTATTATCAATACGGTTTGCCACCTCGAGTATAATCCTCGAATATTTCTTAATGGTTAAATGTGTCAGTTTACGCAAATCAACACTTTGCCGCTATCTGCAAAGTAAAACGACATCAATGTAATAACACCGTAAACATTCACAAAATTTTTTTTTTAAAATAGGCCAGTATATATTACGTTATTTTGCCCCAAAATGGCGCTCGAGCAGACTACGAAGTTTATGTGTGAAAGTTATGTTACCGTGCCTGGATGTCGCGACACGAGGCTAGCTACGTAAGAACGTACATACCCCATTAGCGATAATTCCAACGCACATTGCAAAGTAGTAAGAGGGAAGTTCACAAACATGACGTCGTTTGTTTACAATCAGTAATTTTTGAGGTGCAAGAGAATACCATAATACAGGGCTCTGATTAGTTGATATTTTTAAATCAGTGGTTTAAAAGGAGAAGCTTCGATCTCTTACTATGCTGGCTTTTCGAGTAGGAAAGCGTCCCAAAATTCAATATCAAATTGATATAGGCCTTAGGAAGTATAATTTTCTTATTTGACTGTTTTCTGTTACGTTTTTTTTACTTGTCATTTTGATCTAAAACAAAACGAGACGATTAAACCTTCTAACAAATCAAATGTTTTTGAACTTGGGAACTGTGATCGCTATACCTATCCAATACAGATGTTAATGTTACCATGCATGTCTTATGGAGTATGCCTTACAAAATGCTCATATCTTTTAGTCACCGTATGTAACACCGGGTAACCCGGGTACCCGACGGGTATGGCGATCGGGTACCCGGGTCCTAATTTTTAGTACCCGTGCAAACACTAGTCCTGACACAGAAAGAAGAAGAGGAAGAAGGTATGATCAATTTTTTTCTGGGGTGATGGCTGAAATCTGTGAGGTGGCCATCTCACTATAAAGAGAATGCTAAGGGAATTCCTACACTGTTTTCATGAGAGCCTACCTTCAATATGACTAAGAATTTGATGGAATGAACATTCAGAAATGGCTTATTATTTATACCTTTATTTAAGCTATTATTTCTCTCTGCTGAAAACTTTGTAGTTTGTTTTATCGATGTTCAATGATAATTTGTTTGAAGCAAACCATTCATAAAAGACCTACTGTACCAGTTCATCATTTAAAGTTTTCTCTAAGTTGGTATCATTGTCTGCAAAGAAGATGTTGGTTTTATCTGCAAAGTATCAAGGAACCAGATTTAGATACATTACATGTATCATTAAGATACATGATAAAGAAAACCAGAAAGCCCAAAGGATTAGGCTGGTGATTCCTTGCCGCTGAAATGTATTGATTTTTCAAATCGACAGTGTTTTCTACCCAGAAATGATCAAACGATAATGATGGCCTTCTAAATATGGATAATGCAAATGCTGACCATATTTAGACCGACACTTCTCATGCTTGGTATATAGGTTTGTCATGTTGAGAGGAAGAAGTCTATTGTTTATGGCTGAGGTCAAAGGTCATTTGAGGTCATCAGCGGTAAAAATGTGAAAACACTGAAAATGGCTTGTAAACATGATATCTTCAGAAAGGATTGCCCGACAATTTTCATACTTGGTGTATAGATTTTTCATGTTGAGAGAAAGAAGCCTGTTGCTTTTGGTAGAGGTCAAAGGTCATTTGAGGTCACCAGCGGTAAAATTGCCAAAACTTTGAAAATGGCGTGTAAACAAAATATCTCCAGATAAGAGTAACAGATACTTTTCATATTTGATATATAGATTTGTCATGTTGAGAGAAAGAAGCCTATTGTTTTTGGTAGAGGTCAAAGGTCATTTGAGGTCACCAGGGGTAAAATTGAGAAAATTCTGTGCCTTAAATGTAAAGAAAAATCTATCAAGCACTGTCAATTTGAAGCAGGTAAGGTATTTGATGGCAAGGAATCACTAAGCCTTTTGGCTTTCTGGTTTTTCCTTCATCTAGCTTCATCTTCAGTGGCTATTGTAAAAAAATGTTACTGCACTTTTCACCTTTATTTCCTATAAATACCAGGGTCATTTTGTGAAAGAGAAACTTTTGTGTATTCACCTTAAGTTTGTCACAGATCAGAGGACACAAATAGATCTGGATTTAGCTTGTTTATTGGACTATTTGAATATGAATAACTACCAGGATTTTAAACTGCTGAATAATGGTTTGTTTGCATATTCATGAGAAATTGTTCTGTACCATCAAGGCTACCATACAGTTCAATAGGCTTCCCTAGATTGTTGGACACACCTCCCTAGTTCTAGTGCATGCCACAGTGCATTGGGAATACTTGCTTTTAATTTAGCACACAGTGTATGTGTACTGTAATTTTGGTGTGTTCAGACAGTTCCTGACACTGGTGATCGGTGCAAGACAGGCAAGGCTGAATTTAAAGTAGTTATACATCATATCTAGAAATCAAACAAAATGGCATTAGATGCAAAAACTAAGCAAGCTTTGGAGGATGTTGCCAACAAACTTCGTGTGGACAGCATTGAATCAACTTCAGCCGCTGGTTCAGGGTAGGTTTTATACCAAAATATACATACACAGTATTGAGGCACATGTGCTTTAGATCTTGGGCTCTGTTCAGGTGGCATAACTGTAAATGGTGGGACATTCACCTTGTAAAGCGTCTTTTCAGACACTGTAGTATACTGTATATTAACTATAACAAACACAATTTTATGTATCTTTGCAGTAATTTTATTGATTTACATGTCCAAGGTACAATATTTAACAACAACTGGAAATGAGAAAATTTTTTACTGTACTGAAGCTTTGGTACAAGACCAATTTGTTTAAAACACTATAAATCATTCTTATTTGTTCAGCGGCCTGAATTCGTCTGGCAAAATGTAGCCTGTTTTTCCTACTTCTAAGTGTGATCACAACAAACAGATTTGTGTGTACAGCTTGGATAAGTGTACACCCAATTTAGAGAGATTCAGAGGCTTACTTAAATTTGAAGGTTTTGAAGGCCATTTATTTGTGTAAGTTCAAACATTGCTGCAAAAGTGTCATCTTTTTAAGTAAAAAACCAAGATATTGACAATTTTCTAATTTTTATGGAAATAAAAAGGGAGGGATTTTACCCACCTTCTTCTGGAAAGGGGGGGACAAATCCCCCCTTTCCCCCCTCTGACAGAAACCCTGACTGTAACAAACGGCTGAGGGCTTGGCTATGATCTGGTTAGAAGTGAAAGCCTGAAATTTTGTGTTATTGAAACCAGACCCCATCCTTTTCCACTTCTTGGATAAATTGTCTTGGATGTAGAAGGATTTCCCTTCTAGGGAATCAAATGTGAATTTTTTTAACACATATATATATGTGTGTAGTTACATAGCCAACCAGAATGTACAGTACTGTACACTTGGGGGAGGGGGGAAGGGAAGCAGAAACATGGCTTAAATATACCTATTGAAAAATCCCTATGACATCACTTGAGAAATATCTACAAGAAATTAAAGGATTGAACATAGATGTGATTGAAGAGGTATAGAGATGTGACTCCTGTATGCTGGAAGTGCTACTTCATGGACAGTGGCTAGCATGGCCAGAAAAGGTGTGGGGGTGTGGGAGTGGGTGTAATTGGGTGGTGGTGGCAGGTCTTGAGTTTCAGATTTGCCAAGTATGCTACCAAAAACACTCCCCAATAAGTTTTCAAATAATAAATTTGCAAGTAGCCATTGCTTTTATGTATCAAGAAAGTTTCTTATGCAACCTAAATTTAGGTTTGTGTGTTTAGATAAGGTTGCTCAATCTTTTCAAGCTTGAGACAGTCCTTTTCTAAGGGCCAAACTTTGGACTACCCTTTTCACCCTGTACTTACTTGCTAAGTTTTTCCTTTTTTGAAGCGCTGTGGGGTAAAACATAGCCGTAAGCAAGTTGCCCATTTTAAATTCTGTCTTATGACTGTGGTACCCCAGGCCTAGAGTTTTTTTTTACTTACTACAAATTACACCACTCTGGAAAGAAGTCTTTACATTGTTACTTCACCTCCCAGTGTTCATCTTGGCATGCAAAAAACATTCTTCTTCCAATGACTTCAGGCCAGTGAAGGTGGGCACACCTCAAAATTCAAGGCCTGCATGCCTGAATCAGAGAATCACTCTCCAGGGACCTGAAGGTCCCAGTGCCAATCTCTCCATCTTGTGTTTACTACCCAGTGGCCTTCAAACAAATTTTTTGGCAGTCTTTAAGAATTTTACCTCCCTTTGTTATGTGCCATTGTTGCATGTCTATATAAAACAAAATGACTGTAAACTTAGTCTGTAAAGAAAATGGGGGCTAGTTGCATTCATACAGTTTCTAATAAGCATGACTAATGTGTCCAATTATTATGCCTCTTCAAGGTTCTATTCTCTTCAGCCTGTACAGTATAGGATGGTGCTGGGTCACCAGGCATGACAAATCTGTGATGTAGTGGTCTGAAGGCTGGGAGGTTGTTCAGATCAGGTTTATTTGCCCCTGGAAGGAAAGTCTAGGGGGGAAGTAGAGGGTGTCATAGCACTTTCCACTGAGCAGAGCTACTGTACTTTGGTAATAAAAAAGTATTTACTGGGCTTTTTCACTTGGATCTTCAACGGAAAATTGAAAAGATTAAGAAAAATCTTTTGCTTCTGCAAATTAGTTTTTGCCAGCTGCAGATTGCAGCATTGAAACTAACATCAGAAAACTCACAGGTGTGGTATTTAGAGCACTATAAAGTTGAATGAATTTAGCTTTTATTGTTACAGTAATAGTGTACTGTTGCATTCATAAGTGCACACTTGTTAAGTTGCATGTACATTTACTGGTATGTACAAGGTAAATGCCATCGAAACAGAACCAGAGCAGTCATAGAGAGGCAAGCATGTCTAGAGCAAATTGTAATACTGCAAGACAAGCACAATGTTAACTTGTCGCAACTGTTGAGAATATGAGCTACTTTTTATCTCACTTGAACTTGATGGAATTATCTTGAAGTTGTTTAATTATTTGTGAATTGTTCAAAACATTTGAAGTTTATAGGAATATTCCAGAGCCGTTATATTTAATATGTTACAAAGAGGAACATATTGGAAGCATTTTGGTAAAAGTTTCATTCATTTCCAGTGTTTGGTTCGCAAGATATTAGCAATTAAAGTTGACACATTTTCAATGAAAAGTGAACTTGAAGCAAGCAGGTGTGATGGCATGGATTCACATTGTTGGCCAATGTTTTGCTTTTCTTTTATTTTTCTTCCTGTTAGCTTGATCTTGAACAGATTATGGATGTTATCTCATCTCACCCCTTATGCACAGGAAGTTCTTAAAATGCTTTGGCTCAAGATGCACCAGTGATATAAAAGTTTTGTTGCATAAAATTGGTGGTAAATTATAAATTTATACAAAGCTCTGGCCAACATTGTGAAGCTATGACATCTTGCCTGTTTGCTCCAAGTTCATAAAAGTAGAAAATTTGCCACATATTCAGTTTCTAATATCTTGAAATGAATAAAACATTCACCAGAATGGTTTGAAGATGTTCCCCTTTAACATACAGTATCAAAAATAAATTTGGCTTTGGACTATTATTTTAAATATTAAATATGAAAACCAAGGAAGGATCATCATGTATGATGTATTGAATTCAACTACAGGACTAATAGTATTTCAAAGTGCAGTACATGAAGTAGTTCCGACATAAGTGACTGCAAGTGAGGGGGGAGGTCTCCCTATTTATATAAGAAAGCATAACTGACAGCCACAAAAGTTCCTATTTTATTCCCCTTGAAGAGAGTTACAATAAATTGCACTGGGGTCCGGGAGGGGGGGGGAGGAGGGGGTGAGGAATGTTTGGAGTGCAAGTTCTCAATTGGCACAGCTCTTTGGTTGACATCAAATTACAAAATGCAAAGTAGCTCATATTGTACCACATACACTGAGAGTGTTCCAGGAGTATGATGATCCATGGTGGAGGGGGCTCGTTAGAAGTAAGTGGCTTGAGGAATAAGGACTGTCTGGGGTGATGAATTTTGGCCTCTCAATGTCATTGATGATTTTTCCAAACACTGCATCTGTATTTCATATTGATGATGAAATAAATAGGCCTACTATGTGTACTTAACTGTCATTCCATATGAGTTAGTTCAGTGCAATTACTTTCACATGACTGTTAACAATAAGCTATTCTAGTAAATGCAGTTGGTTGCACTTTCTAAAATTTGGGGGACTGCATTGTTCTTTTTAATAAAGAATTTTGGAATTCTATAACCCACTTTTCCATATAAAATTGTAGGTATATATGTCAGACCACAGTCTGTCACAGTAGTACAGAGTACAAAGTCCTGTGATATATCAGGTCTTGGAACCAAACAATGGATTTATCTAATCTCTTACTTTTCATACACTGTAGTATGTGTTTTACACTAGAAAGAGCCTTTTTAACGTGGTTCCATTGGACAAAAACTAGGATTTGTTGCCAAAAGTTGATCTGCCATTGTAAGCATTTGTGCCTGTACGTCTGATCAAGAGACACACTTGAATGGAATCATTTCAGCACTACTGCATAAACATGAATCAAAAACGTCGAACAGGGCTGTCATAAACTGCAGTACTGTACCAAGAATGCACTACTGCATAAATATGAATCAAACACTTGGTACTTGGCAGCCAGTTATTGTTTGAGTGCTTGAGGCGTTACGTAGGAAGCAGTATAAAAATGTGTGTGCATGAGGGAGGGGGAGGCCATAATTTTGGAAGTGTGGAACTTTATCAACCCCATATTAATGAAAACATACTTTTTGATCTTGATTTTTTTACTTTTTTACCAAGAAGAGCCATAATGGAAATGTATCCATGACTACTGTATGTCATGTATTTTATGAATGAAACAATGAACCTACATTGCAGAGAGTAGAAGTTATCTTCGGTATTGGTCAACCATGGAACACCAAACACCCACTGCAGTAAATCAACTGTGCATATTCACTTTGTTGACATATACTTACCTCTCGGTACATCTTATTTGCATTAATCTTGTGCGCTGCATGCAACTCGGAGCAGTTCTGACACCGCGTCCCCTATGTCTGCCATCTTGGCGGACACCTTGCCCTCATTCTCCTGCTGCAAAGCTTGCATCTTTGAGGTCACAACCCCAGAAAAAAAAAATTGATAACTTGCTTGGTGGGGAAATGCCTTCTTCATATTCAGATGTTATAGACAAAGTCTTTTTTAGTAGTGTGAAAAGTGAGAAGAGGGCAGGGGGCATCTGTGGGATGGACTATCGTTGTGCATGGGGATTATTTGTAAAGGGTTTTGAGGTTTGTTATTGGTGTAAAGATTAAAAATGAAATTTTTGATGTGGACACAAGCTTGAGCTATTGTGTATCATATTTGTATGTAGTTTACTGTAACTAGGATTTGCCCTGAAGATGAGGTGGTCTGGTCTTGGTGTCAGGCGGGTCTGGCCATCCAGTAACCATGACAGAAACTCCATAAGTCTAGATAAGGTCTTTGTGCTACAGGTCTTCAATGTAGTAAACTAGCAGTCAGGTTTTAAAGGCCCAGTTGTCTCACCCCAAACAGTACCAATTCTCCTAACCTTCTTACAGTATTTAAACCCCTCCCACAATTCTCTGAAATTCATCCTCGTCGCAGTACAGTTTATGCTGTGTAATATAAGGTTTGATACTCTGCATTGCTTGAATTAGCTCAATCAAAGGGCTGAGCAAATTGAGAATTTTGGTAACCCCCTACAAAAATTGTGTTTGGGGTGAAAGGATTGGCCCTTTAAGAAGTGCTAATTTCTGAACAACACCATAATAGTTAAAGCCACACCGGTAGCATCCTGTAGATCACAAGAAGTACCAGTTCAGTTTTGTGTAATTGGTTTATAAACAAGGATGCATGTAAAAGCAAGATGCAAGGTGAATGTAGAGTTATAAAAAGGATGCCAGAAAAACAGTAATATGTGTATCAAGTTAGCGACCTCTAAAGTATGCAAAAAAAAAGATAAAAAAGTGATAAAACAGAACACCTCAAGTATTAAAGCCAGAAGGAACTGGCAAAAGGAGGGGGTCCTACTTGGCATAAAACTTGAGCAGAGTAATTGTCTACCAGGCGGCTTAGCACCCTACAGTTCATGGCACACATGTACTAAGTATTGTAACAGGCAAACACCATATCTGACAGTGGTTGTTCTAGACAGGTAACAGCCTGGCAGATCTTGAAAGCAAGCTATATTGCAATACAAAATGACCACCATACGACTACCATACTTGAGGTGACTAACCAACTCAACAGTTCTACAGGTTGTTAAATTTAGGTTTGCTTTAAGAGGCTAGTCCATATTGGAAAACGGCAGCTTGCTTTTGAATGGAAGCTTTGACTGGGTCAAGGAGTCTAACACTGGCTTGCTTCAAATAGCACCTCCTAAAAGGCCCTCTCTAAAGAGAAATATTGTGTTTATTTTGCAAGAAAAATTCATCCTTTTAAAACTAATATATATTGACATATAGTGATAGATTATCAAAAACAAGACAGTATGGTAGCCTTCTTTTTAAGAAATAAGTTTCCCACAGATAGAAATGCAGTTGTTTGTTGCTCAAGAACAATTTGTCCACCCAAACGTCCAATATTTCAGATGATGCAAGGTCCATGGCTTTTCTTGCACATAGTATTTTGAAGAGATGTAGCTATTGCTGGGGTTTATGATTAAAGACTGGATTGTTGGATAGTGCCTGAGCCATTTTCTTTGTACTCTGTTGGAGCATTCCATTTTAAACACAAAATAAAACGAGTGGTATTATATACTAGGGTGGGTTTTACATTTACAGTGGTGTTGTGTAAAGCAGTATTGCAATAAAGTTCTGGTATTATTTTGTAGTCTTTTGCTTTATATACAGAACAAATTGTGAAATACCAAAGATTCCCTGAAATACTGAAGGTTCCACTTTTCTGTGTAGCTGTATTGCATACACAATAAATACAGACTTGGTTGAAGTAGGAAGTTCCTTGTACAGTAGATAATACTAGGATAGAAGTGTAGCACTTCATAATCTTTTAGTCTGTTTAGTGGATCATGCTTTTTGAAAAGTCAATCTTTGCTGACATCTTTCAAGGAGCCCTGGTTATGCCCTGTTTTCCCAGCTATTCCGATGAAGTCCCAACAAGTTCCTTCCTGAAACCGTTTACATGGAATCGTTTCTTTTTTTTTTAATATAAATGACCTTTGGTTTGTGTTAGGTGGAATTTCAGTCAGAAATACAATAGTTTGTTTTATCCTGAATTGCACTGAGCTTACTTCTCCTTTTGCTATCATGATAGAAGAGTCGGAAATATTGTGTGCACTTTTTGTTTGAATGTTCCATACTTATTTTGTATAAATTGCAGTACTTATAGCCTACTCTGTATTCATTAGTAAGCATTGTATACCCCCAGCAAAGCAGCTTTGAATGTATATGATACTGCAGCCTATGTGTGCAGTGAGCTGTGCAATAAATTAAAATTTCAGGTCATCAGCCAGGGTACAGTAAAGAAACAAGGTGAAGCCTATTGACCTGGATGTCCAGCTCTATTATTTGGACTCTTTGTTTAATTTACCAAGGAGAAAATTTCGAATTTAGAACAAGGGTCCTCCGTTCGTTCGTGAACGTTTGCTGCTTGAACATTATTGAAGGTACCCTGTAGGCTGTAGTTACTATAATTTTAGGATCGGTCTCTCAGGGTGCATTTACACTTGATCCGGATCTGATCCCCTGCGCTGGGTCTGATCCACTGCTCGAGATCAAATTTGTTGGTAAACGCAGATCACATCTGTATCTGATCGCCTGATTTTGATCCTAGTAAGGGGGGAGGATCAGACCCTGCGCAGGCGATCAAATCTGTAGTGTTAATGCTTGCCGGATCAACAGTGAGGCAAGGTACGGTATGCATGGTACATGTACAGGGTCTATTTTTGTTTACACTTTGGTGCGCACTAGCGTGTGCCTGTATTTCCTAATGCGACTTCCCCTTAAGCATAGAGGAGGATCAGAGTATAAGACAAGTGTAAATGCACCAGGATCAAGCCATATACGTAATTCGATATGCTGATAACATCGGGCGATCAGACCCGGATCAAGTGTAAAAGCACCCTTATTTGCAGCATTAACTGTTTGACAATTTCTTTTGACAAAATTGTGGTGTTTTCTTTTGCTACTCATTCACTGTTTCATCCAATTCAGTTCAGTTAATAATTTGGTGTACAGTAATATACACTGTTGGTGGTATAGCTTAGAACTGTGTGTGTAGTGTGCAAATGTGCATGCAGCAATGTAGAGTTAGGATAAATTTGTCCCAATGTAATGGCAGTATTACAAATCGGTTCATGTATACCCACTGTGAAGCAATCATGGACGTATATACATGGACGGAGCATGCAACTTGTCCGTTGTATCCGTAGCTGGTCGCCACCGACTGGGACAAAAAAAAAGTGCACCAAGATGGCCCCCATGAAGCTATAAATCATATGATTAGACCACGATTCTGTTATATTTTAAGCAAAAGTTTAACTTGAATGGGAAACAGTATCATATTCCTGCAATAGTTGAAATCATTTTGACCTTACCTTGCCATAATTAAAAAATATTTCAACTTTCTTGCAAAATCTGTTGATATACTTGAGCAAGTCCACACTTTCACACAAAATCATACCAGGCGGCCATCTTGGTGTGCTTTCTCTGGAATTACGGCAGTGACAATCTACTGTGCAGTATGCTCTGTCCATGTGTGGAAGCAGTAAACTGATATTGTGTGTGGATTAGGATGAGTTTTATCTAGACAGTGAGACAGTTCAGGAAGGGACTTTGGCAAGTACAGTAGGTTAGGGGAATTGAAACTGTCCGGGGTGAGTCTGAGAGGATTAAGCATTGAAATAGCCAATTACAAATGTACATAACTGGCTTGCAGGAATTGGTGTTCAGCTGAGAGAATTGCTCTTTTGTTTGTCTACAATTGGATACCAATAAACTAGCAAGGTGATATAAATAAGCTATCGGGAGTCTTATAACTTTGTCACTCTCATTTGAAAAGTTTGCTTGAATGACCAGTTACAGCATCTTGTTTACAATATAAAACAGATGTTCAGAGTTGATACAGCTGAATCCACATCATCAGGTATCCAAAGATGCAATATTTTTATTCCCAAGTGACTGGCAGTGCTATTACAATAGTATAAATCCCCAGAGCTACAGTACTGTAACTGAAGGAGATGGCAAATCCCTTTGTATGAATTGCAGTTAGTCAAGTTTGAAAGAAGTCACCCAGTATAGAGCCACAAATGTAATTTGACATAAAGTAAGTTAGTTAGATAGAGTTTTACAGCCCAGTATTCAACCTATGGGTTCAAGTCGAGCAGGCCACAGCCTTCTTTCCAGTTGCGGCTCACTCACTTGTTTTCCCTTCTCCATTGCTTATATGCGGAGCATCATGCACAACGGCAGTAGGTTCCTTTTTTAGAGTCTTTGGTATGACTCGACCTGGGAAGCAAACCTGGGCCTTCCGCGTGAGAGGCAGATGCTCTTACTGTTATACCAAACGTGTGGTGAGATAAAGTAAGAATCTGAAGACTCAAGAGGTTGATACATGCCAACATACTATGCTTAGTTGAAATGATTGTGACTGCATGGAACCATTCACAAGTTTTTGTTTAATTTGATCAGTTAGCAACAAATTTCCAAGTATCTTGGATGTAGTTTGCCCCATGAAAATTGCTTTGCAGCCCCATAGTTGGAGAACAATGTTCCAGTGGGTTTCTGTTGGTCAGAAACCCTTTACCTCAAATTTGGGTTCAAATTTGAAAAAAGGTATTGGTTTATGCATGGTGTGTGTAGGAGAGCCTAAGTAACTTCCTTCACAAAAATTATTGAGCAGTGGGCACTGCTCAGTAGTGATATGGTACTTCAGTGATATGGTTCAGTAGTGATATAGTATGGGTATTGGATTTTGGGGTCCATTAGTTTCCAAAAAGTAGCTTTGTATGTATAGTTTCTTGTCGTTTTTTGGTTGTCAAATACAAACCACTTAAACCATTTGGTGCCTGGGTAAGGTTAGTTGTATTGATGTTAAATTAGTTGGTCGACAAGCTTATGCATTTTGTACTAATGGTTGCAAGCCTGACCGGATAAATTGTTAAAATTTTTGAGGACAATTTGAGTGTTGATTGTCTAAGTGTCATTTTAAGCATGCCCTGTTTCAGTACTGAAATCAGTCAATAGAGTTCAATGCTCTACAGATAGGAACTTGTCACAAGTCTCTACAAATGGCCAATAGGTATTTTCCTAGAACCCCTTTGCTACGCATGGTTTGGCTGCCAAACCATAATTTACCATGACTACAGTATATAGGGTCCATGGTTTCACCCGGAAACCATAGCACTCAGCTGCGGTTTGGGCATCTAGTTAATAATAAATCTATGGTGTGCAATGGTGTTTTGGACATAGAATAGGCTTGAAGAGGAGACATTTAACACATTTGCATCCTCTTGGGGTTTAGCGAGTGCAAAGATGATGTCATCCATACAAAAATGTAGTATTTTGCGTAACCAATACATAAGCACTGTGTACACCTAATACAGTGCATAGTTCAGTATGGCGGGATGGACCCCCTTCTGTAGCAAAAGAGTCAAATAGCCAGCATCCCACAAATGTGCAACCACAGTGTTGATTTGTTTCCATCCATAATAATTCTTTTAATCAAAAGTTTTTGAAATTTCCCAACCCCATCCTATTGCAATGAGGTCTGGGATTGCATGCCTCACTATCTTCAAATCACAGTGAGGAGGGTAATTTTATGCACCCTTAGATGAGATGAGACCTCATGATAATCTATTTAAAAGTTGAATAAACCAACAAATAATCACACTCCTTAATTTCCTGAGGAATGCAACTTGTGGCACACCTGGAAAATCTAACACTCAAGGCCTGTAGTTTATAGATCTACATAGGCCTGTCATGCAGGAATGTGTAGAGGGATATTTTCTCAAAGTCTACAGCTCCTGTACAGTGCAATCTAGACATAGCTACCACAAAATGAATGTTTACATTATGTGTTCATGTTTTCTAGTGTACTGCACCTGACTGTAAAAATGTTACATGACCAGTATCTGCTCCTTTCATGAACAAAAACTTAAAAAATGGTTCAACCTACTGCCATTTGCTTGTTGTTCAGCATTAGCTAATGGGGTAGGGAAAACAAGTCAGTGTGCCACAACTGGAAAAAAAATACTATATTTACAACTTGCACGGTAAAGTACAGTGCATAGAGATGATTAAAGCACTAGAGGGAATGCAATGGAGAAGCACTGTACTGTATGGGACTAACTTACAAGCAGATAGATTAAACAAAATGAAAAATATTTAAAAAATACACAACTTTTGCATGTTTTGTGCGACTGACAGGACATTTCAACATATGCTACTCATATCACCTATTTTGATATAGTGTGCACAACAGGGTTGTTACCACGCCAGGCCACACTGGGCGGTGCTACCTGGCTCTCAAAATCTCCACCCCGTAGTCGCCATCAATATTGGCATCACCTTTGGCACAAATTCCTTACCTTAACGGAATGAAATTCTTAGATTTTTTAAAACTGAGTGATAATTCCTCCTTTTTTGTAAGCACTCTCCAATCTGCAAAAAATTTTAAAAGGGGAGGTGGGACACTGACTCCCCTTAGACTGCTCCCCCATGATGGTGATCACAAATTACCTGGTTCTCAAAATGGTCTGGTGACAACCCTTGTGAGCAACTAAGTGGCAAACTGGTAAATTGGGTAACTGGTCCATTAGGATAAAGGGAAAGAAAATGAGAAACACTATATTTATGGGAATTAGTGCATTTGCAACGTTTCACTGTTTGACTAAAATTCCTACGCAAGTCTTTAAATACATAATGATTTATTTATGTAGGATGACACTGCCAAGTTGGTGAAAGTTTCGCAAAGTCAGGAGTCATGAATAGTTTTACAGAGAAAGTTCCTCACCCTAAAAACTTCTCTTGATCAGGTCTGTGTCTGCCCAAATGAAACCAGGATAGAATGAACAGAATATAAAATAGTCCATCTATGCAAATTATGTCATCTATGACAAACCCTATAGATTGAAGAGATCTGAGAATCCTTCAGATTCATTCAAATAGTGGCTGATAGAAATTTGCCCTTTACCCTGTAAATTGTGTGCAATAAACTATTTGCAAAGTTCATGTTCCATATGTAAAACACCTACAGTATTCCAGCTTGTCTGAGGAAAATCAAAGTCTATCTTTGGCATGTAAACATGAATTATGCAATCTACTGTGGAAGAGAACGACTCTGCTTACAGTACCACCCATCAGTCCTGGCCCTGGGTTGGAATTTAAACTGCATGCCATTGTAAGGTTTGGGAAAATATAAATTTGGATACGGAGGTTACCCTTTGCCACAACCATGGGTGGAAAAAGTTGGGAGGCCAAGAAGCTCCTTCCTGGAAAATTTGGACATATGGAGAGAAATTTCCTTTTTCTGTGCATAAAAATGCAAGGTGAATTGTTAGAAATTCACTCCTTTCCTGGGAAATAATGCTATTCCCTTCCTGGGAAATGAACCTTTTTTTCCAGTCCTGCCAGGCCACAACAACCTCCTGGGCACCCTAGGGCAAGGTGTTGGCCTAGTACCTTTGACATGCATCCTCCTGTGGGTTGGAGTTTTAGAACCCAACCATGCATCCTCTCTGTAAGAAGAGATGACTAAAGGTGGTAACAATAACCTATTTGCACCATTTCAAACCAAACCCAAACTTGAACTGGATTTGAATTTTTTCCAGAAAAATTTATGGTTGTCCTTCGGCAACCATTTCACTAGGTTTAGTTGTCCACAAGGAAATTTGGTCGTTGGAAACATTTTGTGCACAATTACAAAACAGTGATTGTGTTCAGGTATTATTGGTCTTGAAGAACAAAAAAATGTGATATTTGAGAGACACAAACACTTGAACTCTGAAATATTGTATGACTTCAACTTGGGAGAAAAGTGGTTGTTCATGGGACAACGAACGTTTAACTTTTGGTTGTCCGTTTAGAATTTTAGTTTTCCAGGACAATCAGACAGCCATGAAAATTGAGCCCTGCCTTTCTTACTAGCAAACAGATTATTTAAATAACACATTCATGTTGGCTTGTTTATCAACATCCCATCTCACTGAAATCACATTACTACTGAATAAGCATCATTGGCATCATCAACAAAACACCCCAGTATCAGCTGGCACAGCAGTCATTTCATATGTGACATGTTCCATAGGGTATATATATGTTGTACTTACAGTATCAGAATCTAAACTCAGTTGCAAGTGCCAGTATTCACTACTATGAAAAATATACCTGCAAAGAAATGGTCATTGCCACATATGATATCAAATGCAGCATTAAATGACATGTGTTCCAATCTTTGACATTCCAAGGGTAAATTATTTGGGTACAACCAGTTGGTATTTATAGTTTTTATATAACTGAGCAAATTTGAGCAGTGAAAAGGTGGTGGCTAATTCCGTAGAAATGTTGCACTTCTATGATTTTTCAAGTTTATTCAATGTTTACAATTGTTTTTCTTCTGTAGAGTAGACCATCTACGATGTCAGAAACAAATTTTGCTTTGTGCATACTCTAATTTTATCTATTTTTATGGAAATATGAAGTTTGGGAGACCAAGGGAGTTGTGAGAGCCCAAAATATGTAGAAAGATCATGTTGATCTCAAGTAATAAAGTGCAGAAGACTAAAGAAATTTGTAATAAGTTCAGTGCCAGTGTTAACACCTCTGCTATAGTTCAGAATGCAAATTATTCCCAAGCAGAAGCATTATGGTGGTATATTGCAGATTTGAAATATATGGCTGTTGAGAAAAGTATAAGCAGAGGAAATGAAAATACTGTTTATGCTGGCCATTTCAAGTGGTGCTTGATGGTAATTATTACCCTTTGCCCTGTTAGTATGGACATGAAGAGTTTTAAAACCCCCTTGACTACATATGGTTTCGCTGACCATAATTTACCATCACTATGCATTGTTTTGCAGCGAAGTTTTGAAACCATAGCACTAAGCTGTGTTCTGACATAGCTTATTATAAATCTATGGCGTGCAATTGTGTTTTGGAAATGGAATAATAGGCTTGGAGAGGAGACATTTAACAGATGCATCCTCTTGGGGCATAGCAAGCGCAAATATGGCGGTATCCATACCAAATTGTAGCATTTCACAGAACCAGCAGATACTGTACATAAGTACTGTGTATGCGTAATATAATACATTGTTTAGTATGGTGGGATGGACCCCCTTCCATAGCGAAAGGGTAAGTCATTGTCTGCTGTGGAGGTGGGCAAGTTTTACAAAGTTGCATACAGTGTTTGTGTACTATTTTATTAGATCTGGGACATTTTGAAAAGTTTATAGGCCTACCAATAATTAGTTTGTTCAAATTTGCTTCTTTAGTTTATCCCTTCTTCTAGTTGAACCTGGCTCTTGTTAAAAACTTTTCACCTTTAAAAACATTTAAAAGCAAAAGTTAGGTATGGTTAGAGCTTCAATGAGGGAGGCTAAGTTGGGTCAGGAAAGAAAAGACCATCAAGGACTCTTACTTTTCTTTGTCAGCAGTACAGATTTGTGGTGTGTGCTAGCATTATTGACATTCATAAGCAGCAATTTGGACATTCCTTTGTGGCAGGACAGTGGGCTTCAAGGCACTTTGTGGCAATTAATTAGGATCACTTCATGTTCATTCACTACTGTTCTCTCAAAAGTTCACAATTTCAATTCATGCCAGAAGTTGAAAAAAACAAGGGGAAGGGGGTGTTAATGGAGTAAATATGGTATTAACCCCCTCCCACTCCTTGTGAGTTCTTGGGGGTTTTTGCTAAGTGGTAGTGCGAGGAAGGATTCTAGAATCTGGATGATTTATTTGGAAATTTTCTTTGTTTTTTTTTCACAGACATCCAACAACATGTATGAGTGCAGCAGAGGTCATGTCTGTCTTGTTTTTCCACACAATGAAGTACAAAGTGGATGCACCTAAAGATCCTGCCAATGACCGTTTCATCATGTCAAAGGTAGTGCAGTCCTTGAATATCAGATTAAGGTTGTCATGCCCTTAAAAATATTTTCCAGAGACAAAATTCAGTGATTTTAAATTATGCATAGAAATTTTCTCTTTCAAAATGTGAAAAATGTGTCTCAATAGCATGACACATTGCACTTTTTTCTTGAGTATAGAATATAGCCTAAGGCATGTGCTCTCATACATTATTGGTATAAAGTATATCCAGTATTGCATTGTATTTTGCTACACAAAATGGAAAAATGCTACACAAATGCAAAATGGTGTAGCAGATTTTGTAAATGAAACAGTGGGTTTTAAATGATTTTGTGATAGAGGATCTCAGAAATAGCAAAATTGCTATGAAAATTTTGTATGCTAAATTATCCACTGAAGACCATGGCCTGTCCAATTTCGACCACATGGGTAGGAACTGATCCGTAACTAAAGAACCCCCAAATGAATCTGGTGAACTAATAGCTCAGTGGAGAGAAGCTAAGTGGAAGAGGACTGGATATTACTAAGTGGAAGACTACTAGGGAAGCGCCACCTTTGAACCTCAGGGTAAGGGTGCCCTCTCCACTGTGCGACTGCTTTACCAGGGTGCATTGCAGATCTATTTGGGATTACATAAGAACTAGGTTGTAGTTATTGGGGGGAGTTTTCCAATCCAGGGAGTTTGTGGAAAGCTGGGCTTCAACAGCCTTCTTAATTCCATTTGAATTTAATGTAATAAAAGAGTAGAGCCAGTTTGTCTCTAACAAAAACTGTTTTAGGCATAAGAGAGTCTGTCTTCAAGGGAACTTATAGGATTGATATCATCTTCTCACACATGTATTAAGTAGTGATAGAAGTAGTAGTTTGTTTTCATAATGTAGCATTTTGACCTTAAAATTTGAGTTATTAGCGTATCGTATAATGTTGTAAAGAGTGAAAATAAAAGTTGTTCAATGTAAGGTTATGATGTCATGTGTTCTTCCTTTCTAATAGCATTAGGTTGAAATTCAATACCGTCATTTACTTTATATCCCAGAATCACAGTAAGACACTGAATTTAAAGACCCAGTTTTCTTACCCCAAACAGCACCAATTCTCCTAACCTTCTTACTTAAGCCCCTCCCACAATTGTCTGAAATCATCCTTATCCAGTTACAATGTCAGTTTATCGCTTCAGGGTGAGTATAGAAAAGCTCTATGTGTTTAACCCAAACACTCTCCGTACAGTTCATGCTGTGTAATATAAGCTTTGGTAATCTGCATTGTTTGAATTAACAGTCAATCAAAAAGCTGGGCCAATGAAGAGTTTCTGTACCCTCCTACAGGAAGTGTAGTTTGGGGTGAGAGGATTGGCCCTTTAAAGATTAGCACTGCTAGTAATAAGATATCCCTTTAATATATATTTACAGTATGTTTGGGTTTTGCCTGTGTTCCCAGGATTTCATATTTCCCCATTCCATGTTATTTCAATGGTTGACCAAGATTACAAGATTTTAACAGTGTATGCTTCTCTGGGAAATATTTCTCAACTTGTCCAAGAAAATAAAATTCCCTCCCAAGTTATTCAGGAACTGTCATTTCCTGCCATGTATGAAGGATGTTTTAGCCAAAATTGTCATTCACTCCACTTGATTCTGGTGCCATGGCAAATAAAAAAAAAAAAGTCTGCATCGTAATAAGTTTCCCACTCTAAGATCTCTTTTAGAGGAGATACTACATGTAAGGCTACCTCAGACTGAGGTGAATAAATAGACTGCTGGAGAGAGATGAATAGACTGAATAGTCTGCAATGAATAGGATTAGTTTGTGTCTATTCACTTCAGTTTGAGACTGGCTTACATGAAGTATGTACTCTCTTTTGCTACAGTACAACCCTGTTCTTGTCCAACCATCCATTGATTCTGGTGAATAACGATATGAACCGTGATTGTAAATCTGAACTTACAGCTGTCATAAATGTTTGATATCATTGTAATTGGCAAAGCAGAGGGGGGGGGGGGAGGTTGCAGACTTTGCAGTACTACCTCCATTTCAGTATGCGTTTAGGTTCTGTGCAAAAGTTGCGATATTGCCCGCTCAGTACTTTGTTTTGGGTAGCTGTGTACGTATGCACCTCCTCCAAATTGTTAGGATAAACCAATCCAGCACCTACAACATGTATTCCAATATTTGTAAATTTCGTAAAATCATTCCTTCTTATTCCATGCATAACATATACTGTAAGGAGGGATCTCAAGTGAGGTTTTGTGCAGTGGATTGTGTCTAAATTGTCTTTGTTGTTGTAAAAATTTGCATTTTAATGGGTGCTGAACTTAGTTTGTGTGTCCCATATTGTGCCCCACAATTTCACGCCGCAACCAGTTACTGAACTAGCTTATAGGACACAAATGTATGTGTTCCGCACTATGTACTTAACAGGAGTCAAACTTGTAAATGAACACCTTGTGGGGAAAAAGAACTGTCGTCCAGTGTGTACACTTGTAAACCGCTCCCGAGTGAAACTCCTCACAGTTTGACCCACTGGGTCTCTAACCTTTGTCATCATTCTTTATGTTCTCTGCTATGTCACTGATTAACTGACTGTTTTGTTTGTCTTTTGTATTTTAGGGTCATGCTGCCCCCATTCTTTATGCAGCATGGGCTGAAGCTGGTCTGTTCCCAGTGGAGAATCTTAAAAACCTTCGTAAGATTGACTCTGACTTGGAGGGTCATCCCACACCTGTGAGTACACTTGTACCTGTAGCCAGCTGTAGTAATGTTGTCAGCTTAGTTTGTGCTAAGGTGCACAATTTTGTGATTAAGTGATTCTTTTACCTGACTTTTGAAACCCTGCAAAGTTAGAATTTATAGGAGGGAGTTTGCGGCATTATTTTTTCTTTTCAGTGAAATAAGGTTATTGAACATCCCTTCTTTAAAAATGGAAATCCTTCCTGAATGCCTTCTAAGGGAGGGAATGTCTCTTTTTAATTCTAAAGTTTGGTATTAACTTTTAACACTGGCTCTATCATGCTATTTTGTCACATACAATATCTCTATGAAGGCAGGGAGAAAATAGTGCTTGTTATTCCTGTAGATGATAGCAGACAGAGTGTTTTGCAGTGTTTCACACATTGGGAGATATTTAAGGCAAAGTATCTGATTGGCGATGAGTAGTGCTACATTCGTAACAAGCTTAGGTTAATGCTTTTATCAATTGTAAAGGCGACTTCCCTTTATCCTGGGATGGTTCGGCTTTGAGAGGGGATTTGGCTGGGAATTTCACAGTAATTTTGTTCCCACAGTGCATGCGCTTGTGCCAGGATTTCACACCATCTGGAAGGCGGGAAAATCAAGCGGGGCATTTACTGGTGGCATACATAGTGCCCAACAGTCAGGTGTGGGGACCTGACCGGGGATTTTGCCTGGATCGATGCCCCACCCTGCGCAGACATGGCTGACGCCTGCTCCGGGATTTACCAATTTCAAAAAAGAAGTTCATGGCGAAGACACGGGTCTAGGGGGGTTGGGGTTGCAATTGAGAAGCGCATAAATTTGTTTTTTGCTTTAAAAAGGGTTGGTGGGTGGAAGAAAGTGTCACCTCAGAGTGTTTGACAATACCAGTGAGTGCTGATTACCACTTCCTGGTACCTCCACTGAAATTCCAACCCTGTTATGTGTGTATTACAGGAAGGACTGGAAAACTATTCTACCCATGAAAAGAGGTCATAATTTAAACATACTGTTCAGATGACTGGCACTTATCTTTATTCATGGAAATACTGTATCCATGATCAGGGCTGGAAAAATATTTCTTCTCTCAGAAGCTGAGAGGATGAGTCAAATCTATAGAATTCTCTTGATATTACTTCCTTATAAAAATTCTGTTAATTGCACGAATTACTTTCCCATCCAAATTGCAAATGTACCACGCAAATTGTTACATCTGGTCAGGGAAAACTTTTTTGGGCTGTCTCTATCATGATGGTTGCCTTGCTTTTTTTGCACATGTATATGTGTAGTCTGTTCAGTGAACGTGTATTATTCCATCAAGTACTTAAACTGCATTGGCTATATAAAGTAGTGACATATGTAATTAGTGAAATGGTAAATAAGCCAGCAGCTGCAAATTTTGAGGTGCCCTTTACCCTTTGACTTATTCCTGTGATGTATTATATGCAAATATTTTTCCAGTATTCTGCTATGGTAATGATACTTGAAATCGAAGTGTTGCTGTGATATCTCTTCACTAGGTTTGCATGTAATTATCTATCCAAGTAAAGATGGATTCTTCCCTTATTTCTTATAGAGAGTAAACTTAATAGAAATTTTTGATGTGACTCCTGCATATGCTGAGACCGTTGAGTGGACATTGACCCTTTGTTTACTCTTTTTAGGTATTCTTGACCTCAAAATTGTTCTATTTTCTTTTCTAGATGAAACTATATAGCACATTTGTGTTGATGTGTCCTTAAAGGGCAGTAGTGTGTTTAAAATGCTCCAACAAAGAGTACAAAGAAAATGGCTCGGACACTATCCAACAATCCGGTCTTAATCATAAACCCCAGCAATAGCTACAATTCTTCAAAATAGAGTCATGGACATTGCATCATTCGAAATGTTGAAAGTTTGGGTGAACAAATTATTCTCGAGCAACAAACAACAGAATTTCTCTCTGTGGGAAACCTTTTTCTTAAAAAAAAGGCTACCATACTGCCTTATTTTTGATAATCTATCACCCTGTGTCAATTAATATTAGTTTTAAAAGGATGATTTTTTCTTGCAAGACAAATGCAATATTTCCCTTTAAGTCCCATCTTACTAAGTAGCTGCACACAGGGAATAATTTAGCATGCAAATTTTGCATAGCAGTTTTGAAGATTTTTGAGATCTTTCACACATTGTTTGTGAAAATGCAAGGGTTATGCACACAAAAAATTGCTACACAATTTTTCATTTGTGTAGCAACTTGGCCTGTTTGTGTAGCAAATTGCTATGTGATACTGGATAAATTATTCCCTGGTACAGCTACTGTACAAACCAAGTTTTAAATACATGTAGCACAAAAGGCTTTGCTGCTTCAATGTGTAAAGACTGGCTTAGCTGCATCACTTGTAATTTATTTCTGCTTGAGAGGGTTTTCTGATTATCTTAATGCAACATACAGGCCGTAAATAACAGGGAAAAAGGCCAACTTTTTACATTAGATTGGGGATGATTTAAAAGGTTGTCTCCGTTTTTGTTGTGGTAGAATTGTCTCTGTGATATAGAATGCTACTCTTACAAAGACATCTTTTCAAAGTTTATTGGCAGACTGCTAATAACAAGGACACTCATTCTGTCGGAATGGTAAATTAGATTATACTCAAGGTTCCCATGTACAAGGAACAATAGGAAAAGTCTGGAATTTTATCATGTTCTTCAAAATCCTTGAAACGTTGGTGTTTGGTCTGGAAAAATTGCCATGAATTGCCCATTTTTGATTCCTTGCCGTAGGCAGGCAAGGAAGCTATGCGATGGTGATGTCGTGTGTGTGTGTGTGTGTTTGTGTTTGTGACACTTGCTTGTAAACACGATATCTTAAGAAAGGAATGTCCGACACTTTTCATATTTGGAATATAGATTTATCATGTTGAGAGGAAGAACCCTATTGTTTTTGGTAGAGGTCAAAGGTCATTTGAGGTCACCAGCGGTAAAATTGCTTGCTTGTAAACACGACATCTTCAGATAGGAGTGACCGACACTTTTCATACTTGGTATATAGATTCGTCATGTTGAAAAGAAGAACCCTATTGTTTTTGGTAGAGGTCAAAGGTCATTTGAAGTCACCAGCGGTAAAATTGCGAAAACGCCGAAAATGGCTTGTAAACACGATATCTTTAGATAGGATTGCCCGACAATTTTCATACTTGGTATATAGATTTGTCATGTTGAGAGGAAGAACCCTATTGTTTTTGGTAGAGGTCAAAGGTCATTTGAGGTCACCAGTGGTAAAATTGCGAAAACACTGAAAATGGCTTGTAAACATGATACCTTCAGTTAAGAGAGATCAAAACTCTTCAGATTTGGTATATAGATTTTTCATGTTGAGAAAGAGAAGCCTATTGTTTTTGGTAGAGGTCAAAGGTCATTTGAGGTCAATAGCAGTAAAATTGCGAAAACTTCGAAAATGGCTTGTAAACACGATATCTTCAGATGGGAGTGACAGACACTTTTCATACTGGGTATATAGATTCGTCATGTTGAGAAGAAGAACCCTATTGTTTTTGGTAGAGGTCAAAGGTCATTTGAGGTCACCAGCAGTAAAATTGCGAAAACGCCGAAAATGGCTTGTAAACACGATATCTTCAGATAGGATTGCCCGACAACTTTCATACTTGGTATATAGATTTGTCATGTTGAGAGGAAGAACCCTAATGTTTTTGGTAGAGGTCAAAGGTCATGTGAGGTCACCAGCGGTAAAATTGCGAAAACACTGAAAATGGCTTGTAAACATGATATCTTCAAAAAAGAGTGACAGATACTCTTCATATTTAGTATATAGATTTTTCATGTCGAGAGAAAGGAGCCTATTGCTTTTGGTAGAATTCAAAGTTCATTTGAGGTCACTAGCGGTAAAATTGGAAAAATCCCAAAAATGGCTTTTAAACATGATTTCTTCAGATAGGAGTGACCGACACTTCTCATGCTTGGTATATAGATTTGTCATGTTGAGAGGAAGAAGTCTATTGTATTTGGCTGAGGTCAAAGGTCATTTGAGGTCATCAGCGGTAAAAATGTGAAAACACCGAAAATGGCTTGTAAACATGATATCTTCAGATAGGATTGCTCGAAAATTTTCATACTTGGTGTATAGATTTTTCATGTTGAAAGAAAGAAGCCTTTTGCTTTTGGTAGAGGTCAAAGGTCATTTGAGGTCACCAGCAGTAAAATTGGGAAAATTCTGTGCCTAAAATGTAAAGAAAAATCTATCAAGCACTGTCAATTTGAAAGCAGGTAAGGTATTTGATGGCAAGGAATCACTAAGCCTTTTGGCTTTCTGGTATGGTATGAGAACTGTTGAATCAGTCTCAACAAACATTTGGCTAAGGTTTGTTTGGCAGAAATCGGTTGGCACTCTTATGACTCTCATGAATCAACCTGACAGAAACAGAATGTCAAATACAATAGCATTTTGTATGTGTTCTCCTCACAATATTTTACTGTCATCAATGCTCTAAAAGTAAGTGTGCATTTTTTTTCCCATCTTCAACAGAGACTGTCTTTCGTTGATGTTGCCACTGGGTCCTTAGGACAAGGTTTGAGTGTTGCTGCTGGTATGGCATACACTGGCAAATACTTGGACAAGGCAGAGTAAGTTAAACCTTACGCAGATCGGAAACTGTTTTAATTTAACAAAGTTTTTCTCCCAATGTTGTATTGACAAAATTATTATGGTTCCAGGATGATAGGGCTTGCAATGAGATGAACACTAAGTTGGACATGTGGATCAACTGATATTAAAAACGTAAGATCCCCCACAATAAAAATAATCACAGTGCTGTTACTGGATGGTCCTGGCACAAACGTCTTGTCATCTTGGTACAACAAATTTCTACTTAACCTTTAAGGGTAACTAAGAGAATTGACCTAAAGGTCATCTGATCATTTGACAAGATCCACTTTCAGGTCATCCCACACTCCAAATTTCACCCAAAAATAAATGCAAATTTACACCTGACCCTCTTCAAATGGGGTGAAATTTGGAGTGTGGGTTGATTTTGGCTGATAATGCCAAAGTTACTAATTTCAGCTCAATCCAACGAACGGTTTTCGCCTTATGACAAGCCCATTTTTCGCAAATTTGGCCAAAATGGCCACACCCGTCAAAATAGAAATGGCCATATCTCAGTAACTGCTGAGCCAAATTTGCTCATATTGGTGTCTTTTTGGGCTATTTGAATAGGGAATTCAAATCTGACATTATTTTTTGTGTAGCAGGAGTGGAAAATTTAATGACCTTTTGACCTTTATGATGACCTTGAATTTGACCTAGTGGACAAAATATTTTTGGGATTTTTTTTGCAGAGAATAATGGCCCCATGTGCTTTCCAAATAATGTAAAAAAAATGGGAGATATGTTATTTTTTGTTTTCTCTCCAACTCCTCTGGAAATTTGGCATACATATGTGACATGTCACACCAATGTGTGTTTCCACTCCTATTCCAATAGGCATACACCTGATCATTTTACTAGACCCACTTTACAAACATCAATCTAAAAAAAAATGATCACTTTTAGTAGGATAGGAAAACTTGTACCTATTTTTCCCAGAATAAATTTGCTATTTCATGTACTTCTTACCTATGCACCGTTCTTTATCTAAACCCCTTACCACCAATCCTCCAAATAAATGTTTAACCAACCAGAATTACAGACTTGAAGACTAAACTGACTCGTTAACTTTTGTTTCTTTGTGACTTCAGATACCCTTATTAAAGTTATTAATGGAAATTTTCCTGAAAGATAAAACATTTTGTCAAATGGTAGGTCTTCTGTGCAAGATTTAAAATACATTTACAGGATTCTAAAACTTTCAGTCAAGGTCAGGACACTGAAATCTGATTGGACATCAACAGCTCCTGTAAACAAAAACAAAGAAAAAGTAAATTAATAAAATAAGATATAAGATATATTCAGTTGTGTGAAGGAATGGTTGAAATAGCCAATTCAGTTAAAAAATTTTCAGGAAAATTAAGTCAGTGCCCCAAATTGGATAAGTGTAGTATTCTGCTCTATTTTGTGAATGGCTAATACTTTTCTCACTGAATTTTGTAATATACAAGGATTACTTGCTTGATTTATGATGAATATGAAGTATTATGACCAATACTTAAAAGAGGAATAAGACAAAGGATGTGAAATAAAGCTTTTGTTTCAAATTGATATTAGTATCATCAAGGCAACTGGTTATACCCTTTAGGACCTTGTAAGAATGACAAAAAGGGCCCTGAACTAATAAATTTGATAGTCCTTCTTGTAGAGAACCTGTCACCATCCTAAAGAATATTCTTGGTAGCACTTCTGCAGCAGGATTGTAGCAAACCATCTCTCTCTAGGAAATCTCCCTGAAGGCTTTTCTTAAGGTGATTTGTAATAGTAGAGCAATAAAACAATGATGGAAATTTGTATCCAAAAGCTGTGAAATCTGTCTTTTCTTGTTTGCACAAGTGCTAGAAAAAAGTGACTCTGAAATCCAAGTGTTCCCTTAAGAATTAGGCTGCTCCCAAAGATCTGCCATCTGCCAGCCTTGGTGGGTATTTCCAGTTGACTGCCTCAGCTAACATCCTTTTAAATCTCATTCAAATAGTTGAGCTGCAACTCCTGTGTACCTGTTGTGTCAGTTACAATACAGTTGTCTCAAACATTGTACTGCAGTAGGAGAAACAAGCCAGTGAGCCAGAACTGCAAAAAAGCTATTATAGGTCAGAAACTGAGTAGTAAATCCTCCAACTTATTAACCAACCAACTTAGCAAGGTGGAACCTAACCTCTCACAGTTCAATGAGCTTGGTGTTTTTGCAAGTAGCTTATTGTATTTCTAAAGGAGGCAACAGCAGTAAAGCTGCAGTGAGATGCAGATCAGGAGAGCTAAAATTTGCTACTTAACCCTTTACCGTTGTGCTCCAATCGTGGCATATTTGCGCACCTTGGGAGTGGGCGGAAAAGCGGACGTAGCACGCCCCCCATCAGCTTCCGTAGGTTATTGACCCCATGACCTTAAACTATTGTCCCTCTCGTTGTTGTGGCCGAATTTTTCGGGTAGCTACTCGCAGTTTCGAGCTCCACGTGAAACAGTAAAGATGGGTGACAGCCGCGCTCTCTGCATGGGTCCAAAAGGACCCAAACAACGGTAAAGGGTTAAGTGTAATGCCATAAAGTTCTCATGGGTTATTTTATAGCATTTTGTCCTTAGATTTTATTTTTGCTGAAAGTAGAATTGAGTGCATGTCTTTTAATTTTCACAGCTATCGCACATACTGTCTACTTGGTGATGGGGAGAGCGCTGAGGGCAGTGTCTGGGAGGCCATGGCCTTTGCCAGCTACTACAAACTTGATAACCTAGTGGCCATCTTTGACGTCAACAGGCTTGGCCAGAGTCAACCCACCTCTCTCCAGCATGACATGGAAACATATCGACTTCGATGCGAGGCTTTTGGGTAAAAGCTTTACTTTGGATTAGATAGGGTTGCTAGTTTAACTTTGGTTTGTAATGCCCACACATGCAGAAAGGATCCAAGCATCCATCAAAAGCATTAACAGCTGAGAGTGAATTACTCTCTTCTGATTCTCAGGCCCAGAGTTGTTGAACCCTCTTCATTCATACACAACATTTTTTCATTTTAAAAGACACAAAAGAAATGTGTGCATTAATAGATAGCCACATTTAAGTAGCACAACCCTGAGTAAAAAGGGCATAGCCTATGAAGAGTGTTTTTATTTGTCTGCTACCATGAGTTTGTTTTAGGATATTGCATGGTAATTTGGACAAGTAGAGGTTCATTAGAGAAGTATGCCCCCTTGAAAGTGGATGCCATGGCTTGGCAGGTTTGACAACAATATAGAAACTGCAGACAACAACAGGCAGTCACTGGACCATGTTATCTGCAACAATGTTACTTTTTGTCAGTTGTGTAACAAGTAAGGGTGTCAAGTACGGGAAAAGTTTGTCCATGTCCACGCTTCAAGGGAGTGGATTCTCTCATGTGAGGATTAGTATGAACGAACAAATCATTAGTCATGAAATCATTAATCATTATTTGTCAAAGTGACTCTTTGACATCACATCTGTTAATATCAAGCTTTCTTGCCAAATTGGATATTTTCATCTAGTATGTGTATGAAGATCAAGTTTCTGTCTTTGTGATACTGGTTGGCGTTAGAAGTTGAAATGGAATAAAATGGTGATCAGACTCCCCTGAAATCTGGTGATGACCGTGTTCTTCGTCTTTTTATAGATTTAACACCTATGTGGTGGATGGACACAGTGTTGAGGACCTTGCAAAGGCTCTGCACGATGCCAGTACTGTAAAGGATAAACCGTCCTGTATTTTGGCAAAGACGTACAAAGGTCGGGGAGCAAAAGGTATGATTTTTTCCCCTGGATTGGGTTATAGGTTGAATCTCATCAGAAAATAACAATTTTTGTATTTTCGTTGTTCCTCTTTGTATTGAAAATTGGTAGCTTGCTGGTTGGATTTTCTTGAACATTGCATCTATTGTAGACTTGGGCTGGGTACATGGGTACTCAAATCTAAATTGAGCAACACTGGTAGGCAACTCAATTATCAAGATAATTGCAGATTAGTTCTTTGAAACTACCCTAGGATGATTCCTTTTCATTTACCATACACTTAATCATAATACTGTCATATATGCAACATACATATAGCCCTCTGGGGGCTGGAGATTGTAAAATATGCCCATGGTATGTCCTGCTTGTTGTAAGAGGGGACTTAAGGAAAACCAAATTTGAACTTGAGCCATACATAAAAAGAAATTTAAACTTTCTATTCAGTTGACTGCCACTAACACATTCTAGCCGTTGGATTTCAAAAATCATGGGAACCCATTTGTGGGTTCTATCATTTTTCACCATGGTAACCCACTTTTGGGTTCTGTTACAAAATGCATGGGTGGTAACTGATTGGTGGAAACCAGTTTTGGGGTTCCGTGATTTAATCATCATGGGATCACCACGCGATGGGGAACAATCGTTCCTGTGAAATCTGACGGCCTGACATTCATATTTTGGTGTGTCATTAAATCTCATCAAAGTAAGTAAAACAAACATATATACAGGCTTGCCAACTAGTCCGATTTTATTGTATTTGTTCCGTTTTGGGGGTTTTCTGGAGGCTAAAAATTGGAACAGTACGATTTTTGAAAATAATGCTGTAATACATACGCAAGCAATTTTCTACATTGTGTGTGTGCGCCTGCCCATTTCAATTGTGAAATGAACGTGTAAAAAGTAGAATCAATCAGTGTGACAAAAGTAATGTGTTCTTTGCTTCCTATCTACGTCCGTAAGTACGTCTACGTACGGCGGCTTGTACCATGAACTAAACCGTGCATGCCACCCCATAGTCACGTATATGCCCATTTATTACATGCACAGTTGAATACCACATGAATTGCACTGAAGTCTCTAGGCTGTCTTGTTGTCAGATATCATAAGCTTCAAATTTGAAGTTTGGCACTTTAGCATAAAAGATTGGTTATTTGGCCATTGAAAATCCTTCTTGGTGAGAATGGATGGCCAGGACCTTGGATCTGGCCAAATGTCAGGAAGGTTTGGCCATAAGAGGTACAGCCTGGCAGGCAGCCCTGGCACTGCTACAAAATTGTGTTAACGTTAGCTACTGGTTAGCTAGCTGTAATGTTTTAGTGGCTGAACATCTATGATCTAGCCTAGCCTTTGATGCAGGATCTGAAGATTAACGAAAGGTAGGTCATCATAGTGGCCGATACCTACTATCCTACATTTTCTCCTCATTTGGTTAAAGGCCTGAAAGCAATTTTTGTGATACATGGGACTTCCAAGATTTAACTAAAATTAGGCCTAAAAACGTTTCCAGCCCCATACATACAGGCAGGGTTAACTGTAGCAATATACTTAACCTTAGGCCTAAGTGGGGATTTGTGTAATATGTATAGCATTTTAGGATACCGTATCTGACAAATAGGCAAGAGAACAAAATAAGACTTGCAAGTTGTGAGAAAATCTTTTAAATAACGACATCAGGATTAATCACTGCTACTGTTGGACCTCTGTGAAATCCTGCGAGGTCATTGCAGCTGGATAATATCAGTGACACTAGGCTATTTCAGTTTTCACCAAGCAAGAAAAATAAGAACCCTTCTTAGAAAATTTGATTTTTTTGAAGATAAATTTCATTCAAATCCAGCACCAAATGTTGCACCATTTTGCATCTAGCCCATATTGCATTGCCAAAAATTTTCCAAAGGGGAGGGGGACACTCCCTCCCCCAGGCCAGCATTAACTTTTACTTCATAAAAGTAGAGTAAGATTTTCAGCTTTCAAACGTTGGCAAGCCTGTATATATACATACATTCATTCATATATAAATATTAAATGTTGAGTCTCAAAATTCAAGTACCTGTTTTCTGATCAGGTAGTTAGATGCCGTTCCCCTGTTCTGAATTTTTGCTACCTGACTCTGACCTAAATCTGTTTTGTATTACAGCACATTTTCATTATTATTTTACCTTATGTTTGATAGTTCTCCAAAACAGTGCTTCAAAATGCTGAACTTAGCTCTGCTGGACAGTACTGTATCAGTGCACCATCTGTAATGTGGTTGTTCAATTTCTCTGCAGCCCATCCTATGAAGCAGTGTTTGCATTTTTGTCATATGAGGGCTCAAGGATCATGTACTTGCAGTTTTCTCTATTCTTCAAGTTTGAAAGTAATGCCCAAGAATATCTATCTACCACCTGTTAGGAAAACTTTTTTCTTTGTTACCAGTTTAATAAAGTCACAAAAATCATTCAGTTGGTAGTTTGTGTGTTTGGGGGGCGGGGGGGGGGGGGGGAGGGGGATGGGGAAGTAGCTTCTGGGAAGGAGATTCCCCTTATAATTCTGAAACCTAGTGACAACACTTTCATGGCATGCAGTTATAGTCTGGAATCTGGGTGTTGAGGTCTGGGATGGTGACCTCACTGTTGCTTGTTATGCTTTTCCGATTATTTTTGTAAAGGTTTGTCGATTGTCAACTGCATTTTGTGTAAAGTAGTTGCCGTATGGTAACTGCAGTGGTGCATCATGGGTACTGAAGTGGCAATGTAATCTTAGTAAAACAGTACTCCTTTCCAATGTAACGTAGGTAGGCCATCTGATAGTGCAAATGGATATTGTAGTTGTACTGTAGTTTCTTAACTGCTGCTGAAAGGTCCATCAATAAGCAAAATATATTGTTGAGAATGCATAGACAGTACATATGCACTGGTTCCGTTAGTGCTAGGTTCTATTTTTTTCACTATAATCCAGTGGGTGTAGACATGTCAAAAATCTCTCTTTCAAGCCTATTCATTGTCCAATACATTACTACACACCACAGGCCTATGGAGCTGTTCCAGTACACAGCAGTGCAATGGTTTTGAGACAAAACCCTGCACATATGGCAATGGATTTTGCAGCAAAACCATGCATAGGAAAGGGATAAATTGTCCTTGAATCACCCATAGTAATATTGTAGTGTTCTTTTTCTACCAATAGTGTCATCTGTTGTGTATAGCATGTGCTGTGTAGTTTCCTTATGTTCTCATAATAGAGCAGTGTGTGTTTCTCTGTAACTGTGGCTTATCTTTTCTATATCATTGTCAACTTATACTTGTTGGTTTAATATCCCTGTATACCCCATTTCAAAAGAAAATACCTTTAAAAGGCATTGCTGAAATGTTTCATGTTTCAAATGTTTCATGCCTCTTGCCATAAATATGAAACTTAAACCTACTGGGAAGTCAATTTTCACATTTACGTCCTATAAGGGTTGCTTATATCAACATAGTAGCAAATTTGTTTATTAAAACTGTATTGGATTTATTGACAGGGATGTCAATACAGAACACACCTGGCTTCCTGCTCTTCCTTCATGTATAGAAATATTTCTTTTTTATTTGCGATTAATGTGAATGGAAATGGTCCCGATTGTCATGCCCTTATTGTAGCACAAGTGTATATTTGTTAACTGTCTGACTTAGCACCTGCTTTTCCAGGTACTGATAACTCGGGAGTTTTGAATAGTATATTGGTGTGCATTACTTTTTTGCCACAATGCCATCATTTGACAAAAAAAAAATGAACTTTGTCATGTGACACTGGTCTTCAATTTTAATTTATTATATTTGCTTTTTGTCTGTGAGCATGTTCTCTATACATGCTGTTTATGGGACTTTTAAGACCACCAGAGGCTAAATGACTCTCACCCCAAACTTAGCAGTACTAGTACTGTTACTGCTTTGTTTTACTCAAAAAGTTCTGCAATGATATATTTTATCCCAATTAAATTTAACCCACTTTTTAATAAATTTTCAAGCACAACTATATTTCTCTTAAAGTTACAACCTGGCAGGGAATGGTTGTGCTGAGATGTACAGAAATTTAATATGTGAGTTTGATCAAAGAGGTAAATTGCAGTACAGTTTGGATGTCCCTCTTGCAGTGTTTCCGTAAAGGGGGAGATTTGTTTCCCCCTTTTCAGAAGAAGGGTAGAATCCCCAACCCCCTTCTTCTCATTTTCATAAAAAAATATCAGTATCTCGATTTCCTATTTACAAAGAGGACAACTTTGCAGTAGTGATCAAACTTACATAAATAATAACCTTTGAAACCCTTCCGATTGCACCTAAGAAGGAACCTTGAAGGAACCCCCCCACATCCACCTGTAAATGGCCATAGGCAGCATCAATTCAGACTTGGGGTTTGGCAGTTAAAAATGTCCCCCCTTCCTTTTTGAGTTTCAAGCAGAATCCTGCTCTTGTAATAATTCATGGCTTTATTTTTCTTGCTACAATCATCTTTAAGAATATGTTTATTGTCTAATCTTTATAGAATGTGTTGGCAGTAGCACACATATATATTTCAGATGAATAATTCTGTCCAAGAAATTGGCCAGTTTGCAAAATCCATCTATCATATAACTAAATTTAGAACAAAAATCTACTTTTATGATATTCTCATGTTTTCTTTTTTACTAAATGATATATGCCTATGAAGGACGAACCATTCAAGAGTTCAACTTCATTTTGTCGACAGGTGGATGTTTCATGCTATTTGAAATCTTCACTTGGGGCCTACTACTAAAATTATTCTACAACTCTAGTTAGGTTTGTATGATGTTGTCACTGTTTTTTTGTCAGCAAACCCTTGTTTTCTTCATCAGGTATTGAGGACCTTGAAGGGTGGCACGGAAAAGCCTTGGGAGACAAGACACAAGGAGCTTTGGAAGAAATTAATGGTCGTATTGTGAATAAAGGACCACATAACATCAAGATTCAGGCACCTTCTGGTGAAGTCAAAGCTAAAGATCTCAGTGGTATAAAGCTGTCTGAACCACCAAATTATGAGAAAGGAGCTAAGGTATGTGTTTTATCTTGTGGAGTTAGTTAGATCAGGGAGTTGCTAGAGAAGCAGATACAAGGAACAAATTTTTCCAGATAATATGTACTTGAAACAGATTATATCTTTTGAGGTGTCACTATTTGATTGACAGGTCCCTTTGTTTCTATTGTTAAATCCCTTGTGACTAAGTCCTTTTACTAGTCATTTCTTCCATTCTCCTTCGAGTTAATCCCGAGACAATTGGCATTTTCTGTACATCCTTTGATATAGAGGTTTGTTTCCGCCAATGGCGAAGCTTATAATAACAATTTCTATGGAACGACTGGAAACAAGCGGTTTAAGTTGGTGCTTCAATTGCTCCCCTTTCGTCATTAGATGGAAGAATTGTTCAAGTCTATACCTTTACCTCAGATTTAAACAATTTTGCCATCATTAAGAAGCAATAAAATTAAAGTAATTTGCAGAGAAATTGTATCTGTCTTCAAATGAAACAAAAGGTCTATAGGTCAATAGGTTGTGTCTCGGAAAGCCTCAAATGACATAAATTTCACAATTTGTCATGACGGCTGATAACAAAATGTTAACGAGTAGAGTGTAAGGAATACGTCTCTCCATTGGAATTTCGATAATGCATCACTAATCTTTGTTAATCCAAGTATTGAGATAAGAATTTGGCGAATAAAAGCAAAATTATCGTCGGAAACGAACATTGTCTCAAAGAGACTACAGAACTTTGTTTCTCCTTCTCTAGCAACTCCCTGGTTAGATGGAATTTTAGGGCTCAGTTTCTATCCAATTGGTTTAGGTTGGGCTGACGGCAGCTTTTTTCCAGTTGTGGTTCTCCGGCTTGGTTTGCCTACCATATGGTAGGCAAACCAAGCCGTAGAACCACAACTGGAAAAAAGCTGCGGTCAGCCCAACCTAAAGCAATATTGCTTGTGGTGAGCACCAAGCACAAAGGCAGATGGTTTCTATTGGTATGACCAAGACCAGTAGTGGAACTCGTAACCTCCCCACCAGGAGTCAGAAGCTACAGTGACATCATGTAGAAGCTGATGGCCAAGAATAGTTTAGCGGAGAAAGGGAAGACTTTCACTTTGTTACCTTTTTTTAAATGCTATGCAAGAAATATTGTTCACACACATATTTTGTAAAATCCTTGAAATGTGATTGTTTGGTGTGGAAATATTACCCTATGGTCTTGACATTTGAACTTGACACTCTTGGCAGCTGGGGTCATGTTTGGCAGAGATGTAAAAAATGTTTATTTCCCAGGAAGGTTGTGAAATTATTTCCCAGGAAAAACTTCCCACAACTCTTCTATCAACTTAACACACAAAATTTTTCTCTTGGTGTCCAAATTTCCTGGGAAGGAGCCTCCCAGCTTCCAAACTTTTTCCACCCATACATGTTTGGTGTGTAATAAATGAAAAAGAGATTGACTGAATGGTTGTTTCTGCCGCAGATTTATTGTTTTTTGGTTGTGCATTTGAATAGGGCAACAGGCCTGTATGTGAACAAATATGCATACCAGTTTCCTGCAATTAAAAAGTTAAGTTTATGAACAATTTCAAACGGTTCGTGGTAAGGTTCTTATAGGATTCTGAACGGGAATTCTCAGCAAAATTAGATTTTCATATGTTGAAGAGATATTTAATCTACACATTTTGGGGGCAAGATCTATTTATATTGGACATGTATTCCTTGAGATATCATTGAATTTCAAAGATGTACAAAAACTTACTACCTACCTTTATCTAGCTTTGTCTAGACTCTATATAGCACATTTGTGTTTGAATTTTGTAAGACTTGAAAGACCATCATAGCAAATGTAAACATTTATGTTTCATTTCAGATTGCTACTCGAGTAGCCTATGGTACTGCCATTAAGAAGCTAGGTGTTAACACAGATGTGGTTGCTGTCGATGCCGAAACCAAAAACTCAACTCATGCTCAAAAGTTCAAAGATGCTCACCCAGATCGTTTCATTGAGTGTTTCATTGCAGAACAAAACATGGCTGGTGTTGCCATGGGCTGTGCCTGCAGGGACAGGGCTGTTGTGTTTGCCAGTGCCTTTGCCTGTTTCCTTTCTAGAGCTTTTGATCAGATCAGAATGGGAGCCATATCTCAGACTAATGTCAACTTTTGTGGATCTCACTGTGGAGTCAGTATTGGTAAGTAAAGATGTAGGGGGAAAGTTGTTCAGGCAACTTTGACCTTAATTTAACATTACAAAGTGTACAATAACCCTACTCCAGGCTTTAAATTTTGAGGCGTGCTATGCGATTGGTCACCATTACTCATCTCAAATCACTGTGAGAAGACCTGGTTGCACACCTGGGTAAATGATTGGATCTAAAGTTAATGCATGAATGTTTGTTAAAACAGCACAGCTACAACACTCCCTAATTTCTGGAGGAGTGTGGTTTGCTACATACCTGGTAAGTCCTTCTCTGCCACTCTGCTTGGGGGACTTTTATAGAACAATCCCTGTGGCCTGAATAGTAGCAATTTTGAAGCTAGTTGTGACTCTAATTTGGTATTGGTCAATGGTATTTTACTGCCACCAACAAATATGCATGAAACATTTAGAAGGAGGAATTATGGTACTTCTTGCAAATAACCTTACAGTGTCAGGCTTAGGCCTCACTGGAAACAAGGTTTGCGACTTTTGGCTCATAGTCCCAGCTCAAAAGTAAGAGTCAGACAACCTTCCCAAGCCTGAACCCTACCTTCCTCCCTCCCCCTACCTAACTGCACAGTTAGCATTAATAAGTAATGGTTGGTCGAGAACCTGCAAGTTTTCTGTAACCTAACATAAACTTACAAAGCACATAATAACATTTTGGGATAGTTAAATAACCCTGCTCTGCTGGTCACTCATATATTTTAGAGACCAATACATGTGACCTGAATAGTTGCAACTCTGAAGCTAAGTGTGGCGACTATTTTGGTATTGGTTTCAATGACATTTTAACTGCCACCAACAGATATGTATAAAGTTAACAAGGAGAAATAATCACGCTTCTCAGCAATAACCTTAGTTGTCAGGCAAGGACCCTGCCTAATCAGAAAAAAGATTTACAACTTCTGGCTAAGAGACAGTAAGAGTCCGAAAACCCTACCTCCCTCTGACCCCTTACCCAACTGCAGAGTCAGCATTGGTAAGTCAGGGTTATTGAAGAACCTGCTAAGTTTTCCACAACTTCTTATTATTTCACAAGTACACAACAGCATTTGTATCAACGTGGTTCCCCCCTTCCTTCTCAAAAATGAAAAAGGAAAAACTTTTCCATCCTCAGAAAAAAAAAAAGAATCAAAAAGAAAAACAGTTGAATAAAACTCCTTTTTCACCGCATTTTGTGATAATTGATTTGTGGATAGAGGTGGTGTATCATTTTTGGGATTGGTATGATTATTCAAGATAGGAACTGATCCTCCAACCATACTGGATACTATTCTTGATATTAATATTACAAATAAAAACTAACAGATGTGAATGTGCGATCTTTTGATCCTTTTCACCTTGATCAATTAACCACCTGCAGCAGCAAGTACCCCATAATAATTTGATTTGACACTTGTATGTTTAGAGTTAGATACAAGAACACATGTATGATAATTACAAAATAAGAAATTACAATTAGACAGCAGCATTAACTGGATGACCAAGAGCCAAAGTGGACAAGATCTGACATAAGCTATACTTAGGTCAACAAAAAAATTAACAGCACCAGACAAGGGCAGACTGTCCCCAAATTTTGACAAACTTAGCGTGAAAGAGAAAAAAACTTTTTGTTCAAAGTAAAATTTTCAAAAATATAAAATGATTGAAAGAGTTGTGACACATTTGGTCTGTCCACCTTAAAACAAAGGAAAAAAACAAAAAACAATCAGAGATGCAAAAATAATTTTAGAACACAGTGTTCCACCTCACAGATGGAAGGACCTGGGAATTGCAGAGGGGTATACTTTGGATTGTAGTTTTGGGTTAAAGTTTTAAAAACTTCTTTAAAGGACCTGTCTGCCTAATGGGAATTTTGTCTCCCCCTGAACTTACCCAGACAAGTTCTGGCATTTTGTAAGAATGACACAATCTGTTATGAGATGTAGGCAGAGAATATGTGAACTTATTTGCCAGAGCATCATTTTAGAATTTGTGTTTCCTTTAAACTTCGTTGTATGAAACAGATTAGACAGGTTTAGTGCATGTTAATGAACTAGAACATAGTTTATTCAGCCTCCCTTTTGGTCATGGAAAGATAATGGGCTGGTGTTATCCTTAAGGAGAAGGGGTTTTTTGCTATCTAGGCCAGACCTGGGGTAATATTTGTAAGGGCAGCCCTACAACAGCAGACTTTCCAACAGTTCTGTTTAAAGCAGAAGTAACATGTAAATACTACAAAATGATAAGGAAATCACAATTTACTCCAACTCTGCTCTAAAGATAGTCATGCTTAGTTGGGAACTGATATAATGTGCTTCACAGTAAACTAGTCTGCTGTTGTTGTGTACGTTATGTCTCCCGACAGAGCAATACCTTCTTCTTAAAAACCAATTCTATCATTACCCTCATGGTTTGATAAATGCTGTCTGTTGCTGTGACATGACAAAGTAATTTATTTACATTTCATTTTCATGGCCCCCATATAAATTATATATTTGCACAAGTCAACAAATTCGTACGTTTTCTGTTCAGAGATGGAAAAGTTTTTCAACAAACTCCTATAAATGGAACTGTAATCTGATACAAAAAGGCTGTACTGTGTGACCTAGGCACTAGGCAGTGCTTCTTTCATAAGAAAGTATATAGGCAAATCCAATCAGCCCCTGTGTTTAGTGATTGGAGGCAACCATTAGTGGGGTCCATCAGCCTTAAATCATCATCATTTATTTTCCAAATGTAATTTCAAACTCTCATTTACATTGAATTTGAGGGAACCAAGAGGTATTACAATGTGCAATCATCTGTGGTACTGGTAAGCAAAGAAATTGAAATATAAGAAGTTGATAGACCTCTGTTATGGCTGTCTAAAATCAGAGTGTCACTTGCTGTGCAGATTCTTGTATAACGTTATTCATATTTGGGACTTATTTACAGGTGAAGATGGACCATCTCAGATGGCCCTAGAAGATCTGGCCCTCTTCAGGAGTGTTCAAGGATCAACTGTATTCTACCCTAGCGATGCTGTTTCAATGGAACGAGCGGTAGAGATTGCTGCCGGTACAAAGGGCATCTGTTTTATTCGCTCCAGCCGTCCAGGCACTTCTGTTATTTACGACAATAATGAAGTTTTCGCTGCTGGAAAGGCCAAGGTAAGACCAAGCAGAAGATAAAGAAATTGTGTTTGAGAACTGTATTATATGAAGTTGTCTTATTGGGTCCCTGTTCATTCACATGGTGAGAGAGATGGGGAGTTGAGAGGTGAACTTTGTCCAGTCGAATACTAAAAAAAAATGTAATGGGACAAAAAAAATTGACACACTTCATTGCACCATATTCCTTCTGAGAGAAGTGAAATGTTTGAAAAATTCCTTGAGGGGGGAGACCCCCCTCCCCCTTCATACCCCTCCCCCCTTGTCAGGGATTCAGTCCTGCAGCTGGTTAACCAAAAAATATCCTGCCTACCCCAGGATCTTTGCTAGTTTTTCACTCTTCTTTATGGTTTAAGGTTCCAAGCCCATTTTTAGTGGAGAAATGTGAGTGTGCTTGATCTCAAATGTGATTTGAGACTGACAATTATGTCATCACTCAGACTGAGGTTCTCAGCCTGTGTGATGAAAACTCTCTCTCAAGTGCTACATTTTTCGCCAATTTACCACACTATTGTTCTTTGTTTGAACATTTTGAAGTGATTCACCCACAGTATGTTAATTACCTGTAATGTCAAAATTTAACAACAGTGACTTTTATGTGTCACATTAAATTTGATGAAGGCAGGAAAGAAACTTAAATTCAGTCTTCTCATTTTGAATTTTAGCTCCCTTTGATAAGTACATAGTTATTTGGTCACGACTTGAAAGGTAGAATGTATCAAAACAGGTGTGTTTCATTTATACACACACTTGTTTACATTAACGCCTTCACTAAATATGGTTTTGCTGTGAAACCATAATTTGCAGTTGCTTTATTCATATGGTTACAGAACGAAACCAGTGCACTGCTGCATCCTGGCATTGTTCCTTATAAACCTACTGAGTGTAATGGGTAGGGTGAATCATACACTTCCAGAGGAATAACCACACCTTTGACCATCAACCTTTACATAAGTTTATTGCACCAAACTTTGGTAGGTTTCCAGCATTTTACTATGGAAGCGTAGAAGGGCCATTCAAAAGAAAAAAGAACTGTCTGGGCAAAGTGACAATTTCCCTAAAATTGACACTTTGACGACTTAATGGACTCCTTAAAATGGCAAAATTCGGAAAATTGTCATTTTGACAAGATAAACCATCTCGTCAAAATGGCAAAATTCGGAAAATTGAAATTTTGCCGACCAAACAACATCTCGTCAAAATGACAAAATTCCGAAAATTGTTGTTTGTTATTTTGCCGAGTAAGAACATGTTGTCAAAATGGCGAAATTCCGAAAATTGTCCTTTTGCCCAAATAGAACATCTGGTCAGAATGGCAATATTCCGGAAATTGTCATTTTGCCGAGTAACAACATGTTGTCAACACGGCAAAATTTGGAATTTTGTCATTTTGCCGAGTTAGAACATCTCGTTAAAATGGCATAATTCGGAAAATATGACATTTTGCTTAGAAAAAACATCTTGTCAAAATGGCAAAATTTGGAAAATTGCCATTTCACCTAGTTAGAACATTCATAGCGAAATTCTATAGAAACGTTAAGGTGCCATCAAATTACGAACTTAGTCATCGCATTATCATAACATGTTGCAACAAAATGATGAAAAGAGTCTTATTATCTTAACATTTACAGAAAAATGATAAAATGCAAACGTACAATATTTCAACAGTTCAACATTTTTGCACTGAATTACTCACTTATTGCAAGTGATAAATTTAGCATATTGTCAATTTGCAGAAAAATGACCTATTACGGATCTGCTTTAGATTCCTATTTCCACATTTTAAAGAGGTAGAATAAAATGGGTCGTCATTAAAACTAAATACACATGTTGTCATAACAAAAAATTTCTGTATATCTGTGTGTTTGGGGCAGTCTGACCTCTTGAGGCAGGAGGCGGGGGTAAAACTTCTAGACTTCGGAGAGCTCCTCAAATTCGAATTTGGGGTTGGAGCAATCTCTTTCTTTCATTTTGCTGTCTCAACGATTTTACCTTTGACTTTTTCGGGGGAAATTTGCCCCTTCCCCTCTTGCTATGCTACTAGTTTGATATGTGTACAAGAAGTAGCAACATATCAGACTGCAATTAAATCACTTTCTTTCTTTTCTCTGCTACCTTCTCAAAGGGACCCCTATAGTTACTTTTTGTTGTTGTTGGGACGTTAATTAGTGTTTGCACGGGTAATCCGGGTACCCGGGTACCCGCCCGCCATCGTATTACCCGGTTCCAAATCTACTACCCGAATCTTAAAAAAAATGCATGCAAAAGGATCATCCCATTTACGCCATTGCCCACGGTAATGGACTAAAATATTTTGCCAATTTGGTAAACATTCTCCGAGACTGAGAATGAAGAGAGCCCCTAGAAATTATGTGTAAGTTTGATAGTTGTCTGTACTTCGTTTGTGAAGTTGAAATTTTTATCAGCGTGCGGCTCGATCGCGCTATCGTCACGTAGTGGGTTACTTCTCACACATCATATGTATATCGCTTATAAACTTACTCGCAAGCAAGCTATCTGATGGCCGATTCAAAATCACATCATACTGTTTCACGCAGACATAGCAAGACATACTGTATCACCCCCGCCCAGCTCGCAAAGACAGTGCCTGTAACAGTCAGCATGCTAGGTAAACTGAGCCTTGCATGTATATACGATCTTATTATCAATACGGTATGCCACCTCGAGTGTAATCCTCGAATGTTTCTTAATGGTTAAAGGTGTCAGTTTTACGCAAATCAACACTTTGCCGCTATCTGCAAAGTAAAATGACATCAATGTAATAACACTGTAAACATTCACAAAAATTTTTTTAAAATAGGCCAGTATATATATCGTTATTTTGCCCCAAAATGGCGCTCGAGCAGACTACGAAGTTTATGTGTGAAAGTTATGTTACCGTGCCTGGATGTCGACACGAGGCTAGCTACGTAAGACGCACATTGCAAAGTAGTATGAGGGAAGTTCACAAACATGACGTCGTTTGTTTACAATCAGTAATTTTTGACGTGCAAGAGAATACCATAATACAGGGCTCTGATTAGTTGATATTTTTAAATCAGTGGTTTAAAAGGAGAAGCTTCGAGCTCTTACTATGCTGGCTTTTTGAGTAGGAAAGCGTCCCAAAATTCAATATCAAATTGATATAGGCCTTGGGAAGTATAATTTTCTTATTTGACTGTTTTCTGTTACGTTTTTTTTTTACTTGCCATTTTGATCTAAAACAAAATGAGACGATTAAACCTTCTAACAAATCAAATGTTTTTGAACTTGGGAACTGTGATTGCTATACCTATCCAATGCAGATGTTAATGTTACCATGCATGTCTTATGGAGTATGCCTTACAAAATGCTCATATCTTTTAGTCGCCGTATGTAACACCGGGTACCCGGGTACCCGAAGGGTATGGCGATCGGGTACCTGGGTCCTAATTTTTAGTACCCGTGCAAACACTAACGTTAATGTCAGCAAAGTCTTAGCCTGCGTATCGCCTCTGTGGTTGCAGCCCCCTTAAGGCTGCCACCCCTCAGATTTTTTCGTAGCGATGAGCTGGACGAAAAAATTCATCCGCCCCGCTGGCTAGCAAAGTTAAACGCCCTTAAAATTGAACACAACAGCTACAAATCTAAAGTTTGTCATAGTTTTTACTTGAATGCTATACAAATCCGGGCTTGGTTCAAGACAAAAACAACAACTAGGATTTAATTATCCTTTTAGAAGCAGGGTATCTGAACCAGTGTTTAGTCGAGATCAGCATATCCAAGACCGAGACCAGAAGGTGTCGAGACCGAGACCAGGGCAGAATTCGAGACCGAATGTACATATTACATAAAAAATTAAACTGTCCACAATTTTGAATACTTTTTAGTATAATTTTATTACCCAATGCTCCAAAAATGACATGTAGCACCAAAAGTGCTTCTTCATCGATTTGTTCATATTTTATTTTATCCTATGCATGACCGGTATGGGATGGGGGCTGGGGTGCTGCAGTCCCCCAAATTGGCCAAAACCTTGATTAATCGGGCAGACTTTGGTTCCTCAGTAGGGCAGAGATTACACCGTGGTTGGGGATTTGGAATAGGGTAAAAAGTCACCCTTGAGAAAAGAGTGCCATACGGCCATCACCATATGCCAAACATAGAATTAATGACTAAACTTAATCCAAGTATTTTTCTCATGTGGCTCACATGTCCGTACCTGACTCTTTCTCCTCGGAAGTGGTGCTTTTTCCTGATTCCAGATGCCCAACCAGAGCATAATCTCTCCCTGACTGAGGCACCAAAGTCTGTCCGATTCAGCAAGGTAATGGCCATTTGCGGGTGGCAGCCCCCTAACCTGCCCCTTCCCGTACGGTCCAGGTGGCACTACTCATCAAATTGGAGTCAGTCAGTGCTACAGACGTTTAGTGTTGTGAATTTGATTGATGCATGAAGTGAGTTTTTCCAACCCACAGAAATATAAGTCGCAGAACTCTATATAGTTATTGTCAAGCTTTCCGTTGGGCCAAACATGAACATAGACTACTTGCACCCTCACAGAATGTCTTCATTGCAGTTGAAGAACATGAGTGTTGAAAGAATGCCTGCAGAGAGGCGTGCTCAATGTGGGACAACTTGAGAAATTTTGATAAAGAACCAGTGGCGTCACCACTTTTCATTCTAGAGGGGCACTGGGGGCATTGCTAGGCTCCACTCAAGGCGTCGGAGGCGCCATCTAGCGCAAAGCGCGAGGCACTTCGGGTGGAGTCCAGGGGCCCTGGGCCCTTGGAGCCCATGGTGGGGTCCAGCCGATTCATTAGGCGAAGCCCCCTGATGCTCCTAGGTTTTAGGGTGTTTATGAGGTTGTTAAGTCATTATGTAAGGGTAATTCTGTTGACCTATCACTGATCTAAAAATAACCTCCAGGGTAACTTCAAGTAAGACTGGTAAAATAAAACTAGTGAAACTACTACCAAGAGGGAATCTGACTGACATTTTGAAAAAGGGGAGATGAACTATACAGAAAGGAATTAATGGGCAGTTCAATGTGAGTCTTGGTGGGGTCCAGGGGGCGAAGCCCCGGAAGCTCCTGAGTTTTAGGATCTTTGTGGGGTATCAAAGTTGTCATTTAACAGTAATTCTTTTGTCTTTACACTGGTCTAAAAATTACTCGAAGGGCAACTCGAAGTAAAATGTTATTGTCCACAAATCTAGTGAAACTACCACCAAGAGCAGATCCGGCTAACATTTAAAAGAAGTGGAGCTGAAACTAGAAAGGAGAGATGTAGGCCTACTGTAATGAAGCCTAAACTCAGCAGTGTGTGTTACCTTCAATTGGTTAGTCAGAAGTGTGCAGAAATTTTTGAAAAAATGCAACTTATCAGACAGATGGAATTTCCAGATGTTTTTACGATAACTTCATTTGATGAACACGAAAATTACTGCCTTTTCTTGACAAAGGAAGAATCAAATGCCCCCTGGATCCGCCACTGATAGGGGTCATTTTACACTGAATCCATATTTCTTCTTCTTGTTGGTAAAGTGCCTGTACTCCTGATTGTACCATAAACTCACCAGATTGGGAAAAGAGCATAACTATGATACAAACAGTTTGGTATACATGAGTAATTTACTAATTTTCTGCAAAACGAGGAATTAATAACATTCGTTAAATGCGTAATTCATCAATTTTCTGTGAAATTTTGAATTGTTGAAATATTTTTAAGTTTGCATTTCACCATTGTCTGCAAAATGTTAAGATAATAAACAAACATTTCATCATTTTGTTACAACATGTAAAGATGATGCGGTGACTAAGTTCTTAGGTGATGGCACCTTAACGCTTCCATAGAATTTCGCCGTTTTAACAAGATGATCTAACTCGACAAGATGACAATTTTCTGAATTTTGCCACTTTGACGAAAGGTTCTTACCCTGCAAAATGACATTTTTCTGAATATTGCTGTTTTGACGAGATGATCTTACTCAGCAAGATGACAATTTTTAGAATTTTGCCATTTTGACGAGAAGTTCTAATTCCACAATAAGACATTTTTCTGAATTTTACGATTTTGACGAGATGTTTAAACTCGTCAAAATGTCATTTTTCTGAATTTTGCCATTTTTGATGAGATGTTCAAACTCGCCAAAATGACATTCTTCTGAATTTTGCCATTTTGCCGAGATGATCTAATTTGGCAAAATGACAATTTTCTGAATTTTGCTATTTTGACGAGATGTTCTAACTCAGCAAAGTGACAATTTTCTGAATTTTGTCATTTTTTCGAGATTTTTAACTCGGCATTTTAACGTTTGACAAGTTAATTTAAACGCCAAATTTTGAATTTTTGTCATTTTGAAGACTTAATTTTAGTCGTCAAAATGTCAATTCTGCGAAAATTGTCATTTTGCTGAGAGAGTTTTTTTTCTTTTGCATGTCCCTTCTACGCTTCCGTATTTTACAGGAGTGCGATAGGCTTTTAAAGACGGTGATTAAAACTATCAGAACTGGTGGGGAGCCACAACAGTCCCCTAAAACTATCAGTTAGCTAACAAAGACACTGGAATACTGCTGCAGGCTAAAGCCCTCGCACAGCCGGAACCAAAATTCACACCCTAGCTTTTCTCCTGGCCTCCTCTAATCACACCAGATTCTACATTTTATGCAAATTAAGCCTGGCGGAATACATTACAAGAAACCAGGTAATCACTAAACATACTGGTAACAAGATTGGTGAAGCGAACAAAGGGCATTTTTAAGTTTTGATCATGCGTGCAGAGTACTTTATCCTAGTACTGACAAAAACGTGAATAGTCATGAGGTTAATTTATACAGCTGCACAATAGGCTTGACTCAAGCATCTTTATACTTGTGTCAAGCATACTTTTGACAAGTTCTCCATCGGTGTCATGTTTTTTCCTGCTTTCTCCTCTTTGGCCAGAGTAAAATAAAAATAACATCCCAATTTTATTGAGAAACTTTCTTTTAAAGAGTATTATTTAATGATTTCATCATTCCTGGGTATTGACAAATTAATGGTTTCAGGGTCTTGATAACCATTCTGCTTTTGTGCATTGGTCCAGAAAGTTTCCATACGGTCGTGAAGTTAAATCTTACAGTTCCAGTAGTTGTAATCATGTGTAGTATGTGTTTGTACTGGATTAAGTTAAAAAATACAGGTGATTTTGCTTTCTTTTTTAACACAATTCTTTATTTTTTTCAGTATTAAAAATGCCCATTTTTGTCTGAAAAAAGTCATTCATTTCAGAATTATAAAAGTGAAGAAAGAGTATTCCGTGAGCGGCCTGATATCACATGGGTAGTTGACAAAACTTGTACATTTGAAGGAAAAGCCTGAACTTATCATATCTGATTTCATCAAAAGGCCTGAAGGGAATTTTTTCAAAACAATTTTTGCTGAAGTTACTTATTCTCCATTTGGTTGTTATGAGCAGTCTAGATAGGTTTCTGTTGCTTTGGCTCAAGTAATGGCCCAACTTCATTGTTTAATAGTAAACTGGAATGGAGTCAATTATGATAGATAATCAATTTGTCTCATGATAGGACAATAAGAAATATCAAATGAAACAACTTCTTGAGGAGCTTACTGAGTTTTGCTTTAGTCAGCACAACTGTCTCTCAGTATAGAGGTTTAGACAAGTTGATTGTTGACAAGATCTCGGGGAAACACACTTCAGCTAATTAGGTTTAAATGAGAACCCTCTTAGGAAAGTATAATTATTTTTCCAAACTCCCTTAACATTATTTATGGGGGGTTTAGAGTGTCATTGTCAAAATACCTGGTCACTTTCATGGTTTAAATATTGGTCAAATGCCATTCTTCAAAAGCTTAAGCATGGTGAGCATAGTGCTAGGAGTGACTTTTCTCTTACAGTCAGTTAGTTAGTTGGGAGTTTTACTGCCCAGTTTCCAACCTATTGGTTCAAGTCGAGCCGGCCACGACATTTTTTCCAGTGGTGACTCGCTGGTGTAATTTCCCTACTCCATTGCTTATGCGGAGCATCACGCACAGCAGCAGAAGTGTTCCATTTTTAGAGTCTTTGGTATGATTCTACCTGTGAATAGAAACCCGAGCCTTCCCAATGAAAAGTGGATGCTCTTACCGTTAGACCAAACACGTGGTCTTTTCTCTTAGAAGGCATTAAATTAATATGCCTCTTATTTATTTGGACCTTTATACTGATAGACCTGGGTTATCAATATTTGTTTCTTATCAATATTTGTTTCATCTACAAAGTTACTCTTGATGTTCTTGGGTTATCCTTCCGCCTTAAAATAGGTTATGGGGATTTCACGACCATGTATAGTCATGTATTTCCTTATAAGGCACAAGGTTTAAGAGATGTTCAATAACATCAAAGGTTGCCTTTATTTCATGCGGGTACTACGGTTTTGAAACCAATCAGTGAAGTTACTTAGAATAAAGTGACACAGACAGGTCGCATGTTTGAGGAGGAGAGAAGCCTACTCTTTTTGAGAGCCAGTGCTCCTGAAAAAAAAGCCATTCGTTAGATATTCTACAACCCCTAGCTATCCGTTATTCACTTTCTTAGCTCCTATTGGCTAATTCAGTATCATGTGACCATTAAAAACAATCCGTTATTTTTGCAATAACAGGCAGTTAGCCTCATTAACATGCATAAGTCAGTAGTAACACTACTTATTTGGAGGGTATCAAGACTGTCTGCTGTTGCTATGCAACAGAATTGTGGTGGTTTGGAACCACTGGACCATACCACAGTGTACAGTACAACTGTATACATGCAAAGGTCCACGGCTCCTTCAGTAACAATGGATGTTCCCTGCTTTGATCTCATATTTGAGCCATGTGATGTGGACAAATTTGGGGTCTCGACGATTTTTTCACCAATAAAAGGCAGCCTTATGTAATTTATTCCTTAAATTTAAGCGCCCAGTGTGTAAGTTCTAGCGAGTACACTCAAACCGGCAACAGCCTAGTGTTACATAGTTGCGAAAACACTACGGATCAACGTAACGTCGTTAGAGTACCTCGATGCGGAGCCTAACGTTAGGCCTAGCACTAGTAACAGTAACACCAACCTGTCAATGTCGTTCGAAGAACAAAGCATAGCTTTATCCTCAATATTTCAGGGCTGCAACTTTTGTGCACCAGTAAATGTGACTGTTAATAAGTCTTTGTGAACATTCATATCTTTTCTTCTCAAGAGTTAGTCGATTTATCAAACGTTTCACCTTATTTCACTTCACCAGTTTTCACAGGTTACATTGTTTATAATCGTTGAAGTATGCTTTCAGTAAGTGTATTCTGCACTTTGGTCGTCAACCTTTAACTTTGACCTTTGACAATTGCGCAATTTCAAGTTCAGTAAACAAATTCTTTTTCAAGTTCAGGATAAAACTAATTAGGAAGTAAGTGTTCTACTATTAATCAACTTTGAAGTATCTATAAAATGTTTATTTTGCCGTTGTCAAATTTATTGTAAAGAAATTAGCTTATACATAATAGTAGCCATATACGTACGTGACACATATACTGTACTGTACACAGTCTATTACTATAAAGGCGGTCAAGGTCACCATTTTGTTGTTCGCCAGGAAACATCAAAAGGCAAAAATTACAAGAATGGTGGTAATAGAAACCGTCAGAAATAGTAATTGCTCATTGGTTGTCATCACTGCCTGTTATTGTACTTGCTGCAAATCGCTTTTTTAGACTCAATTTATCAGAATTTCTTTCATTTTTCGTACTTTTTATTAGTTTTGGGGTTGTAGAATAGGAATAAATTACATAAGGCTACCTTTTATTGGTGAATAAACCGTCTCGACCCAAAATTTGACAAAATAACGGACTCGGCTGCGCCTCGTCCGTTTTTTTTCCAAATTTGGGGTCTCGACGGTTTATTCACCAATAAAAGGCAGCCTTATGTAATTTATTCCTTAATCGTGTATCAGATTTTTTATTGTTTCTGTGGGTGGTAGCCTTTCCCTGCCTTTGGATGGCGTTGTTTCAGTGACTCCTCAGACCCTTTTTCGCAGATTTCTCCAGCAGCTTCCATTGTTTTGGCACTTCCGTTTCTTTGCATGATGTGATAGCTGACGTGATGGCGCCAAGCTTGACCAAACTTCAAGTTTGTCCTTTGAAAAGGGAGTCAAAATTTTCCTTACTTTATCGGAACAACACAAGAAACCTTTAGACTTAGGCAGGTTTCAGTGAACCTGCAGGTGTTTTGGAACTAGTTGGCTAGTTTGGTGTCAAGCCTAGTAAGCCCCGCTTAAACCCTTTGACCGTCTTCTGAATTTTTGTCAGAGCAGTAAGGTGATTCTTCACAGTCTTGAAGCTAAGAAACCTGGAGTCTTGGGCAGGTTTCGGTGAACCTGCAGGTGTTTTGGAACAGTGCTCTTGGCTAGTTTGGCCTCAAGCTTAGTAAGCCCCGCTTAAACCCGATGACAGTCTTCTGAGTTTTCATCATAGTGGTAAGGTGATTCTTCACAGTCTTGAAGATAAGAAACCTGGAGTCTTGGGTGGGTTTCAGTGAACCTGCAGGTGTTTTGGAACATTGCCCACGGCTAGTTTGGTGTCAAGCCTAGTAAGCTCCTGCTTCAACCCCATGACAAGTCTTCTGAATTTTTTTCAGAGTGGTTATAGGATTCTCCTCAGTCTTGAAGCTTTCCAGCAGTATTCTTCCAACTTTTGGCTCTTCTTTTGGACTTCTCAGCCCTTAGAGTTTTTTTCTGAATCACAGATGATTTTTAGACTGGATGGGATGGGAGTTCTGGAATTAGATTATCCATTTCAAAACTGATATCAAATTAATACCAAAAAGGAAAGGGTGTGCTAACATGTGCATTTGAACCTGCAATAGTCAAACTACTGTCTGATTTTTTGTCTGCAAATAGTATTTATGTTTGATTTGTAAATTTTGAGCCAAGTCTTATTCTCTTTTTACAAATTGGGACCTGACCCTCATTATTGATTCAGTTCATTTGTTTTGTGTATTTTTCTCAGTTCTCAGTGTGTCAAAATTTTTGTTTTTACGTTTTAAAGGTTGTCTTCCGCCATGAAGGTGCCAAGGCTACAGTGATTGGGGCTGGCATTACCCTCAGCTCGGCCATTGAGGCTCACGATGCACTGGCCAAGGAAGGAATACACATCAACGTCATTGATCCCTTCACCCTCAAACCCATTGATAAGGACACTATCATAGAAGTTGCTAAGGCTAGTGGAGGAAAGATCATCACTGTTGAGGACCATTACCCAGAAGGTAAATCATCATTTTGATACAAAACTCCACAGTTGTAGACTTGGGCATCAATTCTGAAGGCAGATCCGAACTTCCCCTCCCCCAGTATTGCAGAAATGGCCCACTGACTTGAAATAATACACCATAATCTTTTGGAAAATGAGGCACACTTGAAAGATGCAGTGTAGCTCATATTATTAAAACAACATGCATAGGAAGTTTTCTGATAATTAACACTGCAATGATAATGAATCTTTTGTGAGTCTCATTTCATCGTTCACTGACTTTTTTTAGCTTTTCGGAGATGAGTAAAAAGATAACTTGGTCATAACCTATAGCTTCAGTGCAAGGTAAAAGCAGAAATTTGCAAATTAAAAAAAGAAGAATGCTACAAAAAGAGGGAAGGAATAATAATTAACATGTTTATTTCCTCTTTTTTCACAAAATTTTTGCCACATTTCAGTTCTTAGTATCTTATTGTCTCCAGTAAAATTACCACAATGGTAGTAATTTTTGATTTATCACCCAGCACTACCATATTGCAGAAGGTGCAGTCAGTGTGCATTATAAGATGGGAGTCATGAAGCCTAATCTAACTACCAATAAAAGCCAGAAATATCCTTTGGGAAAAATACAATGTTTTGTATTGAGTGAAGTATAAAATTTCTACAAAAACAATAAAAAGTGCTTGAACTGTTTGACACTTATTTGTGTTCATTTACATTCACGTTTTTGAAAACATTTTTGAAAAAATACCAAAATTTTGGTTTTGTGATCATGGGCATACAAGTGCAATTGCACACCAGCACTCACCACGAATCACAGTGAGGATTGTTATTTTTGTCACACCTAAATGAAGTACCACCCCCATAAGGCATCCATAACTGATCCAGTGCCCCCCTCCCACCCAACATGCCACCATATTTATATAAGTCTTTGATTTTGAGCTTTCGACTTTCAATTTCCAGCACCAAAATGACCCAGATAAGTTTGATATTGGGTAAATTTTTGTCAGTAGTTGCTAAACCTTTTGGAGAAAACAGTCTGTGTCAACCACTCTGCAACCTTCTAGGTTCCTTTATTGCACAAATGTATGAGAACCTCCAGGGACCCCTAGTCAATGCCAACGCCCCCCTGTTGCTTGCAAACTCCTCAGCACCCCCTTGAAACTTTTCAGTGCCCCCCAGGGGGCGGTAGGGACCACTTTGAGAACCACTGCTTTATTGCTTGTCTCATGATGTTGTTTCTTTTCTTGTAGGAGGTATTGGAGAGGCTGTCAGTTCTGCTGTAGCTGGCGAGACAGACATCACTGTGAAGATGTTGGCCGTGAGGGAACTACCCCGCAGTGGCCCCCCAAATGTCTTGCTTGACATGTTCGGCATCAGTGCAAACAAGGTTATTGAAGCTGTGAAAAGCCTGTAGAATAATCAGGTCTCTGTGCACAGAAAACTGGTCTGTCATTGGGTGCTGGATGACATCGAGGGCGGTAGACCCTCAATAAACTAACGACTAGGATGGTGATTTTGGGTAGTGGGACAAACTTTTCATAATTCAGCATTTAGATATTTTCCTCAGCAAACTATAAATTTGTCTTATAAATTTGAAGGAATTATGATTGTTTCAGGAGGGTCATGTAATGTTTCATCCTCTGCAGATTAGAAGCAACTAGAGTGAACATTTACCATTAAAATGTGGAATTTAATTTAGGGCACTCTATAGTTTGCTTCAACAAAGCCCTTTAGTTTCAATTATGGAAAAAATTGTACCTATCGTTTTAGGCAAAACATCAAAAAACTAAAGATGTGAACAAGCAAAGGATGCTCTTTTAATATAAGTACATCAGTTAAAATATTAATATTATGAACTGCCTCACAACTGCCTTGAAATATGCCACAAATTGCATGACAAGTGTCAATTTGCAGTTGATTTGGTAGATTAACAAATTATCAGCACTCAATATTCATACATTCCTAGACTGAGTTTTGGTCAGTTGACACTGCAAGGGAGCACAATCGTTTGCAGACACTGTCAGCAAGTTGTTACTAGCAGTATGAGCATAAGTAGCTTTCCCATATAGTAACATTCTTAATCAACAGTTCTAGTCTTACAATAGGTGCTTGTTCCTGTGGGGTTACTAGCAGTTTGAGCATAAGGAGCTTTCCCATATAGTAACATTCTTAATCTGCATTTGTAGTCTTACATAGGACAATAGGTGCTTGTTCCTGTGGTGTTACTAGCAGTGTGAGCAAAAGGAGCTTTCCCACATAGTAACATTCTTAATGAACAGGTCTAGTCTTACAATAGGTGCTTGTTCCTGTGGTGTTACTATCTGTATGAGCTTAAGGAGCTTTCCCATAGAGTAACATTCTTAATCTGCATGTGGAGTCTTACATAGGACAATAGGTGCTTGTTCCTATGGTGAATGTTGGTGAGTATGCTAGATTTGTATGGTAGATTCTGAGTCAACATTCTGAAGCACATCTGTAAATTTATTTGCTTATTTTCATTCTTGAGTTTCAAAAGGCTTTTGGAGAAGTTAGCTTCCTTTATGCTCTTGGAAACCTAAAATTCTATCAATACTTTATGTAGCAACCATTTAAGACCTATCAGATAACTCACTTCATCAATGTGCTAGGAGTCCCAATTCATTTTACTTCTTGTTCGACTCAATCATAAAACCCACTGTGGCACTGTGGAAATGTTCAACAGTAGTTCCACATTCTGGAAATCGAATTCTGGAGCAAATAAGTAGCATGGAATCTATTGATTATTTCCTGAAATTTGAAAGATGTAATGGCTAATAAGTATTTTTCATGTTTAGTTTTTCATTATCACTTAATTTTCAAGATTGTCACAAGTTACCCAGTTTTGCAGTCGCTTCCAAAAAAGGAAAATGTTTTGGTCTCATTCAAGGGATTTTGGAACACACGGAAACGTTGGTGACAGTATAGATTCTTCAAGGAAGCAAAGCTTCGTTTTTGTAAGCGTCATTGATTACTTTCAAATTTCACCAACGTAGTCATCCCAGGGAGTGACTGAATGTGAATGGATGCTTTTAGTGCTGTGGTCAAAGACCGCATTGGGAGTAGGTTCTGCTGTTCAAAGGCTAATGAACATAGGCACATTCCAAGTTGCAGAAACAATGGCAGTTTGAATTTTTGACAGATGAAGTGTTGGGTAGTTTTGGTACTTAGTTGTGTGAAGTATAGCAGGTGACTCAAAATGACTCACCCAGGGTTAAAAATTGACTGAAATGTGAAGAGAACTGACTCACTTCCTTAAAGTCACATTTCCATTGTTAGTGACCTATCATTGACTGACAAGGGGGATCATTTGGCAAGTCCAGTGATTCTTTGTGGTGCACAAGTGGTTTCTCATCCCACTAGTCCATATTTGTTTATCATCATTGATCTGATATTGTGGATAGTGTTCGCAATTTTTCCGATTTTTTTATATAGAATACTGAAAGTATAAATTCTAAAAGGAAAGGGATGTAGAAAATGCATTCTAAATGCTCGTGACACATTTAATGGTCATTTACTTTTTTAATTCAAAGAACTTTACTTTTTTAATGAAATCTGTGATTAAAATTATGGTGGCGCTATATGCGGTTTTACTCACAGCATTTGTGATGATAACAGTTTGTAACCTTCAGTTCTATTTTTGCTTCAACTGTAGTCTGTCTGTTGATTTAATTTCCATACACTGGAGATTAGAAGAGAGTTTTCATTTAAATCAAGGAAACTTAAGATTCCTCTTTTCTTGATCGTTCTTCTAAATATTATTAGCTGCTATTAATTATAGAGGAAAGGTGCTTTTGGAACTAAAATGGTTATGATTTTTGTTGAATATGATTCCATTATAATGTTAAAGTGATTAAAGAAAGCAAACAGTCAATGAAGAAATATTTGTCTTCATTTTTTTTATTTCTGAAACACAGTTACTTGATGGCAGGGTAACCAAGTTGGGATATTTGTATGTGGTCTTGATTTTCTTGAATGTCAGGATCTTTGGGCCATAATTGTCATAAACCAAGAAAACCTTGGTTTATAATATATGTGAAAATAATGCAAATGCATTCCCCTCCCAACTAATAATCTTTGTTCTAAAATGATCATTGCTGCTGTTCAAAATGGAAATCCAGATTTACAAAATGTTAGCTTTGCCCGTGTACACACTCAGACCAACAAGTGCTCAGGTAAGCACTTACTTCAACAGTTCCCAGCAAGGCTTCTTCCTACCTTAAAAAGCTGTGGAATTTTACTTTTAAATGCATGGAAAAGTTAGGATAGTATGGTGCTCAAGTGACTGAAGCCATGGAATTTTGTAAAAGCTGTTAACTTTTTTGGACTAGACCAACAAATGCATACCTTTATCCTCGTTTCTGTAACATGAAAGTATGTTTAATGTTGCTCATAGTATTTTCATAGGTGCCTTAATATCTGTCATTAATCACATGATTTGGGTGGGTCAGTTAAAAGCTTTTAGAGCTCAGTTTATTAAAGTGGGTTTAAAGGCTCAGTTCTCTCACCCCATACAGTACCAATTCTCGTATTAAACCAATACTGAAGCCCCTCCCACAATTGCCTGAAATTCATCCTCATGCAGATACAATCTCAGTTTATTGCTTCAAGGTGAATATAAAAAAACTCATTTATATAGTCAAAACACTCTCAGTACCATTCATGCTATGTAACATAAGATTTGATACTCTTTATTGTTTGAATTAGCTGCCAATCAAAGAGCTGAGCCAATTGGTAGCCCCGTACCAAAATTGTAGTTTGGGTGAGAGGTTTGGCCCTTTAAGTCAGAATGGTTGGCCTCTTTTCTAGTTGTGGCTCACTGGCTTGCTTTCCCTCTCAGCTCTGTTTGTACTGCCAGGAGATGAGCTCCAGGGGGCCGTTCCACAAAGAGTTACGCACAATCTTAAGTTTGGTTCACCATACTTAAACCCAACAGTAAATCATACTTAAGATCGTGCAAAACCCTTTGTGGAACGGGCCCCAGAACTTACAGCTGCAAGTTGGATGGTCTAACCATTTGACTATGCAGTTGGTTGATTTTGATGTGATAGGCTATTTAAGGAAGAGTCAAAGGAGTGTGTTAGTATTCTTTTTTTTCGAAGTTTGGCGGCGCAGCCCTTTAATATTTCATAGGCTGGACTCACACTTAATGCACAAATTGCCTTGTTGGGTTCATGAACAGTTTTTAAGTGGCATTCTTTATTTTGTGTAGTCTTTGTAAATCTGTGTGGTCAAAGTGGTTAGAGCATCCCATTTGCAGTCAGGAGCTCTGCAGTTGAGTCCCAGCATTGTCATACAGAAGACTTTAAAAATGTCTTGAGGCATTCATTTCACTGTAACTAGTGAAATAGGTGCCTCAAGGACAGCCATGAAATTTTTTGAAAATCAGGACCTCTTATCCCTCTAATTACTTCCTTACAGCTTTTTGTTTGACATGAAAAAAAGTAAATCTCTTATACAAATTTGAACTTAGCCCTAAATTTTTAAACCCTAAGGGGACAATCCTCTCACCCCAAACTACACTTCTAGTATAGGGTAACAGAAACTCTCAATTTGCTCAGCATTTTCAATTTTGATTGACTGCTAATTCAAACAATGCAGAGTACCAAAACTTATATTACACAGCATGAACTGTTCTGATAGTGTTTTGATTATACACATTGAGCTTTCTATATTCTGGTGAATAAAATGAGATTGTGTCTGGATGAGGGTGAATTTTAGACAATTGTGGGAGGGGCTTAATTAAGAAGGTTAGGAGAATTGGTACTTTTTGGGATGAGAAAATTGGGCATTTAAGTTATAACTGCATTTTCATTCAAGCTGCACTACTTCACTTTGGATGGCCAATCACTTGTTCACAATTATGGTTAGTTCATCAGCAGCATGCATAATGGGGACCTGGAACTACTTTGTAGAGCAGGCCAAAGTAAGGTGGACTTTTGTCCAGTTTTAAATGACCATAATATGAATTTATGTGCGTGATGCTCCGCTAAAGCAATGGAGTCGGGAAAACAAGTCAGTGAGCTGCAACTGGAAAAAAGGCCGTGGCCTGCTCAACTTGAACCAATAGGTTGGAACTGGGCCATAATACTCTGACAAACTTCATGTACTCTCTCATAAATTGTGCTACTGTTTTAGGGTAAATGTGTGTACTCCTGTAGTCGGGAAGACTAGATGGAACCCGAGATGCCCTATCATTGAGTTGCATAACCACCTGTGCAGTGAGTACTGAGGGAGTGGGAATTACGAACACACCAACTCTGTGGGTGGCATAAGCTAATGCATGATAAGGCCAGATGTTACCTTGTAGTATTCACTGACATTCAAGGCCACAAACATCTCTATGAGTATCCAAAAGGAATTCTTTGGTGTTTGCTCTGGCAGGCTTTAGGGATATGACTGAACCAGGAGTATTGCTGCACAGTCTGCTTTATAGGTAAACCTGGGTGTGCATTCTGGGGTTGAGGACAATTGGAAGGAGGGGCTAAAGGAAATTATTACTGTCTATGGTTAAGGGTGAGGTTCTTTTCACTGCTTTGTTTAAAGAATGGGGTTGGTCCAAAGGAAATGATGCAGCATCAGTTTTACCAGTTTGTTTTAGAGTTTTCCACAACTAAACAAAACTGATCAGTCATCATGGTTGTATGTTCCCAGCAATGCATGCAAAATTAATAATTTGCTCCCAAACTGATTGCCCCCTTTAATACAGTTAACAATCAGTTCCAAATTCAGTTGGGACCTGTTCCTCTCACGTCTGTCTCCAAGCACAAAAAGCTCCAGTTGAGACCTGACCAGGGTAAGGATCAGTAGAATAGAGGGGGGGGGACAGCTACCATGAATGTTTGTGTGAAGTGAACTGAAATGAGCAAATTCAAGGTATCCAATGGGGTGAGTGGAAGGGGCCATCATGTGAAGGCACAATTTAATGGAGTCAGGAAAACAAGTCGGTGAGCTGCAACTGGAAAAAAGGCCGTGGCCGGCTCAACTTGAACCAATAGGTTGGAACTGGGCCGTAATACTCTAATGTTTTTTTTTTTTTCACTCCTCACTGAACACATTTCAGGACACATTGCCAAAATAGCTTGCATCCAAAAATATTGTCAGTGTGTACAGAGCAGACACAAGTATGTGTCTGTGACATGCGTCCAGTGTACACAGGTAAAATATTTGCATCCAGTTGTGTCGGCAACATGTTGCGACAGTATCCTGAAATGTGTCCAGTGTACACAGGCCATTATGTGAAATGTCACGTTTGAGCAAGAGGGTTGTTAAAAATCACAAAAATACAGGTAAGTGGTCTTCCAGCAAATTTATTAAGTTATGATGATTTGTCTCTTATGGATTTAAATTACAACCATGCAATGAAATAAGCATGGGCAAGGCCATCACAAAACATTTAGCACATCAATAGAGGAAGTGTATAAAATCATCCAATTAAATTTACATCAATGGAATTGTTCTTAAAGCTTTCCCCTTAGTGTTGGTCTGGTTTACTTATGGCATTATGGTATTACAATTGACAAGTTATCACCCAATCATCACATACAGGCTGTTAACCTTTTATTGGGGTAAAACTATACCCCAGTTTATAAATATAAAGCACATAGAGTTTTGAAAAGATGATAAATTACTGAATGTCAGAGCAGTCCCTTAAAAAAAATTTTTACTTTTCAACCATGCCCAAGGGACTTGAGACTGAATGTGATTTACACTGTTCCACTTAACCAAAACACTGTGGGTGTTATAGGCTAGTTACAGACTAGCTCGAAACAAAGCGGTGTTTGGGTCTTGGGCAGAAACAGTTCTTACCCTCAAGCCTTTGCTACCAACCAAATCAATATGAGAAAAGACTGATCCAACTAAAATCCTGTCTTAAGGAAACCTTATTCTCTACCCCTACTACTAGAATGGGAAAAATTTCAATATCTTGGAAATTAAATTAAAAAACATAAGGGGAAAGGAACATGCTCCTCTTATCACTGCTGGTGTTCAAAGCAGAAAAACCAGACAATGCAATAATATGACTACAAGTCCTCTTTCAATATATAATACATGAATTAACAATGTAGATATTTACATGAATATATGTACACTAATATTTCTTGCATACAGTACCCTGAACAAGCAATGCTTTTTTATTAATCTTTTCTTCACTTTTCTACATTCTTAACAAAAAAGGTAAAAAACAAGATAGCGATTATACACCCTGTTTATTTCTTTCTTTTGGAGAGTTGAAAATACAAGCACAACCTAGGTAACAAGGAAACAATACTCGGCAAGACCAGAAATGCATTTTTATTTAAAACGCATCTACTTTTTGGACTGCTGTGAGAATAAGCTTATTGTGATCACCAGTCCACCTTGTGGAGTGCACCATACATTGTAAGTTGTGTATGTATGTACCTGTGAGGGAACACATTCTGGCCACCATCAAAAAGGATGAACTACCCCTCCTCAAAAAATGCATACTGCCCTTAAGTTGAGTCCAATGATGAAAGAAAGAAAAGTACTGCTTAACCATTCTGTGAATACCCATTATTTTTTCACTTTTGTCCAGTATATTTTTGTATTGCAAAGTATATGCTTTCTGTGGAATTAAAGGGGACCTGTTTGCCAATTGCCCCAAGTGATATGAAGTTTGAGACAGTTCTTGAGATTGATTACATAGACCAGTGGCTAGAAATTCTAATATTACAGCATGGACTTTCACAGCCCTCGAACAGGGTTGTGTGTTCTCTAAATGGACTAGGCTCATTCCTCTCAAAACGTAGCCCTTTGACCAAATAAGGCTTGTCAAGGCACTCAAAATATGAAGTGACTGACCTAGTTTGATCCTTACAACATTAAAGGCCACACAACGAATGAAAAATGTGTTATTGTTGAGATTTCCCCAAAATAACTTCAAATAAGGATCATTTGGAGTGTCGACCTCTGGACGTATAGTGGCCATTTTTATTATGTATGATGGGAAAGGAATTCAGTAGCTAAGTGACAAAAGCAGCTCGAGTCTACACTGCATTCCGAATAATATTCACTTAATATGGTGTTATGAAGATGTCTACACAGGTGAAATCTGACACATAGTGGGGTTTACTTTTTGTGACCTTTGACCTCTACTGAGAAGAACAGTTGCAAAGAATTTGAGAAAACATGGCACACTGACTTACTGTTGAAGTCAAAATTGAGAGAGAAAATTCAGCTGTTCTTTGAAGAAAATTGTGAACATCTTTTTGCGGGAAGGTAAATACTGTGCCAGAGATGGTCTGTGATTCACTATTTGGGGATGCAAGAGGTGACTGTCTGCAGGTTTCCTGTCTGAAGCGTATGTTTACTAACATTATTAGGTCAAGGGCTGTATTGTGGGAGGAATATGACTAGGCCATGTAACAAACACACAGCCCTGTTTGAGACCTACTTATTTCAGTGTCTTTATTCAGTCAGGCCCTACACACTACAATCCATTGCCATGACACTCTTTGGAGTTGGTCCTTTGGAGTTAGCTACACTATCTTAGTTTAGTTTCATTGCAGTCTTACTTGATTGCATTACTTCCCATAACAAGGGTCATCTATGATTCCATTATCACCTGGAAATGTCCATAAGGAGAATTAGGGCCTTGTTTTCATAGTGCAGTCTATGGAACATATAACTAAGGACTTGGTTATTTCAGCCCATATTATTTTCAGTTCAACTGCTCATCATGATGCTCAGGGTATGTATGTAAATTGCCAAAAACTTATCTTAGACAGACATGTCACCTAAAGTTTTCAAGAGCGACTCTCATTTCTTTCTTACAAAGAGAAAAATTCTTCTTTTGATGAACTGCAAGGCTGTGTTTGCTGCCCCCTACTTCCATTTATCACACACATCAAACTTCAAAAAGAGCATGTTAAATGCTCTTCAAAAAGGTACAAAATTTTCAGGAGGGCAATACAATCATATTTCTCAATTTGCCATCAGTCAGATGGTTGCTGAAAACTTAAAATTGTATTACTTTGTGCTTGTCACGTCGTATCGACAACTAGACACATATAAATAATAAAATATTTTAAATTTCTACAATAGAAATCTGTTAGAAAAAGACTGCTACTTGGAATGATCCATCCATCATCCATATTCCATTACACATCACCACAAGGTTTAAAACAACAGATGAATGTCAAATTAAACAGCTGTTATACGTGAAGCCAGCAGCTAGAGGGCTACTGTAACATTACTTAAAATTAAGAAACTACATTTGCCCTCTGTTCTGTAGTGTGTGATGTATTTCATGAACGTTAGTATTAGAAATGGAATTGGAATAAGATCTTCAGGCTATATACTCTTCTGAATATTCAAAAACAATAAGCCTCTCTACACCAGCAACTATTGTAATGCAAGTACCACACACGAGTTGAAAATAGAATACAGAAACAGATGATAGCTCTCTACACATACCTCAGCGTATCATCTTCAAAGACTGCAACCAATTTGAGGGAAATATTGCATTTTTTAAATTTATTCACCCAAAAGCCTATCCTGAAAGTGGATTTTTTTTCATTTATTTTTTCTGTCTCTCCAAAGCTTACAGTGGCTTTACTTTCCAAGAAATGATACATTGCAAATAGCTTATTTCTGTTTGAATCAAGTGGACATTTGCATGCTAGAAAATAATTTCTCACAAGTTACTACAAAGTCAAGAACTATTTTGCAGTGTTATCGTCACTTCTACAAAGCAAGGTTAATTCATGGCACCATTTTCCTATGATGTATCATTCCATGGCTACAGCTCAAGGTATATAAATTTTCTTTACACCAAACACAATATTTCCCTCTTGACAGCTGAATATCAAGTGTGAAAAACAAACACACACACAAAATCCAAGAGTTTGATGGATCTTTGTGCAGGCTGTTGGATTTTACAGGAACAGTTGTTCCCCCATCGTGTTGTGGTTCTGTGGTGATTTAATAAGTTACCACTAAAAGATTTTAATACAGAACCCAAAACTTCTTTCCTTGAAAGAGATATCCAGCTGGCATGGAAGGTGCGACTTAGTTTCTTCTGGACGGGAGGTGCTTGTCCTTTTGGCAACGAGTAGTTGGAGGTGTCCTCCTTTCATCCCTCTTTTGGGATGTCTGCAGTCTCTAAGATTGATATCAAAGTTGCAACTATGGTAGAGTTGGGCTATAAATATGCATCTGCATATCTGGGTTTTTCCCAAGATGGCTCAAATCTGGTGTGGTTAATGTTTCCCATCGCTGAAAGATAAAAACAAGGAATGGGTGGTGATTCATGCTAAGTGAAAAGGTCGTTTAAAAATAAAATTTGATTCCTTCTATTCCAAACAATTGTTTTGCTTGAATGAGAAAGGTAAAGCAACTCTGAATCTGCCCTTCAGGAGACAATACAGTTTCAGAGGTCAATAATTTCCCTGGATGCAAGCACGCTGCGCCCTCAATATAGCATGACCAACTCCATGGTCAAGAGCATCAGACTTGCAGCCATTATGCTTGGTGCTATGGAGTAGGGAAAACAAGCCAGTGAGCCACAACTGGAAAAAAGACTGTGGCCGGCTTGGCTTGATCCAATTGATTGGAAACTGGTTCGTGAAACCGGATCTAACCCTTTACATTGTAGTATACATTTACCAACATAGCACACAAAGGAGTAGGATGAAGCAAGTATCAATGCTGCCTAACCTTAACCCTTTCCGTATGGAAGAGGGCAATCCTGCTATACTGAGCTACGTATTTTATTACCTTTACACAGTTATGTATATACAGGTTCCTTGAAATATGAAGTTTTTGTTATGGATGCCACCATATTTGTGCTTGCTATGTCCCAAGAGGGAGGGTATGTGTAAAGTGTCTCCTCCATGTCCAAGTCTATTCCATGTCCAAAACATGATTACACATCATAGGTTTATAATGAGTTATTCCAGGACGCAGCTGAGTGCTACGGTTCCGCAGGGAAACCATATATACACAGTAATGGTAAATTATGATTTCCCAGCAGACCATGCACAGTGAAGGTGTTTAACTACCTATCTACAACTCATTCTTCAAAGATGCAAAAAGCCCAGCTTTACCCACAGACACAGTATAACCCTCTTTAAAAACAATGTAAAATGAAGTGTTTACTTACTTCTCTTAAAGATCCTGGGGTCATTATCATTCTCACTACAATATTTCCAGGTATACACAGTATAGATGAGAGAGCCAAGGCCCAGCCAATGGCTTCGCCCCAGAGTGGGTATTCATAATCATTGTATTTCAGAGGGGTCCATTGTACAACAGCAAAGAGCCAAATAGCCTGTGCAGCAAAACAGAAAAAGACAAGTTATTGGCTATCTTTGGTTAAATTTTCCATTAGAGCTGGCTGGGTAGTTTACAGGATTTGCTAGAGAAACTATTCATTTGAAACTCTGATGACCTTGTAACCTTGTATGGTTTTTCCTCAATGGTCTTTTGTCAAGTGAATTCAACAAGAGTGGTGCATCAGTGGCTGGAAAAGGCTGATCATCACCAAAGAATGAGAAAAGCTAAGACAACCCCTGCTTATTATTATACTTACTATGCAATAGACAGTCCTGACATTCTGACATGAGAGCTTTTCACATTGCATATTTCCATCATACCTAAGGGCAACTATAAATATGCACAGACTTGCCTTCAGATATGGAGGATGCTAATCCCTAGTTGTGATACCACTGAACTCATTCTATTCTGAAATTGTACTATCCTCAAGATTACGAGAAAGGCCTCGAGAAAGCCCCTCTACCAGATATGGAACAACCCCCCCACCCCCTTTGCCCTCCAATAAAATCTGACAATCCTTCAGAATATGATTTTATATTTTATCAATAACAACAAAACTCACCACAGAGATCAGAGGCACAGTTATCATCCAGGCATATTTAAACCAGGGGAATGGACGGTAACCAATCATTTCAACCATGTTCTCATAATATCGGTTAGCACCTGTCAAAGAGAAAAACAAACTAATTATTAATGAATCCTGCATGGCCAATTCTTTCACATCTCAAAATACTGTCATATAAGTTAGGTTCACTTGTCAAATATATCAGATATTTTGAAGTTCCTAACAATAGTTTCTTCATTCATTCAGAGCATATAGAGGAACATGAGAAGTGATATAAAACTGGACATTTTGAACTTCCAAACACCATCTACTTAAAGGGAAATACTGTTGAAAATGCTCCAACAAAGAGCACAGAGAAAATGGCTCAAACACTATCCAACAATTCAGTCTTAATCATAAAGCCCAGCAACAGCTACATCTCTTCAAAATACTATGGGCAAGAAGAGCCATGAGCATTGCATCATTTGAAATGTTGAAAGTTTGGGTGAACAAATTATTCTTCAGCAACAAACAACTTAATTTCTATCTGTAGGAAACTTATTTCTTGAAAAGAAGGCTACCAAACTGCCTTATTTTTGATAATCTATAACCCTGCGTCAATGAATACTAGTTTTAAAAGGGTGAATTTCCTTGGAAAACAAATACAACATTTCCCTTCAAAGAGGCAGTCCAAGTTTTACAGCACTTTATTTTTCCTTTTTCAGTTCAAGGAGACAGCGCATTTATTAAGTGACCAATCACAACATCAGACCATGATAACGGATCATTTTTGTTAGTTTTAACTCAATGTACGATCGTGGTGCACAATGAAAGTCAAGGAAAACTTGTTGAAAACAAACACTGATTGCCCCCCTTAGTTGCAGATGGCTTTAAAATTGCAATATAGTAGCATTTACTCTCCCAGGAATTTTCTGTTCTCTGTATAAGAAAAGCACACAAAGCAAGATCATGCATATTCAATAGGAGAAGACACTTACCGTATACCCAGGCGATGGCAAAACTTTCAGAGAAAGCCATAATAAGGAGCACCACACCACTAACAGAATAGTAATCGTAAAGCTGGAATATATATTGACCACCCTGAAAGGAAAAAAGGATGCAACATTGTATAAGACATCGCATCAGGATTTGACAAATCCCCCACCCAACAGTGCTTAATGAGTAAAAAGTTATTCAGGCAAGTACACTACTCAGTATTGTAGCCCACAGGGCAAGTCTACATCACAAAGGAGTTCAAAGGCACAATAAAGGAGGACATGGATTGTAGATATTACTCATGCAGGTAAGTAAACTGAGAGATCAGCTAGCTTGATAGACAGGTAAAAAATTCTAGATGTTTGTCGAGGTCAAAGCTTGAAGACAAGAAGTGAGTGTACCAGACTACCAATTCTTTAGAAAATGTGTTACAGTAAATGCACTCTCCCAATTTCCACAATAAGTATATAATTTTGCAGTATTGAATAATTCAGAGAATTTTAGACAAGTTTCATGTGCAACACTCCCACTGCATGATCCTGTACAAAATGCATAACAGAATAAAGGTGACATTAAACTTCCTGCCTGTTCCATCTGGTTTACTAGGTTTGTTGCACACCAAGTTTCTAGACTGTGGATCATAAAAACTGTTTTGCCACCACCTATGAGAAGATGTTTTCTAGAATTAACCTATACATTCCTGTGTGTGGGAGCTGTAACACCACACCATCCAGGATTGAAATAGCGAGTTTAATGGGCAAAACAGGCGTCACCTTCAACTCACCTCACATATCATAAACATGGCAGGTATTCCAGACACCAAGCATACACCCAGGGAGAAGATTTCTCTTCTGTGCCCTCCGCGGACCAGTCTTGGGAAAATATCACTTACAGCTGTCACAAAACTCTCACATTGTACAAACTGTAAAAGGAGGAAAGAATGAAAAGAAACCATGAATACATGTTGATGACTTGGATTGAGTTTAAAATATAAAATATAAAAGAATGTGTTAAAAGTATACAAGCCTGCGATGTGAATTGATGGGATATCTCCAAGGTCTTGTTAACCCTCGAGGTGACTGGAGACTGGGTAGACTAAAGTAGGGAGAGAAATAATAACTTGCCTGGCTATCAAGTCCGACCAGAATGAGCATGAAGAAAAATATGCAAGACCAGATGGGTGCCCCTGGCATCATGGATACTGCTGTGGGGTAGGCGATAAACACCAGACCTGGACCTGTTGAAAGTAAGGGGAGGCCAATTAAATATGCTGCATGAAATATGATTGGAAAGCAGGCAATGGTGCATGATGGGGAGGAAACCCGCAGGCTATCTGCAGGAAACGAATATGACCAAAGTGGTGTGTACGTACCTTTGTCGGCTACATCAGTCACATTAACACCCTGTTGGTGGGCCATGAAACCCAAGACGGAGAAAATAGCAAAGCCTCCATAGATACTGGTGAAACTGTTCATAAAAGCCAGAATCATAGTATCCCTGCAAGTCAAAGAGAAATAAGCTGTTTGAAAAAAAAACATACAGTATACTCCATCCAGTTGCTCTTAAACTGTTGAGCCAGCTATCCTCTTCTGGCAAAAAGTTATCCAGATTAAAAGACTGTTGTACAAACTCTTTCTTTTCTAAGACTGGGTGATTGAGGTGTTCAACATGAACCATGAATGGAAATTTCAGAAGAATACCCTAGGGTGTCCCTTTCAAATTCTAAACTAAATTTTGGCCTAACTATTACTCTTCTGAACTGATCCAAACATTCAATGCTAAGATTTGCTAGCCATTTTTAACAAACAGAACAATTCTAGATTTTCTGCCTACAGTTCCGAGTCCTTGCCAGGTCATACCAAAGACTTTGTAAAAGTGAAACCTACTGCTCTTGGGACTGGTGCTCAGCATAAACGATTGAGTAGGAAAAATCAACCAATGAGCTATAACTGGAAAAAGGCTGCCAACTGGTAAGAAATTGGACTGTAAACTCCATCTAACCTAACCTACTTCTTCCAAGGATTAATTTGAAACCGAGAGACGGAAAGGAGAGACCTCTCTTACCTGTAGCAGTCGTGATGGAATTTATTGTAACTTCCAAGAGCAATAAGGGCAGCAAAACCAATAGCATACGAATAGAAGATCTGGGTACCACCATCAATCCAAACCTAAAAAAAATTAGAAGAAGCTGCCATCAAATCCAGGAAGTTCATTCATAGTTTTAAATCCCAACTTCACATGAGATGGTCTTGGTATTCTCTATTCTGTCCCAGACGATGTGTTTTTTTTGCTGAACTATCTTTTGTGGTGCTTCACTGAGTAAAATTTTGTCCACTTCACTTACTTATTTTAAGACAATAGTAAATCCTCTCAAATCCTTCCAAGTTTATAAGATATTTCAGGACTAGATAGTGCTCCTCATAAAATTCACAATTCAGTGAGAAAAGTAAAGTTAAATGCAGAGCGACATCTGTAAAATACGGTAGACTAGTTCTGTGCTATAACACATTGACGTGACTGTACTTTCCCAGCTGTACCTGGGTTTTAAATTAAATTTGAAAACTGAAACTGAATAAAGGCATATTAATAATGAGGTTGACTAAACATGCAAGGCTTTCTTATCAAACTGTTTCACAGTGAATATCATGCCAAGATATTGTGGCGGTAAGTTGGTAACCACAAAATAGTGCGACTTACCTGGCTGTCCAACAGCTTGGAGAAGTCTGGAGTGAGATAAAACTTGATTCCTTCACCAGCTCCAGGCAGGGTGACCCCACGAATTAGCAGAATGGTCAGCACAACATATGGGAATGTAGCAGTGAAGTAGACCACCTTGCCACTAGATCTAACACCCTTCCAAATACAAAAGTAGACCAATATCCAAGCTACTATGATAGAGATGAACAGATGCCAATTCATACTACCCAATTCATCCAGTCCTCCGGAAATTTTCAACACATGGTACCTGTTGAATGAGAGACAACGGTGATGATATCACTATGTACAGTCTGCTAGTAAGTAATTAACCAGGGGGCCGTTCCACAAAGAGTTACGCACAATCTTAAGTTTGATTCACCATACTTAAGCCAACAGTAAATCATTCTTAAGATCGTGCGTAACTCTTTGTGGAACGGGCCCCAGGCCCTTTTTCGAGGGAATGGAAAGATAAACTCATTGAATTTTGAGGCATGTGAGTGTGATAGCATACCACCACTCTCCTCAAATCACAGGGAGGGGTGTAATTATTTGCACACCCAGTTAAAGAATGGGAATTCAAATAAATATTTTATATCAAGTTCAATTTTCAAGAAACCTTAAATTTCTAAGGCAGTGATTTGTAGCACACCTGGAAAATCTCAAAGCCCCAATCAATGGCCACACACTCATAAACCAGGGAAGAAAACAGGTTGGGTATCCAAAAGATTGTAAGGAAGAATAGGACGATGAAGGGTGTCCTTCCTCCTCGTGTGGGGAGGAAGGGCGCCCTCCATTGAGGTGCTATTGGTTTACCAGGGTTGGTTGCGGGTAAGTTGGGATTACAATTGTGAATAGGAGGTAAGCAGAGGGGCGAAGTAGATTCATTCCTACCCTCTTGAAAACTTCCTCTTAATTTTTTTTACAAGTGATCATTAGAAAGATAAAGCATTTTACAATGATATTTAACTTGAACTCTAGAATAACTAGTCTTAGATGTCAGTATCTGACAGTCACAATGAGGCACCTTAAAGGGAGAATGAAATCATCTCAGTTTGGAATAGAGTTGAACACTATAGGATTTAATGAACAACAATTGTGAATCAGGACACTTAAAATATTTTCTTTCTTGGTGAAGGAATTAATTAGGAATGACTGATTGGTTTCTTTGAATATGCAATATTTTTGTCCTGAGATCAAGAAAAATACTTGATTTGTTACATTTAGCTTTTGTTTGAGATGACTGCAAATGCACTCGCCTTTCACATCCTCTCCAAATTTTACTAGGCAATATTTCTATTAAACGGGCAATAAAACCAAGCACATTTACTCACTTCCAGTATTCTTCAGCCGATGATACTCCATTCTCAACATCATAGCAAGTCCCATTTGCATTATAAAGACCATCGGCACAGGAAAAATTTCTGCGCTGTGAGAGAAAAAAAAAGTCTACAATAAAACATGAATAAAAATATAGTTGTCATCAGGCATGCATACTTCAATACAAGATCAAACAGTAGGAAAGAAAATGTAAATCTCATTTCACACAAAAATGGTTGAAACACAAAAATATCTTCATGATTAACTCATGTCCTCCCGTCGACAAAACAAGCTAAAACTCAAAAGAGACTTACCTCATCATCAATACAGTTGTCTGTATTCCAGTTGTTCGTACAGTCCTGCCATGGCAGCTTTGTTGTAAAGGAACTATACATATAGTATATTGCATAGGCTAAGATCACAATGTAATAGTTGTTGCACCACCAAGTTATGAACGTTGTAGCGTAACCAATACCTTTGGGGCATGTAAAAGAAGATGTCTTTTAATATCTCCATAAATAGTGACTACTGTATTAACTGGAAAGTCCAAAGGCTACGGGATTCCTTGCTGACTTTAGGATCTCTGGCAAAATATAGCCATAATGATTAACTTGAGAACAATTGGGAAATTTTGCTTTTTGAACCCTGATGATTCAAAATGATTATTTTGCTAACTTTTGCATTCATTACAAAATTTCCCTGGTGAGCTATTTTCTATTGGAATCTCTTCACAAACAGAGTAACAGACTGTTTTTGCAGCTATCAAAATTTTTTAACAAAAATTTCCACTCCCCAAATTTCCTGCCTTTTCCTTTTCAGATAAGAGGCAAGCCTTCCCCCCACCCTCCCACCACAATTTCCATGACTGGGAACCCACCCTTTTTCAAGGGTCTTTATGCCAAAACATTTTACAAATTGAGAAAACATGTGAGGTAGCAAGTTTGATCAGTTGTAATCATCCACTCACCTTGAAATATCGGGCAGATTTTCCAACATAAAATACCACCCTGAGACATAAATTGCCCAAGAGCAGTTTCTAGTAAGGCCATGGGTATACCTGCTGTTAACACACAGATGAAGTACGGGATCAGAAAGGCACCTGAAAGATCAAAGCATTTATTTGTTGGTTAATGTTTTCAAAAGGTGTGTCTGGTATGCAGTCAATGGAATTCAACTAGATGGTAGCACAAGAAGGAGCTAGTCTCTGCTATTCATTTCTTTCATTCTTATTTACGTGAACTGAGAGCAGATTCCAGGCATTTGACCTTCCCATAAGTTTGCTCTTTTGATAAAGGAGTGAGTTTTGCTCAACAATAGTTCTCATAAAAAAGGATATTCAGTAGAGGGTAGCCATCCAAATTGCACCTCCCAGTATACACTGGAATAGTTGACTGGTGGAAGGCTATACAGAATTGTTGTGTAGGCTACAAAGTGTGCAGTATATCACAACAGGTATGTGTCCAATTCAGGGACAAAAACCCTTTCAAAAGAAGAACCCCTTCACTCTGAGAAAAGGTATGGTTCTATCCCTTGGCTTTTTGCCAGAGGGTGGAAAAAGTAAAAAAAAAAATAACCTTAAAGCCCAACTGTGTACAGTTTGTTTACAGACACAGTGCTCACAGTATTAAATTCAAAAGGCAGACCCCTCGAAAAAAATAACTGTCATCAATTTACAGAGACCCTTCTGAATTTGAAAGTTGTACTGTCACAATGATAGGTTTCATTTCAAAAATTTACAAGCATGATATTACTTAAGTCTGCAGACAATGCAGTCTAGTGAAGGGTAAAGAGAACTTTGCCTGCCTGCCTGATGCGTATTTCTCCTGAACCTACACTGGGTACACTCAAAATGAACCAAATTTAAGTATTTAAATTTTCAAGAATTTTCTTGCGAAACTGCCTGAAACCTGTACATATATAGGCTACGACCAACACAGTTAACAAGCAAAAACTTATCACAAATTATTTTCTAAAATTGACTGAAGATAGTACAACCATTGAGGTACTACCTCGGAGGTAGCACTTCCATGGTACGACTAAGGCGTTTCCATGCAATTCTGACAACTACTTGAGGTCAATGGCATAGTGTGTAAATACTCACACAATGAAGTCACACTGACTTTACTATGTTTAAGTAGTTTTAAGAAAGGTACTGTAACATCCAATTGGGCACAAGATCGTTGAGTGAGTTTGATGGCGTTTTACGACCCAGTCTGCAACCTATCACTTCAAAGTGGCCACAGCCTTTTTTTTCAAAATTGTTGAGCAATTTGCAGTTACGTCAACAGAAGACTACATATTCAACTCCTGCTGTGCAGACACCTGCACCTATCCAAGCCACTCAAAAATTACGACATGGAGAAAGTGTCTGTTTGTCACTTTTGTTTGTAAATGAGCCATTTTAAAGATTGTTCCAGTAATCTCACAACAAGGTCACTTCAACTTGTATTCTTCATGAGATGTTTTAAGAATGGGCGTTTACTAGGCACCTTGCAGTAAACACCAGTTTTGAGAACTTTTCTGCTTGGGTTTCTAATCCTGCATTTATCTGCCTTTCAAGTTGTTCATCTAGTGTTCTATTTTAGATTGATATATTTGCACCTTATCTTTAAGCTCTTGTGTACATTGAACTCTATCAACAACTCAAGGGGATACTTCCTCAAGATGGGTCATTTATGATTAAGTTGAAATCAGATTAATACTACACCAAGATAAATTTGAACAGTAAGGTAAAGTATACACACCACAAATAATAGAAGGTTGTTTGTAAACATTTGCCAGAATGGCATACAACTAGGCCTGTATCATGTAAAAGACCCCTTTTTAAAATTATTTACCGAGGTTCATCTATGGTGCAACACATTTGATTTATCTAAATTGGTGTATAACTTTGTAGTTGGCAGAGATAGGGACATAGTAACTCCAATTCAGACCTTTCCAAGAAGAGGATTTATCTTGTGCACTTATTGATCCTTTTCCAACTCCCTGATCCATAGCGAACCACCAACAAGTTTGCTGTTTTGGTTTTGGGAAATCAGTTTTAGGTCACAAGTGCTGTGTTTGTACCACCATAAAACACATCCACAGGGGAGGGTACACCCACTTCTGCTTATACCAGTATATTTAGGAGGGCAAATCGCATAAATCCCTCTTCAACCATGGAAGTACTGGGTCAACTGGAACAAACTCTGCCAACAGCTGAGCTTGAGAAAACTTTAATCCTCCCATCAAGAAGTGACCTATTCAAAACTATGACCTTTTCATAAATAATTTGGCAAGCTGCCAGCTACTGACATATCAGAGAAACTGTGGGCTTAGGGAGTGGATTGTTAGAAACACTAACACAGTTAGAAGTGTCAGCATAAACATTGCACTGACTGGCAAGCAGGCTGGTAAAACTGCCCACAAATTCCTCCGATATGGTATTAATGTGCTCTTTACATTTCATCTAGTTCAGTTTTTGCAGTGAAGGTCTTCCATCTAGCAAAAATCTGCATTCCCAGTTGAAATCTCAGGATTAGAGAGCATCTTGTTAATGTATGTTATGAGCAGGGCTAGAAAAACGTTCATTTCCAAGGAAGGGAGTAACATAACTTCCCAGGAAGAGAGTCCATATTTCCCACAATTCTCCTGAAATTTTCATGTAAAGAAATTTGGAAAATTTTTGTTCAAGTGTCCATATTTCCCAGAAAAGAGCCACCAAGCTTTCCAACATTTTCCACCCATGGTTATGAGGCCACCACAAAAGAACACCGTAAAATGTGTTAAATACACCACACCTCATGTCTCATGACTCCCATATCACTCATTTTGAATTGTAAAGAATAACCAACGTCATTGCACATGTATGTCTCTTGGATGAAACAAGTTAGAAGAATCGGGATACAGTAGACAATTTTTACTAGAGGTTTCCAGTGATATTATAGAACTAGTGTATCAGTATGGGACATGGTCTTGCAAACTGTGGATGCCAAATATCGATTGCTACTAATATTGTGAAATTTGAGATTTTTTTATACAAGACCTGCTTCAGTTTGATAGTGTGTCAATATGATGAAAATATACAGTATAAATTAGTACAGAAAGTCAGGTACCAGATGCCTACCTATTCCTAGGGAACATATTCCTAAGTCAAATGAGCTGAATGCTTGTTCTTTTTCCTTCTCTTTTTGCATTTTTTTCCAAATTTAAGGAGGGACAGTACACCCCTTGGTCCCTGACCCCCCCTGTCTGACACTGCCCCTGAGTTGCACTATTCCAGATATTATCTGAAAAGCCAAACAGCAGTAACCACATAACATAGAAATATCTGCCACTGGCCTGCAGCAGGAATATTGGCATTCCATAACAAAATGGAATCTCTACAAAATCCTCAAAATATTTCCCCGATACCTTTCTAAAAGGCTGAGTCTTCTTAAAGCACATTCCTATCATTTTTTGTCATAAGTGTTACAGTCATGTGGATGCCACTTAGGGGTCAACAGGTCTCTACAGGAAATTTTCAGGATGTCAGGTCCAACCATGTTGCAATAGGAATCTTCCAGTCAGTTTTATTTTGGTATTATTAAGTTACTGAAAGGACATGTCTTGGATTGACACCAATAATGCACTTCAAAGTAATAAATTTTTTAAATTAAATAAATCATAAAACAGTCAACAGGATTATGCTCTTCTGTTTCACAGTTGAGTGATCTATGGACCCTATCAAGGAGCTCTTCAGCAGAGCAGTGTTTTGAACATACCAATATTTACCCTAGAAGGAACAATGACAACACTCGAAATGATAAAACTATCAAGAGGTTGAATCTCAGTGTTAATGATTTCCTAACGGACTAAGAACATCCGACCATTAATAATTTAAGTGCAGCTCTTCTGTGTACATAGTTCACTGCAAGTATGATCTGAAGGTTTGTCGGCAAATACTTGCACAAAGTCCTAGAACATGAACCCAAAGCGACTTTGGGTGGCCTGTGTTGACCATGCGAAAAAGTGCGGTAGAATGAAAAAACAATTTGACAAGCATAGCTCTACTGTACAATGGTACATCCTGAAGGAAACTACCTTGACGGTGGTCTCATGATTAAAGACCTTGCTATTATAAGGCGTCTTGTTATAATAAGGCAAGGTCACTAACTCACTAACTAGTGTTAAATGAAACAGATGAAAAGCATTTTCTAACATTTTACACTAATTGGTATGTGAAATAAAACTTGGCCTGGTTACTATGGCAGCATTACCTAATAATACACAGTCTGGAAAATGAGAACAGACTGGAAAACACAGGGTGAACCTGCAGTTTTGCCTTACTGCAAACATGGAGTAACACCAGCTGTCACAGGCAGGGTACCTCAGACCAAGCATATTGATTCAGTTTTGCATAATTCCAGATATTACAAGCTAAACACGACTTCTTTTGTCTTTTGCTATGTCAACTGTCAGCAACATTCCCCCTCCCCCTCCCCTAGCACTGAACTTGGAACAATTAATGTGCAGATAAATATAATAGCAAAGGGTCTGTAAAAAAAACATTTACCTCCCCCATTCTTGTAGCACAAGTAAGGGAATCGCCAGATGTTGCCAAAGCCAACTGCATAGCCAATCATAGCAAGCAGAAAGTCAAACTGACCACCCCAGTTTTCTCGAGCTGGCAGTTCCTTCTTCACTTTCACCTGTCCTCCAGTCGTGACAACCTTGGTATCAGTAGTCCCCATGTCAACTTCCTCTGGAGGAACAGACTCGTATTTTTTCTTAGAATCCTAGAAATGAAATGGATGAAAAGGGAAATTAATCTTCCTGAAGTTCATTTATAAAGCACAGGATTCTATAAAAGGGGTGATTAAGGTTCAACTTCAAACAATTCAAAAGTAAAACAAAATGGTCAAAAGGAAAATAAGAGAAACGAAACAGTTCTAAACTAACCACCTTTTGCTGGAAAAACAAAGTTTGCAAGAATTGATACATCAAATAATCTACAAAAGATAAAAGGCCTGTCAGCTGTGTAGAGGAATGCAGAAAGAGGAACACAAGAAAATGCATTGTGCATCTCTGATGATCCATGTCATTTTTAATTCTTTCTGACCATTAAATGACCCTGTACCACAAGCTTTGCTATTCACCTAACCTGACCCGAAGTTTACCCTATCCTCTAATTCAACAAAAATTTTCCAGTGATTCTTAAATCTACGAGCACCTGTTTCACAACAGGACTATTCCTATTTACCATGGAATGGAAAGTTCTGGTAGTGTCTTCAAAAGGTGGTGCTAACACCCCATTGGAACTCATGGCTAGTAAACCCTTGTTTCTTGCCAGTGGAATACTTATATATATAGTTAACAGGCTACCTTTGGTTTTTCTCCATTTTTTGGATACCTTTTGGATGTTCCAGTGGGTAGTTTTTTTAGGTTTTTGCCCCTGTGTGCAACCCTACAATCCATTGTGATGAAGTCACCTGAGACTGAAGACATTGCCAGTTACAGTTTGGGGGTAAAGGGGATAGCCCAGATTTGTGAAACAGGTGAGGTAAGAAGGTGCAAAGTATGGGTGTAAGTACATTAAGTGACCTATCCCAATCACAGTGACCCCTCCTCTCCCCACTTTTGCATGTATGTCCTAATTCTGTGTGCGCACAAAGTTTAGCTTCCTTGAATTTCCTCAGCTACGGTGTACCTACAAAATTTGTGAGATGGTTTTCAAGCATGTGATGCCTCCAGAGCATTGCATTTTGCAGGCACCAATGCTCTTAATGCTCTAATAATCCTTCCCCCCCAAATCCAATAATGGTAGGAGCTTTGTTATTCTACTCGACACCCATTCTAATTTAATTTATCATGACTTACGGGCTTTAACTATTTGGAAAATTCATGTCACAAGAAGCACATAGGTACAGCTATGCCAACTAGCAGTCATGAAAATTTTGTAGATCACTGTATTTTTGAGGGTGCTTCAAATCTTTATGTGGGGAAACAAATGATGTGCCCCAACTACAAAGAATTTGTGTATATACACTTTCCAATGGTAAAATGTAGTTTGCTCCTTTGTCCCAGTGCACACAACTAAGTCTTTGTGTGAGCCAGAGAGGGAAAATTGAAAAGAGAAATTGGATTAGGAGTGGAAGCTCAAAGAAAGAGCGGAATGCTTGGAGAAAGGAACCAATCAATAAAAGTTACTTGCTCAAGGTGACTGAATAAAACTAGAATGTCATGTAATGAATGGATGCAAAACCAAGGAGGTATTAACCATTGAAGTCCACCACCATGGTGGCTTAGTGGAGGGAATTTCGTTATCCATAGAAAATGGCAGTGTGCTATCAATACTGTGCAGCAGCAATGTTACAACATGCGCAAAAAAGATTTTCAGTGAGCCAGTTACTCTAGCAGCTCAGAACTGCAGTTTCATGGCACACTACCAATTTGCCAACCGGTGTAAAATTACCATTCGACTGAGATGTCTATGAAAATGACAGACATATCATGGGATATCCTGGTCCGATAGGGACTTAAGATTATTATGTTGATGAAACATCACAAAATAATTGGTATAAATAGTTTTCGTAGCGCTGCAATATTTATCAATACATTAACACAGGTTGGCATATTTCCAGTTTTTCTGAAAAGAAATGGAGAAGATTTGGCTAATATCTCAAAACCAGATCAAATTCTGTATTCAGGAAAATATTGGGGTACTAAAATGTCATACCTGTAAACACTTCTGGACTGGTTTAAATACTATGTTCTAGACTATTGGTCTATACTGCAGGATGTGAATGAAAATTCCCAAAGACAAAGAAAGCGCTTCACGAGTGTGAAGGTCAATATACTATTTCGGGAAGATTTTTATTTTAATTGCTGTGATACTGTACATGCATCCATGACATGTTAGCCTATAATTCCCACTGGCTAAGCCGTTGGCCTACATTATGTGATGACCATTTAGCATGCTATAATCTCATATTTCCTCATAATTCACACAACTTGCTTCCTCATTGTGCTTGATAGTACTAAGTAGTACGTACACACTGCTACCTATCAATGCCACATCCAAATATTTAAAAACTGAAGTTTTAGGCACAAAACCATTGAACTATAAATCAGGTTAAAAATGTCAGGTATGCAGTGGACAATTAATGCCTTTTCTATTCTCAAATATCTTTGCAAGAAACTCAGTTGGAAATCCATTATACCTTCAAGATTGTAAACTGAAACTTCCAATTAAAGTCAACTTTACTAAATTTGCTAACACTGTTGTAACCACCTTCCATGCCCCACAAAAAATGAGCTGCAGCCACATGACATGACTCACTAGGCCTTACTTGATACAGAGAACAGACCCCTATCACAGGGATTCTGCCAGAAACACAAAAAGGCGGGATTGATTACCACTAAATCCAAGTCCAAATTGATATTCTGTGCTAGGTTAAAGTTACAAGTGGGGTCAGGGGGACAAAAGCCTGCTTCAAGGCCCATTTAGGGCACAATTTGAAGGGATTTTAAAGGCCATTTATTTGTGTAAGTCGACAAATATTGCTGAAAAAGTGTCCTTTTTTTAAAGAAGAACCAAAAATAATGCCAACTTTCTAACTTTTATGGAACTGAGAGGGGGTGGAGTGGGTTATCCACCTACTTTTGGAAACATTTGGAAAGGGGGGTGGGACAAATCCTCTTCCCCCTCTGCCAGAAACACTTGGCATGGTACACTTTCTGCAATGAATTCCTTTAGCATTTAATCATTTCATTCTGGCAGTATATTTAACCCCTAATTTGTCTCACAATAAAGATAAGCGACTTTTTTAAATTATATTCTGTGCCAAGTCTCCATAGATACATTTACTGTAAACTAACTCCCAAATGGACACCCTGATTTGGCAGATCTATTATTCAAACCATTGGAGCATGGTTTCTAACTACACATTTTGATTTGTTGTAAAAGGTTGGTCAATGCAATGGGATGGTCAGCCAAAGATTGATATGCATGAATGGTACCCTCAACAGAATGCCATCAAATCCCTTTTCAAAGAAATCCTCCTTGGAATGAGATTCAAATGAGTTACAATGAAAGGACAAATGAGGGTTTTCCTTTATGTGTAAAGAAACACAGAATGGAAAATTCCTGCCACTGATGAGACATTTTTTGTGCTGGTATTGAGGTTTTAACACATTTTTACTGGCTCTTATTTTAGTCTTTAAGCAAATTGCCAAAACAAAAAGACATTAAGAGGGATTATTAACTGTAATTAGGAGGGAAGCTTATCTAGAAGCAACAGCAGATCAAACAATTTGTGAAAACAACTTGGGGAATTTTCATTCAATTTTCACATTGGTCTTTTAAGATTAAATTGGAAAACTGTTGATACTTTCAGGTCATTACTGTTTAATGAAAATTTGGGGTTATATTACTGATAACAGCTAAAAGTAGGCCACAGAGTCTTCCACACCTCTGGCTCCTTGGTCCTAGGACACAAAGTTGGAATGCAACTTTCAGTTGATTTATTTTGTGGCTCAGCCAGTTCTATTAAAGATTATCTGGAAAAGACATCAGCTTCTACATATGTCCAGACCACAATGATTCCACAACCAGCATGTTCTACTAGCATTGCAAGTAGAAGGGATTAAAAGTAGTCCAAAAATTTAAATTCAAAACTTCTTTCCACAGACGTTTGGCACATGACCACCCAGATATTAAGTAACTACATTCTGCTGGATAACATGTTCATTCATGCAGGGAGCGGGAGTTGCCACCTCGTGGCTCAACTGAAGCACACACTGGCTTTTCATAAGCCTTTGGTAATGAGATGTGTCATAAGCAGCTGGCCTGAAACAAAGCATTGTGTGCAGGTGTCTGATAAAATTGGACATTATCACTAAGATACACTTTTAACTTGGTTTGTGAATAATTAACAAAGCAAGTCAAAGTTGAATAGCAGGAAGGAACATCACTAAGCTCACATCTTGAAAGAGAAGATAAAACTGAAAGATAACAGAAATTAACAAAGATGTATTTTCCAAGAGAATTTTTTTCTGAACAATTCATAAAGGGTGACAACAGATGCACAAGTTATTCATGCTTAATTATGACTGATTCTGTAAGTTCCAATTCAGCTTGCCATAGGAAAAATAAACTGCAATCACTGATCATAATAAGTAAAGTAAGTAATAATAATAGGAAGACAAATCCAGTATGCTTGATTCAGGGAGTAAAACTTCACTGGAGTCTTGAACCATAATGAAACCAAGTGCTTTGGATAAGTAAAGATAACTGGCAATGTGTTACATTGTAATGTAAGAGACAGGACACAGGCCAGGACATAAGTTAGTAGCCTGTTAAATGGTAATGAATACTGAGTATTGCCTGACTGGTTATGGTTTAACTGGTAGTGGTAGGCCTACTATTGGTTGGCACTAACTGTCAGTAGTTGGGTAGTATTAAATTATTTCACCAATACTCAATAGACCATCGACTCACTCAGTTACTGCTAGGCTAGTCATACTGAAAGTTAGCAACATGCGAGTTATGGGCAAAAGGGTATGCAAGTGCCAATAAGCATAAACCCAGTGGGCTACCATAGCAATTGGGTATTGTTTACCCTAGGCCTAAATTACGCCTAACTGTTGTCCCCTATTCACTATTAAATCAAGTTGGATAGTCTAGGCCTGGCACGCTGCCTAGGCTAGGAAATATTCAATTCAAAGCAGGCTAACCGTTAATGCTTAGGCCTAGACTAGCCTAGTAGTATTGACTTTATTCAACCCTCGTTTTAAAGAAATGACAAATGTCACGAAAGCTCTCTTTGCTCCTGAGAGGAGAAGGATACAACAAAAATAATGCCTAGGTTTTTCAGCCAAGACTCCTAAGTTACGATGGGGCTTGACAATTCAAGTTAGGATTACACCGCCGCACACAAATAATCTAGGCTACTGGGTAAAACCCACCGTTACTCGTTAAGTCCAACCTTCAAAAAAGAAATGAAAACTTCTGATAAAAATTTCTGACCAAACACTTAGCATTCCTATAAATCTTTTCTTTACACTCTTTTCCTTAAATATACAAGATTACCACACGCTATATCATGCCAATGAAAATTTTTCAAACATAGCAAATTGCTTGCTGGCAAAGGCGTAGCCCAGTAAAAGCCAAACGTTGCTTCGTGGGATTTGGAAAGAGATTCGGACATGTGAAAAAATTGTACAAATTTTTAATACACAAAATGGGTCAAAAACCCTCCCTACCATTTAAGGTTGCGAAAAAACAATCACGAAAGAACAAGTTTGCTTCCAATGAGAATGCCGGTAAATATCTCTGATCAAAATAAACGTAAAACTTGAAAGATGATTCCTTGCATCCAGCAGAGATCAGTTGTACACAAAGACTACTGAGATAGATGAACACGTGCATGCATTAGAAATAGAATGAAAGTTATTTCCCCTATGCATGCAGTGTGACCTGTCTATTGCGTCGTGTAATGTTTACTAAATACATCTGTACTACTACGCCCATTCATAACGGCTTGTGCGATGACGATCTGTAGAGAATACGCATGCGCAGAGTACCAGCCTCCGTGGAAAATTCCCACTGAAAACAGGAATGGAAAAATCCGATGACCCTGCTTGGAGGTCTGCCAACGCACTGAACGCGGGAAAGGTTAACCACAGGAATTTTAGAGTGTTTATGTTTTGGTTACTGTTTACATCGGTACAGAGGTATGCTGGCTATTTCAACAGACCCTGTTACACTTTGGTCGCGGTAAATAAATGTACAACACTTCCCTCTTGACAAAAGGCAGTTAGCCGTAACTGTAAATAGATTTTTTTCACATTTTTTGACACTTAATTTTTGTTCATAATTAGTCATATGTAGTAGACAGCGGTCATGATGGAAATTTACAATTTCTACGGAACCGGTATGCATTGCCGCGCGCGGTCCTTTATTGGAAGTCGGTTTGTGAAAAGGAAGTAATTGTTGAACATATTAGTAAAATCGATGTCCACTATTAGAAATGATCAAAGATTGTGCAAGAATTAGGGTAAGTAACATCCTGTTGCAAACTGAATATTATAGCTTGCGTTTATCGGCAGATTTTGGGTTAGCGATGAACTCCCAGCTGTGTATGATTCATACAATTTTCCATAGTCAATATACGCATGTCTGAAATGAAAGGCCTCCTTTGGCGATGACGAAAAGCATAGCTTACAAACTCAAGCACTGACTGGCTCAATTTTAATTAGATTGATGAACTGACATGCTTAAAGTTGACTCACATTAGTGTTCGGTGGTTTGCCCATAAAGGGGTTTAAATAAAAGAATGAAATGAGAGAGTTAAGAGTAAACAGCTTCCATTTTTAGAAGTCTACTGTTAAAAGGAAAAGGAAAAAGAGAAAAAATAAAAAAGATCAAGAAATCAAATACAAAACACCTTTCTCATGAAATTTTAAAACTAAATAGTGGAATGCAGACTATATCGCAGGGAGATCCCTCTCCACAAAAGGAGCTCGCCCCAATAGACAACTTAAAACACCGTTGCAAGTTAGCGGTGTAACTTGATCAACCGTGAAAGTACCCCCCCCCCTCCCCGAAGCCGTAGTCTCCACCGGGTCTATGGGCCCAGCAAACCGTGACAAAAATATGTTCATAATGAATTCTAAAATATATTTTTAGAAATATTGAAAGTGGCAAAAATATCCTGAATATTTTTTGAGACTATAAATAGTTTAATAGTATTTGACAAATATTTCCAATTCTGGAAAATGTTGAAAATATCCTATATTTTGAAAATAGTTTTACAACTCAAAACAAAAATATTTCCAAACAATTAAATTTGAGATTGCTTCAAAAATAATGTAAAAATATTTTGTGTTTACTGGGGGTCTCATAAAGTTGTAGCCTCTTAAAATTACCGGGGCTATAAAATGTCTTTTGTGAATTAAATTTTTCATGCAATAATATTCTCACTCAAGTCTTCCTGAGTTTATCTAATAAACAAAAGGGACTGAAGAAAGAAGATTAAAATATACCGCCAACTATTGAACTACAACTGCATATCATCAAGGAAATACTACCTCCGATCGAGGAAGTACTTTCATCATGATATCATATTATAGGCCTAGAGGCTAGACGGAGCACTACATCTGTGCAAAATGATGTACAGGTTCATTTTGGTACACATGCAGTGTGCACCGTGTGTAGGCCGAAAGTATTTATGGGGCACAAGGGAGTCATACATGTAATATATCATGAACGACCGAGAATCCCTGGTGTGTGCACACTTGATATTTATTCACATTTTTGGTGGAAGCTTCTTGATCAAATAAGGATCAACTTTAAGCCGATTTCGTGGACCAGGTGCTCTGGCTGACCCTTACACTCATCCCACATAAAGTCATCATATACATGCATAGGCCTATCACATGTGTTATGTATGTAGGGCTATGTCTGTGTTATTTTAGGATTTTTTTACCGTATGGTGCTAGTCTGGGTGCTAGCGGTTGTGTTGCATTGAAGGTATGAATAAACTGGACATTGATGTCCATGCGGCCAAAAACCTTTTCAATACCTTGAAATGATTTCGAGGATTGGTACATGAAATCACAAATGTATGTTACACATTTTTGTTTGTTTGTTTGTTTGTTTGTTTGTTTTTTTTTGTTTGCTTTAGGAGATGTGACTCAGGAGAAGAGGTGAATCTAATTTTGGTATAAACCGCTTGAATTTGATCATAAATTGACGCATAATTCGAAATATATCCGATTAACCAGTAACCCTATCATTGGAAGAAGTTAGGAGTTTTGGTTAAAACTGAGTGAATGATCGTTTTTCGTACAATTTTCTATCCAATCCGCCCACTGTTGCACCCTGCCTACTTGGATACTAACTGGCGTATTACGGTATAGTACGTAGCACAAGGGTTACTAATGTAAAGCTTCATCCGATGAAAAAGCACTTGGGGACCATGTCCTTCAGTTACTTTGGTCTGGGTAAGTGTAAGACAAGAGACATACTGGCAACGCACTAGGTTGCCACTGCAAGTTCAATATGGTTTCTGTGTTCTGGAATTTTAGAAAATGTTGCAAGTGGTCGAGTAAACTTTTAGTCAAATTTTATCTGACAAACTTTGGGCCTATTGGTGTTCAGTGTTGGTCCCATAGGATGGGTCTGCAGAGACGTGGGGCCCAGTGTGTCACAGCAGAGGTTTAACCCAGTTCTTTTTGGCTTCGTGCATTTTGAGCAAAAATGGGACTTATTGCACCTTTTTTTCTTGTGAATATTGAACCGTGCGATCATTAGCACTCTCACTTAAAGGCCCAGTTCTCTTACCCCAAACAGTACCAATTCTCCTAACCTTCTTACATAGGCCCCTCCCACAATTGTCTCCAATTCATCCTCATCCAGATACAATCTCAGTTTATTGCTTCTAGGTGAGTATAGAAAAACTCAATTTATATAATCAAAACACTCTAAGTACGGTTTATGCTGTGTAATGTAAGCTTTGGTACTCTGCATTGTTTGCATTAGCTGTCAAACAAAGAGCTGAGCCAACTGAGAACTTCGGTACCCGGATACCAAAATTGCAGTTTGGTGTGAGAGGTTTGTCCCTTTAAGAATTAGTTCCACTGCCCCTATCTGTGACTAGAACCAACCCTCATGTATACCAAGATGCTACTGAGACTTGCGAAAGTGAATAAAAAAGCTTCTCAAAATTCCATGATGCTTTGAGATCAAACTTGCGTAGCGATATTGTTCTTGGCTTCAGCTACCGCAGTCTCAAAGGGACACAACCATAATTTCGAAAAAAAAACTGAAAGAAACTCTTTTTCGGACACGTCAGCTTAAATCCGTAACAATCATCAATCTTCTTAATTGATTGGAATAAATTAAAGGGCCAATCCTCTCACCCCAAACAGTAACAATTCTCCTAACCTTCTTACTGAAGCCCCTCCCACAACTGTCTGAAATTCATCCTCATCCAGACACAATCTCCTGTTTATTGTTTCAGGGCGAATACAGAAAAACTCAATTTATATAACAAAAAAAAAATCAGTACAGTTTCCGCTGTACAATACAAGCTTTGACACTCTGCATTGTTTGAATTAGCTATCAATCAAAGAGCTGAGCCAATTGAGAATTTCGGTACCCGGGTCCCAAAATTGTGGTTTGGGTGAGAGGTTTGGTGCTTTAAATATGCAAACTCTCACCCTCATCACCCTAATTTTTCTCCAACCTCACTTTTGGGTCCAAACAGCTGTTTCTCTTTGATTGGTCGATAGTTCAAACCGCGTCTCGATAGCATCAGGTTGCGTTTGAAAAGTAGTTGTTTTCACGTTACTGGTCTGCCATGCATGGCTCCATTCTTGACTGGCTGAAAAGAACAGATACTACACATGATCTTAGCCAAAAGGCCGAGAAGCGATGGTCTGAAGGCCTTGAGATTTGTCAAGTGTTGTCCTTAAGTGGACGTATAGCTTCTTCGGGAAGCAGTATCAAATTTGGTTTCGCCGAACGGCCCTTTGCCAGAGGGTCGGGAGGACTTTGGAAAAAGTAGTTGTTATCACATTGCAAAGCATTGCAGTGCATTTTGAGTAACCGACCGGAGAGTTCGCAGATACAGAATAATTTGATAAAGACTGTATTGAATGTAGAAAGGGAAGTACTTATATATGCACCGTCCCTTAAGAATAGAAAATTTAATATTTAGGTCTTAGCGTACATGATGCATTAATGCTTAGTCCAATTTGCAATAGTTGATAGTGCAATGTATAGGCCTTCACCGCGGATGAGGTCAAACCACTATATAAGATGTCAGTCCGATATGCTTCCATGGTCAAATATTCCGGAAGTAATTTACAAGTACCACATTTGACATATTGTACCCTATAATATGAATCTTCACATGAAAAGATTTTATACATATGAACAGGAATATCTTGTCATAAATACAGATAAGATATTAAAATGGATTTTGAAAGTGCACGTGAAATATTTGAAATTCATGTGACAGACATTTGCTTCCATTTAGAAGCCCCTTCAATTGAATAGCTGAATAAAATAATTAAAGATCAGGGCTGGACAGAAAGCCAGTGACAGCGAGTGAAATGAAATGGGTAGACCTTACAAGGTTTATATATGTATGAAAAGTAGTGACGCCTTTGGCGCACATATACTGTCGCACCCCCTCAAAAACCCAACCCTGTCCCCCCCCCCCCCCCAAAAAAAAAAGTCGAAAACGTACACATGCATGCCAGTGCCCGGTATAGAAGAATCCGATTAGCGCTTGTGACTGTAGGCAGCCATTAGTGGGGTCCATCAGCCTTTAATAGTCTTTATTTATTGTCTACGTGAATTACAAATCCTCCGTCATATTCAGTGAAGTTGAGAAAATCATGATACACCTCAGTGTACAACCACCCATGGAACAGGTAAGGAAGGAAATTTAAAAATTAAAGGTGATGGACCCCAGTAATGGCCGACTAAAATCAGACACCACCTTCAAGCTCTTTCCTTTTTGTGCTAGTAATTAATGATCTAGCGGTGCGAAGTGCAGTAGCTCATGAAGGTAAGATATCCTCGGTATGTAGTGGCAATCCAAGACGAACAATTAAATTTGACAAAGTGTAGTAGAAGTGCAACGAACGTGGCATAAGGACAACAAATGCCACGCCTGGCTAGAGAAGAGAGCGTCAGCAAAATACGTCCGCTCTCTTCGACTCCAAATCATGCACTGATCCTGGCTAGTCAATTATGCAATCTCATGTAATGCCCTGAAGGGAATGTAATAACGAGGTAGAATCTGTTCTAATTCGTCTATGTATAGCCTACTACCCCGCGTTGCAAATTTAGTCTGTTCAGTCACACTAAAGCTTCACAAACCAATCAGCCTGAACTAGGACCGGAGGAATGTTTCCTCATTCATTTAGTCTGTAGACTATATGAAAGGCCGGTTGAAGATTCCTGGTCAGACTGCCTTCGCATGAGCGATGGATATATGTGGCATAGGCCCACTTCTGGCTCCGTGCTGAAAAAGGAAAGTGTTGAGTTGGGAAGAAAAAGTAGCCTACGTTGCGCAAGGTAATCGATCGGCAGTAGGCCGCCGCCCTATGTCCCATGGGCGTAGACGCTGGGGGCAAAGGGGAATTGCTCCGATGAAGTAATTGGGGAAACATCGTTTTGCCCTCCTCCCAGATAAAAAAGACAGAATAAAGAAAATGTAACATTGTAAAGATGAAAAAATTGCTTTTAGAAACGGCCGCTATTTGGGTCAACTGTATAATTATGCTAATCCATGTGCGTGTCAATGTGAGTGTGTATGCGTGTTTTGTCTGCGTGTGTATGTACGTGTGCGCTCGCGTTCGTATTGGTGGATTGCCTATATCTGCTTACAAACGATCGTTGATTCTTGTCCCTCTCCCAATCCACAAATCAGATCAGTGCTTCCGATGTATCCAAGAGATTATATACCGTATATAACTCACGGAGAGAAAGTCCTCTTTGAGAACGGCATGCTGCTGTATATATTGCGCAATTCGAGTTGAGTAATATCATAAAATTTTCCACGAGGTCTTACTGAAAAATCTCTCTTCCAATATGTCAAGTTAAGGGACGTCATCAAAATAAATGTTTTGTTCCGCGTTCTTTTTCACAAGGATTGTTGACCCATTTGTCTGTATGTCATCGATTTCAATAGATTATTGACAAATTAAATATGTCGAGAGGGCGAAGTGAGTCGCTTTTCGAGATGTCCGTCTGTGCATATAGCATGACGTTTTTTCCCTGAAGGGTATACTTCATTCACTGCATATATACGTGTACGGGTTAAGGGTATAGTTGCTTAATTATACTTATAATAACGGATCCGAAAGGGTCAGCTTCAATTAATAAAGATGGCTGTATGCATACACGTATTCAGACTAAATGTATGATAAGACCTGCCTGGAGGCTAAAAAAAGTCACGTCCAGTTCAAGGCCATTACTTCTGTTTTGTGATCAATATCATAGGTCTTACGTGGATTAAGTCTTTTTTTGTAGGCCAGTTTGATATGCTCGCTTTTTACTGCAATAGTAGTAGGCTAAGATTAAAAGGCAGTTCAAAATTATGCCGGCCTCTGAATTAAGACTTCTCCTCTGTTGAGCAAATAATGAATATTAAATTTTATTTCGTTTATAGCCTATAGCCTGAGGCCCAAGTTGTGCATTGAACGAGTACGGTATCTGTGTTGAGATGTAAGCTGTTGTTTACCGTTACTTCAAATAACAATGAAGAATGACAATAATTCCTAAACATAACGCAGTAAAACACTTTTAATTGCTAAACATTAGTGTTTACTACAAGTGTTTACTAGCCCTAACATGTTTAAACGTGTTTACAGAGGGCCAGCGGGGCAAAATAAGAGTTTAATTGCTACACACTTTTTAAGTGCAGTTTACCCATGTTACCTATCAGTTGCCCACATGTATGCATGTGCCCAGAACTATCCCGGTATACCACGTGGTCGAATGGGCTGGTCAATATGAACCCCTTATCTTGGGGTAAAAATGATATGGACTATACATATGCTGGCCCCATGCATATGAGATCCTAAAAACACTAATATAAAATGGGAACGTTATCTGGGAAAAGCACTAAACAGCTAGATGGCTGCACACTGTTGTATATGATTGAAAACAAAAATAAACTTGAAGGTAAAGTTATTCATCACTCCGGGCAGTTTTTATTCTTTCAACCCAATAACGTTAAACCACTCCCTCCCTTAGCTGTCTAAAACTTACCTTATGGAGACAAAATCCTAGTTTACTGCTGGTGTAATCAGTAAATTTCTGAGAATGCCGTTTCACAGGACCTATGCCGTACTCTGCATTTTATTAATTTAATGTCAATCAAAGAGCTGTGCCAAATTGCCGATTGAGAATTTTGGTAGACTCCAGGCAAAATTGTAGCGGGTGACGAATAACTGCGTTCAAGTTAGCAATCGGTTCATTTCAGCCTTTACTTTACAATCCTGCGTATCTTTCTATTATCCTGTAATGATTTGCATAGGCGTACGAGTAGGGGTGCAGGGGGCACTCGCCTTCAGTTCGGGCAAAAGCAGTTGGTCTATTCGGGCAAAACAAGGGGCAAAAACATGGTAAACGGTGACATTATTCGCGCAAAAAATGCATTTGCCCCCTCATGGAAAATTACCCCGGCCCGTACGCCTAGGATAATTTGACTGTTTAAAATTTATATTTTACTCTACAAATTTACTGCTCCCTTTAAAAGGGTTTCAATCGTTTTTTTTAAGCTAACTTCCCTCTTTTTGTTCTTTTGATTACCGGAAACTGGCAAAAATATCCCTCAAGCTACACGAAGGGTCACAACAGTAGAAAAATTCGTCCTTTATTTGTATTATAAATACGTTATTCACCATTGACCGATTAACATTCTTCTCACACAGTTAAGCTTAAGAAATATTTCAAGAATTCGGTTTTTTGCAATGACTCCTTTGCACTATATGTAACTTATAGGCCTACAGTATACACGAATGGCTCTATCAGCCGTCCCCATAACACTCTAAAAGTTTGTTTAGGAATTAAAGGTATTTTCTAAACACTTCTTTGCCCCTATTCGTTGCAGACATGCATCACTTTAAAAAAGGTGTTTAGGAATTAAACGCTTCTCTTGAAACTTTTGTGCCCCTTTGTAAACATGTTTAGATGCTAAACATGCCGTGTTAGTTAATTCCTAAACATTTTGTTTTAAAACCCCGTTCACTTAATTGCTACCCATTTAAAGTTTAATTGTGACACATATATACTTAGAATTTAAACGCGTTTAAAAAGTAGGGGTAAACTAAGCGTTTCCTTGCTAAACACGATTTTAGAGTGTGTAATATTAAGATGTTCAACACACGTGTTTAACACTAAAGACTTCGCTTTTAACCATGTTAAACTTTTAGAAATTTAGCATTTAATAGCTAAACATTTTTTAGAATTTAAACGTATTTACAAAGGTGTTTTATTGCTAAATACGTCTTAGAGAGAACGAATAAGCTTGATCAGTCGTAATAAGATTCAATGATGAACTATGTCTAATGCAGACTGGAAGCGTCCTCTAAGGACCCACATGGTACAAAATACAAAATAGAAAAATACCTTGCCTGTGCATTATGATCTTGTCGCATACAAAATATGTACAAAACATAGAAACATACGCCTAAATTGAAGCCCACCTTGCTTGTTCGTTGGTTGTCCATTGTTTCAGAATCACCACGAGATACCCCAGTTTTCTTTTACAAATTTACTGCAGTTTTGACAAGTAGATAATTTTCGAAGTGTAGAATTAATACGGACCAGTATGCTTTATGAATTATAATTCTTCTTAGATATTTAACAGACGATTTCTTCAGTCCCAGAACGAGCTCACGCGCAGTTGAAAGCGGTTATAAAGGAAACCGCACATTATACTGCTAAATGACAGAAACGAAACTACATGAAGAGTGATCGGAAAAATCCACCATGCATACCTGCATGTCTGAGGTTAGGATAATTATTTCTGTGGTTGGCCGGCAAAAAGTCAACTGCATAATCCTAAGTTACCAAATATAAAATTTAAAAAAATAAAGAAAGTTAGTTTTACAAATTATTTAATTTAGTGTATTTTGCAGACACAGTGATATGAACTAAGAAATGTACAATGTGCGGATATATGTTTAATTTCAATTAAGTATGATGTTCAGGAAATGCATATACATAAATTAAAATTCTTATTTTATCAAATAAGTTTTTATTGCAAAACACCATGAATCTGGCAAATACGAAGTTGTTCGGAAAGGGAAACAAAAGGGTGGTAGGGCTGGTATTTTCTCTATGGAAATGGGTCGAGGCTTGGAAACTTCAAAAAGGGGAATGATGGAGCTATTAAATTCTTCCGTCGGATCTATCTACAAAGATCCGATGGGAGAGACATCTGCCGATTTTAATACCAGGAAAATTCCCCACCCCCTTACTAGCTCATTTCACTTTCCCAATGGAAACTGTAAAAAAAATAAAAACATTTTTATCAAACGTCAAATCGGGAAATTCTTGCACCATGTTAAGATCGATTATAATACATGGAATTATACATTAAAGGCATTTATTACAGTAGACTTGTATTACTATATGATCCTTTGGTCAGGCTATTGGCTGGAAGAGACTTCAGACTGAAAACGTCCCGCCTCCTTTCAGTAGGCCTTTATACTTAGAACAGTCTTTTTAAATATCATGATCAGTTACTGCAGTGAAAAAAAAGACCACGGTCAGAAAGGTGCCTCTACTGACTAATTTGAATGATTAGAGTATAAATTAGTCGATTGACTGGTCAGTTGTGACAAACGAGTCAGTGAACTAGTTCGGTGGTCTCAAACTAGTCAGTACAGATTAGTCCGTGTGGTCCTGCTTATCCACTCCCCACTAATCCAGTTTGTGATTGCTGCAAACAACAGACTAATTTTTATTCTAGTCAGTCAAATTAGTCAGTAGCTGTATACCTTTATTTTCAGTGATGACTTTCGACGAATTGCTTGATTAGAGACTGGTTTGTGGTGAACAATGTTTTCAGCGGAAATTAATTTATCTGTTTATCATGGCAAACAGTTGAAATGATGAGGGGAGAGGTTTGATACTTTGTTATGAGGCTCATTTAAACAAGAAATGATAGAGAGGACACTGAAAAGGATAAACTCCTTTCCAGCGGCCTGGAATATTGTTTCGTTATAACTCCCACATTGCCGCACAATGTGGGACCTATACATAAAAACTCAACTTAGTCAAAGTGGTGTCTGAATTGGCTTACCACCTTATAGTCAATCATAGTTGAGTATTAAGTTGTAATGATATCTATTTTCGTAGCCTGCACTAAAGAATATCAGTCAAAACTAAGCAAAGGAGACTTCATACTTGTTAATTAATTCAACTGGGTCAAACATTGTTGACAAGAGATTGATTAGTCAATTCAGGTATTGTTTTAACTTATTTGTGTTTACAGAGTTATGTCAATTGATGGCCCGATTGATGGTAGGATACTTTTCAAATTTCTGCCCTTTCAGCAGCCTGCTTGGCGTGGCGTCTTTCTCTGACATAAAGTATATAATGTGTGGTAAGAACGCCTTTGTCGACGAGCTAACCAAAAATTTTGTGGGCTCCGTAGGCAAGCCAGAAACGAAGTTTGAAAGACTTTAAGTTCGCATAAAACTGAAGTGTTATTTCCAGATGTCACACTGAATACAACGTTTGCATTTGAATTGCCTTCCTTTAACTTTAAAAAGGGACGTACTGGTTTGTTTTGCAAGAAAACTTCATCCTTATGAAACTGAAATTTATTGGCCCAGAGTGATGAGTGATTAAAAATAAGTCAGTGTGGTGGCATTTTTTCCTAGAAATAAGTTTCCCTCAGATATTGAATTATTTGTTGCTCAAGAATTATTTGTTCACCCAAACTTTCAAAGTGTCAAACTGCAACTTCCATACTCTTCTTGTGCATAAAATGTTGAGGAGTTGAAGCTATTGCTTGGCTTATTCTTGAGATTGAATCCTTCGATAATGACTAGAGATATTTTCTTTGGATGCTATGTTGGGTCATTTTAAACGCATTATTTCCCTTTAAACGAAAAGTGAAAATAAGCCGCCTACTCCATGAAAGAAAGTCTTAAGGATATTCTTACATACTCTTTATTTCGAGTACTTTTCAATCAAAGGAAATGTATACCAACAACATTTTTCATGTGACGTCTGTTTTCTTTCCGTTTCATACCATAGAAGTATTTGGTGTATCCGTTTGACGGAGTGCGGGCTATACTAGCATGTTTTGAACTTTCTCGACTTTGTCGTAAAAATGTTCGACATGCATTCTTCTCATCACTTAGGCCTGCCTATCTATATACTGCATTCCAGCTAACCCGCGGTGCGGACTCTGTGTCCTTGTCTCCTCAGCTTCTGGCAAAATGATATAACTGAACAAGGAATATGTCACACAGTCTGCTATACGCAGGTAACATTCAGCAGGCTATATGGAATAATAATAAAAGTAAACCAGGCCAGCGTCATGTTAGTACAGACCTGGAAGTAAACTATTCTCTATCCCCAGGCTTTTGATAACTGTCACCATCCCGCATGCGCAGTGTACAGCTTTATCAGTCAGTATGTGTTACAAAATGACTGTCCAAACATAGTGCAGTATGCCTTGGACGCCGGTCCAAATTCATTCTTATTCAGACACAATATCAGTTTACTCCTTCAGGGTGAGTCAGTATTCAAGACCCAAACTGTTATCAGAACAGTCTCACATCAGTACAAGCCGTGTAAATAAGCTACTCACCACGACAACAATTTGCTGTCAATCAAAGAGATGTGTCAATTGAGAATTGACTACTAAAACTACTAGGCCTACAAAAAATGGCTTCCATTCTTGCAAACATCATGGAAGAGATTCCGTAATGGAAAGCTGAGATGATGGTTTGGAAAGAGTTAAAGGCAGTCATTCGTCACCCCAAACTACAGTTTCAGTATACATATATCAAAACTCTCAATTGGTACAGCTCTTTGATTGGCATCACATTCAAACAATACATCATAGCTAAATTAAACACCATGGGCACTGACAGTGTCTTGATTACACATTATGGACTTGTATGGCCACTGGGACAAGCCAGAAGCAATAAACTAGGATTATGTCTGGATAAAGATGAGTTTTAGATAAATGTGGGTTTTAGATAAATGTGGGAGGGGCTAGAAGTGAGTAGGTTGGGAGAATTGGAACTGTTTGGGATGATGAAAATATGCCTTTAAACTCTTTTCACAGAATAAATAAGCACTAAAAACTGCTCATGGAGCAATGAGGCAGGACTGGCACTAACTACTAAGGCAAGCGGTTCATGACATTTCGGGACGGGGATCCGGGGTTGCATGCCCACCCAATTGGCCAAAAACCTTGCTCAATCGGGCAGGTTTTGTTGCCTCAGTCGGGCAGATATTTAACTGCTTTGGTTGGGGATCTGGAGTCGGGCAAAACTAGTCACCGAGTGACTCCCTCTCTAACTACAGTATAGCAATACAGGAAGATAGTTCAGGAGGAAGTTTAGCCTTTGAGACAAGAAAAATGACATTACGTAAACGTAATTTTGGACGGCAAGTCCATCCCGATTTTACGATCAATCGTGCGGGCAGCATGGGCTACAATCGCTGCACTCTAAGAAAGGTATTTAGCAATGAATCGTTATCTAAAAACTTTTGCACCACTTTGCAAACACGTTTACACGCTTAACACATGTCGCCGGCGAATTCCTAAACATTTGGCTTTTAAACACGTCTAGTTGCACCATACTCTCCAACTTGGTATTTAATTTCTTAACACGTTCAGATTTTTAAACGTATTTATAAACGGGGGGGGGGGGGCAAAACATGTGCTTAATTGCTAAACTCGTCTTGTTTACTAGAGTTTTTAGAGTGTACATATACTAAGGAGGTCCTTGTAAAACCTCCTTGGTTATACTATATGGTATTATTCACGCCCACATCACTTCCGACCATCTCTCGGCCAAAACCTAGTGCACTAAAGTAAATCAGCAAACAGAAATTTCTCAGTATAGCTTAAACCTCTAATTAGTCACCAGAGAGTTTACTCATGATAAATACAACAGAATCAATGAAGCATTTCCTCGGTCTTATCACCACGGCATTCCAATCGAAATTTTCTCTCTATTTGCCCCTCTTAAACTTGTTGTTCAGTACCTTCATTTATATATATATGATGTCAACTGTTGGCCTGCGAAGCGTGCGTCAGAGTGTGCGGGGGGAACAAAAGCAACATTAGCCTAATCCGGGAGTTGCTAGTCGACCTAATGACCATGCAGATGACACTGAATAGGCTTACTACGGGTGTGTGTGATAAAGATTTATATCTTTGTTATTGTAGACCATTCACGTTGATGTGTAAACCAGCTATGGTGTTAAAACTTACAATAGAGCAGGATATTACGATGTTATTCAGACGAAGAGACACTGACACTATAGGCCTACTGCTGGCAAATAGCATCAGCCCTCCATTTACTTCCATTGTAGCAGAAGAATATTTACAGTAGTAGTCTTGCCACCTATACGGATTATGCAATTCCACCTAAGTGTGTAGAAACGGCAAATTTTCCCTGAGGGAGAAAGGGAAATTATCAGATTGAATCTGTGCCCATCTCGAGAAAGCTCATGCAGCGCAGGCACCGGGAAGGGGAGCGCGCGGGGGCAAGGTTTTCCCCGGCAAGATCTTATCACCCAGATGCCCATTCCTGAGCAAAATATACCTTTCATGAGACGTAATTTTTCACCGAGAGACATGCTCAAAAACCTCACAGCTTCCGAGGTTTGAAATTCAAATAGACAATTAATGGAAAACTAAGGATGATGGACCCACTAAACTCAAAACTCAAGCGCTGTTCGGATTCGTCTAAAGGTTTTAGCGGCTGATGGAACGGTCGTGGAGTCAGTGCCAGTGTTAACCTGCGTAATGGCTTTTAGACTATTTTAAGAGTGACTAAACTGCCTAACGGTTAATCTTTCTTTCTTCGAAGTTCGAGAACATGAAGACTTTCTGTCAGTCTCAGTCTGAATAGCCTAGTGAATACCATGATGATTGATATTGGAACACGGTTAAGTTGGTGAAGTCAAGGAAACGGTCGAAAATTCCACTCAATGAAATAGTCAAAATAACTGCATGGCAGGTGAGGAATGTTATACTGGTACGTACGTTGAAAATGACTTGCTATGGAGAAATATCGCAATGAAATTCATACGCCAAGTCAGAACAGCCTGAGGCACAAATTGTGTGACGAAGGCTGAGTAAATACAACAATCGAAGCTGTAGGCTTCGATTAACTATTATATATTTTAATGAATAAGGAGATGAAAGTGTAAATTATAAATTTAACAGTTCGGAGATATTTTTCCCGTCTTAACCTGTCAGGAAGGAATCTTAAAGGAAAAATTTAGACACCCCTATATGAATTTAGTAGACTCGGCAGTCGCGGTATCACAACCATGCTCATAAGATATATAGCCACGGAATTTCATTGTATAATTACTACATAGATAAAAAAAAAAATGACAGCGAAAAATATGCCCCAGAGGAAGAAAAAAACAACCAGATAAAAATTAATTGTTACCGCGGGTAGTAACGTCACTTCCCGCCCCTCCCTGCATATATATAGCACATACAAACCAGTGATCGAGCCACTAACTGACTGACTGACTGACCGACCGACTGACTGACTACAGCACCAATGCATTGTTGCGCCACTCGCGTACTCCATCGTACCATAGTGAACTTATACTATAATAATGAGGAATATAGTATAACACCATGGAAGTACCTTCGTCCAAGGTAGTACTTTCACCCTTGTACAGTTGTGCCGCTACGGTCCTAAAGCATGCACCATGCCGCATTACGCACATGCCTATACATGTCGATCCACTATATAGGCAAGTGCAATCGAAAGGTTTCGGGTCTCAGCATTAACAAAAGGTCTTTTGTTTGTTGCAGCGGATGACGGCGCACAATTTAAATATCTTTGTTTGTGTTTCTTTATTATTTTGATTTTCGATCTAAATTCAAACACTTTTGCTTTGATGGGAAAACCCCACAAAACTCGAAAAGGTGCCACTGATTGTATAGTTTATGGCTATTACACAAGTCAAACATTTCATTCAAAATTATTAAATATTAGTAAAGCAAACTTAGGACCAATATGGTACCTAATAGATTAATTTGAAGAGGACACATTTGGAGGAAAACTTCCTTAATTGAACCATGTGTTTATGACTTTCACGCAGTGGCGACGTGAAGGGGCTAGACATGTAGGGGATCCCCCTCCTCATCCCCAGATTTTCCCTTGCCTCCCCAGTTGCCACATGGCAGGTCAGTTAGGAGTTGGGTAAAACGAAAAAATGCATAATATATACCTCTCTTGAGACTTAATTATTAACCCAGATATATGCCAAAACCTCACAGTTTCCGAGGATTTCACAGGCTACATGGACACCATGCATGCACCGGGGTTTTGTCCCTGAATCCCGTCTGCTTAGGGCCGCTTCGCGTTCAGTTCCAAAGATATTATAAACATAGATACCAAACTTAAAATGGCGCAGTGACTGCTCACGGAGGTCGAATCGGAAGTGCGGAAGTGCTGATCACTGATCAGTCGTTTTGAAAGCTAACAGTTAATTGATATCTACCGGTAGTATAAATACGTGTGATTTTAAAACATTGAAATTCTTGCAAACACCGTTCTTCAAAAAAATTCACTTACATGAAACAGTTTTGGGCTTCTTAGCCGACACTCTACTTAAGACCATTTGAAAATTAACGCACAACGACTGGCTTGAAGTTCATTGACTTACTGATTGGTCAGTTTCATAGAGCAGGATATCCTTCTCTATAGGCCTATTTCCAAATAGCAATTACAAGGAATTGTGGGATTGAGTTTTGGGTGTGCGTCAATTCTCACCACAGTAAAATGCCATTGACAAAAATGACAAACACCAAAACTCTATCCCACAATCCTTTGTTATTGCTATTTGGAAACAGGTCAGTTTCTATGGCATCTTCACAAACGCGCATCTATGCACGCGGTTTACATTCTTACGCTCCTACAACACATAAATCGTGACTACCGTGACTGCCTTCTGCTTCCAAGTACGCGGAAGTACGCGTCAATTATTGCGGACTTCACACGAAGAAATGCATTGTGCGCGTACAGAACTCGCTTTGAAAATGAACGCACGCTGAAATTTCATAATGGAAATTTATGTTACGCGTGCGTTATTGTGCACGCAGATAACCAAATAGAACTATGCGCATGTCAAATCAACACTTCCGCCTCTCCGATTGAGCCTCCGTGAGAAGTCAGCGCGTTTAACAGTTTAGGAATAGAAGTTTGGTATCTACGTTTATAATATCTTTGTTAGGTTCGCTCTTTGCGCGAATATGCCCCCTGTATTTATGAACAATTGATGCAGAGGTATTTACCTTCTGCACATAAAACTTTTATTGTCCTTCATGTAGGCTTCCCAGTTTGCGATTATAAATTTTCAAATTTGAAATTTACATGAATTTCATGGATCTATGTAGGATACTATAGGAGTGCCGAGGTCTATAATCTGAGCCCCCCCCCCGCCCCTGTTTGTCCCTCCAAAAGAAACTGTCGACTTTAAGACAAATATGTTGTTTTCAGAAAAAAAGTTAATTTCAAAGATGTTTGTAGATTTAGAAAAGTTTCCAACAATGGCCATATACCCCTAAATATTCCCTTATAGACGAATTCGAACAGTCAGGTGATGGTTCAATTTGGTCAGTGACATAGCTGAAATCCATCAGATTTAATGTTCCAAATTCATTGCTAACCTGTATCATAGATGGTTGTAAACTAAAACACCCATCGATTCTCCCAATTTCACTGAATATGAGGGTTTGAAATCGCATATTGCCAATTAAATTAAGACATCTAAGGACAATGGATCTCACTGATGGCCGACTCATCTAGCTGCTCGAAGTTGTCTATATCATAATCCTCTTTTTTAGCCAGAAGGGAAGAAAAAATCTAGTAATTCGCTTTCATTTGCCTTCACGTGTTTTTCATTGTTCAAAAATATAATTGTGGGAAATATTGTGTTTGTTTTACAAGGAAATTCCATCCCGTTAAAACCAATTTTGGGGGGCGAAGAGTGATAGATAATCAAAATTAAGGCCATATGGTAGCATTCTTTTCAAGAAATACGTTTCCTCAGATAGAACTTGTAGAAACTCAGTTGTTTGTTGCTCAACCGTTTGTTCACACAAACTTTTAACATTTCAAAAGATGCAACTTCCATGACTCTTCTTGTGCATAATATATTGAGGATATGAAGGTATTGCTGGGGTTAATTGTTGAGACCGAATGATTAGTTAATGCAGAGGAATATAACGTTTGAATTTTAATGCTATGTTGTAGCATTTTAAACGCAATATTTCCCTTTAAGTTTTTCTTGATTCTTTTGTAACCGTTTCGTGTCCTCTGGTCCCGCGGTCAAACTATTCCACCCCTGTGTTTCATGAAACAAAACTATTCTGCATAACTAAAACAATTGGATTACATGCAAAGCACTGTTATATGATTTAAAAGAACTCGTGATTTTGACCATGCATGCCGGTGAAGCGTATAGGCAAGTTATACATGGACGGGTAAGGCTTTCAAGCGATGAAAGATAATTTTCTGACAAGTATACACTGAACGTGAAGCTAATTGTTTATCGCGTAAATTGACACTTCACCCACTCTTTAATTTTTTTCCTTGTACCCGCATTTCCTCGGTGGAAAGATCCTGCATCATATAGGCTATACAAGCCCTAGGAACATCTACCCAAATATACGGTGTATATAGCGTACCCTCCACGTTGTGTTTACATGCCCTCATCATTACAAGGCACACTCGTGATTTCAATGCCTCCTCGTGATTTCAATGCCTCACCTAGCATGCGTATTCTCGTTATCTTTAAATTTTATTGTGACAATACAGGTTTTTCAACTTCGTCTTAGATCCGCCATGTTAGAAGGCAATCATACCAAGCACACACAGTATTAGTCAGGGTCACCCTTCCATCGAGGGTGACGTGGTGACCCTGCCTTGTTCAGGCCCCTTGACGTCAGAAAGCACATAGAACAGATTTTGACATCAAATGAGGGTGAAACATCCATCCGACACATATAAAATTATCACAGTTCTGGTATCATTGGGGTTTCTGAACAAGGTAGGGTCACCACGACGGAAGGGTTACCCTGACTAACACGGTTTGTGCTGAACGCACTGCACCGTGAGCTCCGTGTGGCATACGCGGTGTGTACATATTCAACGAGCATGAGTGACGATTATGTCTGTCACGTAGATACATGCACTCCGACATGACCGCGACCCGAGAGAAAGTTCTATGACATCATATGAAAAGTCACTAGACTACTTAGCATAGCCTGGTAAAGCTCACCTTAAGTTGCCCCCCTAGGCTGGAAAATAATTTGGGGAAATTTGATGATTTTTCTTATTCTAACAAAAACCTCTCAAAATTTTTGTTCGAACAAGAAATTCTAAGACATTTCTCATACATAATTCGTGTTTTCATGCAACAAATTAACCCAGATTTCGTCAGTGTCGCATGAACCGGCCCTTACTCGCGTTCCACAGAAATGTCCTCGTCGCGAAGCAGATTTCTCTTGTATACTCCTAAAAGTGTGCAAATTTAATGACAAGTTTTACTTCGTAAGGTAGCATAAAAGACATATGAATGCATGTAAAGACACAAAAGTTTCAGTTTTATCCTCATGAGCCACAACGATTCAACTTTTAACACTGTTCCTGCCAAAGTCGAAAATCTTGCACCATTTTGCATTTAAACTCCTTTAAAACGTCAAAAAATTCCCAGACACCCTTCCCCTTAGACCAAACTGCATGTCCCCCCCCCCTTCAGATAAATCCTGCGTACACCACTACGTTAGTACATACAAATAAACCAGATATTGTTGATCAAAATAACATACTATATTACTACGAGCTGTTGTATCCAATTGCTCTATGTTATACTTTAAGATTAAAATGCAGGTAATATATAACATAAGGACATGGTAATGTTGTTATACTTGTAAATTTGCATATTTTTTTTATGAAATACATACACATTGACCGGGAGAAGTTTTGGGGAAATTTCACACCTTTGCCCCCTCTGGAAAAATCTATAGCTACGCTAATGGTGACTGACTGACTGACTGACTAACTAACGAACGAACTAACTAACGAACGAACTAACGAACTAACTAACTAACGAATTAACTTAAAAGCTAAACATGTTTAAGATTTAAACGTGTTTACAAAATGGAGGCAATTTAAGTGTTAAATTGTTAATCACGTTTAAAAAATTAATTCTAACGGTCGAACTCCTGATATTCTTCAGCCGAGAAATGAATTGTTGAAGTTTAATCACTCAAAGTAAAAAATTGTACATTGCGCAATTTTTTGTGATGTCATTGTTATACTCCACTCAAATGAAAATCTTTACAGGCCTATTTCCCTGTTTTTCTGAAAGTTACTGCACCTTGTACCAAGTTGTGACAGCATCCTTGCTCTTATTGCGAATGCGGTGACGAAATCCAAGCAATGCAAGTAAACAGGGATTGTTCAAGGTTACATTTTTTTTTTTCATTTTTAAGGAAAACAAGGCAGGTTGTGTGCGTTGTACAGCAAGAAAGTTAAAAATTATTATATTGTGAAATGGACTAATTTGTTTTAAATTTTTACATTTTATAACTCGGCTCAAGAATGTCCTGTGAAGATGGGGGCTTGGACTGTTAGAATTCATTTTTCATGCTGCTTAACTGCTTAATAAAAAATGTTTTTCTTTTAGTTTTTGACTTGATGTACACTTTAAGCTAAACAAACAGTTTTAGGCAAAATGTATGTATTTCTGGTTAGGCATAATGAAATACCGGAAATTTTTTTCCCACCGTAGGTCCTTTTAGACCCTCCCCTTGACGGCGATTCCCCAATGGTGATGGATTCACGTCGGATTCCTAAAAATAAACATTATTTGCAACGTGGGAGAACCATATGTACCCCAGCTAGGACCTCCATGCGTCCAATTATTGGTTTATTTCATGAACTTGGACACCTCGACCTACTGAACTCTGGTTACAATGTACCGTAACATTTATTCACTTCTTATTGCGCGGCTTCCCGGTCTTTAATTTCAAGGAAATGATGTTATTTGTATCCCTTGACATTTTGGTGAGCACCACATGTATGTAACTATAAGCATTGGTTGCTGTCTCTATTACGGCATTGGAACGTCCAATTTTCCTGTCGTACCCTACTTTTGCCTTTTCTTTCACATTATATTCTGTCAAATCAACTGCGACAGGCTTAAACTCGTGGACCTTGTTCAAGTTCAAAATATATCTGAGCAAGTTCGACAAGTGCAGAATACCGAAGCTCATATTTCACAGTGTTTACTGTACTGAGCATGTTTTATTACACACTATAGGGCCGTCTTGTGTACTGACCCTGAAGCAATAAACTGAGATTGTGTCTGGATGAGGATGAGTTTTAGAGAGTTCTGGGAGGGGCTTTTAAGTAAGTACCAGATTAGAAGAATTGGAACTGCTCAGTGGTGGGAAGAATAGGCCTTTGAATTGAAGCTTTTACCAAAAAAAAAAATCGAAGCACCAGACCCAAACCTTGTGGAAATCTCCCAGACTCCCACACAGAGTTCATTCTATCAGAGAAACTGACACGATTTAATAATTCTATCTTGATATATGATCGACGGGGGTTCCCTGGGCAACATTGCCTTTGATACTGGCTACAGCACCATCTTACGTGGAAGTAAAGTTCAACCTTAGGTCATGTATGTCATTCAGACTTACATGCAAATCATGGGCCTAAGTACTCCAAAAGTAGCTTATGATGCAGTGCTGCTTATTAGCATAAGACTTCTACTTGTTTACACAAAATACTCAGAAGACGCATATGTTTCGGGGTTCAAAATAGCCTTGGTCAAAACCTTAACGTTAGTACAGCATTTCTTACTTTCTTTTGAGTGCGCCCTCTGTTAGCTTCAGAAGTTGTGTGTTATTACTGAAGCAAATATATCCGTGCAAAATATTACCCGGTCAGCAGGTCAGGGACTCGAACCCCGACCTTCAGAGTTGCAGTCAGGAGGTCGGGAGTTCGAGTCCTGGCCGGGTAATACCGAAGACTACTTTAAAAAACGGAACCTACTGCTGTTGTTCTTGGTGCTCAGAATAAGCAACTGAGCAGGGAAAACAAGCCAGTGAGCCACAACTGGAAAGAGGGCCGTGGCCGGCTAGACTTGAACCAACTGGTTGGAAACGGCGCCGTAAAACTAAATCTAAGCGAACCTAACCCTGCGAATAGTCAAGTTTAGGCCCGTCCTCTATTTTCACATGTAGGGAGAAAAAGTGTAATAACGTTTTGACCAAGACTAGGTTCAATAAAGTACAGCCACACTTTTCAGAGGAAAACAAATAAACGAGATTTCTCTGTACGTGCATCTAATTATAAAACCATGGTTGTGACTTATGCAGGTAGAGTCATCTTTTTTAAAACAGGGAGGTGTTATGATCCAATAGCACCTCCCCCAATCAAGCACCGAAGTACCAAGAATATAAATAATAGTCTGTTTATCATATATGCTTCTCCAGCGTATGGTAAGCTACTGGTAGCCTGGGCGTCGTAGCTTTTCTGTTTTCTGTTGTGTCATTCGTTCAGGAAGCTGCGTTTGTTACCCTCCGCTTAAAGGCCCGGTTCTTTCACCCCAAACAGCACCAATTCTCCTAACCTTCTTACTGAAGCCCCTCCCACAATTGTCTGAAATTCATCCTCATCCAGACACAATCTCAGTTTATTGCTTCAGGGTGAGTATAAAAAAGCTTAAGTGCATAATCAAAACACTCTCAATACAGTTCATGCTGTGTAATATAAGCTTTGGCACTCTGCATTGTTTGAATCAGCTGTCAGTCAAAGAGCTGAGCCAATTGAGAATGTGGGTACCCGGGTTCCTAAACTGTAGTTTGGGGTGAGAGGTTTGGCCCTTTAATTTGTTTCGATTTATAAGTAAGCCTACGCGTCACCAAAGGTCACTCAGCCAACGGACCTAGTATGGGCATTCATAGCAGTTACCTACGGGGAAAGTATAATATACATGAGGTACGACAGCCAGTATTTACAGGAGTGGGAGGGGGACTTTTGCCGGAAAGAGTCTACAGTCTAGGACTCCAGCTTTATATACTGCCCTCAAATGTAGAGCTATAAGGTAGTCCATGCACACAACAGCACGGTCATGCGGTCAATGCAATTCTGGATGTAGGCTACAGTCACTATTGAATTAGTCACTGTAAGCCGGGGGTACTTTCCTGATGAAGAGGAAGTGTACCACTAGCCCTCGACGTTGAACGACCCAGCATAACGGTTCCTATCTGTTACTGGTAGTAGGATACGGTAGGTAATGTGACTAGAAAATGCGCAGACTAGAATCCTAAGAGGCTGTAGACTTTACTAGCCCCCAATAAAGAATTTTTGTGGACTACTACAAAAATCGTAGTTTGTGGTGAGAAAACAAGCCTTTCAAACCTACAATCATCCCCTTCGTCTAATTGCTGAAACGAGCACGAACTAATCCAAACAAATTCAATATCCATATCAGACGAATCTTTTTACATTTTTCTTAATGCGCATAATGTAAGTCACATGACAATCCCAGCATTGAAGTTAATTGACTTTAGCATAGAGAAAAGTTCAAAATTACCAGGTCTGTCGTCACATTTTCATGAAGGTAATGGTGGCAAGATTGCCTTTCCTGTATATTCCTTCACCGCTCGGACCACAGAACTGCTCAATCTTGTGTACAGATTTTATGCAAAAGCAATGGCTTTAAACTTGTTCTTAAACACCAACTAAATACAATAATTTGGTTCTTAATTTTCTTTCAAGTATTTTTCATGATATTTTAATGAAATTGAAGAGGCTTTCACGAAATGGCATAGACTACTCGGCTAGTTCAAGTTTGGGTGAATGCATTTTCCCCTTAAGTTTCCACTCTTAGCAAAAGTAGTCGCAGCTCAGTTCCACTCAATAAAAATAATCATTGTATTCCCTCATTCTAGGCGAAAATTCAATCTTTAGCAAATAAATTTTCCACCTCTTCCGAGTTGAAGGACACCTGGCTTATGGCACGAGTAACCATCTATAGTTGCGACGTTAAGTTCAAAAGATGGTCGACGTTTCTTGCACTTGTTGCGGGTCATAAGCGATAATCTGATTCCATTCCAATATCCGGAGGCTCCGCGAATTAGTGCCACTATAGAGCAGCCGACGTGATGCGATTCGCGAGAAAATATGCCAAGCTGACCTCCTGACTTTGACCATATTAATAAAAGATAAGGAAAAAAGTAACTCCATCAAGGTGGCCTGTGATGAAGACACAGAATGGGAAATAAGGAGAATACGGATAAAGGACATTATTGTAGGTCCAATAAAAGACAAGTTTACATCCCGCTATTTTGCCTTCAAAGCTTCCAATCCGCGAGCAGATTAGCCAAGGGTAATCAATTGAACCTGTCTGGAACGTGATTCCATTTGAAATTTTGATCTATATATGTTGGTCACTGAGGTAAGAGGGTGCTTTATTTGTTAATGGGTTTCATTTGAGAAGGAAAACTTCCTTACTGCAGAGTTTTCCTTACTCGGACCAGCTCCCTGCTCTCGCCCATCGCCATTTAATGCATTTTATTATTTGACGCCCTGTCATTTCACATAGGTTCACCTCTGAGAGAGCCGCACACTGCTGAGGACCGGGCCCCAAAGGAGCAACTGTAATCCAGTTCAAGTCTACAGCGGTGTTCGTCGAGTACGCCCTCTATTCGCTCAAAGTAGTAAAGACGCTGGGCCACAAGGTATTGATTCAGCTGTTTATCAATTTAAACGACATAATTTCTGTTATGACCTAGTACAGCTGCTTTAAAGTTACCTACCGAGTAAAAATGTTAGCCACAAAGGCGCCGAATATCGTGTATGAGTTGAACACTACTTTGTTAGCTGCAGATATGAAGGTAAATTTTTAGAAATGATTCGTCAATTTGGAGCCAAAGGTCGATGGCTCAGCGGACGGGTATGACCCTTCACATAAAGGTGAATCCCTCACATCAGATGGGCCCTTTGGAAATTCAATTCTGGAAAATTGACCTATAACCACTAGGATATGGGGATTCCTTAATTTGAAACATGACATGGGGTCCTCCACCAAAAGCATTTATTTTTTTCTGGCACATCTACTGAAAAGTCCGAGAGAGGTGTGTTAAAAAACTTAAGAACCAAATAGCTTGGCAGAGGAAAGTGGTTACCGATGACAGATGAGGTCTCCTTTTCGGTCCATGGTTTGGGTCCACGAGAAATGAACTAGTGTGGCGGACCAGTGAGTAGAGCCATCTTAAGCTCTAAGTGCTTTTCTAAATTTTGCACGCACAAAGGAACGGACTAGCTTTTTAAGGTGATATTTGTGCATATTACCGATACCATAAAAAAAAAGTATTCAGCGAAAAGAAAGGAAAAGTGAATACCAGTAATAGTTTGCTGCAGTTTAACCGAGACTGAAGGGTCGGTCGAATCGATGATGCAAAAGAATCATAAATACTAGAGTGCACGTTGGTACGAGTTACAACAGACTTCGGAAAACTAAAAAGTGTACTAATACCTAGCCTGCGTAGCGCCTCTGTGGCTGCAGCCCCCATTTTTTCGTAGCGATGAGCTGGACGAAAATATTCGTCCGCCCGGCTTGCTAACCACTATACCCATCATTTAAGCTCAGTATTTTGCAAACTAAACAGAAGTACAGTGTGATTTAAATTTTTTACAATGCGGTTTTAAAGCCTAGTAGTGAATCATTTGCAAGATATTTTATTGGTTCAGATGTATGATATTCGACAATTTTAGATCTCTGTGAGCAGCAGTTCGTTTAAATATTTTAGTGAGGCCTTGCAGATTTGGTAAGAGTGGTAAATGGGTTACGCGCAATTACCGCCATTGTTTAGTGTACTGAAGACTGTGTAGACATATTAATATCTTAAAGGGCCAATCCTCTCACCCCAAACTACAATTTTGGTAGTGGTGTACTGAAATCCTCCAACTGATATTGTCTCTGGATGAGGATGAATTTCAGACAATTGTGGGAGGAGCTTAAGTAAGAAGGTTAGGAGAATTGCTACTGTTTGGGGTGAGAGAACAGGACCTTTAAATTTGAACTTCGTCTCAAATCATATGGCCGATTCCAAATTACTGCAATCACGACAAGATGCCACGACTCTCTTTAAATATGTTTCTCGTGGGGTGGGGTAGTAAAATATGCCAACGGTATTTCTCGTCTGTCGTAAGAGGCGACTAAAGGGGAGAAATTACACCCTACTTGAACTGTGTTGAAACCGAGCTTGAACTTGAACCGTTCGTATTTTAATCTTTAAACTTTTCCATTTTATCTAGATGACGCTATATAAAAGATTCGCCTTGGTGTGTCGTTAAATCTCATCTGACTAACTAGGCTCATAAAATGTGACCCATGTGACCATGTCTATGTTAAGCTGGCTTTCTGAGAAAGCCTGCTGCCAAAAGAAACTTGATTTATTGCAATTTTGTCACCAGATGAAGGATGAACATTAAACCTTAATTGTTTAACAGCTTACAGGCTACCATGTGTGACCGTAAGCCAATTAAAATATCGGCATGTGCATAGCAAGGGAGGTGTTTTATATCCTCACCGAAAGAGATTCTAAACAACTAGCAATGCGCGATGGGGAGGGGGGGGGGGCATGGCCCATCGCCACCCCTGGAAGTAGTCGGGGAACTTGAATTTAGCTAGACGAGGGAAACCACTCTGAAGTAGTCTAAGTAGTGTAATCGAGCAACAGGGCAGCACTTCTTGGCTGGCTTTTGTTTAAGGAGTGTTTAAATATGCTTCAAAATATTCAAAAATAGCACCATTTTGCATCTCTTTCCTTCTAAAAAGCAAATGTTTTTAAAGGGGAGGAAACACTCCTCTCATCTGACTCCTCACGGGGGACAACGAATACTAAAGCTTTGCCAACAACCCTCTATTGAGACTTCTTAGTTACTTTCATTTTCAAATGTGGTTGCCACCAACAAATAGCAGTTCCCTGATACTCCAAGTCCTTCACATTTGATCATTAGGAGACATCATTTTGCAATTAGCCAGTTTCTTTGGCGCAAGCTTTTTGGTGCCAAGTAGGCCCTACCCGTGTCGGTCAGAGGAATTCAGCGCTACCCCCCCCCCCCTCACAAATCCTGCACACGGTATTATAGACACTCCCACAAATTGCATAGGATGGAATCAGTAGCAAATTCGGGAAAATGAACTTCTAAATTGGTATAACTAACCACAGTACGATCAAATGTTTTCAATCTATACCATTACGATCATATTTAGTTGAGTGAGGAACGGCTACACCACGCAGTGGTTGCCACACCAAATCGGAATCAATTACACCTACACTGAACTGGCATTGAAATGGATGGCGCTATTTGGATATCAGCTCAAAGATATTATAATATCGTTGTATCAGCTGCACAGCCATACATTTCTGATCAGCTGTAGTAGTATAACTACATAGAAATGTAAGCAACTTCCAACATCTAATGAAAGGCAAATATAAAAACCTAAGTTTTGAAAAATGTCATGTCAGTGACTCTACACAGATTTCAACTGTGCTTACTAAGAGAGCTACAACAGAGTTCTAACTCTCTAGGCAAAATATACGAATCTCTTTCCTCCGACCGTCCTCTTTGTTTGAAGCAGGCGCGGATCGAGGAACGGAAAAATATTAGTGTTGGGGTTCAAGTTTGATGAGTGTTAAAAAGACTCCCGTTTCTTAGAGCAGAGAAAGTGCTTGATGGCCAACAGCAACCCTTCCAGAGTATTCTAGACTGAAGGCTATAGACGAATCCGAACAGCAATTGATGGTCTGATTTTAGTGGGCCATAACTGGGATCAGTCTTAAGCTTCCCATTTCCTTGCGGCTTACCTGAATCATGGATGGTTGTACACTAAATTATATATGTTGTTTCTTTCAATTTTACTGAATGTGGGGGTTTGAAACTCATGTAGACAATAAAGTAAGACGTTTGAAGGCTGACGGACCCCACTAATGTCTGCCTACACGCACTAAACACAAGTCGCTATCCGGATTCGTCTATATGCGAACTTAAGGACCGATCAAGAAAATGAGAATATGTTCAGCACTCACTTCGAGATTCACCTCGCGGTCCCCATTTCCTGGAACACTTGGCAAATGTGTGAGTGGCCTCAGCCCCTACGTTTTTTACTGGATGACTGAGCTTCCGATTCGGCCTGTCTCCGCCGCCACCGCTTGGTGGTCCACTAAAATTTTGTCCTCTGGAATCATTGTTGCTTTTAATGACGGATCGCAGAGAGTAGTCTCATTTGGCTTGGTTACACGTTCTAGAAGTGGATCTTTTACGTCAGCAATATTAAATAGAACATCATTTCACCAACTTACCTATTGCAGCTATAGGCATACATCATTAAAACTAGGTGTGCAACAAATTTATTGTGTAAGAATGATCCACTCAGAGTGGAAGACCATGTATTATTTTTTTTCAAATTCAAATTTTTGTTTTCATTTACGATCCACTCCTACAAAAGCACACAGCTCGCTCTTGTTCGAAACTATTCAACACACACGTGCGATTATTGCTATAACTTAGCTCACCTGATTTTTTTCGCGACCCTACGGAATATTTTCGCGACTACCCCGGTACTAGTTGTCAACCCCGATTGAAAGGAGACAGACGCGGTTCCTGCAGTATTTTCGAATAAGGGCCGCATATTATCTAGTCAATGCTTTATCACTGTATGTCGTATGTCCAGCATGGCCGAGCTCGAATCCAGGTTTATAGTAGGAAGAGGTTGAAACTGAAAGCAAAACTAATACACGGAATCTTCCCTCGAGTTTTGTGCGTAGGCCGCCAGTTGGAGTTCTTAATTATCGGAAATTGTCCGATTAAAACGCAAATTTTTTTCATGCGAATAATGCGTCCGTCATGCGTGGGCCACCGGAACGGGAGAAACCTTGACATTCCCCAAATCAATAGTTAGCATTGTTAGTTAATTGCATTTTGCGTCCATCATTTACCAATGTGAGTCACCACTTGAGGCGTAGCCAGGATTGTGTCATGACGATGTGTCACCCAAAGACTCCAAATTGCAATGAGGAAATCACTTAGCAGAAAGTATCTTAGGTGGCCGCTTTAATGGACTTTGCGGGTAGTCATGCACTTGGAAACATAGGATTGCATTAGGGCACGACGAGTTCTTGAGATGCCGAACTTCTATATTCGTGGGAAGCATAGGTGATACCTTGTTAGCATGCATTGTGCTACTACAACCACATTTTTGTCCGGAAACAGCGATTTTCTGCCGGTGCGTATCTGAGAGGGGGACTACAAGTTTGTCTATCCCGTATCTTACACAAATGGCTTGGAATTGCAACTACCCTCCCAATCATTCAAACAATCTTCACCTGTTCACTGCCTATGTCGTCTCTGATATCTACCCTTATATGGTTAGATATGATCAAAACAAGATCAAATTTCTGCTTTATGTATGGTAAACTTTGAAAAGATTCCCACAAAGTTTAAAGGCAATCATTCGTCACCCTAAACTACAGTTTCAGTGTACATATATCAAAACTCTCAATTGGTACAGCTCTTTGATTGGCATGGGCACTGAGAGTGTCTTGATTACACATTATGGACTTGTATGGATGAAAATATGCCTTTAAAGTTGAAATGGTCCAGACATGACAATTTTTTTCCTCAAAACTTTGTGATCATTAAACCACCTGATTGATTAGTAAAACATAAAGGAAAAACGTATCTATCAATTAAAGAATGTGGCGTTAATATTGGAAGTCGAGGGACGGGAAAGGTATTCAGTGCTAAAACAAAACTTAGCAAGTTGTTAATATTTGTGAACAACCACATATTAAACCAGTAGGCCTAAATCGTAGTATGTTAAATTCTAAACAATTCAAAGCTGCTTACTGTACATCGTCAGTACAAAACTTCAAACAAATTTTTTAGCAATTTCCGCGTAATATTTTCTTAAAACAGCCATATTCTAAACAATGTTGTTGTCTACCTTTTTATTTTAGATATCATGTGACTATGGTGCTTCTCAACCCAATGATAGCAACAATTATTGACAGGCGCTCGGCCAGAAATGTACCGAAGAGGGGGCTATACCTGTGGACAGACTTCTTAAGCGTATTATCACCATATTAACCAGAAGCGTGAAGAAAATGTCGGTAAAAAGCCCTCCTAATTGCTGCAAATAACACTTGTCGGGCTGTAAACAGCGTGAAATTAGGAGAAATACTGCCGAAAACGTTAAAAAATAAATAAATGAAAAAATAAATAGATAAATACAACGCCAGAAAACGCGCACAAGGGGTAGACTGCCCTGTCAACCCCTGTGCTACACACCTTATTATTGATCACTTTTTAATACGCAAATGAGCTTACAGCGGTATTGAAAACCGGTGCCATTATGAACAGAGTTAGAGATTAAAATTTTGGAGAGCGTAAAAAAAAATTCTTTAGCTTGAAAATTTGATCGCGATAGGGAACAACTATCTTATCCAAGCACAGATTTTTTTCAGAAGACACTTCGCATATCTCTTTAGGACTCTTTCAGCGTATAAACGTATTTTTGCCATATTTGGCTGATATGTACGGTACATTACTACTTTTTAAATATTTACAGCACAATTAAAAATCTTCCGTCCGAATTTTGCTGTTCCCACTACCTTGGTTAAATTGGGGTACTGCATGAAAAACCAGAAACCATGATAAAAAATTTCATTTCTTATCAACTACAAAGATATTTGGGGTTTTATTCGACATTTATTTAATGAATGTTTTCGTTATCCTTTTCTACAGTAATTTCAATTCCGTCATATTGGCCGGGAAATAAAATCACGTTTTAGCTTTTCAAACATTGGGCTGTTTTACATTCGATTATTTTGAGCGAGTAATGTGGTTTTTAATGTGCTTACAAGTTATTTTTCAAGCTTGATGACTCAACCCCGCACCCTCCACCTGGCTCCTCACCTTAGAAACATTGCGAATTTAAGACATTTTTTCATAGTCGATATGTTTTAATTGAAAAAAAAAAAAGTGTCTGAAGGAGAATTTATGCTAAACTGAAGGGTCTGCTGGTATTGGGTTGGTTAGATCAAGGGGAGCTGTTCCATAACAGCTCCCTGGTTAGATGGCAGGCTACGTGTACGACTTGTATTATGTAGTGTCACCTAGAAAAATGGTGCAATGTGCTGGTAGAAGAAAGCAAAGCGGGAGTGGAAATGAGCGTAATGACGCTACTTCGTTGAAGATGGGAGTTCATGTAGCCTATAGAGTGCTTTCACGTTACGTCACAATTGGTAAGCCACGCCCATTGCTGGGCAAAATTTAAAAGGTGTTCCAATGCAACAGTCACACGTAGTTTGTCAGCTGTTTCTCGGCTAACTACACTAAATGCGTACTACTCTTTGACTTTGCCCGTCAAAAGGGACGGGGCTTGTGACGCGAGTGAAAGTACTCTATAGTACTAAATTTCACTAAGGGTGAACACCGCCAAACAAACTTGAACTGAGCCTTTCTTCTATACTGAGACGGAAATACTGAAGAAAGCAGTGCAAAAGCATCCTTCTATGAATTTTTTGACCAGTAAAAGCAAAGTGATATACACCACGGTATTAGTCCTGATCGGTTTATGGATGATTTCCGAGAGTTAACTTTTTACGGACAGCAAAGGATGGGAGACAAATCCTTTGAAATCCTTCCTCTAGTAAATTTTCGATCAACCATGCTCAGATGTATTGCTATAAATGCCCCGCGTGAATCATTTTTCTCTCCTTGTTACCATGGTAATCCCAAGCGGGATGAATAATCAGTAGGTCGAAGTCGGTAGATCGAAGTTAGAATGTGTAGGTCGAAAGTGTTAGAGTAATACATTCGATCATGAATTTTATACCTATCCAAGATCCAAGAAGGAACGGTTATTAAAGAAAACACCAGAGAAAAAATGAGCACCACGGGGGTCGGCCGAACTCCCGTGCGGCTCAATTTTTCTCTGTGGTGTTTTTTTTTTAATAATCCGGCGTTCCTTCTTTGATAAGGGTCTATACTCTATCTTGGATCGGTATAAAATTCATGATCGAATGTATTACTAGGACACTTTCGGTCTATACGCACAAAGAATTTTAATTCATGCTAAAGTTCATCATTTGGCTGTTCGGACAGAGTTTAACATCTCTCGAGAGAGCCATTAACGAAGTTAAACACTCCATGGAGCAATTCGTTTTTAGTTCGAAACATTGTGAATTCTTTGGAGTGTCTAGATTCCTAGGGGAGTTTGTCGCGGTACAGTAACCCATACACACTTATCCTTTTCTAGGTAAAATGGAATCACCTGTTTTCCTACATACTATGCACGACACGATCATGTTGTTTGAGGTCTCCTGAGAAATGATAATCTGAGCTCTGCTCATTTTGGTTTTCATTATAATTGTTTCATATTCTGCGGTGGATACACGATAACCCATTTTCTAAACAGTAAAATAATTAAAACACTGGAAAGCTCGGAACAACTCGCAACAGATTACATTAGTGTAACCCTAAGAACTCCGAAAAAATCATGGTTATATTATGGCGGTAATCAGAAAATCAGCTCATTTAGTAATTTATACATACCGACACACATATACACACACGGCACAATATATATTTACCTGGATCCACCTTTGGTCGTCATTTCGTCATCTAAAATGTACATTAGGTTGTCATTTAGAATCCTGAGGGTCTCAATTTGGTGCGAACCTATTGTTTGAAGACCTATAACACCTTTGAAGTAATGCAGTCTCAGTATTTATTTGTTTGTGAAAAAGTGGGTGTTACCAGGGTGTTGCAACTCCCTGGTGTTACATTGACTTGCTCCAAATATGTATTTTAAGTCAATACACCACAAACTTTAATATGTGAAACACCAAACTTGTGCATATACATATTGAAGATACCATACATATTGTTGCTGGCGCTCATCAATTTATTGTGATATTTTTTCATAGTTTTCAAAGACGTAATGTAGATATATAATAAAAAATGTGACTGTCGACCAAAGGTCGCATTTCCGACGATGACGATTTAATGTAGAATTCAGAGTTATTGTTGTTTAATTTTACGTATAAGGCTACATGTATAAAACACAGAAACACATTCAGTACTTAATGACTTATACGATCCTGGTAAGAATATACAAGTCAGATAGTTTTTTAAGTTATATGGAGTTTTACGGCCCAGTTTTTAACCTATTGGTTCAAGTCGAGCCGGCCACGGCCTTTTTCCAGTTGTGGCTCACTGGCTTGCTTTCCCTACTCCATTGCTTATGCGGAGCATCACGGACAACGACATTAGGATATACAAGTTAGAATAGAGAAATTTGCCATCAAATGTTTATGACTTACTTAAGTTCGGACATTTTTAAAGTATAGTATTTTAGATATTTAGGTTGGGATGGTTACCTGGAAATATTTCCATCTGTCCTTACGACATGGACAGTTTTTTTAAAGGGAAAAATTTTCTTTTAAGGGGAAAATACAGACACTGTCAGTTAAATTATTGGGCTTGTATTCTAAAATCTACACGACAATGGCAAGTTTCAACCTAGTGATGGTTTTTGTCACTGAAATGTCAAATTCATTGCTTTACATTTGCTACACTTGACTACACATTTTCAGTCTAATATTCTGCAGGTGTGTTTAAAGGGCAAGAGCAGGCGCCCAAACTTATTTTGAAGCAACCGACGGCGAAATCTCACAATTTTCTTCCTGCTCCTCATCAAAGTATCGGTTATAATATTTTAAGACTTACGGTAAATGGTGCAATGTTGTTAAAACCAAGCAGTTACAAAATTTCGCAATTTGAGGGAAAAATATTCCCCCATGAGTCAATTAGGAAACAGGACAGTCTACTAAACTACGGTAATTCAAGTTACGGTGACAGTGTTCCCCCTTTAATTCAAGCCATTGTGACCCAAAACTTATTTGGAAACAACGGCTGAATCTTACACATTTATCACATTTACGTATTTGACTTTGAGGTCAAAAATTCGCAAATTCATGGAAGAAAATATAATATTAACAAAAAAATAAAAAAATAAAATAAATAAAAAGCAAACAAACAAAAACATAGTTACACGCCGTGAATTTCACAGTTCAGGGAGAACAAGTTTCAAATGATTCTTGTTACCCATTGATATTTTATTCCACACTAATCTAACTTGGGATGACTGCCCATGCTTTGCCTTAATGTACACCACACCAGTCCCATCAGACAGGGAGCCGTAACAGCTCCCTGCACCAGTAAATAGTCTGAAAGTCGTTAGGTTGGTCAAGTGTTGTCCTTCAGTGGACGTAACAGCTTCTTTGGGAAGCAGTTTTGAGTTTGGTTTCGCCGAACGGCCCTTTGCCAGAGGGTCTGAAGGACTTTAGAAAATCACCAGTCCCACCAGTCCACCAGTCGCAGTTAAGTTTCGCCGAGCGGCTCTTTGCCAGAGAGACGGGAGGACTTTAGAAAAAGTAGTCCCACCTCTACAGACTAGTTTATGTCCAAAGTTCATAAAATACAACGGTTATTAACTTAAAAGTACCGTGACCTTTTCTTTTTTGGCTAGTACGTACGGTTTTAGCATCCCTGCCCTTAGACCTTCGTAGTGCTGAGGTCGCCATTTACAAATTTGGTATATAGACGGGCTGAGAAACGTTTTTTTTTAAACAAACATTCACTATAGATGGAACAGCTTCAATCATATTAAAGTTTAAAACAACTAACACTTTAATAATAATAACGCCATACCTTATGCTCTCACAAACATCACCACAAATCTCCACATTACCAGCATTAAGATATAAAGGAGAAAACACCGATAGAACACAAGACAAGCGGATGTCATGACCTGTTGCCACGGCGGGTCACAGGTCATGACATCCACTGCCAAAGAGTGGCGCTGTTCCATCATAATTACTGATGGCCAGTGGAGATGGAACACGTTCTGGGAGGAACTTAGGGGCTCACCTCAGGCCTGAATGAAAAAATTGGAGACTAAGGGCATCTTCAGGTCCCTAATATTTACAAAGTGTGGCTTCAAGAAGTGCTACCGTACTGCTTGGAAGTGGGTGCTGACGAGAAATTGCAAGCATGAGATCCATATTTTAAGTCTGGGTACATGTCTTATAGACCATGTACTCGGTTAGTGCATTTTCAGCCAAATGGGATTGGGTGGGTGTAATTTCAAAAATGTTCTTGTACGCCCCGCGCGACGAGGAGCTTAGTCTTGCTGTCTGTCATTAAGTCTCCTGGTGTGTCCTTCAATCTGTGGCGCCTAGTGATGACTACAGTGAAATTGTAGATTATGTAGAGGAACTATAATGACCTTCACATGACCCCTAAAAATAATAGCATTTAGAATATTTATAAAATGTCATGTTCATAAAATTAAATCAACTACTTCTAATCAACCACTAATTCTGCCCTTACTTCTCATAAATCTTTTTTTTCATGTTCTAAAAACACGTACATTGAAAAACATTTAATTGTTGGTCTTGTATTTCATGTTTACTAACAGTAGAGTATATTTTCCTTTGCCTAGACTCTTTTCGACTGAATTCTATAGAGAAAGAAACCGAACGTTTTCCCGGAAGGAGCGATGCCTCCTACTAGAAGTACTGACCAAATAATTAACGATAAGACCCTTAAAAGGTAGGTAGCTAGCAATCGTGACTCTCAAAATTTTAGAGGCATATAGCTCCCTTTCATGAGCAAATTAGAACAAGCTAACAAAGAGTATCGAACTACGAACCCAACCCGGGTAGTGCAAGGTGAAGAACAAAGTATCATTTATAATAGTGTAATGAGATGGAGTGGTTCCCAACGTTTGCACGAAAATTCATAAAATCGACAAAAGTAAAATATTAAATAAAACTCACTTCTTTAAGAAAGATAAAATCCAAACAGATTAAGTTGTGGATAAATGAATATATTTTCCTGAATTATCCTCCTATTGGTGAATGAAAGAAGAACAGACAAAGCGACCGTTAAGAGCAAGAATGTGGGTTACAACTCTACATGTGAACCTTTATCATGCTCTTATGTTGACCTATGACCCGCCGGAAAACTTTCCATTCATTTCTGAATCATTCACTTAATCTATGTTAATTTTTCAGTCAATGAATTTTTACAAGCGTGTTGGGACGATAAATTCTGTCTGCGACCTCCGGGCGTACCCATAGCGTGACGTATACAGACACCACGGTGGTACATCAAAGGTCCCATATAGTGCATGATAATTATAACAATATACAAGGAATTTACGAATTGAAAACATCGTTTGGCCCTGCTGCTTGTCTTTATGCACGAATACATGTATGACTGGGTGATGAAACTACCGTCTGGCAATGGAATGCAGATAGCACTCCGTCAAGGGTTAGGTAATGACGTCAGAGCTGTAATATGACGTATGAATGGCTATAATTATTGCTGGCCCTCTGGGTAATACGAACTTCTTCAGTTAACACTTGGATTGAACGCCGTCATCTTATCATAATTTTTAGCATACGAACGCTTTGGTTATGGATATTGGAATCCCTTCTAAATTATTCCTAAAATTTATCTGCCGCTGAGCACTAGTGATTCGATAATTATTTGCGAGAGTAGAGGTGCAAGTCGGATAATCTTTAGCAAGATATGGACTGGGTCAATGGTTTGTCTCGACATTTGTTACAGATATGCCACACATATCATAATAACTCATTTCCCGTTTAAAAATAAACAGGAGAGTATGACGTATTTTGCGTACAGGTACATCAAATTAAGTTCTTCAAGAAGATAACTTTGATGTGGGAGTCCGCAGAGAGCTGCATGCACCATGACAGAAGTTTCAATATTTTCTCATTGTATCTTCTTTCTATCATAAGAAGTCTGTTATTAGAAAGGGAATTCGTTTTTACCGCCCCCACTTATGTTCATTTTTGGGGGAGGCGGGGCATGTCCCCTCTTCTTTTTGAGATGAGGGGACGTACTTATGTTCATTTTGGAGGAGGAAGGGGACATGTCCCCTTTACTTTTTGAGTGGAGGGGAAGCTAACATATTTGCTCCAAATTGAGGTAATAAAAACTACATGCATCGTATGCTCTCGCATTCATCATCAGTTCTATCGATTGCTATGACGCCCGTCATTTCAAACATGTTGGGTTAATTCAACGTCACAGGTTTCACAAATATCGTAATTGTGATTCCAGAGAATTAAAAAAATGCAACGCTGTGAAGTTCTAATTCCCTTTTCCTACATTTTAGAAGATTGTTTTTTTTTCAACCTCTCCACGTGGCAAACACAGGATGTTTTGTAAAAAAAAGGAAAAAGAGATTTTTAATTTCGTATGGGAGCCTTGATGGGTTAGATAAAGAGTATACTCTCTGACGGAAATCATGCAGTTGCCTTATCAATATCTTGGATTTCTCTTAAGTAGGACAGATTCATTCAGAGACGAATTCCATTTCAATTTTGTCTCAATGAAAACAAAAATACCCGTCGTTAAGCTTTATATTTTAGTTCGACATTACTTTGACAACCCATTGCATATGTCCGGTTTAGAGTAGCTGTCCCCAATCAGAATGCCTGGTTCGCGTATCGGCATTTCCAAGCGGCTACCCTTGCTGAACTTGCATAGCCTTCAGTTTTTCTTTTGGTCGCTGAAGTATACCCCCCAATTTTTGAAGTACCTCAAGTATCGATACATTCGAACATTTGAGCCCGCCCCTCTTTGGCTCCACAGAAGGATAGGAGAAAAGTTTAAGGACAGATGGCCTTCCAGATTCAAAATCAAATCAACGCTCCTGCTTATGCTCAGAAAATTTGGTCCGTGGCGGGACAGATTGTTTAGCTTCTAAAGGTCGAACAGTGAACCCCTTTAATCAAAATATGCCAGATACGAATCAAGTTCAAAATTTAGTCGTCTTTAACAAGACTTGGTCGAGTAAGCACACCTCCACATGGATTTCACGCTGGGGGAAGGATATAACAAGGCAGTGACTGTCATTCTCCTTGAAGAAGATATGCAGGTCTAACTTTATTACATAAGAGTAAAAGAGGAACGGATTAAGAATTATTTTGGTTTCTTGAAAAATTATAAACTGATCTGATCGCATTATCAATCAAAGGGCATTTAAAAACTTAACTTCTGCAACAAGATACGCACTGCGGTAAAGCGTTACAATCAGAAGTCATTCATAAAAAAATAAAATGCGAAGAAATGTTCTTTTTGGTGTCAACAGGCAAACTGCATGCAGCTATCAACCACCAAGAATCAGACCTGTTGCCAAGGAGAAATATTCCTTCCCGTCGAGTTTCCAGTTGTCATTCACTTAATGTATTTTACACATTTTGCCAATTCCTGAAAGTTTTTACTCAACCCCTTCTGTGCCTCCTTTCCTTGCTATGGATCTTTATAGCTTCAGATGTGACATGTAAGAGATATTCTGGGAAATTTTAAATTTCGAAAATTTTTGATGGAAAAAATTGTATAACAAATCCAAATGGTTCAACTCCCTTCAGGCTTTACACGAAATTTCTGAACTGAGATATAAAGTCTTGAGCGTTACCAAGGACTTCCTATATATACATGGACAAAGCATCTAATTCGTGCGTTTTTATCCGTAGGTTGTCGCCACCGACTGAGGCAAAAAAGGCGCACCAAGATGGCCGCCGTGAAGCTATTAATCATATTATTTGACGACGACTGTGTAATATTTTAAACAAAAGTTAAACTTGAATGGGAAACAATATCATACTCCTGCAATAAGTTTAGTGATTTTGACCTTAACATGCATTATTCCGAAATATTTTAACTTTCTTGTAAATCTGTTAATTTACTTGAGCAAGTCCAAACTTCAACACAAAACCATAACAGACAGCCAACTTGCTCCGCGTTTTCTCACACGTAGGGTAGTGACAACTAGACAGTGTACAGTGTTGTATGCTCCGTGGATGTAAAGCAAGTCCGTGAAAGTTAGTCACTCATATTTTGTGCTGTCATCTTGTACAAGTCACAGCCTATTGCATCAGTTCATGGTCTAGTGGTTAGAACATCCCACTTGCATTCGAAATGGTCTGGAGTTCAACTCTTGGCTCAACACTCAAAAATCGATGCTACTGTCACAGTGCTTTTTGCTCAACATATGCAAATGAGTAAGGAAAACAAGCCAGTGAGCCACAACTCGAAAAGGCCGGTTACGGCCTGACTTGAACCAATTTGTTAGAAGAAACTGGGCTGTGAAACCGGGTTCATCTTACTTACATGACAGACTAACTTACTTTCCTTTCTGACTATATACTGACGAACTAAATAACTAACAAACCAAGTTTATTACTCATCTTCTTTTATTTTTTTCGATGCCAAATGGGTTCAGTTTCTAAAGCCCATGTCACACTACAGCGATATCGGATCGGATTTCGTTTTTTTTTGTCAGTTTTTCTTAAAATCTTCTCCATCTTTGGTCGAAAGAAACAAAAATTTGCAAACATTTCTTTTTCCTACCTTGATGGCTTTTGACTGTTTCGAATTAGGATTCTGTACCTTCGTATTTTGTAATAAAATGAAAATGCAACGAGTACAAACTATCACCCATATGCAAAAATGAGAAAGACAAAAAGCTAATAACTTCATGAAAGAAAACTAAAATATCACATTCAGATTGAGCTTATATTGCAGCCCGTTATTGTCAGGAGCTGTCAAATACGGTTCTGCTTCTCCTCTTTCCATCAAAGATATGCCTATACAGTGCTTTCACTGACGTCACTAACCCTCCCATTTTGACTGGCGAACTTAGAAGTGCGCATTCAAGGCAGCTAGCTGAGAAGTAGCTGACGACCCACGTGTGACTGTTGCACTAAAACACTGTTCGTTTTTGCCCCTTAGAGGGCGTGGTTTTCCAATTGTGACGTCACGCGAAAAAAACTCTCTTGTATTGAAAAGTAAATGCACAGAGGGTGAGAAAGAAAAAATGCCAAAGGAAAAAGGTGCAAGTTGTTCCTCCTCATCAAACTATTTTTATGACTGAGAACACGAATTTCCCTCCTTATTCAGACAAAAATCAGGGACATTTAGACATACACATACTTACCTGGTGGTATTCAAAACGACTGAAGAGAGATCCCCACTTTCGCCCTCAATTAGGAGTCAGTTTTACATGGGACCCAATAGCTAATATCTTTTAATGAGCAATATGACTGCGCCCTTAGTCGGAGAAACGAAAATGCCAGTCAGCCTCATTAGGCAAAGGGAAAAATTCAAAAAAATAGATAAAAATAGGTAGAATAAAGTTGGATAACAATACGTACGGGACAAAGCTCGTAACCTGTGTGTGAGGAATGTGATGGAAGGGGGGGGGGATGAACAGTGGGAGAAGCTCCATGAAAATTTCAAGTTGCCATTGACTGTATACTAGGCATCTCCGTTCTGAGAAATCACCCTCCCACCTAATCCCATATCGCTCTCGTCAGTTCTTTGTCTGCTACAATTGGGAAAATGGGAGGTTTCTGATGGTGAGGTTCACAAATGTGAAATTATACTGAATTCAATGAGTTGTGTAGACAAACAAAACAAATGATATTTGGATGGGACTATTTGTTTCACTACGGTAGGGCCGGAAAGGTGTTTCTTATGTCTGTGCCATAAAAAAAAACATTCGATTTTTTGTAGTTTTGCATTTCTAAATGTTCCAGTGATGAATAATAGACCATTGTCTTCATAACACTTCTCAAAAGCATCTTGTAACATTCCCCCATTCTCCAATTGTAGTAAAGCTAGTCAATTCCAAATAAATTCGACTTGTCCATTGGACAACCTCAAAGGGAGAAACTGGTTGTCCTATGCAATTTTACCCGTCTAAGCGGACGGTAGAAAGAGTGCTTTATTTCAGCCCTGTATGGAACATTTGATAAGTAAAGACACCTGTTTCATGTTTCAAGAATGTGCGTGACAACTTACATTTCTGATCTTGAACTTTGGCTTACTTTTCGAAAAAATGTACCCTCCCACCTCCTTTATCATCTGGCCCCATACTTCCCGAACATGGCCTTTGAACTTCACATAACTTGGCTTAATTTAACTAACAAGTTATTAAGCCATAAACTTGGGTTTGGTTGATTTGATCGAGTTTTACACTTCAGGTAATAACATCGTTTAATCCAGATGATTGTTTGGACTTTTTCCCCAGTTGCGGGGCAGTGGATTGGTCCAGCAGGGAGTTGTCCCTGACAACTCTCTGGTTCCAGCTACCCCATTGCTTACATGGAGCATCACTCGTAGAAGTAGGTTGCATCTTAAAGTCTTTGGTAAACTCTATCTGGTAATCAAACCCTGACAGCCTGATCCCATGGGGGAATACATGATGCATGGTACAGTCAAATTGCAATAAGTAATGGGGAGATATGAAAATTCATTTTGTCAATTTTCTGAGAAACCTTACATGAAAAAAGGAGTTCCCCTAGCCTTATCATTTTTCAATAATAAGCTTAGTAAGTCGAATCACTTCCTGAGAACCAATTGGTGAGAAACTGTGCCTTAAAACTCCATCTAACCTTACCTAGCCTAACCTAACCTAACCTAACCTAACCTAACCTAACAACTTCCTCACAATATCGCATCTGGTTATTCGGGACGAGTGGCGTGTGCAGGATTTCAATGGTGGGGAAGGGGGGGGGGGACCTGTGATTCCCCCGATTGGCATGGATTTTGATGACCTTCATTTTTTCTTCCTTTTTTGCACTTCAGTTTTGGCGACCGACTCACGTCGGCATACTTGTGCTATCCGAATTTTCGAGGACCTTTTTTTCTTTGCTTTGAAAACCTTTTTCTGTCCCCACGGTGACTTGTGTCTTCAAACTTTTCCCCTTCCTTGAACCCGTAAATCCCCCGACCGAGTGATTTTCTCCCGACTGACTTCGGAGGTGGGGCATGTGTCCCCCGACTCCCCCTTTAAACAGGCTACTATCCGGGACATTAATACTAAAAACGAAGAAAAGGGATCTTTGGGGCAGATATATTACAAATTAGCATAAAAATATCGCCTCTCTATCAAAAGGGACTAGCTGTTGACTGAGAATATCAGGGTATACTAAAATAAATATGATATGACTTCGTTTTCCCAATTTAAGAATTCATTACAGGGCAAGAGCAGTCGCCGAAACTTATTTTGTACCAACAGCTAAATCTCACAATTTTCTTCTTTGTTTTTTTTTATATCTTCAAAGTATCTTTTATAATATTTTAGGGCTTCAGTGTTGCATATTCAAGGAAAATCCAGCATTTTATCGAGGAACTTTCACATTTGAGGAGAAATATATTGTGACATGACTTTCAAGGAAAAGGACAGTCTTTTATGCTACTTTAAGTTGGGCTGGACTAAATTTTCTCTTAAAAGCTTTTTTTTCCTGACGTTGGACCTACATACAAACTTTGCATGGCAAGTTTATTGACTTTTGCGCTGAATTTTATTTCATGAATATTAATAAAGGAACACTACTGGGGGAATATTAAGCATCGATGAGTGAAGGTGGGGTGGAATTTTTTCACGGGCTACTCGATTGTTCCATGTTGTATGTTTTGTATCATTTTTTTAAGTCTTGTTTCTCAACTAGGATCTGTAACATGCACGGAAATAGCCAGTGAAAGCAGAAAAGAACAGAGAAATTAGCCCAGTAAAATTTAAATTCGAAAACATAACAATGCTATTTATGGCTACAACGATTGTTACAATGCCTCTTATATTTTTGGTTTGGTGGGAACGACTCTAGCATTTGGGATTTATACAACTAAGATTTATCATATCAACCTACACTGAATTCCCAATGTTAAGGGAAGTGATATTTTAATATGAGCTGTGTTACAAGAGCTCAAGCTGGAACAAGAACATGGTACTGCAGGTGAAAAGTAAAAGGCCCGTTCTTCAACAAGTGCGATTGCTGCTTTGGGAGCGAGAGGTCCCCGGGTCCAATTCCCCGATTGGCCAGGTGAACTTTTTTACTACTGTCCGGGTAGTGTTTTCGACGGAAGAGTTAAAACTGGCTTTCACTGATTTTTTTTTCTTTGATCTTTTGCTTTGCATGTTAACAGGATATTAATAAAGTTCGTCCTTCAAAAAAAAAAAAAAAAAAAAAAAAAAAAAAAAAAAAAAGACACTAAGAATTGACTGGCTTAGACCGTTTATTTGTTCTTTTTTTTATCTTTATTTAACATTAATTCTGTTAGTATTGTGTTTTGTTTTTGTATACTTTTGTACACATATATATTTATTCTGTTATTATTGTGTTTGTTCTTTTTCTTTTTTGGATACTTTTGTTTTAAAAAGTGTATAGGCGTATGTGTATAATGCGACTGAATAGAAACAAAGGTTTCCAATGAAGTCAAGAATTGTATGTTATTTGTTGGATTTAATATACTACCGTTTCTAAACTTTCATCAAGTAAACTATGGTTTAAAACGTATTTACAATCTTATAAATTATTTTGTTTGATCCTGAAAATACATTATTTAGCGGGGTGCTGTATATACCTCCTCCATAGTGCCTTATTATCTAAAACTAAATATTTTTGTGAGTTATGAGCAAACAAAGCCTATCATCTTGAGAAATGGACACAAAGGAAATGTGAAAATGACGGCAAATTTAGCTAAACTATGAAATATAAATCAACATGCCTTTGTCTCCCATATACACACACTTCAATTTTTTCCAATCACGCATCCACCGACAGGAAATTGAATAGAAAGTGTGCATAGTGTGACTGCTCAACCTGCTTGGCATGCCATTGCTTTTGTGTATCCGGTTCTGTCGAAATTAACAATGACGCTCAATCTACGCAGTCTGTGTCAGACAAGATAGGAATTTTCCATTACTGTTTTGTACGCATGGCAATTACGGAAGGCAATTAAACACATTGGGGTATGCATTGCATAAAAATAATCGGAGGGAAGTGTCTGCTTAGCAGGATGTAGCTTTCAATCGTATAGACAAATAAAATCCGGCACTGACGTGAAGACATTCATAACATACCATTCAAACTTCACCTATATGCAATATCTTACGGGCATTCACGCAGTACTTTACCACAAATGGTAACGAAAATGCCATGGACCGTTGATAAACACTTTCTCCTTTTTCCATCTGTTTTGTATTTGCACTCCCATCAGAGGATAATGCTGAAATCGAATATCTGCTCATTATGATATTTTAAATAACATTTATGATCACGATTCGGCCGTGAAATTGAACTAAGATTGACCTCAGCCTTACTAAAGAGTTACTCTAAGTCTCCTATGTAAGAGCAGGGAATTGACAACAACGCACTGTTCAGAGATAAGAACACCTGCAAGGCATTGATGTTAAAGGGCCAAACCTCTCACCCAAACTACAGTTTTGGTATGGGAGTACCGAAATTCTCAATTGGCTCAGCTCTTTGATTGACAGCTAATTCAAACAATGCAGAGCAATGCAAAGCTTATATGACACAGCATGAACGGTACTGAGAGTGTTTTGATTATACAAATTGAGTTTTTCTATACTCACATTGAAGCAATAAACTGAGATTGTATCTGGATGAGGATGAATTTCAGGCAATTGTGGGAGGGGCTTAAGTAAGAAGGTTAGGAGAATGGGTACTAATTGGGGTGAGAGAACTGGGCCTTTAAAGAGGGAGACACCCCAAGGTTAGTTTGCAACATCAGCTTTAAAGACGTACACCCATTAAAGGAAAAACTGAGCAGTCGTCCGAACTGATTGTTTTGCCAGAAGCAACATTAAATCTCCATATTTCTCGTATTGCTTGCTCTTCAAAGTATCCTTTATTATATTTTAGGACTTAAATATTGCATATTCAAGTTAAACGAAGCAGCTACCCCAGTAAATTTCCCATTAAGGGAGAAAAATATTCTTTCATCCATGCATTTATTTATCCATTCATTCATTCATTCATTCATTCATTCATTCATTCATTCATTCATTCATTCATTCATTCATTCATTCATTCATTCATTCATGCATTCATTCATTCATTCATTCATTTATTCATCCATTTATTTCGTCCGTACTAATGAAAGCAGAAATGCAAAAACGGACAGGCCACTAGAAAACAATTGGTTAACGAGCTAGTTCACATGAAAGAGACTATACAACAAGAGTATAACAAGAGAGCGAGAGAGAGAGAGAGAACACAATGGAAAAAGAGAACAAAGAAACAACAAAAGCAACTAAGAGAGAAACAAAGAAAGGTAAGCTTAGTAAGTGTACTGGACGATTAAGTATTGTTTTATCTTACACTCAAAAGTAGTATATGTTGTAGCATTTTTTATTTCGTTGGGGAGAGAATTCCAAAGTTTATAACACTTAGCAATTATTTACCGTGATGTCTAGTATGGTGATTGCTGACCGTAAAGGATATGATATGTCACATGACTCCCAAGAAAAATCATGAAAAAGGGCAGTCTACCATACTCTTTAAGTAAGGGTGCCTGCATATCACTTTAAATGGTATTTTCGGGTAAGCAAAATTCTTAAAAGCTACTGTTCTTTTGTTGAGTGCAAACTGAAGCAACGTATAGTTGCTTACATCGCATAGCGTGCACAAAGAGTATTTTATCCACGGACTTCCTATATACGGTACATGGAGAGAGCGTGTAACGCGTACGTCCCATCCGTAGAATGTCGCCACCGACTGGGATAAAAAAGGCGCACCAAGGTGGCCGCCGTGAAGCTACAATTTGTATGATTTGACGATCACTCTTTAATATTTAAAACAAAAGTTTAACTTGAATGGCTAAAAGCATCATATTCCTGCAATACGGGTAGTAATTTTGGCCGTACCTTGCATTATTTCGAAAATATTTCAGCTTTCTTGCAAAATTTGTTGATTTATTTGATCAAGTCCAAACTTTCACACAAAACAATTGCAGACAGCCATTTTGGTGCGCTTTTTCTCACATGTACGGTAGCGATAATCTACCACGCACCGTAGCTCTGTCCATAGGAAGTCCTTGGTTTTATCATGTGGGGTCTTGTATGCTCACTATGAATATGTTTGTAATAATGCTTCCACGTAGCAGACCGTAGTGAATATTTTTGGTTCTGTTATTTAAGAGAGGCTCAGTGATCATAAGTTCTCTAAGGGTAGCACAGCTTAAATCAGTATTCAAGGTATTGGGAGGGGCTAAAAGTAAGTAAAGGGAGGTGGGACGATTGGAACTGTCTTGGTTAAGAAGACCTGACCTTTAATCTTTCGTATTTCTGTATTTCACTGACTTCCATATGTTACAAAAAACTTGCTACCTTGATCCCAAGCTATCATGACTTACGCTGGTTACACACTTAGAGTAGCACGAGGAGCGGACGAATTTTTTTCCTCCAGCTCATCGCTTCCAAAACCACGGCTGCAACCACAGAAGCGCTACGCAGGCTACACTTATAGGCCCGTTTGAGAGTTTCTGCTCTTCCTGGAGCTCCTGCGACTCTTTGTAACAGAGCGTACTTGCTGGCGGCTGACGGCTGACGACTGGCGGAGGAGGTCAAAATTCATTAAGAGGTCGTATAGTAAATTATGCTTAAAATCCTTTGACTTCTTGCCATGGTGGCTTGCAAGTTACAAAATATTAGGGAGCTTTAGATTTCACGACGCGGACCTCATCTACAACGAAATGACGTCATTTGTACCTATGCCACTTCGAACGCAACGCGCTACACACAGTTGCCAAATGACAAGGGAAATGTAGGTTGTGACGTCATTTCGTTGTAGATGAGGTCCGCGTCGTGAAATCTAAAGCTCCCTATTGGTGGGTCTGGCTACCCGCCGTTGCTAGCAGACTCTCTCCTACTAGGTGACCGACTACATCATCAAGTGGCTAGAACATCCGACTTGCAGCCGGAATGTCTGGAGTTTGAGTCTTGACCGGGTCATACCAAAGGTCAAGAGCAGTCCCTCGAAAATTATTTTGAAGCAACAGCTAAAAATATCACAGTGTTCTTCTTATTTCACTTCAAATTATTTTTCATCATATTTTATGACTTCAATATTGCATATTCAAGGGAAACAAAGCAGTCATTGCTCGTAAATTTTACATTTGAAGAGAAACATTGTTGTCACATGACTCCCAACAGCCAATCATAAAACAGGACAGTCTACTACACTACTTCAGGTTGTTGTGACTGCTCTTGTCCTTTAAAATGTAATCTAATACCATGCTGATTGGTGGTTAGCATGTCTCGTTGATGTGGCCAAGTTTGTCGAAAGGGGGTTATGGGCTTATACCAAAGAGTGTGGAAATGTTTAGTAGTTAACAGTTCCCTCCATTTGAATTTTTTTATCACAAACTAGTGCTATGAACAGTTAACGTCCCTTCGTAAGACACAGGGAATCTGACAAAATAAATATGAAAACGGAGCTTGCGCAATGCTTCAAAATAACTCGGTACAGTTTAAAGATACTATCACAAAATCCCTGGACAGAAAAAGTAGGACGTTTTCCTGAACCATGTATACATTTTTCAACAAGTAAGATAAATTTAAACTTTTCATTTAACTTGTAAATATGTGATAACTTTTCCATCATTTTCTTCTGAAAAAGAAAAACTTTGGGTGAAAATTAAAAATTAAAATTTGTAAGGTAATGAAAAATGAAAAATTAAAATTTGTAAGGTAATCTTAAGATAGACTCATATAGTATTACCAAAAATATTCCTTGCTTGGAAAGAATAAACTAATGGGGATCTCAGTCCTACTTTACGACAGATTAAAATGCAGTTTTTATACCAAAAAAGACGATTTAAGCACAACCCAGTGCACAAAGCCACACTTGAGATTCCTCCTTATGTTATGGATGGATTCAGAAAGAATGATTTCACGAAGATTTCATGTATACTCAAATTTTGGAATATGTGTTGTAGGTGCGGGATTGGTTTGTTTATCCTGACGATTTGGACAGTGTTGTAACAAGTCACGACTCGAGTCACTTCCTCTAAAAATCATAGTGACTCAATAGAATTTAGGAGTAGTTTCCCCATTGAAATAGCACAGTGACTCGAGTCAATGATTCGACTTGAGTCACTTTAAAGTTTTAAAACTGGTGACTCGAGTCACTAATCTAGTGACTCGATTACAACACTGGATTTGGAGGAAGTGAACATGTGCATTATCACCAAAACGAATTACAGAACCGGCGTAGTCATGCTTGGGTAGCCTATACTCCACTGTTGTTCCCAGGTAGAGTCCGTATTTTACCACCTAACCTGTATGGTAAGGGACCGAACTAACCATTACCCAAGTTGATTACAAATTTACCTTGTTTATTGTCAAATAATGAGCCAAAACTAGAAAAAAAAAAAAACCGTGGCAGGCTCGACTTGAACCACTTGGTTGAAAACTGGGCCGTAAAACTCCATCTAGCCTAACCTACAAAATAACCCTTTTCTTTGGAAAGTTTCACCTAATATGGTTATCTTTTGACAAGCTTTGGGTAGCACACGGATCCAACCATAAGTAAGAGTGTACCAGACTGTTTTATCTGTTTATGACGGTAAGCTTATTTCTTACTATACCGTAGTAGTACAGCCTATTTGCCTGGAAACATAAAACGGTTATATATGAATATTCTGTAGGTTCTTTTCCTTTGACGTCTTGGCTGGTCTCCAGCATGGCAAACCCTAGGCTTGGCAAAGTCTCTCGTGAGTGTTCCCCGGGGAGCTGACAACCACTACCTCTACAAAATCCAGTTCTTCAGCACAGTACAGCATACCGTACATTGGTATATGCGTTTTTCTAATACGCCCTCTATCAGTCTATTAATTGTATCGCTTCTCAACGAGAAAACCCATGACGTATTTGCAAAGCCTTTGTTGTGTTTTCCTTTAAAAGGAAAATTCATTCATTCCAACTTGAAGTAGCGTAGCACACTGACATGACTAGTTCTCGAGAGTCATGTGACAACATTTTCTCCTCAAATGTGAAATTTGTTAGGTGTTACTTCATGATTTATGATAATGCGATACAGAAGTCCTAAAATATTATGAAAGATACTTTGCAGAGGAATAAAAATATTGTAGGAAAATGAGAAATATATTCCTGGTAAATTTTGTGTTTACTGGTATTCATGTATAGTAGTGTTTAGTTTTTCTTTCCTTATGCTGAAAAGTACAGTATATAGTAAACAGTATAAATAGCGTTTTTTCTCCATATCCTTAGACGTTTCCCTCATGTCGTGGCCCCCATGACACCACCCCTCCCCCTCCCCAGGCTACGCGCCTGATTAAACTGTAAATAGCCTACTGTATTTGTAAATAGTGTAAATATTAATGACAAGAAGAGAAGAAGAAGGACTTTCAACACAACTTTAGTTTAAACCTCAACAAGCTGGTTTTTGCGTCATCTCAGTGGTTCAAATCTTGTCTTGCCTGCTAAAACTGAAGTGGTGTTACAATATTGTGAGATTTAGCTGTTGCTTCAAAATAAATTTGGGCGACTGATCTTGCCCTTGAAAAGGCTAGTCCTCTCACCCCAACAGTTCCAATTTCCGCACCTACTTTACTTACTCAAGTTCCTCTTGCAACTGCCTAAAACTCATCCTCATTCAGACACAGTCTCAGATCATTGCTTCGTGGCGAGTATACAAGATTCCAAAGTCAGAAAGTGAAATCAAAGCACTTTTAGTACAGTGAATGCTGTGAAATATGAGTTGCATTACTCTGCATTTTTTGACTTGCTGTCTGTCAGAGAGTTGTGCCAATTTCTGCGGATCACTGCAAAAATTGTAGTTTCGGGTGAGAGTTGTCTGCCTTTTAAAGGGGCTCATTGAGTTAATATCAATAACTTGATGGGAGTTTGAAGGGTTACTGCCTCATGACAATGCTTATATTTAGCATAAGGAGTCAAGTTTCATATCCATATGTAACGGAAAAAGTAAAAATTTTGAATTTTGTAAGGTCCTAACTTGAAACACGTTTTCGTGCTTAATATGAAAAAGTGTCTGTTCACGAATTTTTGAAAACAAACTTGAACTGATAGTCACTCTTGAAACAGTTATTTGTATGTATTATTTGGGGTTTGTCTAACTTTAACCATTTGTCATTGGTATGTGAAAAAACTTAACAGGTTTGGAAAAATGTGCTGAATTTCACGTCCCAACTCAATGAGCAGCTTAAAGGAAATAAAATCAGTTTTACCAACTTGAACCGATCAGGGAGTTGAACCGATGTGGCAGATGTCAAACTTCAAGGGACTACTATAGGGGAACACAATAAATACGGTGCACAGAAGCTCTTGTTTAGAACAGATGATTATTGGCGCTATAAATTACCAACGATAAAGTCGGTGTGAATTTATTGCATTCTTCACAATATCTCTGGGGTGGAGGGATCAGAGACCTTGTTTGCCTGCCAGGTAGACTTGAATTACTTCTGCTTCGTGACAGATTAGCTGCGAAAGTACTGTAATATTCCACCATTTGACAGAGTAACACCTGCCACGAAGGTTACTATCGACAGAAATCTCAGAGAGACATGCTCACGGGCATTTGGGAAGAGACAGACTATATTAAAATTATTAAACATTGTCAAAAGCAAATTGACTGACAGATATACTAAGATAGAGAACACATGACCATAAGGAACTGACGGGCGGGGTTTTTAGGGCTTTACAAACCACCGACTGAGCAAGGAATATGCCCAACAGTCTGCTACATATGCAAGTCGGGGCTCCATTCCCCCAAATTTGCCAAAACCTGGATAAATCGGGCAGACTTCAATGTCTCAATAGGGCAGAGATTATGCCCTGGGGTGGGATCTGGAGTAGAGCAAAAGAACACCGCCCTCCAAAGAAAGAGTCCCTTACGGCCGTGGAAATACAGACAAGCAGACAGTCACATATAGAAACAACAGAACATAACGGTTTAACAGTCTGAGGGACGAACGGACGGGACAATTTTTTTTTTTAAATCTTACCCTTCTATTCCCCATTTTGCAGTTTCATTCGGCTCCGTAAAAAAAACTTTGAAGTTGATCCTGTGTTGTTATTGAATAGCTGAAAGATAAACGAAAACGACCATTACTAAACTAATTTTATTGTGAAAGAGCGAAAAAATGCCATGACATACATCTGTACATATCCAGTTGTTTTGTTCACAGTGATTTCTTGTGATCGACAAAGGATACCTGGCTACCACCACTGAAATCTTCCGAAACAACCAATTATCGGCGGTAGATCAATAACCCAGGTAATAGGTTTCCTGCAAATAGCTAGGAATACTGTGTGTGTGCGTGTGTGTGTGCGTGTGGCTGTTGGTGTGTGTGGCAATAGCACATCTGCCAATGGGGCAGGGGAAAAGTGCCCCTGCTGACTGTTTCGACCGGAAAAATCAGCTCAATCCCAAAAAGGAAAAGTTAAGGAAAGAGAGAAACGGAGAGATAGAGAAAAAGAAAGGTGAAAGAGAGATTATTCAGCTACAGATAGGCTTCCACAAATTCTATTTGTCTATCGGGCTATCTGCTCTTTAAATCCCCTTGTCCGCATGCATTTCAATTTGTCCCGTTTTAATATGCCTTCGTCAAGACTTTCCAAGGATATTTGCCCGGCGGGCTATACGACATTGGGCACTGTACTTGCCCGGATAATCTTACTTGTCCCAGGCTGTGGGGGAGTGGGGCGTGGGGTTTGTCGAAGTCTGCTTCAGAAAAGCAGGGAGTCCCTCACCACTTCCCGTGATAAGACAGAACTGAGAAGTTCTGACCCTTGTCTTATAACCCGTAGAAGTTTCAAGTGAAATTCCTCATGAATGTCCGTCAGATTAAAGCAGAAAAAGTTCTTCACAGTCCTTTTCGAAATTCATGTCGTTTTTTTTTTTATCTGTTACAAAATATACCGATCATACCATATGTATAGCATTGATATCGCACTCCAGGGAACCAGTAGTTATGATAGTCGTCTCCTTTTCGAAAAAGAAATGTACGAAACTAATTTGCTCAGGACTTGAATATGGGGCATGGGCCTGGAAAAAAATCAGGCAGCAATTTTTGAGTCTTAAAGAAAATCTGGCATGTTTTCAATTACACTGCACACAAACTCCTACGAGTGCCTCAATCAAAAACAACGCATTATAGTCACAGTAAAATCCTCATGAACAATCAAAACGATTGCAAAAATTGGGACTTATTCGATAATTATTCCTCAGCCACACTCCATAGTCTTGGCCAAAACAAAAATAGTAGTGATGTAATTTATGTGATAATTTTCTGATCTTTTTGAAGGATAAATTGCTCATTTTTGTTAAAGTGAATATGTTATTGCAAACGAAACTCAGAGTAACGACTGCTTCGATTCTATTCACAAGCATGGGAATGACAATCCTGGCCGTCTGAGGATCGTAATTTTACAAAATATTTTGTATGCTTCGGGCCAACCAATGATGGCGTTCCGTTTAGAAAGTTTGTCGAACAGAATTTCATATTTCGGGCAGAAAAATCCTGTACGTCCATGGCCTAGCTTCACGTAGGCCAAGGTTTCTCATAAAACTCAAAATAGCCCTCGGTCTTTGAATAATATGTAAAATCTTTTTCGAAGGGGGGGGGGGGTCTTCACCGGATCAATATGGTCATTTACCGCCCTTAGTAAGTGACCCCAGATACGCCACGTGCGGGAGGGGGTATCCTTGGTTGACATTTATAGAGAGGGAAATGTCGTCTTTGTGAAGGGTGCCAGTCTGACTCGGTTGGAATTGCCTAAGGTTAGGGAGTAGTTTATGACCAATGTCGTTCATTCATGTCCGATTTCTTTTGTCAGTCCATCAAGTTATCCCCTATCGTCCGTTCTGCAAGTTGGACTTTTTTAAATTGATTTAACTTTATAGGTTAAGAAATTTATCACGTGCAATCATCATTTATGAGGAAGAAAGATAAGTAGGAGTCTGGATACAAACAAACATCATAATAGGTAATTAATTTTACTACACTTCGATGTCAAATGTATGTGAGTGGCCGGGCAACTTCGCCTTGCCTCAATAACGTGTTCGCTTTCCCCTTTATTCAAAGGTAGACGGGACCACATAAAGCAATTGTGCATATTAGACATACCGAATCAGGACGAAAAAACGACGAAAAACGGTGAAGGTAACAGCAGAATTAAAATCCAACGAAGGTGGTAACCGACGGGTTTATCTAACTGGGATAAATTTATTATCAGGTTCCAAAAATGCTAACTGTAACTGAAACTCGAAGGGGAAGGTGGGTCTTCGGCAACCTTTAATTCTACCATAATGGAAAGAAACGAGTTAATGCACACTATGAACATCGATCGAAAGGCGCACAGTGAACAAGAAGGCTACATAGGTGGTATCTCTGTGTAAGTCGAGTTAAGCCACATAATTTTTAGCTCAATATCGCCCTCTCTTCGCTGTCTCTCACATTGCTGCACTTGAAATGGCTATAAATTTCTGTCTCTTTGGCCTTAATAAGAGTTTCAGCTTTATGTTCTTTTATAGAAGAGATAGCCTTTACGGAAATTCACATTTTCTCCGCCCCCGTGACTGTGTTAAGAGCATTTCAAAGAAGAAAAGGTGTACTATTAATTATTAATTATGCCTAAAAAGGACATGCTAGAATCTCATGAGGTTCACCATTACATCACTGTACCGTGTAACTCCCAGGCTGTTTATTGCACATTTTGACATTCAGGATCTAACTACGTTGCATAAACTATACGTGCGGCTTGTACTGCGTACTGAAGCTGTAAACCTGTCGCCTACGGTACACGATTGAGTCATATATATTGCACATTTTCATTTATTTGTTCGAAAATTTGTGCTTCTTTCTGAATCAAAATCGAGATTTGCATTTCTTGTTTGTTTAAAAACTCTTTTCTTTTCATTTTAACTATCTTTCTTTCTGGTAGTTTGTCTCTCCTCTTTTTTCAATGATTTTTTTTTTATTTTGATATCATGTAATATTCTACCTTTATTTCTGTACTTTGTGCTAATCACTATCGAAAATTATGGAAAAACAAATAAATGAAATGAAAATGAAATGACATTTCTTTTCAAAGGCAAATACTAGAAATCCATTCTTTCAAAGGAAGGGTATTTAAAGAGGTACGGTATTTTTTAACACATTTTGTTCAATATTTTTACTTTCGATTTTTTTTACACTATAAAAACCGTATCACTCTTTAATAGAGTGACAAGTGTTAATTCACTCCAAGATTAGTGAAACTCACTCCAAAAAGAGTGAAATAAACTCTTTAACGAGTGCCATCAGGGATTACTTCTTTCAAAGAGTGGTTCCTAAGGACACTCCATTAAGAGTGAAACTTCTCTATTTCTGAATGAATTTCACTGTCCTTGGAGTGCATTTCCGCTCCTTTTGGGTGAACTTTTCAAATTTCACTCTTCTTAACAGTGAAAATTCACTCTTTATTTTATAGCGTATGGGGTTCCCCTTTTCCGTCCTATATTTCTCTGCTCTGTGGATTGCATTATGATTTTCCCACATTTTATAAGTTGGTGTAGTTATTCATTAATGAAAACCTGCATAACTGAATGAGTTGGCTAGGAATGTCAACTGGCAAACTATTGAAGATGACCGCATGTTATTTAGGGAAGCCCCAATATCAAACAACACTTTATTTACATACCCTTTCAAAAGTGAGAATCATTAATAATGAAGTTAAGGCTTTCATACATCATTAATATTTTTTAAAAATAAATAGTTTACAGCGATGCATTTTCTTCCGAACCAACTTTACAGCTAATTGTCCTTTCCTTTTAATTTGCACTTTTAACCCTTTACCGTTGTGCTCCGATCGGGGCATATTTGCGCGCCTCGGGAGAGGGCGGAAAAGCGGACGTAGCCCGCCCCGCATTGGCTTCCGTAGGCAATTGACCCCGTGACCTTAAACTATTGTCTCTCTCGCTGTTGTGGCCGAATTTTCGGGTAGCTACTCGCAGTTTCGAGCTCCACGTGAAACAGTAAAGATGGGGGAGAGCCGAGCTCTCCGCATGGGTCCAAAAGGACCCAAACAACGGTAAAGGGTCAATATCCCCAAATAAGCGAGTATCATAATTCGTATTAACGTATGTATGCCGACCCTTTTAACCCTCGAATAAAACAAACAAACAACCAATGAAAGGGGGGGGGGGGAGATTAGGTCCGGTAGAATTGGCTTCAAGTTTAAATTTGCTAAACCATACATGTCTATCTGTCTATCTTGATTTCGCACTCGATTGTTTGTGCATTGTTTATTTACAAAAAGAAAGCGAATATCGAAAATAAACGAAGGCGTTATCACTTCTTAACGAAAACATTGTCACGTTGCATGCCATTCTTGAACGACACATAGGGCTTCATAGATTTAAACGGAGACCACGAAACAATTCATAGCATATTTCACGGTTCAAGGGAAAATATTGTCACCTGACTACAAAGAGCCAAACATTAACAGTCAACACTACCTAAAAGTTTGCAAGACTGCCCTTTCCCTTTAACCAAAACTTTAAATGATGGCGCACTTCATGTTTAACTATTACATCTGAGAGTGAGCTGTAATGCACATGCTGACAGCAACTGTTCAGCACTGATCGGCAGCGGTGTGTACAAAACGTACTTTCACTGAGCTGCATGTACGTATACGACCCGGCGGACTTCGCATAGACGTGTACCTGAAAAAGCCTGTTAGCCATAACGCTGTTACACATGAAGCTCATATTCTTCCCGATGTTATTTATTCACTAGTAGTAGCAGAGGAAATGAACTTTCTACCGGCTGGTGCTGAAGGATACCAGAGCGATGACTCTGATGATTTTCGCTTCGGTGATGAACATGACTTTGATGAAAGTGATGTAAGTCGCAGAACATTGACTTTCGTTCATACTGTATGCCTTACATTATAAGTAGTGCTGACTGCTTTTCGTGGAACTGCTGCCTGTACTACACCTCTAGGCTAGGCCTTAGCCTGAGTCAAGCTTGGTCAACATCAACTTCAAATTGGCTAAGTGGCTAAGTTGTTGAATTGTTTGTATGAAAATGTGGATGCCATACTAGAAAGTACGGCATTTCACAGAAAGATCTTCGGCGTATGGAAATGGACACCACCAAATTTGGCGTACGCCGTACCTGGCTGCTACAGGGAAAATTACAACAGTTGGCATACAATCGCAACAATTGGTGTGGCGTATAGTTCCAAACGCCTCCACCTTGGCATGATTCTTTGACGTATGGCAAATGTACTTTCTGGTTTCTTGTGGATGTAACTACTTGACAAATTGCGTTAGTTTTATTGATTGTCAGTGTTCAGTAAAAAATAGTTCACTCTTTTATTTTATTGATCATATTTGACCAAGCCTAAGGTTAGGCCTATCTTAATGCTACCCAATTGGTTAAGAAGCTATTTATGCGATAGAAAAAATTGTTGTTGTTGGTGACGTACCTTCAAATTACCTAACAATTAATTGGGGTGTGCCTCAGGGCTCCATTCAAGGGCCTCTTTTCTTTATGGACACAAATTATCTAGGCCAATGTAAGGCTATTGACAAGCTACACGTAACATTGTACATTGATAAAACATTTAATATTTTTTGTTCACTTGAATATTCTATTTTAAGACTTTAATGCTTATTGTTAGCAATGAATTATTCACAGTATGTACATGGTTTTGAGCAAGTAAGTTATTCCTTAATGTAAACAAAACTGCATCGATTCTTTAAAGTACCCAATAGGCTGCCAGACCCACCCATCCATAGCATTGGTTTCTGTGCGACTTAGGTCCCCCTCTGAAAGTAGGCTAAGTTTCTCGGGGCTTTATCGACAGTCACCTCACTTGGAACATCACATTCAGCCGTCTCTAAAACTATCTCAAAGAATGTTGGAAATCTAGCTCAGTTGCGACATTACCTTCCTTTAAAGATCCTTCTCACTCTGTAAATAGGGTTGTCGCACGCACACAGAATTTTTCTCCAAAATTCTCGTGGAACTACTCACACCCAAACACGAAGACGCTAAAACAGTGTGTTTAAAAACTGAATTTACGACACTCAAAATTGTCAAAATTTTGCCTGCACTGTAAAATTAGTACACTAAAGACATATTTCTACTATAATATTTCACCAAATAAGCTTAAAAACAAAAAGAAGAAAAAATATGTTACAGTTTCTAACGATCTCTTTGAAGCATCGTTGCAACGGTGACAGTCAAAAGTGTGTTTTGGTCGCACGTAAAATGCCACACACAGCCATCTTTGACTTGATCGTGCATTGGGGCTGAACCTTTGACCCCTACAACCCATATATCATTAGAAAGAAGAAAAGGAACTCTACATTTTAATGGAGGGAAGCGATCGCCAAAAATAATATTTCTTTACCATTTTTTGGCTTAAAACATTGGTGACATGGTTACAATGGGTTCCAGAAAAATCTGCAATTGCTTTCAGGTATCATTTTGTAGCGTTTTTTATGATCTTTCCATTTCCGAAGAAAAAAAAATGAATTTTTGCTCAGCCCCGATGCACGCTCGATTTAAATGAAACAGCCCAATGATCTCCGCCTACATCTTTTGTACTGAGCCGACATTGATATGTTTATGTATGAATCCATTGTTCAACTTAGCAACAAGGGATTTCCCGCCAATATGCTTACGTACAGTACTGCATTGTATATACCTGTACGTGCAATACCTAAGTACGGTTAGTAAATTACGTACTTGTGTACGTGTGCGTAAGCACATGTACAGATTGCTATAGCATAGACTGTGTGTAAGCAGGCTATGTGCGACTTGTTAATGCATGTTACGTACACAGAACGCAAGCTATCATGACACGGACGCGTGATCACTGAGTGTCTTGCCCAGTGACGTTGCATATTCACGCTGGCACATCTGGTGTACGTAACACAGTGATGAATAATCAAAGCGTCTGAGTGAGCAGTTACGATGTTGTTTTTGACCAACTTTTGCAGGCAGATCGTAACACTGAAGCATACGGCGATTTGGAGAAATCGTAAGGATTATGGAGACATAAAATCGGCTATATTTTGAAAAGTACTGGTCGGATTTTGATAAAATTTGGCATGGTTGCTTAGAAAAGGGTACCTAACAATGTAAATCAGTCAAATTCTTCAAGTTTGATATTTTTCGTGTAGTCGTATTTTTAGTGCGACAATCCTACTGTAAAGTAGTCTGATTCATCCACATTTAGATCCTATTGTGCTCTTCTATGGAGCAGCTCGTATTGTTCCAGGATTTATCTCATCTTTGTCCTTCAGAAAAGAGCCTTTTGCCTTATAGCCAATTATCATCCATCACAAACCACCTGTGATTTTTTTTACAAAATTTATCATTCCCCATGTCTATGATATTCATCGCCATCAAATTGGTATTTCTTATGTACAGTACTCCTGCTGTATTAATATTCTGCTAAATATCTTCAAATCCATGTTTCACTTTTAACATGAAACACACATGCACATTGTATACCATGAATTCTCTCTCTATTCTCTCATTTAGGCTAACATCTTCGTCGCAAGCAGTTTGTTTCACTGGACCCAGTCTTTGGAACTTCCTCCCACTTAACATTCAGTGGTGTCACTTTTTACCCTATTTAAGAAATCCCTAAAAGTTTTTCTGATGAGTAAATATAGTTGACTCTTCTTCCCAGTTTCCCCTCTTCCCAGTTTTCTTTCTCTGATTTTTCCTGTAATTGTTTTTCTGTAATCTCTTTCCATTTGTAAACTTTGTAATGGTTTAATTTATGGAGAGCTTTTCTGAGTTTCCCTCCTGAGTCTCGCTTTACAGTAGTTTTGATTTGTTGGACATTTTCTGAATTGTGTTACATGTAAATTCAGAGAATGACTCAAATGTTGTAGAACACACTAGGCATAGGCCTAAGTTGTAATCTTGTGTTAGACCTTGGGTAGACATTGGTAAGACTAAGACTCACAAACTAAAGTCTCTAGGGCCAAGGCCTACACAGTCTTTACTCAGAACATCCAAATCAGCAGGATGGTTGGTGGTCCCTCAAACCATCCAGAGTGTTTCAGTTTGTGGAGACAGAGAGGGTTTTGCCTGAGAAGCATAATTTGGCACAAAAAAATGAGGGGTGCTTCACCATGGCATTAACTGGCTAGGAGCATACAGAAGATTTTGAAAAATTGCTTCCCCTCAGAAAGCAGTAAATGACATTTCCCATGCTTGATAGTAGAATTTAAGCAGTTGCTATTTTAAGCTTGCATTTGCAATAAAGTGATCACTTCAAATAAATTATTCCCAGCTAGACTATATCTAAGCAGAGCACCACCACTGGCACAGAGCATGTTACAGGAAAAAGACAACGCAACCCTTCAGATAAACTATTAATTCATTTTCCATGCTTGCAAGTAGAATTTGAGCAGTTGTTGATTGGAGACTTCCCTTCCAATAAAATTTTTATTCCAATACAAAATACAAGCAACTTGTGAAGGGGACACAAGGTGCAAAATGGTGCTTATCTTTGTTGCATTTTCCAGTGAACAGTTTTCACCAAATTTGTTACTTTTTTGGTAAATCATCATGGTTAAAGCAACTTTTAGAAATCGTGAAGAAGATTTTTGTCAGATTCAGTAACTACACTGTAAGAGCAAACTGTTTGCCTTTACTGTACCTAGGTTAGTGGCTGAAGTGGCATTTTGAAGATCTAGCAATCTTTAAAAAATGGCTCAATCCATAAACTAGGGATCCAATCGTGTGACATGAGGTCAAAATTTAAAAATCATTTTATCTGATTGAAATTTACACTCAGTATTAACAGCAGTTATAAAAAATACAAATATTTTTGCATTGAGCATTGTGTATGAATGAGGAGACTCATTCAAACATAACCTTGGCCAGTAAATTGACCAACATAACGGGGACACCAAAGCAGTCTTTAACCTTCTCTCACAAGAATGATGAAAATCTGAAATGGTTGAAAATTCCTATTTAAATGTGTTTTAGTACACATTGTGACTAGAACATGGTAAAAGTTTGAAACAATACTCCAAAATTAGAAAAGTCAGTTTCATTTTTCTCAAAAATTTTCAGTTGCCAAAATGTCTACACATTTACATATTTTTGTACAATATTGACTGATTTTTACCAATTAATGATGTTTAAGTATTCAAATTTTCCTCTTTGACACCCTAAGATTGTTAGACTTAACATTTGAAATCTTATTTATTGTCCCTTCATGGACATACGTAATATTAGCAAGATATTACACTCCATTATATCTGCCACGTGTAACAGGGACACCAAGATGTTTCCCCATAACACCTAACATTCAAAGTGCCAGTTTGATTTTCAAATGTTAAGTGGAGCTGGAAACTTTCAAATACATAAAAAAGCACTGTTTGCAGTTACAGTATACTGTAAGATAGAATAATAAGATCCATTTTCATCAATTTTTTGTTAGCTTATGGCAGACATAACTCTGACAGGACACCAAAAAAATCAAATGTTCATTAGGAATGAATACAAGATTCTCAAACCATGGGATTAACTTTTCTGGTAATATTCTGGGACCTTCTATTCATGTACCTTTGTTCACCCCAAAATTAATTAGTTTGTGTGATTGGTGAAACATCAAAGGGGGACACCAAAATTCTGCCCATATCAAATTTTACCTAGAAAATCTTTTGTTTTGATTTTTTCTTTCCAAATGAGCTACTATCTAAAAGAGTTTGACCTATTTTTTGTATCAAGAAAACTATGGCCACCTGAGAATGATCATATTTGTAGAAATGATGGAATATACATTAAAAAACCAACATAACTAGGGGGACACTAAAAAGTTATGTCTGCCAGGTTGTTTTCAATAGTATCATTTGGAAAATTGGGTGGAGCGCTAATGCTCATATTTTTAGAAATTTTGGCTTTTGGTGATACCCTTACCATGACACATGAGCAAAGTAATTCAGTCTGTGATAAGTATGTTTTTCTGATTATTCAAATTTGCATATTTGTATGTCACAGCCATTACTCAAAAATGAGGGGGGACACCAAAGCAAAGAAGTCTATTTTCTAAAAAATACTTAACTTTGGATGTTCAGTTTATATATCATAAGATAGCCTAATTGGTAAAGGATAATAAAATACCTGAGACACTGGTTTGATGTATACCCTGTTTTTGAAATATAGCATTATATTGGCAAAGTCAGTAAAAACCCCATTGGACCCCTAGTTTATGGATTGAGCCAAATTCAGTTATGGGGAGTTGACATAGTACACAGATTGTGACTGATTAAATGGAAGAACGCTTGAATGTTTGATAAAGTCAAAGACTTTAGAGGAAATTTTTACTTTTTGTGAGACCAAATAATTTGGGTAGATGTGCACTGTTTAAAAAGGTGTTTTTTTTATTGGTTTTTGCCATCGTATTGTATAGGTTGTATTCTTTGTTAGGATTAGGGATTAGAGTAGGGATTGTATCGATTATATTCTCTGTTAGGATTAGAGATTAGAGTAGGGATTAGGGCTATTGTTAACCAGTAAGGAAATTTCTTGTGCCCCAATAACTTTTTATTTGTTCAGTTTAAGTTGTTTCATTTTTGGATATTGTTTTCTCTCTTCCATACTTTGTGTGCCACTCAAAACAGTATTGTGAGCCACAAGTGGTACATATGCTGCTAATTTCAGTTACAGAGGATCAGTTACATTATAATAGTGAAAAGTTACTCTGTGACTATATTTCTTTTGTTAATCCTTTATACCTGTAAATTTGCTTTCTAGCCTGGAACTACAAAACTATGTGAAAGATACAGTAGTTTCTGCTTAAAGGTGTGTAGTGTATGCATTTTAGAGTTTCAGTCTAGGCCTCAGTACTTCTAAAATAAACCTCCTTGACATATCAACATTACAGTAAATACTGTTGTTGGAATGAACGCATGCAAAACATGCTTTCTAGGATGAAATTGTGCTCATTTCTTGAGTTTCCCATTTTATATTACAAGAATGCATAATATAAGGGGAAGAGGAAAGAACAAGGGTCATAGTCAGGAAAGGCTGCTTGCATTCAAATTTACTTGGGAGAGGACCCCCAAGCCCTTGATATGGCTTATTTCTTCGGCACTCCATCATCAAGAGTTTGTGCAGTTTGTTCTTTCTTATTTTTCTAATTCAGCATTTACATCTTTTCTCAGTTGATCATTCATTTCTTCTGCAAATTTGGGTCAACTTAGGAGACACTGATTGGGTTGTGCAGTAGAAAGGAGTTGCCACTCTTATGCAGGTGTTCATGCTCCCATGGTTACAGCTGCCTAATCATGCTCAGCTCACACATTTCAAACAAATATTTAAAGACTTTTACTATTGTTGATGTGGAACTTACTGCCATCTTGCTTTTTGCTCAGCTTAAGCAATGGAGAAGGGAAGACAAGCAATTTAGTCACAAAGATCTGGAAGAAAGGCCATGACCGGCCTGACTTAAAAAATTGATTAGAAACTGGACCATGTAACTAGGTAAACTAATATTCAGGCACTGAGTTTAAAATTTTGCAGGTGTGCTACAAATGACTTTTTTAAGAAAAGTAAGGATTGTGGTAGGTGTGCTGTTTTATTTAATTGAAACAGGTTTATGTAAACTCCAAATCTTCAACTAGGTGTGCAAAAAATTGCATCCATCATATAGATTTGAGGTGTGATGGTGTGCAATCGCACTTGCACACCTTAAAATTCAAGGCCTGATTATTGATGATGTAAAGGACTCTGGAAAGGTTTTATGAACAGGGCCTGGGAAATGTGACATCCAGGGTTTAACATAATAGGTTTAAGGGCAAAGGAGGGCTATAAAGGCCCCTTAAGATGCCCTGTAATCCAAGCCCCCATACAGTAAAACAAAAAGCAAATCATCAACACCTTACGAGCCCAGAAACATTAGATTCTACCACAGTCATGAAAAACTTGTCCTCAGTGTTAACCTTAAAGGGGTGCACTGATGTTGAGTCAGCAACCCACTCAGGCAGGCTATTTCACTCATTTACAACCCTATGAGAGAAACTTAACTTCCTAATGCCAAGTCTAGCAAAAAACTTATCAAGTTTTTACAATATTACTTTGGACCTTTAAAATAACTACAAGCTAACATAGGATTCCCTTTAGACAGGAATTTGAAAATGTGGAGCATGTCTCCCCTAATCCTTCTCAGCTTGAAAGTGGTTGTTAGCCCAAGCCACTTATGCCTTTGGGAATAAGGTAAATTTATAACCTCAGTTTTGAGTCAAGTAGCTATCTTTTGAACTTGTTCTAAAAGCAGTTTGTCCTTTTCAAAGGACAAAGCAATAACAATACCTTCACATCAATTAAAATAATAACAATACCTTCACATCAATTAAAATAATAACAATACCTTCACATCAATTAAAATAATAACAATACCTTCACATCAATTAAAAGAATTACAATACCTTCACATCTTCAAAGGCCAAATTTTATCCCAGTTCCAATTTTCCAAACCTGTGTTGCTCCAACTCCTCCCACATATTTCTGAAACTCCATGTGCAGACACAATCCTAGTTTATTGTTTAACCCTTTACCATTGTTTGGGTCCTTTTGGACCCATGCGGAAAGCTCGGCTGCCACACATCTTTACTGTTTCACGCGGAGCTCGAAACTGCGAGTAGCTACCGGAAAATTCGGCCACAAGAGCAAGAGAGACAATAGTTTTAGGTCACGGGGTCAATGGCCTACGGAAGCCGATGCAGGGTGGGCTACGTCCCCTTTTCCGCCCAATCCCGAGGCGTGCAAATATGCCCCGATCGGAGCACAACGGTAAAGGGTTAAGAATGTAATATCCTGGTGAGTACGTAAGGCCTTAAACTACAATAACTAAATACATGCCAGAGACAGAGCAGTCGTACAGAAAACAATGGACAGCAGAGAGGAGACAAAAGGAAAGAGGAAGATGGAAGGAGAAAGGGAGGAGTTGGATGGAGATCAAGGCACAAAGCTAAATACTAAGCAGAGATATCTAATCTCTTTCGTAGAAGATACATCTTTACATTATTTGTAAACCTTAATACAGACTCAGACAAAATAATTCCCGACTCAAGGGAATTCCAACATGCCATTATACTGAACAGTAGAGGAAGCTATGTAGGAGTGGGTGTAGGGTACGGAGATAGATTTAAGAAAATGCAGAGAAAATTACATTTCCTGGAGGTTAGTGGCCTCTCATAATGTGAATCTTAAAAAAATTGCCTTTTGTTTTCAGAAAAAGAATGAGAGAAAAAAAAAAAGAGGAAAAAAAAATTCCATGTAATGATGTTGAACTGGAAGGCACTCCATTGTTCAGATAAGATGATACAACAACATTAACAGTTAACCCATACCATAGACTAGTAGCTCTCAAAATTGAAAATGGCATTTACAAAAAATACTTTTAAAATACAAATTTTTTAAAAGAATTTGTATCGCTAACTCCACAGAGCATTATCCATTGTATCAAGACTTACTGTAGTGTTTAGGAAAGGTTAAATGACATAAATGCAGGCAATGTGTAAAAATAAACGTAGAAACTCTTGTCTCTCTCCTTAAAGAAGAGTTGATGTACTTTATTGCTGGAAACAGTGAAAGTTTAAGCCTTTAAGGTACAGTATAAAGATGTGAAGTCTGTCAAAAATGCAATTCTTGGTAGAAGATTGGTCGTCTAATATTTTTTCATTATTTGCACTCCATACCCCAGTAACCCTCCAGCAGCTACCTGGAAAAATTAGCTTAATTACAGTTTTTCTCTTAATAATGACCATTGATACTCATAGCCCAATAGGACAGGAGGGCCAGGAGGGGGGCAGCACCCACCAATTGGACAAAACCTTGCTAAATCAGCTAAACTTCAGTGCCTTACAGTAGTCAAGCAGAGCCACGGTTGGGATCTGGAGTGGGACAAAAAGTCTTAACTTCCCAGATGTGCAGGTTCCCCCCCCCCTTCCTCTAACTCTAAACCTGTTACATTAAAGACAGTATTCACAGAGAGGTTCATACTACATGCAGCGAAATTCCCACCATCCACCTTTTCTTTGAGGAGTACTGTAGGCCTATTTTACCTAGGAAAGGTAGTACAGGAATTTTTCAAAAATGAATCCTTTTTTGTGGGAATTGTTGATTGAGGACAGGATTAGTGGAATTGTGCACTGAAGTGCCATTACTGATGTACAGCAACATTTAATATCATGATATACAGTGCTGTACTGTATACCAGTTATTATTGCCATACTGCATTCTTTAAGACTCGGTATGATACTTAAATGAAAGACAGGCATTTACTGTTTTGTAAAATTAAAAAATGGAATTTGATGTTTTGGTAGTACAATACATGCTATTTCAACAGAAGTTTGTGCAGATTTGCAAAATGATGTTTAAAACAGAATTTGGCTTTTAGGAGACCAAGAATTCCCATCTTTGAGTATAAATTACTCTTTTCTTGACTCATTAGTGTCAACTATCAATGTCAGCTCCAAAGCTTTTAAAGATTTTTCAGAAGTGCTACAAACCATACTCCGAAAGAAATCAAGGAGTGTGGTACTGTATGTGTGATGTGTCATGAAACTTTAGTAGATTTAAGTGAGCTTTTATCTTTATGTAGTAGGTGTGCAAAAAATAACACTGCTCACAGTGATTTGAGGAGAGTGACAGTGTTGGATTGTACCTCAGAGTTCAAGGCCTGGCTCTAAAAGTTATTAGAATTGAATATTAGTATTGTGTATTCCTATCAGTAAGTGAATGGTAAAGATTTTAATGGTTGCATAACTTCAAAAGAATGTTGTAGTAAAATGCAAAATTATATACTCATATAAGCCTATTTATTTGGCATAGCAATGTTAGTGTGGAAAACAAGAAAGTGAGCCACAACTGGAAGAAAGACCATGGCTAGCCCAACTTAAACTACTTGGTAGAAACTGGGCTGTAACACTAACACCTCATCTAACTATCAGCCTTGTGCATTTAGCTTGGTACAGTTTACAGACCTGTAGTTCAATAGTGTCATTGTGTAGTTTTTGTGATTACTTCTTCAGTAGGGCTAACTAGACCCTCACTACTCTACCCCTTCTCATGTGATGACTAGTACTGTACACAAAAGATTCACTCAAAGGTCTGCTAAACTGGAGATTCTATCTCCGACCCTTAAATTCTATTCCCATTACCTGTTTAGCCCGATGTGCAATTATCCAGCAAATACCGCCGACCGACGGTCTTTTAAAGTAAATAATACCGAGTCTGATACCACAGTACTAGATAACAGCCCTTTGATCCCGCCCGCCTGGTAGCACCAGTTCATCTCCATTTACACAACTCGTGAAGTGTGAATAAACTTTGAAACCGTCTAGTGTCCACGGAGAAAGTTCTCTGAACAGAGATTGTTCTCAACAAGACAATGGACTGTTCTGTGACAAACTGGGGCAGTAAAGCTGCTTACTCATTGCCAGGTGAACTGTGGCCTAATTAAAGTGGATCATCTAACTGATAGTGCGTGCTTGATTAGATGCTTTAGTGAAGACAAGCGGAAAGTGCAAGCTCAATGCCCTTCGGAGAGAACACGTAATGCAGACAAATTCTTATCCATTCCTAGCCCTGTCCTCACTGTTCCTGCCCCCTGTGGACCAGGGGTTGAAGAATATGCCAATGGTATTTTACCTCCCTGTTTTGAAAACTGACTAACAGGGAGGACTAGAAGTAGATTAAAGCTGGGTTCGAAACTAAATGTAAATTAGAATCCTGTTTGAAACTGTAGGCTGTTTGCACTTTCATCTTGTTGATACTGTACTATGTACCACATTTGTGTTGGTATATCATTAAATTCCATCCAATACCAACTCCGAATGTGCCTCAGAGTTATCCATGCTCTAACCTTAACCCCTGTTATATCTAATTCTAATTGTAGTCACGGCTTAAACACTTTAAGTAGAATTCCTGTTGTGTTGAGTGAACCTTTGATCTAACCAAGTTAAATTTCATAGTAACAAGATTACCCCCTTCAAATACGAATTGCACTTTGAATGAATCCCTCCAAAAAATAGTGATACTGATAATGAAGGGGCTAAGTGGCAATGCAAAGGGGCTAAGTGGATTTTAAAGAGGGCTCAGCAATATAAAAAAGTGATACAATCTTAAATTTATATTCAGTTTCAGCTTACCTCGTCAGATGATGGTTTAAACAACTCCCCTCGTCTACAGGGTGATGACTGTAGCCCTAGGGAGAAAGTCTGGCCTGCTCATCACACACCTCCTCGCTCCAAGAATCCAACGGCAATCAGAAGAGATAACAAAGGTTCACCTTTAATTACGCAAGATTTGAAAACATCTGTTTGTAGTGGTAATTTGAAGGAGGTTCAACACTTGCTGCACAGAGGTAAGTATGTTGCCTTGTTCCTGGGTAAGCTCTCTCTATCTCATCTGGCTCAGGTTTGTTGTTTCTTGCAACAGCTGTTTGTCCCTATCAGGGATCACCAAAGAGCCAGAGGTTTATTTTTTTTGAGATCACAAGGTCAAGGATGTTTTTTAACTAGTTTTTCACTGACTTGGAACAAATTTTTGGTAATGTGAGCTCCTGGCAAAATAATGTATGATGGTTCTCACATCATGTGATGGGTTCAGAATTTCACTAGAATCATCAGGTCACCCTTTCCAACAGAGCTGAACTTGTAACTGAAGAGTTGAACAACATGAAAATAAAGGTAAGCAATGGAAACTTCACCCTCCAAAGTCATAATCATGAGCTATAATAAAGGCTATTGCTCTTATGGATTGTGGAACCTGTTATACTATTTTTGCAAGAATACCTGGATATTTTATATTTACCAGTTTCAGGATGTGTCGTGGTGGCTTAAAATCCAGTAGCACCAGGGATTCCGCCAGAAACCCCAAAAAAGGGGGGATTTATTACTGCTAAACCCCAAGTCCAAATTGATGCTGTCCTTGGCTAAAGTTATGAGTGGGTTCAGGGGGACAAAAGCTTGCTTCAAGGCCCCCATAAGGTACAATTTGAAGGTTTTAAAGGTCATTTATTTGTGTAAGTTCAAACATTGCTGCAAAAATGTCATCTTTTTAAGTTAGAAACCAAGATGTTGACAATTTTCTAGTTTTTATGGAAATGAACAGGAGGGGGGAGGGGGATTTCACCCACCTTTTTCTGGAAAGGGGGGGACAAATCTCCCCCTTTCCCCTCTCTGATGGAAACCCTGAGTAGCACTACTATACTATTGGCTGTTTACAGTGGGTCTTTTATGGAGAAGAGGGGGAAATGAGGGGGTGGGAGTCTGGTGGGGCAAGGTCATCCTTTTCAGTTTTGTGATACTTGCAGCTTAATGAACACATTTAAAGTCATTCAAAATGATTAAAACAAGGGCAAACTTTTCAATTTTGTTGGTGTGGTTGGAAAGAAACCATGTACTGTAGATGGATAGATCCAGTGTCTTCATTTGTATTATTTGTGGTATTCAACTTCATAACATAATATCCCAGGGTGAAAAACTGACAGTTGTCTTTATACCAGGTATAGCAATATGACTTATTTCAAAGAGTCTTTTTTGGGGGGAACGGGTCAGAGGTTATCTGATATCACTGCTCCCAGGGACAGGGACAGGAGAAGAAGATAAAGGGGAGGGGGACTTTATCCCCCCAACTTTTCTGCCATAGGCATTTTGGTGGACTGCCTTAAATTGCTACTGTAGGCTGCATATTGTTGAACATATTGGGCCACTATGGATAAGGCCCCCCACTTCAAAAATTCTCTCTGTGGCCCTTGGTCCCATTTCGTTGAATGTTCTTGTAGGTCATACTTCAGTTTTAAGTTTGGAAGCCTATATTTGTGCTATGTATACATAACATAGCTTTTTATGTGTCTGTACTCTAGAGCATCATATCATTGGTGTCAATGTGATTGAACACAGGATTTCTCCCCCTTTTTTTGGAACTGCCAATCTCTCTTTTCTACCTGGTCACATTTAATTGCCCATGTCCCCTTCCTCACCCTTTACTACAGGAAGCATTGTCATTGATCTTAGGGACATTTGTGAAACAAAAACAAACAAACAAATTTTTTTTGACAATTTTGACAGAAACAGCTGTCAGTCATTTATCTTGTTGCACTTGTAGTTGTAAGTTTCAAAATAAAAAAGTGCCCCATTGAGATTTTGGTAATTTTGTTGAAGTCATGGTGAGGTAGCACCAAATCCTCTGACCTGGATCACCCACAGGAAGCAGATAAAAAAAATTGTGACAAAAAAGAAAGCAAATGGGTTTAATTTGAATTCTCCAGGGACTTGAAAATTTCATTTTAAGTATTGTTGCCATAGCAACAATGTTGGACTAGCTGTGATATCAGGCAGTTAGAGGGTTTTCATGGAAGATGCCACATGTAGGCCAAAACAGGCTGTAGCCAGTTAAAACCAGTTTAAAGTGTAATTCAGCAAAATGACTTTTCTTTTATAACCGTAGCGAAGGGCTTCTACAGCTTGAGGTGAAATATTTTACTGTTGCTTTGTTTTTAGCTGTTGGGATAGATTGACTTAAATTCCAAAAGTAGTCCTAAGTTTAAATAGTTAATTCTGTCTGGGAAATGGGCTGACTAGCCTAGTTTTGCCTAGGATTTGTGTTCAGTGGAATTTATTTGTCTTATTGTAAAAGCTATGGCTCACATTGGTCCTACTTACTATCCATGAATTCCTGTTTACTTCATGGTGATAAGAGACCATATTTTATCTCATGTAATTGTGCTGTCAACGTCAGTCACATTCGCTTAGATTGTTCTGAATACTCCATGCAGTATTGGTCAGAAGTACTCTGACAAACTTGAAGACCTTATTTCAGCACACAGACCCTTCTCTTATTCTGGTCTTTCTCAAGGAAAAAATCCTTTAAAATAATTTTTGGCATGACTCCTGCACTTGCTTTATGGTAGACATTTCTAATTTTACCTCCCATCATGCCACACTTCAGTATTACATGAGATTCTATTGACCAGGCTTCAAGATATATGTCATTATGTTCTCTGGAATGTGTACAGTAAGATATTGTTAAGTTTTCATATCAATTTATTCCAGTGGAGTGAGCAAGTACAAATACAGAAAACCAATCCACTTAATATGAAATGGTTTTGTATTTTAATGGTCAGCTCTCCATCTTTAAAATCTCATGTAATATCGAAGTGTCACATGATGGGAGATAAAGTCAACAAATTAAATGAGACTTACCTATAAGTTGAAGTTTGATGGGGAGTTTACTGACCATCAAAGCAATGGTGACGGGTTACAGTACATGACCTCCCGATAATTGTATTTGAGTCCAGCCCAATTACTGGTCACACCAAGTGAGTGACCATTAAGCTTTAAAACCTGAAGTCTGGTCAACTGAATGCATCTCATGTAACACTAGCCCCTCACCATTGCTTTGATGGTCAGTAAAATCCCCACAAACTTCAACTTAGAGGTAAGTCTCATTTAATTTGTTTATTGAATTTAACCCTTTTTGAACCTTGCAGAGCTTGGTTTTAACTGAGACTTCATTGAAGTTGATGAATTGTTAAACCTCCTCTTGACAACTATGATTGAAATTTTTTATAATCTATCTTGTTAAAGGGGTAAAAGTTGATACCATTCTGTCAGGGGGATGGACAGCACTCATGTACAGTGTATACTCTGGTCAAGATGAGGTTGCATCGTACTTATTGCAGCAAGGAGCAGACGTGGACTTCTGTAGTGCGGAGGGTAAGAAATTGCTGTGAAAAAGGTTTCAAGTTCAAAGCCTTGCATATGTCCTTTAAGTGTCAATCTTTCATTTGAAATTGATTATTAATCATTAACCTTGTGTTGCCGGCAGACATACTTAATTGCTCACCAAATGAATACTGAGTGCAGGCCCTTAGGCAGACAAGACACAGAGGGGGGAACAAAATCTTTCCAGGGGGCAATTTTTTTTCAGGGAGGGACCAGATGTATGCAGACATCAACTGGGGGGGGGGGAGAATTTCAGGGGACTTTTCCACCCTGGCCACCCTTGGCTATGTGCCAGACTCAGTGTCTTCAAAGTATTAGTTTGTTACACCCTAGCACTTTTCATTTCTGTAGTGTAGTTAACGGTATTACACATTTTCGACTTTTTTCTTTAGGCAACACCATTTCAGGTAACAGCATTAGATCATGACCCCAATTAATATGCTCCAAAAAAAGGGAGTCGCAAATTCACCTCATCACTTATTGCTTTTAGTTAGTAATTTTGTCAAGTGAGTAATGTGTTTTGTCTGGTTATTAGTTGTAGCTTGACATCGTGAGCAATACAAAATTGCTGCATAAGTGAAATTTACTTTTTTGAAATTTTAAAATATTTGGAACTATATTTTGACCCTGTGATATGTGTTTTGGGAAGATCTCAAGGGTGAGAAACCATACTGCAAAGGATAGAATCCTGTGACAATACTGAACATGCTTATTTTGATCTGACCTGTACAGTGTTCCTTTCAATTTTGCAATTGAAAACTTCCACTTTCTAAGTATTGTAGTAAGGAAAAGAATTCATAGGCAGAGATCATGTATCCTATTTAAACTGTCATCAAACAACAATTTTTATCATAAGTACAACAGACAAAGCCATAGAAGCTACATAATAGAGGTCCATCACTGACCTGATTATGACGTTAAAGTGAGACTGAGGGAGCGCCATTGCTATGACATGCTGGATGGCAAATTCTTGTAATATTGCAGATGATACTGCTTTTCATTTTAATTGGTGATCACTTATTCCATCACGATATATCTTTTCAGTCTGCTTTCATTATCAGCAGGAACTTCTGGTTGAAGAGTCAGAATAACTGTATAATAGCAGCATATGAAGTAAAAAGGTCATTCTCACTGGTTACCCTCTGGATATGTAAGCCATGCATTCATAGGTTTATGTGCTGAATTACTGCCTTGAGAAAATTGCCTTCCACTTATGATGAAGCCATAGTCCGTCAGTGTATCAAAGGATGACATCTTGTGTATGACCTCTGTAGGTCTATGCTGCACCAAGTTAAAAATGCTCAATTCTTCATGATACACAACTGTATATGACCTTATCAAGGGATACAACTGACTCTATGAAGTCATTGCTGTCCACCAAAAGTGGAATTATTGTTGAAATTGAATGAATATCCAACAAAATGCAGTCATTAGTTGTATTTGGTATACATATACCTGTAAATACTCTATGTAGTGGGGGCATGCAACAAACCTAAAATGGTTAGTTGAATTCACTGTGACATCAGTTGCTGCTGGTGACAAAGAGAACTGGTTTATATCACAGTGTGACTGTGAAGCCTTCAAGACTCGTTATTCGTGGGCCCTAAAGTAGGTCCGGATCCTTGGTGGAATTTGAAGCTGTAATGGAGCCAATCTCCGCAAGGCATTGAAAATGCAAATAGTATGTCTGTCTCCATAAGTAGTTTGATGTACTTTGATATACTTTGTGTAGCCTGCCTGCCATGCTGCTGGAATTGGATAGGAGGTTTTAGCCACTGTTACCCAAGAAAACAGCATTTTCTCGGGTGAAGCTTGTCTCTGTAATTGCGGCAGTTAACCACGTTTAAACCAACCTTGTTGCTCTGTTGGGCAAATAGTCTTTGAAGAGTGCAAACGCCTTTTACTTTATTGATCTCAAGGTACCTGAATGGGAAGTTTTCTGATAGATTCTGGATTATTAGTTGCCAGCTTGGGATGGCTAAAACTTGCTGTTCGCTTCTAGTGTCATGATATGACTAAACTGTAGTTTTATTTTAAACTGTTGCTGCTTCATTTTATCTGAAGCTGCCCATAGAATGTTTGGCCTCTTGCAATTCATTTTTGCAATCTCAAAGATGACAAAGGTACTGCTGGCTAAAGACGTGGCCATTTTGCTATTTCAAAGCATGAGAGTGTATTAACAAGAATTGTTAATTCAAACCTTACTTTATAACACTCATACCAGTGCTCCTGATTCTAAACATGTTCTTCCTCATGGTTTTAGTTCTCAGCCATCCCTTGCCAATAATTTTAGTAACTTCTTTGCCAATAAAGTGAAATGTATAAAGGAGGATCTTCATAATATGCCAGCTAACAATGATCCACATATTCCTTGTGAGCCTTGTACTAGTTCTTTTAGAGGATTTTCTCTGATTAGTGTGGAAAAAGTCTCTAGTATTATTCAGAACTCTCCAACAACTTCTTGTTCTATGGATCCTATACCTACTTGGCTTCTCAAGAAATGCATCAAAGAACTGGCTCCTATCATAACAAAGATTATTAATGGTTCACTACAGACTGGTACTTTTCCAGAGTCGCTAAAAGTTGCGCACATTACTCCTCTTATTAAAAATGCAAAGCTTGACTGTGAGAATCTCAAAAACTATCGTCCAGTAGCTAATCTCAAATTTCTTGCTAAGTCAATTGAACGTGCTGCTGTATTACAGATCCAAGATTACCTCTCGCATAATAACCTTCACAGCAAGTATCAGTCTGCTTACAGAAGCCACCATTCTACAGAATCTGCCCTTCTAAGGGTTTACAATGACTTGCTGCTTTCAGCTGATAAAGGAAAGGAATCTGTTCTTGTATTATTGGACTATTCTGCTGCTTTTGATACCATTGATCATACTATCCTTTTACAACGCCTTTCTAATAGATTTGGATTTTGTGAAACTGCACTCCGCTGGTTTACATCATACTTTACCAACCGATTGCAACATATTAATATCAATGGTCACTTATCTGAGGCTCATGTACCTGAAGAGGGAGTCCCTCAAGGATCTGTTATTGGTCCTCTTGCTTTTACTTTGTACACATCTCCTATTGAAAACATAATAGAATCATATGGTCTGTCCAAAATGATTTATGCAGATGACACTCAAGTGTATGCTATAGTTGATAATAGAAACTGCCATTCAGTATTACCGCAACTGGAAACTTGTGTTAAGGACATCCTTTCGTGGTCAACCACCAACAGTTTAAAACTCAATCCTGAGAAAACTGAAGTACTACACCTTGTTTCTCGCTTCCGTGATACTATACCACTCACCAGTATTTCCATTGGAGACTCTTTAATCACGCCTGCCCAGAGTGCAAAAAATCTGGGTGTTATTTTCCAGAATGATCTTAGCTTATCTCAGCATATTAATAATGTGTGTCGCTCTGCCTCCTTTGCTTTGCACAAAATTGGTCAATTACGACATTATTTGGATGCCCAAACTACTGAAAAGCTTATTCATGCATTCGTTACCTGCCGTCTGGATTATGGAAATAGTCTTTTCTATGGTTTACCTAAACACCAAATTTCAAAACTCCAGCGAATTCAAAACTCAGCAGCTCGACTTGTTGCATTAACAAAATCATGTGACCACATCACCCCTGTTCTTCGTAATCTTCACTGGCTTCCTGTGCAGCATCGTATCAACTACAAAATCCTTCTTCTTACATACAAATGCATCCATGGGGTTGCTCCATTATATCTAAAGGATCTTATATCTAATTACAAGCCTTTACGTGAACTATGTTCCAGCTCTCAATCTCTTTTAAATGTGCCGTCATCTGTTACCCATTCTTATGGTGATCGTGCTTTTTCAACAGTATCTGCGAAAATGTGGAATGACCTTCCATCTTTTGTCAAGAACTCTTCCACTGTTGGACAATTTAAAACTAACTTGAAAACTCATTTGTTTACGTTGTCTTATTGACCACATGTTGTATAGTTTTAGCGCTTTGAGACTTCTTGTGTAAGGCGCTATATAAGAACTGTTATATTATTATTATTATTATTACCAATAGGTGTGCTACTTGCCAAAATGTTTTAGGATTGAATTAAAATATGGTTTCAGAGTAGATATTATGTATTACAGGACAGACCCATTTCCAAATAGAAATCACACAGGATTGAAGAATAGGGTTTAGGTACATGGTTTTTATCAACAGACCCAACCTTCTATCCCACAATCTCTGGTAATTGCTATTCAGGAAGGGTCTATTGACAGCACTGGTGATTCATTTTCATTTACTTTACCTTGACCAGGTCAAGTCATACCAAAGACTCTAAAAATGGAACCTTCTGCTATTGTGCATGGTGCTCTGCATGATAAGTAATGGAGTAGGGAAAACAAACCATTGAGCCAAAAATGGAAAAAAAGGCTGTGACTGACCCGACTTGAACCAGTAGGTTGGAAACTGGGCCGTAAAATTCCATCTAACTAAACTAACTACTTTTCCTTGATATACCGTACTATCAAATTTGACATATTTAATAGTGTTTCTTTGGTTTTTATTTCAGGTATGTACTGTCCATTGCTGTCCTGTTGTAACAGTAAATCCGGCGAGGAAAAACAGTTACAGTGTCTCGATCTTTTATTGAAATATGGAGTATCTGTAGATGTTCATGAAGGGTAAGTAGCATGCTCTATGACAGGATTGGTTTAGCTTTAGGTTTAAGAGGAGGTTTAATGGCTCAGTTCCTAACCAATTGGAGGCTATAACCATGGTCCCTTTTTACAGTCGTGGTTTACTGGGGTGATAGTACTTGTTCTTTTTTAACCCTAGTAATAGAATTCTCCTAAAAAGTTGGCAGATTGCTTGTTTTGGGGCAATATTTCTGCTCCTAAAATCTGTTTGTATGAACATCATAAGTTTTGAAATGTCTTTTTTTTCTCCATTAGGAATCACATGACGCCATTGATGTTTGCTTCACAGAATGGTCACATCAAAGTTGTGTCCAAACTGCTCCTTGCAAAATGTGACCCCAACAAGCAGGACAACAGGGGATTCACTGTAAGTGTTTGGGCCACGTAGAAATCTATTGGCAGGGGATTCGACAAAAGGTGGGAGGAGAAGAGGTTAGGGTTTTTTTTTTTTTTTCTCAGAGTGGCATTTCAACCATTATGATTGTAGAATCATTCTGCCAGGTCTCTAATTATTCTACCAGCTCCTCAAAGGGTTTGCTTGTTAAGGTTCCATTCACCATCACCTTGGGGGATCGTTCTTTTAGCTTCATTGGTCCAAAACTTTGGAGTTAATTAGTTAGATGGACTTGTACAGCCCAGTTTCCAAGTCAAGCCGGCAATGGTCCTTTTTCCCTGCTCCATTGGAGTGTCTCTGCTCATTGGAGTGCCCAAACTGTCAATATTAGGTTGTCAGCTTCCATTAATTTAAAGGAAATAAATTTTTTGATTTGTTGTTTTTGTAAATTGATATTGATGGTATTTCACAGTAATCAACACCATGGACTCGTGTTTACAAACAAATGACATCACTGCTGCTTGGCAACAGAGTTGATGAGGTATAAGTAAAGTTTGTCACAATTAAATGTAGATTCTAATTGGTCTTTATTTCGCCTGCAATGGCCAAATCACTCCATGCACGAAACTGAAGGTGCTCTCATATGTTCCTGTGCATGTTCTGTCTACCCCAACCAGTGATGCAAGCCCAAATGTATGAAGTGTCGCAACCTTTACCTTAGAATGAAGGAAGATATGTGCATGTGATTTCATTGTCACAGAGGGGAAAGTACCCCTTGCGTTTGGGGCAAAACAAACCAACACAGACAAATGCAGACAGCTGATTTGTAAACCAGTCAAATACGCGCATAATCTGCTACAGGTGCAGGTTGAATTTTTATGTGTGTGGCCACGTGTTGCATTGTTCTACTCAAAGGTTGATGTCAGTATGTCGTCAATGCACCATGTCTCTAAACACCTTGGTCGGAAAATGGAATAAAGACATTTTTTATCCAAATGCATTCTGTTCAAGCTTTACAATCTTAAATAGACTTTTCAAGTGAAAAGGAACTGAGTTTCATCTAAATTGTTAAGTTGATCATCCAAGTACTGTTAAATTGTCTTTTGATAGTGTCCTCATAGTATGTTACAAAGATTAGTCTTACAATCATTATTGGTTTTCCTTCTCAAAATTTTTCATGTGTCCAAATGTTTAAGAATGTGTCTCACAAGTTTGTTACAGGACATCCTACTAATTTTTAGTTTGTAGTAGCTACCTCTATATTAGTTTCTGGGAGCAAACTCAGTTTGAATGGTGTGACTCAGTTCTTTAAAGGGAAACTCTGTGTTTGTGAGACTTTTTATTTAATCTTACCCAGTTTGCATACCATTGGGTACAGTTTGGTTGAAGAGAGGTAACTTTGTGAAAAAATTTTCTTTACAATATACCCTAATTATCAAGTAATGATAATTAACCTTTCTCTACAACTGACAATTGTGGTCACAGTGTGTGGTCAGTTATGCATGATTCAAAATCCACCAATCAAATCATTTGTATCACATTGCATCAGACAACAACAAATGCCTCTTACAGTCTGTACAACACTTTCATGAAATACTGAAAAACTACTGAGAATTATTGTTACACATTGTCTTTAATGACCGCGAATGGTTGTTTATCACCCTGATTGAACTTTACGTTAGTATACTAGGGGTACTTCGCTAAAATACTACTGTATGATTCTGCAGACAAAAGGTCTGTAATTTGAATTGCAGCCCTTTGGTCGTAGCAGGTTGCTTTGCTTTTGAAACAACAAGATGCAGAGATTTTGAGTGTGCCAGTGTCTGCTGCTGAAGAAAGAAACTTACCAACCTGTGATGCCCTTCTTCAAACAAATTAGGCTAGAACTGGACTGTACTCGAATAAGTAGTGGTCATGATCTAAATTACGAACAAATTATCTGAAAGTAAAAGTCCCACATTCCTATGTACTACCCATCTGAAATAACCATTAATAAATCTCACTGTGTGGAGTGTGAGCAACATAGTGAATTAGTGAACACCTCCCTGTGTTTGTTGCGATTTATTTCCTGATACAGGGCGGTACGGACAATATCATGATAGTTTGTCATGAGGGTCAACCGTATTTGGTAGTGAGTGTAATATAACTTGGTGTACAGTAACTTCTCTCTGTAAATAAATTTGCAGCAGATTGAACATTGCATCAGGGCAAGACTTACCATTTGTTAGTGAGTCTGTTCATGAGAAAATGTCATTAAATTAATGTTCGTCTGCAAATTATTTGTGATTCATTTTGGGAAGGAGAAAAAAACAACCACCAAAGAATTACATTCAGATCACTTTTTTATTGTTTATCAGTTCATATCGCCATTCGTATCCCCATTTAAACTAGGGGAAACACTTTACCTTATGACTGACTAATGCACGCTACCTGGTGATTATGAAGTCCTCTTTCTACTTTGTGCAAACTAGTTGGCACATGATTGGTAAAACTGCATCCACCATTACGACTGTTGCAGATCCCAGTCGGGAAAAACTGACAGGCTTGCTTTTCCCTACTAAAAGCAGCGTAACTGACAATGACACAGAAATCTGCCAGTACCAGTCGTTGACCCATGCACTTTTTATGACTTGTGGCGGTTCACTTTGAGGTCAAGTTGGCATGCTTCACACAAAGTCTTATAGGGGGCTGTGAGACAAATACAAGCTGACGTTTTATTTTAAGTCTCCTGCAATTTAAGTTATGTTGGTATGTTTTTTTCAATGTTCAGCTTGACAGAATCTCTTCCTTGTAGGTACAGTCATCATTGCTAATCACCCCCTACCTTTTAAGGAAATGACATCCTCATGATCTCACCAAGCTACTGAGATCTTGATTAGAAAGTGTAAACATCACATCCCAATCTTCATTTAAATGTTAATCTCAGGATGGTTCCAGTGGCTATGATAGATACCAATTCAACTGTGAAGGAACAAGTTGGACCACTTGAAATAAAAACTTAAAATAGCTACAGATTCCAAGAAAGTTGCACATGAAAACATGTCTTATAGCAGCCCACTCTGCAGATGTTTACTACATCTTATGTATTTGAAATTGCAGGCTTAACTATGGCAACTCCATGCCTGTTAAGAAGGTCAACTGCCATCCACCTGTTTTCGTAGGTTATGACTTATGACCTTTTTCCTACAAACTTTGCAAAATTCTCATCATTAAAACTGTGTACTTGGCATTCCTTGTACTTGACAACTTTGTTTAGAGCAGGGAGGACCAGGCATTGAGTTTTAGATTTTCCAGGTGTGCTACAAATCACACTCCTTAGGAACTTATGGAGAGTGTGCCCTTTTACTTAACTTAAACAATGCATTTGCCCGAGTTCCCATTCTTTATCTCAGGTCTGCAAAAATTGCACTTCTCCCAGACATGTGAAGTGAGTAATGGTGTGCAATCACTTTCACACACCTCAAAATTCAAGCTTATTAGACCCTGTTGTAAGCTGTAAGCTAGTCTCTGTCAATTACTTAGCTGTAAATAAAAGGACAATGATGGACCATGCATTAGTCTTGGATATGGTGCATGATCAGAAGGTTAGGTTAGTATATATGGGGTTTTCTGGCCCAGTTTCCAACCAATTTGTTCGAGTCAAGCCAGCCTCTGCCTATTTTCCAGTTGTGGCTTGTTTTCCCTACTCCATTGCTTATGCTGAGCACCAAGCACAACAGCATTAGGCTCCGCTTTTAAAGTCTACGATATGACCTGGCCAGGTTGCGAACTTCAGACTGTAAGTCTGATTGCACGATCAGAAGTTACTGCAAGTTATTCTTGAGGTCACAACCCGAGTGCATCCAGCATTAGCATTTATTCTCAAGAGTGCATTATCCTGATTTAATGCACAGGGTTAAAATTGTTAAACGTTGTTCATTCATGCACAGTAATATATAGAACTTGTGCATTGACAACATACTGATATTATCCTTTGAGTAGAACAACGAAATATGTGGCCACATGCGTAAGAATTCACCTTGCTTCTTTAGCAGACTATGTGTATTCGACTGGTTGGCAAATCAGCCATCTGTGTTTGCCTGTGTTGGTTTTTTTTGTGCCCAAAGGATGGTGTACTTTGCTCTTTGTGACATCATATGCACAAGGTCTATTAAATTAAAAAGGTGGAAAAGGGGTAAAATGGTGTCTGTCAATGGCCACATTAAAACAGTTCAACCTAAATTGGAATGTTAAATAGTGAAAAATGAGTGTCAGACTTTGGAGAGATTATGAGAGGTAAATGCCTTGTTAGCTCCCAACAATTAGACATGTAAGAGTTACTGTTTTGTTCTGTAGGCCATAGGTTGTAAGGGCATGCACCCTTTCATAGGCCAACGCTGCTATTACAAGGCACAAGTGCATCGACCTGTGCTTAGCACAAGACTAGTCTCCTCAGGTAGAGGGTCATAGGGGTATAGAATGCAAGCACATTAGCAATAGCAACCCTGAACTGGCTAATTGACCAATAGAAGATGAGTATATTATTACAAATATGCATAAACCTTCATTATATTATTCATTCTGACAACAGTACTTTGACCTATTTGACATCTGTAATGTTGGTTTTGCCTATAGATGAATCCGAACAGTCAAGTGATGGCCTCATTTAGTCAGTCATAACTGGGGTCCATCAGCTGTCATCTTACACATTCTTTGCTAACCTTTATCATCGCTGGTTGTATACTAAAATACCTCTTGATTACCTCAATGTCACTGAATATGAGGACATAGAATTACATGTAGACCATAAAATTAAGACAGTTTTGGGTATGATGGACACCACTTATGGTCAACTTCCTTAGCTGCTCTGATTTGTCTATATGTTAATGATATGTCAAGGCAAGCATATCCAGCCACGAGTAGTGAACTAGACTGTAGTAAACCAACAATATTGCCCTGTAGCTGCATCATATGTTGTCAGAAAAAAAAAAATCATCATTTTCTCTAGAACATTTTGAAAAGCTAAGAGGGATGAAAGATGGGTTTGTTTGATAGGGTTCAAGGTATTTGCTTTTATTGGTCGATGAGAACGTTATGATTTCTCATGATGGATCCATAGTTCAAACTTTTAGTCTAATCTAAACTGTGATGACATTTTTCAGGGCTGCTTTCCTTTAATGTTATAGTTAAATTGTTCATGTAATCTAACCAGGTTAATGCTCAACACATGTGCTTAGATGTTGTCAAGCAGTGGCACCTAGTGCCAATGATAACAATACATGTCAAAAAAGGCAGGATCTTGGGCTTGACCTCTGTGGCATGGCACAGCAGTTGTAAAAGTTTTGAAGGTTCTCATGAGAAGAACAAAGAAGTGATAAAACTTCTGTTAGATTTTTTGTTTTGATCCAGTGCAGTTATGAAGTGATGTTTTGATCAGGAGACCTCAAGGAGGAATAATTTTTAAACTTGAATCCTCTCATTGATACTGGTATTTGATACTGCTAACAGTCAGGGTCACCAGGCCTGGGTAGCAGCAGTATGTGGTCCTCACTGAACAAGCCTTAAACAAGATCTTGTGTCCATGTTTTTGTGGCTTTTCCAGTGCTCATTTTTGCAGTGAAGATATGATGTTCTTTCAAGTAAATGAATTGTTGAATCTCTTGGGTGTAGGTTTTTGATAGACTTACAAACTCATCAGTGCAGGCTGCGTACTCTCTGACCAAGTTTGATGTGTGCGCAAAGCAGTTGGTGTTGCTATTTGTAATGTGATGAAGAAGAAGTCTTCCCCAGCATGGGCATCAATCTTTACTCAAATGGGGGGGAGAGGGGTGTGGCAATTTCCATCAGAAATTTACTATGTAAAAATCTGAAGTCAGTGGTGTATTTCCAAAAATTGTTTGGGGGGCGTATCACCCTGTCCCCCCCAAATCAATACCAGTGTTTTCCAGTTTCTTTGGCAGGGGTTGATATTATGAAGCCAACCAGCCCTAGAGGACAGGAGGATAAAAGGTTGATGGTAGCCCAAGGGGACATAAAATCAGAAGTGAATTTCATTATTTTGTTTACTGCCATGATGGAGAGGTTTTTTAAGGATAATTCTGATATTAAGAGACTTGTGACGTTTTGTGTCAAATTTCTGTTCAAAAACTTACTCATTTATACAAGAATAAATGAGAAGTTTGTGTACTAATCATAGCACCCCTTTAACATTTGGAGCAAGGAGGATCAGATGTTTATGTTGAGGTAACCCTGTGTGCTGTAATTACATTGTCCCACCTGTTGCATTCCGCTTTCCATACTTTAAAGGGCCGATGCTGTCATATCAAGTATAGTGTATAATATTTTTTAAAGCATGTTGTTATTTTTTTTTGTAGAACTGACCAGTTCATGGAATGTAGCTTCGTGAGCTTTGAGTGGGTATGCAATGTATGAAACAGTGTTTAAGATTTAAATATTTATGAGAAAGAGGGGAGGTTTGAAAGATTTATGTATGTAAGATTTGTTAATCTAAAGTTTTGGGGGTCAGGCATTTGGTTCACTGATGAACCACTGCCAGAGTGAGCATGAATGAACACTGGTGAACTTCGCCTTCTCTTTTTGGCTAGTGCTCAGAGGTGAGAAGGCAGGCGTGTACTAATCACTCCCAATCCTGCTTCGGACCGCCATTTAACATCCCTATCTGACTGACGTGAGCCTATCATTAGTCTTTAGCCACTTTCCCAAAGGCTGGGTGGGGCCGAAGGTTACTTGCTATGAACCACTGCTCAACAGCTGAGCTGAGCAAGTGAACAATTTCCTGAATGGGACAACTTCCTGCAGCGGACAACCAAATACCCAATTTTGTAATTTACCAATTTTTAAACCTCTTCCGCATCACTGTGAACAGCTATGCTGAACAAGTTAATTTTTTTTTAGACCCCTGAAAATTTCCAAGTGATTCCACCTGGATTTGATCTGTGGACCTTCAGTTTGCCAGGCAGTATGCTCAAACCACCAAGCCAACTCCACCCTCTTTGATAAGATATTTGTGAGGTACTAAAGACATCCAGCTTAAGTCAGGGACCTACCTTTTCTGTTTTATGATTTGTTAACAGCTGGTGTGATACAGTAGCATTCAAGTCTAACGTTGTCATGATTTTGCCGATCGTGTTTGTATTCATATTACATTCCACCATGACTCCTTAACTTCCCTGGAGGGTGCCTTTCAATTATCTGCATGCTTTTTTAATGAAGTCACGAATTGATATCATTTCTATTTCTATGGACAGCAGTGGTGCTGGTGTGTTCATTTAGAACATTTCTGATATTGCTTTTCATTCTGACTGCAGTAATATAGCCTTCTAGCTGTATTGTACTAAATTGAACAGACATAACAAAATGTAGATAATTAGCTGACTTTCAATGTCAAGAAAAGAAAGGTACAGGGTAAAAGGAAGAAATTTAGGAAGAAATTTCACTTAATTGAATATAGGGTGTTCCTCTAAAATTTTCCCAAAGTAACCGACTGTTATGGCATATAAGTTTTGCTCTCAAAAAGTTTGTTTAATTGTCTAAAAGGAAGCGCTTTGTTTAGCTCAGGAAGGCTGTGGCTTCATACCCCTGGCTTCACATGACTGTGGAACATGCCATCATTGATGCCAATTCCACAACCTCGGTGAATTTTTATGAAAGGAGATTCACACTTATACTACCCCTTCCTCCCCTCTTTACTACCACTAGCCTTTCTTTTTTGGGGCTATTTTGTTTTACAAAGAGTTGTCCTTTTCAGGTTTTGATCTTTTAAATTTAAAATAATCTTTAATTTGGACTCTACATCCATTTATCATGCCTTAACCCAGTTTTTTCTTTCCTAATTGCCAGGCTCTTTGTTATGCTGCTTTAAGAGGAGATCCCAAATTGGTGAAAGTTCTCCTGGAAAATGGGGCTGATCCTAACAAAGCTTGCTCTGAAGGTACTGCATCAGACATTGCATATGGCCAAGGCTTTATAGAGGTACCTTTTTAAATGTTTAACTGTTTTTGTTTTTCACATATTCATTAATTTTTCTTTAACTAGGGTTCCTACAGGTCCTTAAAAACCTCAAGGGCACTTACATTTTGATGTAGGACTGAAAGTTACTTAAATATCACAAAAATGGTCAGAGGTCATGGGAAGTTATAAATTTTCTTTTGATGTCAGTAAAATTAGATGTTTTATTTTTGATAAGCTGCAGGAACTTAAATCTGAGAACTTTGACTAGTGGAAAACTTTGCTTCAATTTTCTCTCTTAACTTGTGACAACATGTGTCTGAAAGTCCTTTGAAAGTTTAATGAGGGTCCTTAAAAGTCATGAAAAAATTATGATAGCAAAGAGTGTGAACCCTGAAGATGACATGGTAAATACAAGGAGTGCACTAGATGATAAACCAAAAAATTCCACAGCAGTAGAGGGGAGTTACTGACTAAGGAAAGGTAGTACTTGCATGATGGAATATTTTCAGTCTTTAGACAGAGGCAAGAATTTTTTTAACTGTTCAACTTTATACAGATTAAATACTGCCCTCTGCAAGGTGAAGTATTTTATTTGGTTGCCGTTTATCGTTGTGGAATAGTTATCCTCACTGAGTGCTCAACTTTCAGACTGTGTGCAAAGTGTATTAAAAAGGGTGAAATTTTGACAGGGTCGAGCACCTGGTCTAAATGAATGACCTTAGAAGAAACCCTGATTCCACTGGGCAATTATCCCCTTGGAAAATTTCTGACCCAGACAATTAGGTGCCCTCAGTTCTCACCCATAAAAATATCGTTTGGGCAACATCTGTCCAATGAAAAGTTTAAAATCATCCTCAGTGAGGACTGAATGTGGTAGTCATAAGATTTTTATAGGAATTATAAGTAGTACCTGAACTTATATAGTGCACTTCCAGTTGTACTGTACATACAATATTGTATGGAAAAGCCAGACTGAAAAAACAAGTTTTTACATTAACCTTTAACTAATTAAGAGATGCGGATTCTCCTAGATGAAGAGAAATATTATGTAACTGGCAATCTGGATAACTTTATTTTGAAGAAATTGGTTCTCACACAGACAAGTTTACTGTCTTGCTTTGTAACTCATGAGTTCTTTATTGGCACAAAATTTTAAAATTTAAAATAACAAAACTTTGGATTTCTTGAAATGTGTGTGACATTTGAAAAAAAGATGAAAAAAAGAAGCCTTCGCGAGGGTTAACATGTTACCTCATATAGTTGAATACTAATGAAAGTTTAACTTGTGAAAGGTCATGGCCTTTGGGCAGAATTTCAAGGGATCTATGTTCATCAGAGGTTTTCAACCAGGGTGATGTATCCCACCGATGGGGCATTTCATGATTTCTGGTGAGACATGATCATGATGACTTATAATTCATATGCTACTGTATATATGTTTGCCTAAAATTAAGGTTGTAATTGTCACCAGATTGCACCTTTGAATTGTTTTTATCCAAAATTTTCCACATATGGGGGGGGAGAGGGTTAATTCCTCCAAAGTTCTCCACCTATTTAATTGACATACACATTTGCTCCCCTATGCTTAATTTATTAATGTATAACACAGTCATAAACCAATAAAGGACAACAGCCAAAAATTGACAAAAAAAAAAAAATCAACATTGAAAGGGGGAGCAGGGGACTGTCCCATTTTTGGGGGACCAGGATTGTAGGTAGGTTATATCCAGAGACTTTTTCACCCTTTTTCCCATAACTTTTCTGTGGTTGTGAAAAAACCAACTCCAGACCTTATTCCAAAAAAACTGCAATACTGAATTGTGGGAAGTATTATTCTGCATAACAGTTCTGATTCAGAAATTATGACCATTGGCCTGGGTTCATGGTGATGATTCACATGGGGATCTATACACGCAACAATTCTTCCCAGGATGATGTTTTGAAACATCCTCTTTCTGACTGTCTATAGGCACTGAAACTTTACATCGTCTTTCATCTTTCAGATATCTGAAATGCTTGACCCATCTCAAAATACTTCTGAAGGAACTATTTCATCTAATGCCATACCGCATGAAAAGAAAACAGAACTTCCAAGGTAAGAATGCCTTTGACTGGAACCATTCCCGTCTTGATTTTCTTACTGATCCTATGGTTGATCAAAAATTTCAATTCATTTCCTAAATTTGAAGTAATGTGGGGAAGGGACACATCTCGGGATTTTGTCAACAATTGGATTGAACTATTAGTACTGTCAAGTGTATACTGAATGTAAACATTTTGTAATGTTATCAGTTGCTTCCAACTTCTTCTAGTTAAGAGATGTAGCTAAAGAAGGGAGGAGGGAGGGAGAGTTACACCCCTCTTTCAAAGCAGGCAGAGGGGCAATCACCCCACTTGAATGAAAATATTACAGAGGCAATAATATCTTTTTGTCCCCCTATAATTCGGAGCAGATTACAAAAAAAAATTACAGGCATTAATCAAAAGATATCATTGCGGTATTCAGATGAATTTAGGGCTTTGTTAAAACAGCAATCTGAGCCTAATAAAGTCATAATAATAAAAATACTGTATTTATAATGTGCCATCTATCTATGTTTCATGTATATGCCCATCAGTGTGAGTGTGTTTGCATGATTTTTTTTTTTTGGCTTATGGACAAATCCTACCCAGGACACAACCTAGGGTTCTAGCTTCTGTGGTAAAGGGAGGCAAACACAGTAAAATTGCTATGCAAATTTTGAACACTTAATAATTATTCCAGGCTAAAAGTGGTTCTAGGTTGATTTGGTTTGGTTTGGTTTCATTTTTACACCTAAACTTGTGACCTTCTGGTTAAATCTAGTAGCCCTCTTCTCCAATTGTGTGGCCCTGGATGGAGAGGAGAATTATTTTTGCAGGTTGTAGTGGTATTTAAAAAAAAAGAAAACTTGTGACAACTGTTGCAATACTTTTCTTGAGGTTTGTAGTATAATTTTTAGCCTTTCATAATGTTTTTGTTTTAACATGAACATATTTAGACTTATACCACTGGAATCTGAGGACTGTATAGCGCAGACACAGATGAACGCTTTGCAGGTGTATCTCATCATATTTTATTGAACACATACTATGTTGTAATAATAATTGGGCAAGGTTTAATGACATTTTTGAAGTGCTCGATTTGTCAGGGATCAAAGCAGTAGTTATTTTGAATTGTTGCAAAATGTTGATAAACAAATGCCTTTATTTCTGCCTCCTCACATTTCTGGAGTTCTTTTAAAATAGTTTTTACGAGCTGTGAAATCATTGAAGAATAACAAGTAAACTTTTTGTAGTTCCACATCTAGGTTCAATGATAACATATCATTCTTTGTCTATCCTTAAAGGCAGTCAATTCTCACCCCAAACCATAATTGTTTAGTAGTGTACAGAAATTCTCAATTGGCATAGCCCCTTGACTGACAACAGATTAAAAAAATGCAGAGTACCAAAGCTCATATTATACAACATACCATACTGAGAGTGTTTTGATTACACATAAGGGCCTTACATGCTCCCCATATTAAAAGCAATCAAATGAGATTGTGTCGGGAAAAGGATGAATTTTAGACAGTTACTGGGTTCTTAAGTAAGTAGGTTAGGAGAATTGGAACTCTCTGGGGTGATTGGATCTGGCCTTTAAGTACTTTTCCTCGGTAAAATGTTGGAAAGTTATGGAATTTTTACAATGTTAATGTTTCTTTGACATAATTAGCTGGCCTAAATAGCTGATACGTGCAGGAATTTCTGAGAGAGAGGTTGTTTAATGAGGTGAGGCAATCCAGCTTGTGCACTCTCGAATAGTTTGTTATTCTCACTGGTCACTTTAACATATATTAAAGGTAAAGAGCAGTTCCCCCAAACTTATTTTGAATAAAAAGCTAAACAACACAATTTTCATCTTATTTCACTTCAAAGTATCTTTCATTACATTTTATGACTTTACTTTTGCATATTCAAGGTAAACCAAGGAGTTATTTCTGGTAAATTTCAAATTTGAAGAGAAAAAACATTGTCTCATGACTCTCAACAGTCATTCATGAAACTGGACAGTCTACTACACTTCTTCAATTTGGGATGACTGCTCCTGCCCTTTAAACGAGAAATGGGAGTTTAACAGAGAATATTAACAGCATTTTGGGGCGACAGAGATCAAAAGGTCAAAAACCTTGTACACATGATATTTTAAGTAGGGTAAACGAAAGGGATCATACCTATAGACGAATCCGATTAGCGCTTGTTTTTAGTGACTGTAGGCCTCCATTAGTGGGGTCCGTCAGCCTAAAACCGTCTTTTTTTTATTGTTTACATGAATTTCAAACCCTCGTATTTAGTGAACTTGGAGAATTTAAGATACAAATTAGTGTACAACCATCCATGATAGAGGTAAGCAAGGAAATCAAAAGACTTAAAGGTGATGGACCCCAGTTATGGCCGACTGAAATCAGACCATCACTTGCTGTCCGGATTCGTGTACAGTAGCTTGTACATTGTCCATATTTCATGGATAAACCCAGCCATTTTTGTGGAAACATCAAAGGTCAGAAATCAAAATCCTGCAAACTCAACATATCAGTGAGGGTAACCGTGAGGGATCTCATACATGTTGTTGCTTGTGCATTACCCATGTTTGCATTTCTCTACTGTTTTGGTCTTTTAAGAAATACTGTCAATTTGAAAAGAATATAAAGAATATAAACTTACAGTAATTAAGCCCTTTGGATTTCTTGTTATATTCTTTGACAAGTCTTACAGTAGTTTTCCTGAAAAGTATCACAGAAAGGAACCCTTTCTATTCTCCTGTCATAAATACCAGGTTGTGAACTTAATCATTCATGCATGAAATTGGTATTGGATGAAAAAATACTTATTGGATGGTTATAGGTGGGACGGAAGGGGGGGGGTGTGGAGCCAACAGAGGGTGGGTTTAAGGTCGTGGACTGGTTGGGTCAGGCAGATTTGGTGGGGTTGGCTGACAGGAATGAAATCAGAGTAACATCTCATCTTGTAACATTATGGGAATATAGGAAAACGGTGTAGAAAAGAAGGAAAAGCCATATGATTTAGTCCACTAGCTGACTGGGTAAGGATGTCATTGCAGTGGATGTTTTCATAAAGATGTAACATTTTTCATGTTTGATACCATCTTTCAGTAACTCCACTGGCTGTTATCATCTGTCATGGTTACAAGTCAAACTTGGTTTGTGTTTAGCATATTATAATTAAGACCCCAAAATGATTACAAAACTTCCCCCAGAGTATGGTTTTAATTGCTGTTAACACTATTACATTCTTTTCTCTGCAGACCTGCTACTCAAATGTCCAATACAAGTTACCATACTTACAATGACCTGGCTTTATTCTTGTGTGGGTTAGATCTTTCAGACCTTATTCCACTTTTTCAATCGCACAAAGTGGACTTTGCTGAACTATTGAGGCTTACAGAAGATGATCTGGAGAAGGTAAATGTGAGCAGTAAGATACAGTCTATATTTTTTAAGGGTGGCCATTCTCTCCATGATGACTGAGAAAGAGGACAACCTCAAGCAGGGGTCACTCAGAGCTGCCAACATTTCCGATTTAGGAGGAACAGTTCCGCTTTTTTGCATCAAAGTTGGCTCTGTTCCGATTTTCCAATGTCATGTTCCGTTTTTTAATGTCACTTGAATCATGTTTCATGAAATAGAGAGTAAACAGAAGTTGTTTAAATTTGTGCTCATCAGAGTGTACAATCAGCTGAGGTCCTCAGTGTTAAGGTGGCTTTTAAAATCTGACAGGCTGAATGTAGGCATTGTAGACTTTGGCATGGAATTAACCAATCTGTTATCGAGGGCTCAAAAAGTCTTCCAGACAAACCCCTAACTACTCAAAATTCAGTGCTTTGCCCACTGGTTCCCTCGAGGGGTCCTAAGACAGGTCCTGGACCCCTCATCTGGAGGTTTATCCTAGCATACACACAGGTGGTGTTCCTCCCTTTCAATCTGGCATGTTGGCAGCTCTGGGTCACTGCACAAGTATTTCAGTTCCCATTCCAATTGGATTTTTGTGAGATCCTCTACATCTCTGGTTGGAGATTGCTAAAAGTTTGCCCACCTGTGTAAATATGCGAGTCCTACCACAGGACCACCATGAAAATTAAAGTTATGCAAATTGTTTGGTAACGTCTTATTGATGGACAGATTTAATCAGACTATGCTGTATTATAAAATGTATATGTCAGTTTGATGTCACAAAGTAATAAGTTGGCATTTTATTTTCATAGTCATCATAAACAAATCACTTATTTATACTAGCTAACAAATTTTGGGCTCTTTTTGACCAGAGATGGAGAAGATTTTAACAAAAATCAGAAAAATGGAATTGGAATCCAAATCGGAATTCATGGTAGTGTGACTGAGGGATAACTTGGGGCTCATGGGGCTCATGATTATAGTAAAACATGATGTCTCCCATTGCTTGTTGGTATTGGAGAATGAAAAGAAAGGAGGATTATATATTTGACTCCTGCTATGAAGGTATTAAGCAGCCACACTATGCCCATTTAGTTGCAATCATAATTGTGTCATTATAAACGGACTGACAACTTCCCCAACCTTCCAACCACCCCCAAAATTCTTCACAAAAGTTTGCCAAGAAAAAAAAAGGTTTTTAACACTTTTACAATAACATTTCAATTACAAAAGTAACAAAAGACTCTGAGAGTAGTGGAATTTAATCTCATAATTATGTTTGGATGTTCTCAACCAAATTTAAATACATTTTCAACATTTTTTGAAAGAGCAAATAAATAGGCTATTGAGATGAAAATGTGACAAATGAGTCATATTTTCCATCTTCTGTAATAAAAATTTTGATAAATTTGATGTTTTATGTTGTGGGTTCGTGACACCTCACTTCCTCATGATAACAATGTGTTTAGAGGGAAATCAAAATGTGTTGTGTTTATTCTTCACATGGTTTAGTGCTTTTGTAGAGGCACCTGTAGTGGTCATTTTTGGTTCCTTGCGGTAGCAAAGGAACCTATGTAGTCAGGTTGGCGTGTGTGTGTGTGTGTGTGTGACACTTGCTTCGGTACGTTCTAACTCAACAAGGGAAGGTTGGATGGAACATGGATTTGGTACATAGATTCGTCATAGAGAGAAGGTGTGCCCTATCGTTTTTGGTGGAGGTCAAAGATCATTTGGGGTCACCAGAGGTCAAAAACTAAAAACCTTCTCAACACGATATTTCTAGTTAGGAAACTTGGATAGATGTCATACTTGGTGTGTGGATGTGTTATGGTGTAAGGATGAAATTGGATATGTTTGGTGAAGGTCAAGGGGTCATCTGAGGTCACCAGGGGTCAAACACTGAAAAATGTTTTAACACAGTATTTTAAGGTAGAAAGGGCAGATTTCAAATCAATCTGTGTTTGGTTATGGTCAAAGGTCATCAAGGTCACTGGAGGTCAACTGCTGGAAATGTTATTTAGAAAATGATGTAAGCTAGATAAAGATAGTTTCAATAGATTTTTTATCTCACCTGGTTTTGCATGCTTACGCACCCAAACACCTTAGAAATTTGCCCTTTATGTTCGTTCAGTAATGATTCCTTCGGGTTGTACACATATTTGCCAGTGGGAGCAATGCATGGATTCTACAGTATGTCTCTTTAATACTGCTGTGCTCTGTGGGGTAACCTAATCCTCATTCTATTACCACACTTCATTAATCACTTGCTTTCTGCCTGACAGCTGAATAAACCCTGTTTTCTGTGTAGAGGTAGCAAACAGGACAAATGGTAGATTGTTTTAATGTAATAGCAAGTTTTATTTGAGAGCAGGTAAAAATAACTTGTGAGAGAAATACAGGGGGTGTTTTTCTCTCTGTGACCACATTGTGTATCATTTATTGGTGATAATATCAAGTTTGATTACAAGCATAAATACATATGGAAATGAGGTAGTGTTTTTGAACGATCACCAAGCATTACAAAAGTTGAATGTTAGTAAGGCCACAGAAATTTAATCCTTGATTTCATGTAATATTAGTAGTAAAATACCCCTTGTTAAGATGTTACAAACATTGAGTATGAACTTTTGCTTAGCTCTATTTCACAGACTGGCTGTACAGTTCTTATAATATCCAGCAAGGAACCACAGTGTCCATTGGGCTCTTGTTGAATTTGAGCCCTGTTTTTCATTTAAATCTTTTGTCCTTTCTTGTTCATAGATGGGCGTTCAACAGTTTGGATCAAGACGCAAGATAATGCGGTCCATTCATGAGATACACAAACTAAAATGGGAGAAAGGCAGTTTGAGAAAACCCAGCAGCAATGTACTCAGGTAGGTTGAGGTGAAACTCCACCACAAATGGTTGGTAATGACTCTCCGTGGCTCTCCGTATGGGTCCAAAAGGACCCAAACAACGGCAAAGGGTTAAGCTAGGGTCTGGCCAAGGAGATGGCTGCACAATGTCCCAAATGTGTCATTAACTGGATTTATTGAATGGAATGCACTTGTATTGATGTTGAGTGAAATCAATACAAGGTAACAATATATCTAATTTGTCTAATTAGCCATGCATCACTTTCATACTATCACTACAGAAAAAGTTCAAATTGTATTGTAGTTTTTGTGAGTTTGTTTAACGTTAGTTTGGTATTAAAAAGTTGGGAAATGAAATGTTGCCGTGCCAGCAGATCAAGTCTGGTAGGTAAAACAGTTACAATGGGTAAGAGGAATTATTGCTATCTGGGCCACTCCAAAGCATCATATTATTCAACCATTTAGATCAAAGGCCTAGTCCTCTCACCCCAAACTTTCCAATTCTCCTAACCTACTTACTTAAGCCCCTCCCACAACTGTCTAAAACTTATCCTCATCCAGACACAATCTCAGTTTATTGCTTCAGGGTGAGTATATAAGACCCCAACTTGTAATCAAAACACTCTCAGTACAGTAAAACTCTGTTTAATATGAGCTTTGATAATCTTCATTTTTTGACTAGCTGTCAATTAAAGAGCTTTCCCAACTGAGAATTTCTGTTGACTTCTGCAAAAAATGTTGTTTGGGGTGAGAGGATATAAGAGAATATGATTGCATAAGAGGCATGAGAACTTCACAAACTTTTGATTCCCCACAGGGAGGTCCTATCCCTATCAACTTCAAGATTGACACAACAGTCTGAAAAAGAAAAAAAGGAACAAGGCATTTCTTGTCAATGTGAGGAAGTAATGCAACCTCTGCTGCCCTCAAGCTCACTTTAGAATCCAGATGTAGTGACTTCATTTTAATACTGATATCTCAAGAAATACATGTCTCATTTGAATGAAAGTTTCACCACACTCTGTAGATTAGGTTTCTCTTTCACATATGAAAATTAAAGTTTTGCTTAAACTTCCCCTTTTAACATGGAAATTCTCATCTTGTATCTGTAGGAAGTATCTGCTGTGGTACTTTCCTTCCCAGCATGCATTGTACACCAAGATTTCACAACTCATCTTTTACAACTGTTTATAATATGTATTTGTCTTACAGCCAACATGAGTCCTTGGCAATATTAGACAATGTGTCCAAACACCTGTCATACATCAACAGCTGCCTGCAGTACATGCACACCAACTGGGCTATGCATGGTACCTTGACTGACCCACAGCAGGATGGTATTACCTTGGGTCACCTCTTTGATCTGACAGATAAACTTCTTCTAAGTACACCAAAGCTTCATAATAGTGTCACCATTCTAAAAGGGGATGTGAAAAAGGTTTGTGAATAATCTAGAAGAATTGCGTTAACTTAAATCAGGGAGCTGGGAAGGTGGAGAATGCTTGCTCTGCTTCTCTTTTGTACTAGGGGCTTCACTGTCACTAAATCCTCGGGTTATCTGATTCCTGAAATTCCTCTGAAATAATAGAGATCAGACAGTAGGGACAATGGTTCAGGTTTTGTGCATAACTGAGAGGTTAGAGGATTATTTCCATCCTTAGCATCACATCGCCAACCGTCAAAGAGAGCAAATTATTTTGACATGGTGCCGCCAGGCGTAACACTTTAAAATGGTACTTGGTGTTTCTTTATTACTTTTTTGGCGAAAATAACCTTGTGGTTGTTTCTGGAACAAACTGGAATTGTTTGAAATATCAACGCTAATATTTTGACTTCTGTAGAATTTTTAAGAGGTGCACTTCTTTTCTTAATGAATAAACAAGAATGAAAAAGGAATTTGGCAACTTAAAGAGGCTCATTGAGTTGATACCAGTAACTTAATGAAAGTCTCAAAAGGTCACTATCACATAACAATGGTTATAGACAGCATAACAATTCAAGTTTCAAGTCCAAAAGTCACAGAAAATGCTAAAATTTTGAATTTTCTTGTGTCCTGACTTGTAACAGTTTTGTACATAATTTGAAAAAGTGTCTGGTCACGAATTTTTGAAAACCGACTTGAACTGTTAAGCACTAACTCATAAAACAGTTATTTGTGTGTAGGGTATAGGAATTGTTTAAGATAGACCATTTGTCATTGGTATGTGAAGAAAACTCAATAGAATTGAAAAATTTTGTTGAATTTCATGAACCAACTCAATGAGCCACTGTAAAAGTGACTGAACAGTTGTTTTTGATCAAATTTCACAGGTGTCTGATAAGCACATAAAGATCACAACAATATCTTGATAATGTTCTTTGTTATGACGGAGATTATTGAAAAGAAACGTCAACAAAGTCAAACTACAATAGAAACAATATGACCTGTCAATCAAATTACATTCCTTGAGGAGGATTAAATTACTTTGAATGACTGACCGACTTGAGCAAGCAATATCTATCTCTCCCAGCCTCTTGCCTAAAGTCAGTTTGATTTAAAGAGTAGTTAAGGCAGGCTGGTAGACTTTGTGTAGCAGAGGGTGGTGTGATTTTGGGTTACCAAGTGGACTCAAAAAACGACCCTGCAGAGTGGGTTGCCATGCCCGTGGCATTCTGCAGGCTAAAGTATGTGTAGGTATGCTACTCTTTGAAGGCGAGTGAGAGAGGGAGCTTTGCCAGCCTGGCCAGCTTTGGCTGAAAATAAGCCAAGCTATTACTAGCAGTCACTGACTGCATTTTTGAGATGAATGCAACATTTTCATGCTGTTCCTCTGCATACTAACTATTTGGAAAAGTTAGTACTGTTACACTTTGCATGCAATTCTTGCTGGTGGTTCTCAATGTAACAGCTCACTGCATCAGATAATTTTCTCTCTAAAGTGAACTTAAAGGGCCTGTGACATTAAAATGACAAAGTTGGGTGTTTGATATGAAAAGCACTAAAAACCAAGAAAACTACCCACAAAATCATACATTACCTTTTCAAAGAATATTGGATGTTGCACTGAAATTTTGAAAGTTTGGTTCAAGAATTAGTCTAGAGCTACAAAAAAATGATTTTTTCCTGTGAAACCTTTTCTTTGTAAAATTAAATCTACCATGCTGCCTTTAATATGTTGAATTATCTATCATTTCATATCTAGGCTATAATTAAATCGTAGCTTTAAAGATGTGGAAAATTTCTGTCGTTCCACAAAGGCAATATTACCTGTTAAGAACTATTTTTTGGTAAATAACTATTTAACTTCAAAATATGAGAGCATGGAAATCATTAGAAGTGTGAAGCATTTATATGGGAGAGGGGGTGGGGTTGGGAAATACATATCCCTGTCTGTGTAGACTGCTGCAAGCCAAACCATAACTTGACAGGCCAGATGCAACCTTGCGGTGGGGTGGCCTGTGGGCCATAGGTTGGACAACCCATTTTTATATACTCTTTACTTATCAAAAAAAAATTGCTTTAAAATTTGTTCTGCCAGAGGAAAAGCTGTTTCATATTTCTTCATCAATTTGCTTTAGGAATTCTGGGATGCAAAAATGATAAGCAGACCTCTCTCTCCTAGCATACAGGGATTAGAAATATATACCGGCATGTTAAAAGGAAGATGGCCAGTCTCAGGAAGTTTTGTCCCATTACAGTTGGGTCTGTCTGGGCAGTGTGTGATAGCTTTTACATGCAGAATCACAACCTTTCATATCATTAACATAGTATGCAGAAGTATCATTGTGTATTCAGATTAACACCCTAATGGTGCATGTAGGTTTTATTAAATACGCCTACCAGGAGAGCTGCAGATTAGTAATATCTCTTGTATCAAGTTTAGACTTTCTCAGGTGGTTTTGCATGCTATGATATGCATTGTTGTAAAGGGAAAACAAAAAGAAATTTTTAAAAACAAAAAATTGCAGATAGAATGTCTTATTGTTGTTATTGATTTTTTTTTATATCTTTAATTAAAATGTGAATGATATTTACAGTTTACAAGATGCAATCAGGATAAAACGAGTATGTAACTTTCGTTATGGGTTACCTGGGTACCATTTGGAAAGTAGCAGTAGACAGATATGCAATATCAGAAATATTTCACTTCTCTGAAAAATTGCCCCTTAGATAACTTTTTGACAAGAAAAAAATTCCAAGCTGGGCTGAGGGAATATTTTGGTAAGGATTGTCTGGTGGAAGACAAGTGTGGGAACTGACAATGTATTGATTTCAGCAATGGTTTTTTCTAATTTCATTCCCAGGCTTGTGAATTTTCAGAAGCAGTGGCAGCAGATCTTATAACTGATCCAGATAACCAATCAGGATTGCTGTCTCGTTTCAGCTGGATACTCTTCATTCTCAGTGGAGCTGTAGTAGCATCTGCTGCCCTCTATAAGTGGTACCCTGAACCCTTCACACTTCCATCAAGGTGACCTTCATTATTATGTCTGGTGTCAATATGGCCTCTTTCAAAATCTTTTAGGTGATTTGGGGGATGTTCTTTCTGCAAGATGGAAGTTTCACAAAGAAATGCTGGGTCACATGTCATGCATTCCATAGAGTTGGTTCTCAAAGTTTTCCCTATCATTAGAAAAGCAAGTCTTTGCTTGGGAAAAGGAAGAATTGGGATAGATTTGGGGTCCCTAATGATTATGAGAAATCACTCCAGCTATCAAGTGCATCAGGGGGACTGCTGACTGAAGGAGACATCAGTTTTGTGACTCAGAATCATTGGCAGTTGGAATGTGCTCCCACTGTAAGACTAAATTCTTTCATATTAAGATCATATTGGTTCAGAGACATTTCTAATAACAATATGAGTTATATGTGACTCATACATACACATCTTCAGCAGTGGCATGCTATGGGGGGGGGGGGGGCAAGAGAAGTCTTCCCCCCAGATTTTGTCCTAACTCCCCCACCCCACCCCAAGTTAGGCCAGGAATTCGGTTAACCAAAAAATAAATAATATAATTCTTCTGAGACTTAATTTTTCATCCAGAGATATGCTAAAGCTTCCAAGTCCCATGGACCCCCACCCCCTGGAATGGGTGTTCGGGGCCCAGTTTCGCTCTGCACCCCAAATATTTTGCCTCCACAACATTTTTCTTTGTCTTTTGTTTGCCCCTCCCTCCCCTCCCCCAATTTTGACATTCAGGTGCCGCCACAGATCATCAGAAAATCTGATTTCTGACTTGGGTGTCTGGCTATGAATGATAGCGTGATGAGAGAGGATAGCAGGGAGGGGTCAAGTTGGGCAGTTTAAATTTACCAAAAGGAAAACAAACCAGTGAGCTACAAGTGGAAAAAAGGCTGTGACTGGCTCGACTTGAACCAATAGGACAGAAACTGGGCTGTAAAACTCTATCTAACTAACTAACTAGTTAAAATTACCAAGGTGTATGGAAGCGGATGGAAGCCTAGAAAAAATATGAAAGCTACTTCATAAGTTCATTTCATTTGATACCATGAAGCATTAGTTCAAGTCTAGGAAATTGTTAGTTGACTAAGGTATAACAGAGTCAGTCTTGCTTCCGCCTCCTCTCAGTTCATCTGATGATGAAGGATGGTCTTAAAGGCATTCATTTGTCACCCTTAACTTGTACTCTCCAGAAATTCTCAATTTGCACAGCTCTTTGATTGACATCAAATTCAAAAGCTCTCATTACGCAGCATGTGCTGAGAGATCAATGCCTTGTAAAATCACCAGGGTATGAACTGGGATTGTGTTTGGATGAAGATGAGTTTTAGACAGTTGTGGGAGGGGCTAGATGTAAGTAGCTTAGGAGAATTGGAAATGTCTCTGGTGATGAGGAGCTGTCTTTGCAAGAAAGGTAGTGTGACATGAAAATGGCAAAATTGGGTATTGGATGTAGAAAGCATTAAAAATCGTGAAAATAGCCACAATTTCCAACAAAATCCATTAAAAATTGACCATTTTGTAGGGCAATTTCTGATTTGCACTTAATCATAAATAAATATGAGCTTGATATGCAAATCTTTAGATGTCATGGGAGGGATATACCATATATATGGCTGATGTTATACTTAGTTTTTACAACCTTCATTTCATGGACAGTTGTAACATTAGTTTGTCCTGAGGGTTTGATTTTGAGAAGATTAAATCGTGTCCTTGAAAATCATTAGCATCAATTACCAAACCACAAACTATCTAATGAGTAATTAAGAGATAATTAATGTAGGGTTGACAAAAGAAATGTCAACACTATGCAATTTTTCACATCATTTTTTTTTTTTTTCATAAACAACAAGTTTCTTCAGAAACATTCAAACTTTGATGAGGTGTATCTGGAAAACCGTAAATGATATTGAAATAATTCCAACAGATTTTTCCTAAGAATAGTTCACTGCCTTTAGAAGTCAGGTCATTTTGCTGACATGTCACACTACCTTAAACATTAATCTAAAATCATCAGTCACCAGCTTAAAGAATGCAAAGATTTACTTTTTGTTACTTTTGTTACTTTTTTGTTACATTTTACTTTTGTGACTTGATGAAAATGTTGGGGTAATGTTTGGCTTCATTTTGTTTCCATTTGTTCTGTTTTGCTGATTGAAAGATGCAATATAGAGATATTTATTTCTCATAGAATAAGTATAATAGTTATGGCAGGCTGTGCCTGCTGGAATGAAATAATTTACCATTTGAAAATTTCAATTGGTTCTCAGGTGTGATGTTTAGGCTGAAATGGTTAACTTGTGAGACATATAATCAGATAGCTATATCTTTGGGGTGTAATGATGTTACATCTAAGCATTACAGGAAATCACTTTCACTGACATCACTATCACAGTTCTCAAACTTGTACATATAAATCACATATATGCAAATTTGGTTAACAGATAATCCTTCTGAGATATGTCAGCCATTTCTGGGGGCCATCTTCTCATTTCTTTTGTCCATAAGCACCATGGATAGTTGTATTCATTTCACAACCTTAACTTAATTTGCATACAGTGGTTTTGTATTTTTTGCATCTGTGGGGCTCGGTAACCATTATGATTACTAAAATTAAGGCTGATGGACCCAAACAGTTTCCCGTCATTAATTGACTGCTGGATTTTTCTCTAATGCTGGGTATAGCATCCCGTTCCTGTTCTGTTAATACACTCCATGTGCAAGCGGTATGAAATAAACTCTTACAGGACAACTCTTACCTTTGACAATTAAAAATGTTCTGATACTTGAAGGATAATTGCAGCAAGTGTGAATTTTTCATGTTGATACTTATCAAGGGATGTCAGGGTGGAAATTGTCTGAGTGGAAAATTTCCAAGAGGAGTTGCCTGGATGAAATTGCCTGGAAAACTCCTGCAGGGCAACTCCCATGAGGCAATTCCCTTTTTTGACAATTCCAATTGGAAATTGATTGAAGGCTAACTGTCATAGTTTGGGAAGAAGTCAATTTCCACTTAAAAAAGAGGTGATTTTATGATTGATATTTTAGGGTGTTTTCAGCCCATAGCAGCAGACAAAACTTGTGATAATTCTTACCTGCCGAGTGGCATCAGTCCTATAATGTCATGTGATTTAGAAGTTTACATAACTTTCCCTGAAACATTCGCAAGATTCAGTTTGGTTGGACAGAGAAAACCGTCATCATTTTGACATCTAATTGGAAAGAAGCTAAAATACCTTAAACCTCAATTATGTAATACCAGCTAACAGACCGATTCTGCGAAAAATCCCTCTGTGCACGATTTAGATTCAAACATTCTCATGTGGCTTGTCACATGTAAACAGAGAAAACAAACCCCTTTTTTCAGTATTAAATATCCTGTGAGTTTTTTGTGTCAATTTGGTGGTAGGCACATATCATAAGTAAGGGTCATAGTTGCAAAATTGTAACTGTATTTATAATTTGCCTTCTACACTTTTTGCAAAGAAGTTTTGGCATGATAGCTTGTAGCTGCTGACAGTCCTCTTCATGTGGGATCTCAAGGGGCATGTATATTGCCCTCTCCCCTTAAAGGTCTGGTGACATGAAACAGACAAACTTGGGTATTTGATTTTTCTTCAAAACTAAGAGAACCCTGAAAATCATGCTTCAACAATTCCTATCAAAATCGATCAAAAATTGGCCATTTTACTGGATTTTATTAGATTTGCACATAATCATGAAATGTTGAAGAAGGAACATGCGATATACGGCTAATGTGATCCTTTGTTGTAGCAGTTTTCCTTTAAAGGACAGATGTAACATTAGTATTTCTTGAGGGTTCTGTTTTGGAAGGTTCAATTGTGTCCTTGAAAATCTCCGCATCAATTACCAGACCGTAAACTAGGCCTATGTGAGGAGTAGGGAAGAAGTAATTTTGAAATGTAAATTGTGTGTAGTGCAATCCTCCACATTATTTTTTGCATTAGCAACAAGTTGCTTCAGAAACATTAAAACTTTTCAGAGGTTTATCGTGAGAACCGTTAACAGAATTGGCATGATTCGAACGGATTTTGCCTAAGGAAGGCATACTCCTTAACTGCCAAGTAAAGTCAGGGCGTTTTGCTAACATGTCGCACTACCTTTAGCATGCTTATAAAAGCACATCTCAAGGATCAGATTCTTTCCTGGTATATTGCATTTCTTAGATGAATCATGATTGTGTATGCATCACAAGCTATTACTTGTGAGTTCTTGAAGCCCGCCACCATCAAAGTGTGGTCCTTATTTTGTATTTTTGGTATCCTTTCTCCTCCCTTCTCTCATCTCTCCCTTTCTCTAACTCTTCCCAATTCAATGAAAATTTGAGCCTTCTTTCTTTACCGACTTTCTTCTCTATCATTTCATAAAATAAGGAAAACACTCCGGTTGAACTTTGATAGACGTTTCCAAAGACATGAAATCAGGGAGGTATGAGGCGTTGCTTCTGACTATTAAAACAGCTGCAATATTTTGCTTTGCACCATGGCAGATTTGGTATTATATTGGCCTACACAGTAAGGAGTCTGAGTTAATTGAAACAAACTCCTTGCACTCATTGAATGGGACAAGCAGTCGTCTCCAATTTATTTGAAATATTTTCGCTTTTTGCAAATTTTTTTTGCAACTCATTTTACAAGTATTTTTGATGATGAATTCAGACAAAAATATTTCACAGTGAAGGTAAAATAACCAAGTCACTAATCTGCGTGAAATGAAAATTTTCAGTAACAAAATCATCGTCCCATGATCATTTAGGCAGAGCCATTCATGATTTAGGATATCATGGTGACGCTAATTCAGATTGCTGGACTGCAATTTTCCGCGCTGTTATAAATTTCTACTATTGAATATGTTACATTGAAGACAAGCAAATAGACTTTTCTGTACGACACAAAAAAAATGGCCGACGTTATGCCTGATCTGCCGTGGTGCCTCACAATTGTTATGTACAATAAATTTGATTTTTAAATTTATTAGAAAAATTGAGCTTGTAATTTTTTGTTTAAAGGCAGTTATTCGTCACCCCAAACTACAGTTTCAGTATACATATATCAAAACTCTCAATTGGTACAGCTCTGTGATTTGCATCACATTCAAACAATGCATCATTGCTAAATTACACATCATGGGCTCTGAGAGTGTCTTGATTACACATTATGGACTTGTATGGCCACTGGGATAAGCCATGAAGCAATAAACAAGGATTGTGTCTGGATAAAGATGAGTTTTAGATAAGTGTGGGAGGGGCTAGAAGTAAGTAGGTTGGGAGAATTGGAACTGTTTGGGATGATGAAAATATGCCTTTAACTTCATTTAACTGATAAAGGTCACATTTTATCTTCGAGTGTCTATCTTTTGTATAGTTTATGAATTTTTGTGAGATAGATTCTTGGAGATTTTAAAAAAAATAAAACTGCAAACTTTTTATTTCTTTTGTTTACATCAGTTCACTTATTTAGGAATTTACTCCTTACCTTATAGACAAATCCGGATAGCGAGTGATGGTCTGATTTCGGTCGACCATTACTGGGGTTCATGACCTTTGAATCTCTGTTTCCTTGCTTACCTGTATCATGGATGGTTCTTCACTAAATTGTATCTTGATTCCTTCAATTTCACTGAATTTGAGGGTTTGAAATTGATGTAGACAATAATTGAAGATGATTTATGGCTGATGGACCTACTAAAGACTTAGTACTGTCACTGAACACAAGCGCTGATTGGATTCGTCTATAGTCTGATTTAATATAGCACCACCCAAAGCCTTCTTCCACTCGTGGGGTCCTGGGTTGTTATTTCTACTCCATTGCTTAAACAGAGCATCATGAACAACAGCGGTTGGTCCCGGGTTAAAAGTCCTTGGGTATGATTCAACCAAGTCATTTATGAAGTCTCCTCATGTGTCCATCGTAATGAATGAAAGTTAAAATTTTTTGTTGTTTTAGTGGTCTGTTGGAATTAATTTAAGTGTGGAAGGAACAAAGATATAATGCTTGGGTTGGGTTTTTTCTACTGAAGAAGGGTAGGGGTCACTTTGTGTCCAAGAAGTCTGCATCGTATAATGACCAGTTGCATATCAAGCAAACAAGATTATTTTGAATCTAAGTTTAAATCACAGTTAACCGTGATTCATTGGGTGTTTGGCAATCAATGTGATCACATAAAGTAATATTTTTTGTGGAATTTACACTGTTATATGTATTGGGTCTTTCTGCAGTTTTGTAAGAGGTTAGCCAGCAATAATGATATTGCATCTTTCAAATTGACAACAGGTTGTTTGGGGGTTCATACATGTAAATAGTGAAACTAATAGTCTCCTAATGAGAACTTCCATCTGAAAATCCAAAAATTTCATTCAACAATGAACTGTTGCTCAGGATTACTCGAGAAGAAAAAGAAAGTTGCACAAAGGAACTGGGAAGGGGAAAGGAAGCTAGGAAAGATCTCAGTTGGTGCATCATTCAGAACGTGGATGCTACTTCTGTGAGAATTGTAGGTGGTGGTAGTAAATGTTGCTAGTGTGTTAGATATTTTTAGAATAGTACATAGATAACTCCAATGTGGGTTTGGGGGTTTTCCGTAACTGAAGTTGTTCAGGCCACTAGGTTGCAAAATGGCTGTTGGATGTGTCTATAAACCAGCTAAAATCTCGGAAGAAACTCTTTGGGACACCCGCTCCACCTTCCAATGCTGACCACTGTTTTGTTGATTATAGCACAGAGCCGTAGTCTTTTAGTCGCAACTTTGGAAGGGAGGGAGTGGGAGGTCAAGTTAGTCTACTAACTGAAATTTAAGGGTATCATGATGAAGTGTTTCAACAATTTTGTCCAAGATTGCAGGTCCTGTGCGAAGTAACAAGTTAGGGAGTTGCAAAAAAATAATGGGAGCCGCTGCCTTCGTGACTAGCATACCGACTGCATACCAGGTCAAGTGGTTAGAGCATCAGACTTTTTGTCTGGAGTTCGAGTCCTGTCCGAGTCATACCGAAGACTTTAAAAACGGAACCTACCGCAATCGTACTTGGTACTCAACATAAGGAATGGGGTTGGCAAAACAAGCCAGTAAGCCACAAAAGAAAATGGCCGTGGCTGACTCGACTGAGACCAATCGATTAGAAACTTTCAAATAAAACTCCACCTAACCAAGTCCTCGCGACTAGTTTCTGTTGTTCCGGGTAGAAATGTGTTATCAGTGAAGTGCAGTTGTAACTAGCATGGACGGGAAAGTGGAAAATTCAAATGAAATATCTCCTTACAAACTGATGTACTTTTCTTGCCGTACGAAGGGAAATCAATGCTACGATATTGTGTTCGTGTGTATGCATGGTAACTTGTAATTACAGTTTGGAAGATGTATAGGCCTATGTGACATTTTGATTGTAAATTTGCTTGTTTTGTGGGTTATTGTCATTTATCGGTCCAGGAAAAATGTCATTTGGGGTGACCAGCAGTCATCTAGAATATCAAAGCATAATTATACGCATGATATCTCAGTCTTGGAAAACTGATAAATATCATACGCAAAATGTAGCTAGTCTTGTTTCAAAACTCTTGTTGATTTGCTTTCAAAAATAGGAAATTAATAGTAATAAAAAATTAACCTTAAAGGCAGTCATTCGTCTGCTTTTGAGTAATTCGAAACCTGGTTTTGGATTGTTCAACTGAACTAAGCACGATAGAGGGCGCAGTGGTAAGTAGGTTTCACAGCCGGTGTGTGTTGGACGCAAATTAACCATCTTGAAACCCGTGTAGTTGAAATTTGCTCCAAAAGCCTCAGGCGAGGTCAAAGGTCATTTGATGTCATCAATAGTCTGCACATATTTCAAGGGTAACATACAACAATAACAATTTCACGTGTTTTCTCCATTTGGTAAAGGTCAAAGTTCGAGTTGTGCAAAATTGAAAATCTCATTTTGAGGGTAGGCCTGTGTAATATCAACTTGTTTGAGTTATACTCATAGATCTTTGAACATTCCTTTCCAAAATAAACGCAGTTTGGAACCATAACACTCAAATTACATTTTAATGACAAGAAATCAATTGGCAGTTTTGCTTTCTGTTTATTATCGTTTCTTCGTGTTCTCTGTGTTTCAACTACTGCATTGTGGAAACATGGAGGACAGCCTATTATGTAGGAGTACTTCCATGACCAGTGGAAAGTGGAAACAGGAATCAATCTTGGAAGTTGCCTGCTCAGCGCCTCTGTGGCCGCCCCTTAGGCTGCCGCCCTTATATGGTTTTTTGTAGCGACAAGCCGAACGAAAAAATCTTCGTCCGCTCCTCGGGATATCTTGGAAGGAGAACTACGTCGGAGTTTGCAACTACTGGCTGCCTTCACTTCCGAAGGTGGGGGGAGGGGGGGGGGGAGGGGAAGAAACGGTGAAACAAGGAAGGTTATAAACCCTCTACGTTTGCAAAAAGGGACAGGGGGTTTTCAACACGGATAACCCCCGTTTACAGGTCTCCTTCGACTTTTCGACTTCAAATAAAAAAAGGATATGATTTACTCAATTGGTTATCCCACAGTAAGGCAAGGGCTTTGCTGGGAGGACTCAAAAACACAAAAACTTTTTCTGAGTCTCGTAGAGCTCTACCGTTATCATGATAACTTCGACAGCGAACGTCAGTTATCAGCTGACATTCTAAATTAGAATGCATACATAGTCGTCAGTTTTCACATTGGATCTGTATATTGATGGACAATAATCTCCGCCGCTATTCGGAGGTAGTTATCGTGTGCTTTTTCAGTACTTGGAAACGGACACTGTCAAAACAGAACACTCCCCAAACCGGACCTGTTAGAACATAACTTCGAACTATTTACAACTACTTACACTTAGAAATGCAAACTTGAAAATGTTTGTGCCCAACATACGCAACTCCCCCACCAGGTAGTTATCTTTCATGAATCGATAATATGCCGTCGCCATCATAGCCATGCATTCATGTGTCTAGAACGATTAATAAGGTATTCCCTCATGGTTTTAGAAGTAGTGTACGATGTAGTACTAGTAGCAGCATTACACTGTACTTCCTTCCTTGATTTAGTAAAGCCTCCAGGAAAAAAGCATTGGGAACTTTCAAAATGAGCAGTCAGCTGAAGAGCGCATGAGTCAATTAGTAATTATATGGTTATCTGGCTTATCCTGCCAGTGTCAGTGCCAAAGGCATAGCTAATATGCCCACATTGCCTTTTAAAAGAAGCGTGGGCGACCGTACTCTTTTTTATAGGGGACAAAAGACTTAAAGCAGAAAATATGAAACATGTTGAAACGCTTTTCAATTTTTGATTGTTACTCTTAATACTTACGACATACTCTCAAGGGTCTTTTAAAGGCATATTCTGGAGACAAAATCCATTACCTTTAAAATAGGCAGAAAAATTTTCTCTTTCAGAAGGTGAAAACTGCATTCCAATAGCTTGTAGCGTTCGGAAGATACAAATTTTTAAATAATTGGAAATTTTTCTTGGGATTTGATGCATCATGGGAAATCTTTGATGTCATTGTGGCACATTAATTTGACATTGCATTCAATTTATTTTTTAATTATGATGCCCATGCAGGCAATATTGAGCAACATTGTTGGTTGCGCCCTACATATGGTAAAGGGTAATGCTAGATCTACAGGAAAAGATATTCAAACATTCCAACAGTATCAAATTTCAAGGACAAACAGGATGTTCAAGTATAAAGAAAAACAAAAGGAATTTGAGGCAATGTGCCCACATTACATAACTTTCTGCAGCTTTGTTGAAGAGCAGATGTATTTTTCAACAAAAATAACCCATCTTTAAAGTGAAATATCTTGAGTTAGGAAAATGGTATTGTGATAGGGTTTGAAGGACATGGTGTGGAATATTTTTGTTTTTCTTACAAGACGGAGGTGAAAAGCCACCAGAACATGCCTTTAACAGCTGCAATCAGTATCCCCATGAGCAGTGGGTTACGTGACATTGCTGTATCGACCAATGAATTGTAATATTGAGCTCCTGTAACTTCTGTAATTGGATATACCCGTACCTGGTCACTTGTTTCAAAATGCCATTTTCCACAGTAGAAGGGTGAATCGCAAAAAACTATACGTCCAAATTTTTGTTTCTTTTTTACACAAAGTACTCCAAATTTATTTGCTAAAACTCTATTCATGCCGAAAATTATGCGCATTCCCCAAGCAAAGTGGTCTACATCTCCCCGACCGCTCCCCCGATATCCCCTTATTCTTAGAGCGTAGGCCTATGTTTTCGTGTAAATCGGGGACATGAGCGTTTTTTTTTTCTCGAGTGGATGTGGATACACCTGCAAGTGGGATATCCCCAATTGCATAATGCAAAATTTGCCATGATGTTGAATTTTTTAAATTTCAAATATGTGTTCTAGTAAGTTTGAAGCATTTTGGAGTTTCCCCTATTTTCATGTTGGTAACCTACCTTCTGGTTACCTACCACGAGTTGGTGCATTGGGGTGCTTGTATTTGTGTAGTACGAGTAAATTGGGGACATAAGCCCTTTCTTGTCATAGTCAAGTGGGGATAGTCACACCCAAAGTGGGGATATCCACATGTTCACTGTTAAAATCGTGTGCCCCGATTGATGTCACAAGCATAATTTGTGTCATCCATTACACATATTCGGTGGATGAAATCCCTAGAATGAGTGGGGACTTTACCGTATATGTTGACGAGAGACCGCTTGTGGACTCAAAACCGAATGTACAAACGAATGTCTAATATACACTGTGGCCAGCTAAGCAGGCTGGGAATCAAATATGTTAGCGGGTTGCATGCGCTCTGTATAGAGCTACTGTCATATCTGATGAACTTGTTTTCACCGTTATTTACCGAAACTGGGCCGTAAAACTCCATAAAAACTAACATTCCAGCAACTGAAGCGGCAATAATTGTCAAGTCGTACACCCATTGAATAAATTGAAGATGAGAGACGTTACCCTGACCCATTTTATTTTGCGTGTTCGGTATATTTGTAAATAAAAATTCTTCAAAGTAACATAAACTTAAAATATCAGGTCCCTTGCTTCTCGAGACAAAAACAAGCCTTTTTTAGAATGTGACACACAGAATTAAGTTGCATCACTTAAGTAAGGATCTCCTGAAAAGCCATACTGCATGTCATAATGGTGCGATAATTTATCTGACCATGTTGTGATCCGTTGCTTAGGAAGTCGACACTGCGAGATATTTCATCTTACCATGTCGATATGCCTTGCTTCATAATAATGTCAACATGGTGGTGAGGAAAATTATCTCACCGTCATCAAATACAGTATGGCACTCAGTGAGCTCCTTACTTAATGCATGTTATGTCTTTGAGTTTTCACGATGTTTGTTTAGATCGTTGAAATATTACTTCATCCACGCCTTCTTCCGTGCAAAGCAGTGAAGGTAACTCATCATTCACGCACAATTCCCCTAATGCGATTTTTTTACGAGGTTCTGGGACATTCCTGCCAATAGACCAGCTACCTTCATGGACAATGGTCACGCCCCTGATTCCAGAATGCCAGCTTTTGACCCCTTTTTGGTTATCCGGACACCAAATCATGAAATAACGGCAGGCGAATATCCTTTGTACCCATAGGCGGGATCGCGTTTGGGGGGGGGGGGGCAAGGGGGGGGGGGGCTACTTTCCCCCCACTTTTTTCCAGAACTTTGTTTTTTTACGTCTTAGTCTGGTTGCTTTTACTTCAAAAATACAAACTGGAACTGACAGAGCTACGCGAGTGATACTTAAGTTGTATAATGTTTAAACAGGTCAAATACTGCATTGAAAACTAAATAAAAACAATACTCTTTCAATAAATGTCTCAATGCTCCTTCTTTTCGACACGCTTCGCGTGCACCCGTTTTAAATATTTCAGGATTCGGGGTTACTTCTTGTAGAACACCTCTTCCATTGTCACTGAAACTTTTCACCAGTACGAGGGCCGTAAACAGCTGAAGCTCTACAGTAACTAGTGAAATGGTGAGGCAGGGAGGCGGTCATCTTCTGGTCCCCTTCTCTAACCAAGTGCCCCAAGCTTTCTGAAAGGACGGTGATCTCATTTTACTCTAATCTGGAGCTCCACCCTTTTTCGGCTGAAGTGAAAAGGATCCCACCCTTTCTCTAATTTCCATTATTTCTCTTTTGAGATGTCTCAGAACTAGTCCTTTTGGAATGTTCTGTGCATCCCATCACAGATAAGAACTCTATAAAAATCTCACGAAAAGGACTCTATAGGAAACCAACGGTACGTGTTTGCTCAGTACAAATATCCTCATGGGTCACCTTTATTCAGCTGTAGTGAAAAAGGACCACTCTTTGTCTAATTTTATTTCAATTTCACTATTGAGATGAAGTAAAAATTCATTTTTTGGCGCGCTCCGGGCGCCCCTTTACAGGTAACGGCTCTGTGAAAGTTACCTGAAAAAGACTATGTATAGGAAACCAGAGAATGTTTGTGCTTCAGTAAGAATGTAGGGGGCATCGTTATTAAACTAAGGTTAAAAGTGGCCCATCCTTTCTCTTATTTTCATTCAGTTGCAGTATTGAGATGTCTTAAACGTTAAATTTTTCGGCGCGCTTCGCGCGCCCCATCATAGACAAGGGCTGGATTCACATATTAAAATCCCCCTAGCTTTCTGAAAAGAAGATCTGGGACACCAAGGAGGGGGCCCCTGAAGAACCTCAATTTTAAGGAATCCATTCTCCCTCCCCGCACCCTCTGCATTATCGATTCCGAGTGACTTTAATCATATGGAGTAAGCCAGGATATAATTGAAGAAAGTCAAATTGTGATATCTGTGTTCTGTTCAGTGCCCATCTTATACAATAGAAAGTTGAAGATAAAATGCATCATTTGAATGCCTACAATTTCGTAAATACCCAGGAGCTTCCGGGGGCTTCGCCCCCTGGACCCCCACCGGGGCTTTGCCCCTGGAGCTTCGCGCTCCCACGGCGCCTTCGGCGCCGTTTGGGAATCTGCCCCAATTTTCCCCCCACTTTCGGAGATCAAATCCCGCCCCTGTTTGTACCTAACCATACAAACAACCCTTACCATGATATCTAGAGTAAAGAATTAGAAATCAAAATGCTCGTTATATCATTGAAATAAAAATCAAACTCCTCGCATAGCAAAATCTCTCTTTTTTAAAGTTTATTTAAGGTTGCCGAGGTGATTTCTTCATCTGGTGATTCCCCGAGATTCACATATATCTGTATATAGGAACGTCATCGAAATTTTACCAGATTGCCATCAGCTCGCGTCTCAGTCTAACACATATAAATGGATGTGACAATACACTGCCAATACATGGTATACTGAGTCACAAAACATTAAACATGAACTTTGTTGCGACATTTTAGAAACTTCCCCAATTCTCCCTCTCTTCCTGAGGCATGCTGTGTTACCGTTATTCACTCAAAATCAAAATGACAATCAATATTTGCTTACAGGCTATTCATAATTTGTTTTTCTGATGCCACTTACCGGTAACCACGACGACAATGACTTCCCATGTGACCTTTCTGTAATTTTTGTGATCACACGTACCGTAGAACTTCTTATGTCGCCAAGTACCTCCATGTACCTACTGACATAGCACCAAATTACTGGCATGGTACTGTAACGTAGCTGTGGGTGGCTTCGGTTCCTGAGAGGTGGCGCCCTGTCAGTTTAAACACTGGAGTAGTTCTCCCGCGCTTCCGCGAGCCACGTGACATCCGGCCTGCGAGAAACACATGTGGACATGCTGTGCGCGGCAGATACAGTCTGAGTTGTTGTACCTTGAAGAAGGAAGGCGAGGAGCAGTGGGAGATCCGTAGTGAGAAATAACGGCCTTGAGACGTTTCCTTTCGGGAAGAACGTTGGGTGAGGAGTTTGCTACATTATTATTAGAAGTTAAGGATACCTAGTCAGGAGATTTTAAGGGTAAAGCTGTAAAAGTTGTTAATAACCGACTGTAATACTTAGGGTCCCGCCTACGCTGGCTACAATAGCGTAGGTAACGTGAAGCTTAGGCTATAAGCCTAGGCCTACGAGCATATATACAAGGTAACAACTACTGAAGTTAATGAAACCTCCCAATTACTGCTTTTGTCTTTGAGGGCTAATGTATGCTACTCGAGAGCCTTACCCTGACTAAAATGGTGTAACTGTGGACTAGGATAAGCTTCTAGGACTGGGTGTTGGACTACATCGTTGAACAACAGCATAAGAGAAGATATTAGGCCGAGATCTAAGGCCATAAGATTCTGGTAAACCCCCAAGACAAATGTTAAGGAATTCCCAACAATAAATGAGACGTCAACCGCTGATCCCTGCCCCCTGTACCCAGAGATAGTCCCGGGACACCTGCCTAGGTTGTGAGTATACTGACGATTAGCCGGTGAGCACGCTCGGGTTGAGCCGGCTGAGTTAATCAGCGTACTGGAGGTTGACAAGTGAGCACGCTCAGGTCGAGTCAGCTGGGTTTGTGAGCATACTGAAGATTGACGGGTCAGCACGCTCAGGTCGAGTCAGCTGGGTTTGTGAGCATACCGAAGATCGGCAAGTGAGCACGCCCTGGTTGAGCCAGCTTAGGTGGTCAGCGTACTGAAGATTGGCGGAGGAGCACACACAGGTTGAGCCAGCTTAGATGGTCAGCGTACAGAACATCGGCAGTTGGACCACTGTGGTTGAGCCGGCTGTGTTAGACACAGCAGGGAGCTGCACTGAAGACTGGTGGAGGAGCACGCTCGGGTTGAGGCAGCGGAGTTTGTCAGCATGCTGAAGGACTGGTGATCAGCGAGCTGTGGGGGATTCGTTGTGTACTGGAGTATGTTTCCAGGGTTAAGGCCTGCAGTGTGATAGCTGAGCTGACTTGGAGGTCCAAGTACCATTTCTACATAATTCGTTTAATCATATCGCCATAATCATTTGTATATTTGTAATTCTGACATGTAAATTTTTAATAAGAAGGAAACAGATTACTTTTGAACCTTAAATTTGCTGGTTTTTCTCTCCTATTTTCGCATTGTGTCCTCTAATCTCTTCTCACAGTTCTCTTTAGTGTTTCTTTAACAGAATAAGCCTATCCCTTGGAACTCGACGCGGGGCCCGCGTTACAACTGGTGGCAGCGGTGGGATAGGCTTATTTCAAAGAAAGCAGTCCTGAGTACGCAGAAATGGAGACTCCAGCAAGAAGTGGAGAATATTTTGATGATGATTTCAGGAGTCCCAGAGACATGGAGAGAGATTGGATTGTTTCAGATGAGTGGTGCGAGAACCTGATTGATCTAACACCATCTCAGTATACTGAAGGGAGAGGAAGGGACCTCCTGCGTGAAAGTGCTCTTCCCGAGGAGAGGACCAGCCCGTCTGGTGAAAACGTCAAATCCCCTGTTCAGTCAGTTAGCAAAGGCAGCCCATGGAGTAACCTGGGTGGAATTCAACACAGGGCGGAACTGTCACCAACCAACCCCTTTAGAAGTGATCTGAGATTAGAATGGTACGAAGGCAGAGAACAGAGCCGGCCTCTTGAGTCCAGAAGACCAAATACTCCAAGAGAAGTTTCCCCCGTAAAACATTACGAGACAGGTCAGATGGAACGGGGTACCAGCAACAATAAGCCAGGACTTTCAGGCATCTATGGGATTCGTCCAGGGATTTACGATGGTAGCACTTCGTGGGAGGACTATCAAGTCCAATTTGAGGTAGTTGCTGAACTCCACGGTTGGAGCAAGGGTGTGATGGCGATGTGCTTGGCGGCTAGCCTCAAGGGAGATGCACGAGCCGTGCTAGCTGATCTGGATGCAGACTCTCGTAGGAACTACCCGTTGTTGATCGAAGCATTGTCCCGAAGGTTCAACCCCTCCCATCAAACTGAGATATTCCGGATACAGTTGAAGAACCGGATACGAATGAAAGAAGAAACTCTTCCCCAGCTCGCACTGGAAGTAAGGAGACTAGCCAGGCGAGCATACCCGTCAGCTCCACCTCAGCTGTTGAAGTTTCTTTCCAAGGATCATTTCCTTGATGCTTTGGATGACCCAGACCTCCGCTTGGCAGTGTATAAGATGAGACCTGAGACCCTGGAAGATGCCCTGAAAAGTGCCCTTGAAATTGAAGCATTTCACACGGCCGAAAAGCAAAAGAATTTCCAAGGAAAGAGAGTGGTACGGGCAACAGAAGGTAAAGTCAGGCTGGGCGAGACTGAGACAAAGGAGCCAACAAGGACTGCAGCAGAGGAGATAATACAATGCCAATTGTCAATGGCTGAGTTGCAATCAGAACTGAAAGCTATACGGAGTGATTTACAGCTTATGAAGGACGAGAAAAGACAGTATGGCAGTCAAGGAAGACAAGGAAAATGGCCGCCGAGATCCAAAACATCAAACGGGGAGCCATCGTATACTGAGGAAGGTGCCCCAATATGTTTCAAGTGCAGAAAACCAGGCCATGTGAAGAGGAATTGCCCAGAAAAGGTTACTACGGCAAAACAGAGTGAAACAGCGTCGGGAAACGGCCAAGAGTCGGAGATGGGGGTCGCTCTTCGACAGTAGATCTTGGACCCACTTGCATAGCAGTGCTTAATGGTTTACCCGGGCTTGAAAAGGATGGAATTTACCTGAGCTGCAAAGTAGGAGGAAAAGACGTGTCGTCCTTGGTTGATACTGGCGCCAACATTTCACTTCTTCATGCGGGTGTGTTTTTCAGTCTTCCAAGCGAGTATAGGCCTCAACTAGAACAGGACGGGTTGTGCATGATACTCGCTGACGGGAAAAGTGTACCTGTCCATGGCAAAGCGGAGATGGAAATTGAGGTTGGCGGCAAGAAAAAGAGACACATGTTCTGGGTAGCAGATTTAGGTCCGGATTGTATACTAGGACTAGATTTCCTGAGACAGCATGACTGCGTTATCTATGCGAGAAAGGGCCAAGTTACAATCGAAGACGACGGGGAGAATGAAGTGAGACCCAATGATGACAAAATTAAAACAAATGGAAGTTGTTGCCGTATTGTTGCCTCAGAGACGATAGTTCTGCCAGCCCAGTCAGAGATGCTAATTGCTGGAAATGTGAAGGACTTGCAGGAGACTGGTGCCCAGGGAGTGAAGATGATGAATCCGTCGAACTCACTGTTTGGGAAGAAAGGTGTCTTGGTTGCTCGCTGCGTTATAGATGTAGAACAGGGGGCCATCCCTGTAAGGCTTGTCAATCTGAGTGATGACCCTGTGACAGTGTACCGGGGTACGACTGTGGGTGAGTGTGAAGGAGTGGAAGAGGTTTCTTCCGGAGGTGGTGCGGTTGACGCCACCGAGGATCTTCACAGGGGAACGGGATTGTTCCCTGCACACCTGGAAAAGTTGTTTGGTACTTGTACAGAGGAGTTGGATAATGCTCAGAAGGATGAGGTCAAGGCGTTTTTGCACAAGTGGCAAGGTGCGTTTGCCAAGGGTGCAGGGGACCTCGGGAGGACAAACCTTGACAAGCACAGTATAAACACAGGAGACCATCCGCCAATACGCCAGCAAGCAAGAAGGTTGCCTTTGCACAAACAGGAGGAAGCTTCCAAGGAAATCAAGGAGATGTTGTCGCATGACGTCATCGAGCCATCTTTCAGTCCATGGTCCTCCCCCATTGTCCTTGTGAGGAAAAAGGATGGAAGTTTACGTTTTTGCGTGGATTATAGAAAGGTGAATGACGTGACTGTCAAAGACTCTTACCCGCTTCCAAGAATTGATGACACCCTAGATAAACTCAGTGGTGCTGCGTGGTTCTCTACGCTAGACTTAGCAAGCGGGTATTGGCAGATAGAAGTGGAGCCACAGGATCGCCCTAAGACTGCATTTTCCACCCACGAAGGGCTCTTCCAGTTCAAAGTGATGCCGTTCGGGCTTTGCAATGCCCCAGCGACATTTGAACGTCTCATGGATCGAGTCCTTGGAGGGCTTAAGTGGGAAAGCTGTCTGGTGTACCTAGATGATGTCATAGTCCACGGGAAAACGTTTGAAGAACATCTTAGCAGACTTGGGGAAGTTATCAAGAGCTTGAGCGAGGCAGGGTTGAAGTTATCTCCTAAGAAGTGCCAGCTGTTCAAAAGGAAAGTAACATTTTTGGGACACGTCGTCAGTTCAGATGGAATTCACACTGACCCAACTAAAATCGAGGCAGTATCCACATGGCCCAGCCCCAGAGACGTGCATGAAGTTCGTAAATTTATCGGTCTCTGTGGCTACTACAGACGCTTTATCAAGAATTTTAGTTCGATCGCTAAACCTTTACACAGGCTCACAGAATCAGGTAGAGTATTCCATTGGAGTGATGAATGTGAGGAATCTTTTTGTGAACTGAAGAAACGGCTCACCACTGCACCTGTCCTTAGCTACCCCACCAGGAGCGATCCCTTCATTCTAGACACAGATGCAAGTAATCATGGAATAGGAGCAGTTCTTTCACAAATTCAAAACGGAGAAGAACACGTCATCGGTTATTACAGTAGGACCCTCACCAAAGCAGAAAGAAGGTATTGTGTAACCAGGAAGGAACTTTTGGCCATTGTAGCAGGCGTGAAATGGTTTCACCATTACCTCTATGGAAGGAAATTCAACGTCAGGACAGACCATGGAGCTCTTCGTTGGCTCCTGAACTTTCGCTACCCAGAGGGCCAAGTGGCACGCTGGTTGGAGACGCTTGGAACCTATGACTTCACAATAGAGCATAGAGCAGGAAGAATTCACAATAATGCTGACAGTTTGTCTAGACGACCGTGTGAGGATTGCCGCCACTGTGATAGAGAAGAAGAGCATGATGCTGAGAGAGCTTTGAAGTTGGCCAAACAGGGTGAAACTACTCCAAAGACACCGGTAGTGACTTGTAACTCTTTAAAAAATGGGGCTGATGAGAACAAAATGCCGAGTACGCCAGAGAAAAGCTGGGTAACTGAGAGGTCCAACGAAGAACTGAGGAGGTTACAAGCAGCAGACCCAGACATTAGCCCAATACTGGATGCGAAGCGGTTGAAGAAGCGACCACCATGGGAAAGCATTTCAGGAGGTAGCAGAACCCTTCAGAATTATTGGTCGCAGTGGGACAGTCTCGTTTTACAGAATGACATACTTTACCGCAGATTCGAGTCACCAACTGGTGAAAAGTTAACTGTGCAGCTTGTGACTCCAGAGGAGATGAAGAAAGATATTTGGGAAGCAGCTCATGTGCATCCTCTTTCAGGACATTTGATGGTGAAGAAGACGACAGGAAGGATAAAGGAAAAGGCATATTGGAGTGGCATGTCAAGAGATGTCGAGAGATGGTGTAAGCGGTGCAAAGTGTGCATTACCAAAAGAGGGTCTCACTCTAACAGGAAGGCAAAAATGACTCAGTATCTTTCAGGCGAGCCACTGCAAAGAGTTGCATTGGATATACTTGGCCCATTACCAGTGACCCCACAAGGAAACAAGTACATCCTAGTCATCGGAGACTACTTCTCCAAATGGACGGAGGCCATAGCAGTCCCAAACCAAGAGGCAGTTACAGTGGCGAAAGCATTGGTTGAAGAGTTCGTATGCAAGTTCGGTATTCCCGACGAGCTCCATTCGGACCAGGGACGACAGTTCGAGTCAGATGTGTTCCAGGGAATGTGTGAGTTGCTCCAGATCCGGAAGACTAGAACTACTGCATACCATCCCCAATCAGACGGGATGATTGAGCGCTTCAACCGCACCCTTGAGAGTATGTTGTCATCTGTGGTGGATACAAGTCAGAAGGACTGGGATACGTGGTTGCCATATCTTTCTATGGCCTACAACACCGCTATCCATGAGACGACTGGATTTTCCCCAGCAGAGTTAATGTACGGCAGGGTGCTGAAAACTCCACTTGATGTGATTGTACCGGCTATTGAACAAGAGACAGTGACGGATTACCCTGAGTACGTTTCAAAGTTAGAGGATAAAATCAGGAAGATGCATGCGCAGGCACGGGAACATCTGAAAGTGGCGGCCGACAGACAGTCATTTCGAATAAATCGCAAAGCTTCAGAACAAACGTATGAACGAGGAGATCTGGTTCTTGTGCATTCCCCGGTGGTAAAGAAGGGCACCACTTCAAAACTTCACCGCCCGTGGCAGGGCCCGGGTTTAGTTCTGAAAAGAATCAACGACGTATTATTTCGAGTAATAATGGGACCCCAGAAGAAGCCGAAGCTCATCCACTACAACCGATTGCGTCCCTATCTAGGAGAAGAAGTACCTTGGGTGAAGTCCTTTCTTGAGAAAAAGACTACTGTTGTGAATGAAAATTCAGAAGAGAATAATAAGCCAAGCCGAGAAAACGCACGTATTCGTGGACAAAATGAGGACTCAAATGAAGGTAGAGACACGTTCAGCCCAACAGCATCAACGAAAGAGACGGAAGTCCATAAAGCAAAGGAGAGAGAGGAGCCGTCTTCTTCGCAGCGCTCACAAAGGCCGAAGAGGGAACGAAAAGAACCCCAGAGATACGGGTTCAGTTAGAATTGAATGTCACCTGTGAAAATATGTAAATAAATAGATGTCAACATTGAGTAAAGATGACGTCTCCGTTTTCTTTCCTTTGTAAATAGTTTTAATATGCTGTTTGAGGCTTTTTTTAGCCCCTTAATTTTCTAGTCAACGCGAGATGGTGAATGCGTTCACTCAAGTTTGTCTTTCTTTCTCGTTTTGCAGGAAGATGAGTGGGAACAGGCCATTGTTTGTTGTGGAGTATAAGTGTTCTGAATGCCCTCGCCGGTTCCATGACTTACAGGATATGAGGAACCATGCCGAGTACCAGCATGGGCACAGGATGTTTCGATGCCAGGTCTGCCACGACTTCAGCAGCCCTAGGAAATCAGACACGGTCAAGCATGAAAAACAGTGCAGAGGAAGAGGAGAGGAAAAACGAAGAAAGCGTGAAAAAGAACCCGAAGAGTGTCGCGGAAGGGGTACAGTCAGGTCAGTGGTGGCACCGAACGTAAGGGAGGAGGGCACAGCTGAAAGGCCAAAGAAAACTTGTGACGACCGAAAACGGAAATGTCACCAAACCACGGGCGAGCGAAAGAAGGCAAAGGTTGATGGTACAGTCACCGCTAAGGGGGAGTCCAGTCACACATCTAAGGAGTTGGAGGCAGAAAGGTCAAGTAGAGGTAAACTGACGAAACAATCAGAAAATGTTGCGAAAGGGCATGAAAAGGAAGTTAATGATATGGACATAGAATCAACTGAAAACGAGAGGGCAGAACAAGCGGGCAAGACTCCCATGGCTGTGATTCATCCCACCCCACCCAGGGTTCAGAGAAGTCCTACATGGCCGTCTCTTAAGAAACTTCTGGATCGAGGTTCGCCACTGGAAGAACGTTCTGCAACGGCTGAGAGAGAAATTGAAAAGGCGGAAAGAGATGAAGTTGGATTACCTGGGACTAGAGAATCCTACCGAAGTACTTCATACCTGCTGACGGATGGACTCAGACTTACTACAACCACAAAACGTGTTGTGTATCCAGATGGCAGGGTCTTTAAAGTTGAAGAAAAGAAGTTTACCGCCATTCCTGAGTGACCGTACTTTACTTGAGTTAGTTTGTCAATAGACAAAGGTGAAGGTCACCGTTTTTCTGATGTGTACTTTCCTAAAAAGTTGTTAATAAACAAGTGTTACCTGTACAGAAGAAGTTCTCCTTTTGTTTTCTTTGAGTCGAAGATTATGCGGGACGCATAAGCTAAGGAGGGGGTAGTGTAACGTAGCTGTGGGTGGCTTCGGTTCCTGAGAGGTGGCGCCCTGTCAGTTTAAACACTAGAGTAGTTCTCCCGCGCTTCCGCGAGCCACGTGACATCCGGCCTGCGAGAAACACATGTGGACATGCTGTGCGCGGCAGATACAGTCTGAGTTGTTGTACCTTGAAGAAGGAAGGCGAGGAGCAGTGGGAGATCCGTAGTGAGAAATAACGGCCTTGAGACGTTTCCTTTCGGGAAGAACGTTGGGTGAGGAGTTTGCTACATTATTATTAGAAGTTAAGGATACCTAGTCAGGAGATTTTAAGGGTAAAGCTGTAAAAGTTGTTAATAACCGACTGTAATACTTAGGGTCCCGCCTACGCTGGCTACAATAGCGTAGGTAACGTGAAGCTTAGGCTATAAGCCTAGGCCTACGAGCATATATACAAGGTAACAACTACTGAAGTTAATGAAACCTCCCAATTACTGCTTTTGTCTTTGAGGGCTAATGTATGCTACTCGAGAGCCTTACCCTGACTAAAATGGTGTAACTGTGGACTAGGATAAGCTTCTAGGACTGGGTGTTGGACTACATCGTTGAACAACAGCATAAGAGAAGATATTAGGCCGAGATCTAAGGCCATAAGATTCTGGTAAACCCCCAAGACAAATGTTAAGGAATTCCCAACAATAAATGAGACGTCAACCGCTGATCCCTGCCCCTGTACCCAGAGATAGTCCCGGGACACCTGCCTAGGTTGTGAGTATACTGACGATTAGCCGGTGAGCACGCTCGGGTTGAGCCGGCTGAGTTAATCAGCGTACTGGAGGTTGACAAGTGAGCACGCTCAGGTCGAGTCAGCTGGGTTTGTGAGCATACTGAAGATTGACGGGTCAGCACGCTCAGGTCGAGTCAGCTGGGTTTGTGAGCATACCGAAGATCGGCAAGTGAGCACGCCCTGGTTGAGCCAGCTTAGGTGGTCAGCGTACTGAAGATTGGCGGAGGAGCACACACAGGTTGAGCCAGCTTAGATGGTCAGCGTACAGAACATCGGCAGTTGGACCACTGTGGTTGAGCCGGCTGTGTTAGACACAGCAGGGAGCTGCACTGAAGACTGGTGGAGGAGCACGCTCGGGTTGAGGCAGCGGAGTTTGTCAGCATGCTGAAGGACTGGTGATCAGCGAGCTGTGGGGGATTCGTTGTGTACTGGAGTATGTTTCCAGGGTTAAGGCCTGCAGTGTGATAGCTGAGCTGACTTGGAGGTCCAAGTACCATTTCTACATAATTCGTTTAATCATATCGCCATAATCATTTGTATATTTGTAATTCTGACATGTAATTTTTAATAAGAAGGAAACAGATTACTTTTGAACCTTAAATTTGCTGGTTTTTCTCTCCTATTTTCGCATTGTGTCCTCTAATCTCTTCTCACAGTTCTCTTTAGTGTTTCTTTAACAGAATAAGCCTATCCCTTGGAACTCGACGCGGGGCCCGCGTTACAGTACTATTGTATGCTACTTCCTTATTTCCTGTGCGCTGCTTGATCTTCCCATTGACGTAATACATTAATGACAGTGATGTAGTATAGTGGATAGTTGGCATCATGGTTGACCATTCCTTTCACACCCCTGACAGTGATGCTGATTTAAAAGTGCTCCGTAGAAGGCGCCTCTAATAGCCAAGACAAGGGCGTAGCCAGGATTTCATCTTTGGGGAGGATAAAGTGATAACCAATGTCCGCCCGGGGTTAGGAGTTTCTTTCCCTCCATAAAATTTTGGCTCTTGGAGCATGGGCTTTCTGCAAAATGGCGCTACATTCAATGCTAGTGACGCTACCACTACCCTATATCTCTTCCCTCTTCTTACTGAGCTCCCTTTTCTCTTTTTTCTTCTTGTCCTCTCCCTCTTCCTACCCCCTCCCCTACCCCCCTCCCCTCATAGGGGAACGTCCCATCACCCCCGGCTGGTTACGACGTTCAAGTTGAACCAAGATAATCGCTTGGTTTAAGGAATAAAATGACGCTAATTATCTCTGACTTTGTAAAATGTACGTCATACATTTTCTCTTTAATTAATTGCATAGTGCATGTTGCATGGCCACAGCCTTTAAGACTGATTGACGTGGTGAACTGCCCCCTCTTTACGTCTACGGTCACATGACCAAGAAGAATGACTAAATTTTACAACCGGATAGTTGATATGAATAGTTGTATTTGTAAATTTCATAGGGGATTACTGAAAAATCCATTGGCGTTGTGTCCATGCAGGTCGGGGGAGGGGTTGTTAGCAGCACCCCTGTAAGCCATCGCTCCTCTGACCAAAACCCCAAGCTCCTCCACTGTCAAAACCTCTGACAAAAACCGAAAGGATGAACCCCTGGTGGGAACAAGGGTTAAACATCCCCACCAGCTGACCAGTATCTGAGATATCTCTGTCTAAATCTGATTTTTCAAAACATTAAAGTTCTTGAAAATGACTTAAAGGGCCAAACCTCTTACCCCAAACTACAATTTTGGTACGGGGGTACCGAAATTTTCCATTGGCTCAGCTCTTACATTGACAGCTAATTCAAACAATGTAGAGTACTAAAGCTTATATTACACAGCATGAACGGTACGGAGAGTGTTTTGATTATATAAATTGAGTTTTTCTATACTCGCCTTGAAGCAATAAAATGAGATTGTATCTGGATGAGGATGAATTTCAGACAATTGTGGGAGGGGTTGCAGTAAGAAGGTTAGAAGAATTGGTACTGTTTGGGGTGAGAGAACTGGGCCTGTAATGTCCTTTTTACTTATGAGAACAAAACGGCGCCCTTGCCCTCGGCGAAAGTACCATTTACTATCATCGAGTTGGAGAGTTAACAGTCCATGACAACACCAGGCACCAGGAAACATTTTGGAAACTTCGGCCCTTATCAATTCATCTTTAAAGTCTAAAAGCCACACCGTTTTGGAGGAGAAGTTTAAAGGCCAAATCTTCTTACCCTAAAAAATTCCAGTTTTTCTATAATACTCCAGCCCTCCCACTGTTGTCAAAGCTCATCCGCATCCAGAGACAATGTGAGTTTACTGCTTTAGGGTGAATGTTAACGAACGCTTTCAGTACAGTGCATGCTGTGTGTAATGTGAGCCACAGTACTCAACATTTTTTGAAGTAGCTGTCAATCAACAAGCTGTGCCAATAGAAAGTTTACGTAGGCTGTACTTTAGGGTGAGAGTTGACTGTCTTTATGGGACTCATTAATCTGCTGACAAGGCGCTTTTCCTACATCCACCTTATTATTACCTTCACCGCTACGCAAAAGGTTTGAGTTCAAAGGAAGAGCTCTCTGATAAATCTCCCCAAAATGTTTAAACACACAGTTTTGCTAAAAAAATTTGCTTAAAATTTCCACAACTAGGGCTGAGATTAACCAGACACTTCAAAGAAAAAAAGTTTATGGAACTAGAATTCGGTGAGTGGTGAATTAAAGTTGTTTATTTATTTATTTATTTTTTTTGGGGGGGGGGATTACTCCACTAGGGCAAAATTTTCTCACCAAAGACAGATTAAAGTCTCCCTCTTACTTCCACTTATTCCCACAGCTGCCCCTATCTCTTCAATAGAGGCTTTATGGTATATCCTCACGAGTATACATGATTCTAATATTTATTCAGCGCACTCAATACCAATACCGTGTCTAAATTGACTATTCCGTATCTTTCGAAGTTGATGTCAATCAAAGAGCTGCACGTGTTCAGTTTATTAGATGGAGTTTAACGGTCCAGTTTCTAACCAATTGGTTTAAATCGAGCTGATCACGGTCTTTTTTCCAGTTGTGGCTCATTGGCTTGTTTTCCACTCTCGCATATACTGAGTACAGAGCACAATGGCAGAAGGTTCCATTTTTGTCTTAAGTAGGTCTACAACCCGGCCGGGACTCGAACTCCCGACCTTCTGACTGCAAGTCAGATGCTGTAGCCACTTGACCATGCAGCTGCATCTATTGATTGTTTTGCTCCCCCTATCAAAAAGTAGTTGGAGATGAAGAGCAGATGTCATTCAGGTAGACTTTTTTATTTCCACTTTCATAGAAAATAACTGAAGGTTAATCAACGGTGGACCGTGCATTGGGAGAGGATAATGCACGATGGGGTTAATGCAAGCGATGACGAGGGCGACGTATGAGTGAACAAACAATAACACTACGCTGCGGGTTGAGAACGGCAAATACGAATTTTACCAGAGTAAGTTCTGTAACCTGAATTTCTGTGCCAGAATTTCTAAATTGCGTAAGAAGTAACTAATGAATGGAGCTTCACGGAAATACCACGTTCTTCCCACGTAACATCCTGTTATCAAGAAAAGTTTCCTGGTAGTGATAGAGTCTACGGCCAAAAAGATGCAAAATTATAGACTCATTTGTTGTTGGTCACGTGCCGACATTCTCCCTCAATCAATTTATAAGGTACTTTCCGCCAGGTTTAAATTTGTGTCCGACCTCATTTTTACGGGGAGTAGAAATGCTCTAAAGGGCTAATCCTCTCACCCCAAACTGCAATTTTTGTAGTAGTCCGCAGAAATTCTCAATTGGCACAGCTCTCTGATTGACATCAAGTTGAGAAAATTCAGAGTGCCGAAGCTCATATTGCGCGGCATGTACTGTACTAGGAGTGTTTTAATTACACATTGGGGTCTTGTGTACCTATCCCGTAGCAACGATAAACTGAGATCGTGTCTGGATGGTGTTGTATTTCAGACAGTTGTTTGAAGGACTTAAGTAAGTAGGTCATGAAGAATTGGAATTGTTTGAGGGAAGAGGAGTAGGCCTTTAAAAGTACAGAAGTGGCAAAATGGCAGGATTTCTTTGAGATGCTCTTTAAAATGTTTGTTTCAAGTGGCATCAATAGGGAGTTCAGGTCACAGTTGGATTTCAGGACAATATAGATAAAGAGGACGGAATGCGCGGGAAAATCGACTGCAGTGGGCAAGTAGGATTTCAATTAGGGAGAGAGATTTGTGGATAAAAAACGTTAGGGGATGGAATGCTCGCCATTGACCTATTTCCAAAAAGCAACTACAAAGGATTGTGGGATAGAGTTTTGGTGTTTGTCATTTTTGTCAATGGCATTTTACTATGGTGAAGACTGACGTACACCCAAAACTCTATCCCACAATTCATTGTAATTGCTATTTGGAAATAGGTCTATGTTCCGACCCATTTGTAACAACTGACCAAACTAACAACCTTTTGCCCAAAATGTAACAATCGGGGCAATTCAAATCAAAGAGATGTTAATTTTTTCACAGAGCCGTGGACCTTAAATCCATCTTTAATTTTTTAGACCTCATAGGACAAACACAAACGGGTGAGATAAGACACGAGAATTCAACTTGTGCAAATCCCAGGCCGATCTGACCTTATTTGGCAAAGGTACTACGGGTGACGGATTACTAATTGCAAGTCCCATTGACTTACACACTAAATTGGGCTACTTCAGTGCCCCCTAGCTCCCGGTACTGAAGTTTTCAACCGGGACATGCCACCCCTCTGATCGAAGCTCACAATGAGGGCTTTCTTGGCATTTTTAAATCTTTATACCATGACCTTTAAGATTTTGAGCTAGAGAGCCTTGAATGTCAGGTATGTCTTTCCTGCCATAGCATCTATTCAGAGACGACATTTCACAGAGCGCAGAAATACAATCAAAAAATGAAACTAAAATTGGTCAAATTGCCTTGAATTTTGCCCAGTCCTGTATTTCAACTCATTGTAAAAAAAAAACCAAATGAAAAAAGATCATATTTTATAAGTAACAGTCAGAAAAAACATTCCATAAAACTTTTAGGGCACTTAATTTGTCAGTAAACATTTTCTCAGGTACGAGTATTGGACTTAGTGGTCCGCTACCTGCAGGTACATTTATTTTGTCGGCCATTTTTAAGACGTCACCCGAAGCAGAAGATTGGGTAAGAAATAGTTTGCAGAGGTTTAGACCGCACTGAGTTCAGTGGAGTATGGCATTTTGGTTTTTATAACCACCCAGATGACACATTAAAAAAATACATAATTCAGGTAATCCAGTATGTCACGAAAAACGGCTCCCAGCAACTCCCAGTCGATCTGGTTACGTAATAGCACTTAAAAAATCATGGGCGGCCATATTGGACTTTTCAATACGGTCTGATTTGAATCTTTACGCTGCTACATTGTGGACCAACTTGCGTAGTTGCTACATTGGACAGAGAATTGTTACATTTTGGACCAACTTCCATAGTTGTTAAATTTTGGGCACAAAGTTGTTACATTTTTTGGACCATGAGTTATTACATTTTGATCAGTTGTCACAAAATGGATCATAGCACACCCCCAGTGCGAGTTCTAGCGAGAAGGGCCCAGGGGTTTGCCTCAGGGCCCCTGATTGGGTCAGTAACAAAGTCTCGTCGAGGAACAAGGGAGAATCCCCCGGAAGTTCTGATCTTTAATCATATCTCTGGGTGAAAAACTATATGTGATTTGATTTTTAGGTCTAGAAGCAGGACGATAGGGAGGGGGGGGGGGGCTGCCATAATAAGTTCCCTTGTCCATAGCGTACGTGTTCTGGTTCGTCATTGTTTCAATATAGCGACAAGTACGGATATGCTAACAAAGCAATTTTAAAAAAGGGTCAGATCTCAAGTTAAAAAAGAACTTGGTCGTTAATTGCTTACTCATATACTAGTTATTTCTATGTTTGATACATTGGATTTTGAAAAATAGTCACTTTCACCAACAAATTCAATATCGGCTACAGCTTTACTTATACAATGTAAAGGTTTTGATCTAAACATGTAAAACAGTTGCGTAGCCAAAATTTTTGTTTTGAGCAGGGGCCACTTGGGGGCACGAAACCTTTTCAAAGCGGCACAACGTCTGAATCTTCTTCACGGGGGAACATGTGGGTGCACGGCTTTGCCTGGAAGGACTGGGTCCTTATACTACTCGCGTAGCTACGCCACTGATGTTAGCGACATGTATAGTTTCGCTCATAGTTTTTAGGTCAACTAAGGTATTTTCTGCCTACCTTGGCAAAAAGTGCGAAATGCCACAATGACCCTGGACCTTGCAAAATGTATACGACGAGAATTCGTTGTTTTATCTCCGTCTTGTCTAACGTTAGCCTTGGTTGAAACATAGCATGTAGGCCTATCTAATTATGGTAAGGACATCAACGTTAAGTTTGACGTGCACATTAGATTACTGGAAGTTTATACAGGATTACAAAGGAGGAAGGAATTGCCCACCGAGTGAACGTTTCTTTTATTTTATCTGTTTAACTGATCCCTGATCGGTGGTGGGCGAGCAGAGGCTTCCGTCACAATGCAGGAAGGTGCCCTCCTCAGCTCAGATAATACCTTAGACTTCTTGTTCCGCCTTTTCTGTACTAGTCTACCGGAAAACTGTGTTTCTGTACTAGTTTCGGAATTTATCGGAATTCGCAGAAAACGCTTGATTGGCATTTCCCTTTTGCGTGAAGTTGGAATAAAAGTATGAAGTTGTTCAAGTAAAAGTTATCTGACGTAACTTGGGGAGTTGTTTCTAACTCCCTGATGTGAGCAACAAATGAACAGCGCATAGCTATACTTCTTAGAGTTGTGGGTATGTAGGGATTGTGGTTGGGTAACGCGTGTAAAAGTGATGGTCAAATATTAATTCCCATTGTGATTGGTGTTCAAATGCTCACATTTGAGTGTCCTCTTGGAAATTCTTTCATGTCGTTCCAGTCCTATTCTTAAACATACGTCAGAGCGGCAATTTATCTCCCAATGACTAATCAGAGGCTTATCACAGATTACGTCGGAAGGATCTTAAATAGATGAACAAATTTAGACAAAGAAAAAAAAGGAGATCAACACCAATGGAGGCCTCGGGAACACAGAGTCACCCGGGCGTATTTTGCAAGTTTGGTAAGGTTTCTTCCTCCTTTTTGGTAGTTTGTACCTTTGAAAGACTGATCAGTGCAAAGGGCATGGCCGCAAACGTGCTGCATTTATTAATTTATCGAAGCCCACGGCTTCTGTTGTAGAATTTCCAGACTTGCTCAGGTGCTTTTCCACCTTCTTATATGGCTCGGCCTCAGAAACATTTTCTTATTTGACGTATAGATTGACACTCGATCACTGGAGACGTATACACCACTGGACAACAACACAGAGCGATTTCGCCAGATTGGTCCGCAGTGTTTCCATGTGCAGAGGGAATCATGATTTTCAATATCAGGGTCTCATATTACCTTAAATTTCATATTTAATGCCTTGATTAAATACAAGCAATCTTTCTGTAGCTACTTTTGTTTTTTAGTGGATTAACAAACATAAAAAGAATGAAAATCATCCAGATCCTTTTCACCAAATAATTCCTTCCTGAAAATTGACACACCAGTGTTGTTTAAAGTGGAATCAGTGGAATTACCCTATCCCGGTGAAAAGGCCTAGTGAAGGGGGATTCTGATTTTTTCTCCACTGTTTCCATATTTAAAAGAAATAGTTTCAATGACTAACTAAATTTACCTTAATTTTCATATTCAAGCCTGGATTATATACAATTAATCTTTTTTCTAGCTATTTTGTTCTTTTAGCAAGGCTTACACACATGTAAAGAATAATCCGTGGGTCGGAGGAGCCCACCTAGCACCCCCCTGCAATTGATGATTGATTTCTAAGGGATGAACTATGGCTTCTATAGGTTTAAATGTTGATAGTGCACACAGCTGAGTGACTATATTTTTGGGGTAGGGGAAATTCAAATAGCAATAACTCTGGAAAGAATTGTTACTTTTTGATGAATGGCCCATCAAAATGTTTGTCTTGATCAGCTCTACCAAACAAAAAGAAAAAATAAAATTATGTGCAAAATGAGGTCAAACAAAAGGTCACCAAAATTGAACAATGCCCAAAATGTTGTACACCCATTTTGATACAGCCACTTCTACCCTGGATTTGTAAAAAAAAAAAAAAAAAAAACAAAAAAAAAAACAGTTTAACAACATGGAACGTGTTGCTTAGTGTTTAAACATCCCCTTGCACATTTCAAATCCCAATATTCAATTATTTTCTATACATGTATTTCTGTGACAAAGGAAGTAGGTGAACGGTCAAAAAGCGAAAAAAAAATTGAGAAACAGAGTAAAACAAACTTACAAAATAATCATTAAAAATTCATCTCAATCAAAAATACTAAATATTTTGATATGGAAAGTAAAATGGCCTCCAATGTGATAATATGTCAATTTACAATTAAATACAACATAATAATCATTCAAAATATATTTCAATTAAAACCAATAAATATTTTGATATGGGATTATAGCATATTTTTTAAACTTCATTTTTGATAGATTTTGCAGGACCTGAACCAAGATGGCGGAAAAGTAAAATGTCCACAAATGCGTTAATTATGTCAATTTACAATAAAATACAACAAAATAATTTTTAAAAATACATTTTAATCAAAACTACTTAATGTTTTAATATGAAATTAAAGCATGATTTTTAACTTTACATTTAATAGATTCTGCAGGACCTCAACTTAGCCAAGATGGCGGAAATAACAAAATGGCACCAAAATGACAATCATAATTAATAAAAATAATAAGAAAAATAATCGTCAAAATAATTAAAACATAGCTGCCCTTAAAAATCTGACCATATTTTATTACATATAAATTGAAATTATATTTTGGTAACTTGATTGTCGGATTAAGGTCAAACAAGATGGCGGAATATTAAGTTGCCCGCCCATGGAATAATTATACCAATTTACCTCTAAAAAACATTTAAGGTATTCACAATCAAATCTCCTATTCTGAAATGAGATTAAAGCAGAGTAAAATGACTGCCTGAAACATAAATCCAATAATAATAAAGATGAAAAATAGATTTTACTCATTTGAACCTAAGATATGTCCATATTCTAAACAAATTTATGAAAAAATATTCTGTACACATGTATTTCTTTTACAGGTCAACCAAGATGGCAAGTTACAGCTCATTTTTACTTCAAAATATTTTGTTAAAATGATCAAAATGATTACAATGTTCATGAAAATATAATGAAGATAAGTGCTCCTAAAGTCTAATCTGGACAACTTTGATGGCAAATGAACTTGGTTAAACACCATACTATAATCTCATATCACAACTTGGGAAAGGGGGGTTGATTAGAATATATTTTTAAAGATTATTTTTTGTATTTGTATTGTGAATTGACATAATTATCGCATTGGCTGCCAATTCCCTTTTCCGCTATCTTGGTTGACCTTAATCCGACAGTAATGTTACCAAAATATAATTCCAATTTATATGTAATGAAAAATGGCCATATTTTAAGAGCAGCTATATGTTAACTATTTTAAATGATTATTTTTCATATGATTTTTTTAAATTATTGTTATTTTTGCGGCCATTTTAGTTAAGTTCAGGTCCTGCAGAAACTATCAAAAATAAAGTTTAAATAACCTGCTGTAATCTCATATCAAAATATTAAGTAGTTTTGATTGATATTTTAAATGATTATTTTGTTCTATTTTATTGTAAATTGACATATTTATCGCATTGGCGGCCATTTTACTTTTCCGCCATCTTGGTTGACCTCAAAAGGAAAAAAATATTATCAAAATATAATTCCAATTTATATATAATAAAATATGGCCAGATTTTAAGGGCAGCTATGTTTAAATTATTTTTAATGAGTATTTTTCATATTTTTTTTTAAATAATGATTGTCATTGGCAGCCATTTCGTTATTTCAGCCATCTTGGTTACGTTGAAATCCTGCAAAACTATCAATAATAAAGTTGAAAAATATGCTTTAATCTCATATCAAATTATTTAGTAGTTTTGATTGAAATGTGTTTTTAATGAATTTGTTTTGAGTTTTTAACTTTGTTTCTCAATTTTTTCCACTTTTTGACCGTTTACTTACTTCCATTTGTCACAGGAATACATGAATAGAAAATAATCGAGTATTGATTGAGTATTGGGTTTAAAGTGCCAGGGGACGTCTAAACAAGACGTTCCATGTTGTTAAAAGTGTTTTTGTACGAATCCAGGGTAGAAATGGCTGTATCAAAATGGGTGTACCACATTTTGGACATCGTTCAAAATTGGTGACCTTTTGACCTCTGTTAACCTCATATTGCACATAATTTGAACTTCTGTTTTGTAGAGTTGATCAAGGCAAACATTTTGATCGGTTATTCATCAAAAAGTAACAATTCGTTCAAGAGATATTGCTATTTGAATTTCCCCTACCCCCAAATATAGTAACCCAGCTTTCGTGTACCATCATCATTTAAACCTACTGAAACCATAGTTCATCCCTAAGAAATCAATGTAACAATAAAAATGCTGAACATTTACACTTCAAACTACATTCCTATCCTTATTTCATCAATTATAAGGGGGGGGGGGATGTGCTAGGTGGGCCCCTCCAGCCCATGGACGAGAACGACAAAACATCCAGTTAACTTTCTCCAAATTATTCTTTTTCTGAAAATTCACTCGAACACAAAGTGGAAGTGCTGTCCCATTATGTTTCAATTCCCTTTTCGTGTAAACACGTTATTTGTACCATACTTGTTCTGTTCAAGTCAGGGGCGTAGCTACGGGGACGGGGCCTGGGGCTTGAGCCCCCACTGAATCGCCCAGCCCCCACCCCAGCAGCCATGGGCGTCCTGAGAAAAAAATCAGGGGGGCAAAATTTCTAGGGGGAAAAACCTCCGAGTCACCACGACTTGACACGAAGCGTGCGAAAATTTCGGCCCAAAATGCCCCCCAGATCGCTGGAAATGGCATTTCTAAAGCCTGTTTTGTTCTTTGATTTTTATACGTTTTTTTCAAATTTTTGATTTTTTTTTTTTTGGGGGGGGGGGGGGGGGGCAAGTGCAGCCCCAACTGGCGACCTGGGCAAAAAGTTATATTCATGCTAGCCGGTGATAATATTTAATCCGGGCTACTCGACTTTTTTTCAATTCCTAGGGATGCACAAATTTGTTCCAAAATAACACTTGGTTTGGTGAGTAGAATATTTGTGTCAAATATGGTTGGAAGGAATTTGCACTTTGCACGGCCATTGCTGCCAGTTATTGGCCATACATAAACCAATGTTGGGTAAATGCAGTCTCAAGGGTCGCAACCTTACCTCACAGGACCTCACTTAGCTCTTGGGTGGAACTTGAAGGCACATATCCAGTGGCGTACGAGACGGGGCAGGGGGAAGACTGCCCCAAATGTCCACAAAATTTAAATTCGGGCAGGAATTATAGGGAAAAATCCGCTCAGGAATTTGGAAAAAAATTCGGACAGCTCTTTAATTTATAAAAATGGGATGGTTTTTCAGAAAATTTCAAAATGTGGATGAAATCTTAAAAAATATGCCCGAAAAAAGGAAAGAAACGTCATATAATCGCAATAAAATTTTCATAAAAAACCAAGCCAAAATTCCACAAAAATCGCTGTACCTTCGGGCAGAGCCAAAATGTATAATTCCTGACTTTTACTTCACAGATAATCACAACACATGCCCGAAATTGTAGAATATCCAATTTTTTTCAAGCATTTGCTCGAAATGGAAAAGTATAATAGTAAGGGTAACGCAATCACGAAGAATCAAACAGACAAATCGCCACACATTTAGGAAGCCTGTGGCTTAAACAGTTAAAAGAAACACTCATCCTTGAGCCTGTCTTTATATCTTGTGTAACACAACACCCGGAATGGTCGATTATTTTGATAGCTTCAAATCTTTACCGAAAAACAGAAAACGCTATATTTAAAGTGAAATCTTCATGGAAAAGAACAAAGATCTGCGACACATTTGGTTAGAATGAGAAGAGGTTTTCATAATCCCCACTTCATAAAATGGTAAAATATTCGGGCAAAGGTTAAAAAATGCTGAGACGTTTTCAATTGCCAACTTAATTCAACGGACAGACAGAAGGGTGTTCAGGTACCCAAAAGTTTGCCATCTATCCTGCTCTAGAGCCAAATACGGGCAATGATGATGAAACTCGGGTACTTTGTTTTTCGATACTTAAACGATGCAGTATGCTAGAATTCATTTAATCACACCTTGTAACGTGACAGTTTTGTCAATAAGTGTTACTATAGACTGATAGAAGAAAAACCTTTTACTGTACTTCATTTCATCCAACGGTAGTGGCTTTCTGATTTTTCTGATCACAATAGCGACTGCTAAGATCCCCTAGACCTACTTTTCATTAAGTCGGAAGTTCTGGCAGTCACACAATTTTATCAAGATATATTGAATTTAGCCAAGAGTCACAATAGAGTAAAAGTCATTAGCATGTTTTCAATTCCGTATTGTAGTTTTCTCCCGAAAATGTGCGGGAACATTTCATCGATTGGTTGTGAAACATTTTATCTGGTAATTTTCCGATCAAATAGTGACTGTTTAGATCCCCTATTAGCCTGGAAAATGTCATTTTCGACTGTCTCAGGGGTCCGATTTTTATAATTTTCTGTTCGTTTCGCGCCAACCAGTGGTGGTGCTCGGAGTAGATAGTCTTCCTAGTAGAGGTTTAGTTTCAAGTGAACATATTTTGCAAATGGAAACCCAAAATAGCGACTGCTTAGATCCCACTATAAACCCGGGAAATGCCATTTCTGAGGGGCCAGATTTTTCAAATATTGGGAAAGGGCGAAAATTTTTTATCGCGCCCTGCGCGCTACAAATTACAAGCCCATAGTACAGAGGTAATCATAATTAAAAATGTGGTAAAATTTGGATGCTTGCCTTTACCATCCCATTTCCCATTTCCTGAATTCTAATAGATATCAGAGACCAAACAAAAGACATCCCTATGGTGGCGCTTTGCTCAGTATACATTTGACGTCATATCCACAGGCAGAGCCCCCCCCCCCCACTGCAAATTGCTGGATCCGCCACTGCTCGAGTCACATAAAAAGTAGCAAATACTCGAATCGACTGCAAATTTGGGTGACTCGGTACAACTATGGATACTACGCACCAAACTAATTGGGAATTGGGGATCGGTTTGGGGGTTGGTATTAATAGTATTAAGGTTGTTATATGTGTTAAGTGAGGGATAAGGGTTACTGCTCCTAACATTCTGCGGCGGCATCTTCACCCTAGTAGGCTATCATGCACCGAATTCAGGTGGTCAAGGGGGCAAATGGTGAATTCTACCAACTGAAATGCGCAAGGGCCAAAAACTTTCCCTATCAAACTTACTAAAAATCAGGTCTCATAATGCCACCAATGGGAGGTACTACATGATGTAACTGAGTGAGGGGTAGGCTATGTCAGGAATTCAGTTGCTGCTTGTTTCAAGTTGTAGTTAGGCCTTCAAATTGAAGAAAAATAATCGAAGTTTTTAACAGAATGTTGGTAATGTTTTCTTATTAGCTATCCTGAATGTGGCCCCTTTGGAAAATGTTTGCTTTATAGGAGGGATGAGATGCATGATGGTGCTATTTGGAAACCTGGGAAAGCATACTGAAACACGCATAACGGTTTTTCAGTTGTGGGTTTTAGCTCCTACTGCTGGAACAAACTCAGTTAGACTACAGAATTCCGAGGGATTTCCTCCCGTCTTGTTGATTTTCCCCAACCAGACCTACATCCAGAAGTACATGGGGCATGATGCGGGCCGTAATACCCTACCCAACAACTACTGCTCTGCAGCACCTCAGTGATGATGACATCTCCGTGGGGAAAGTGAAGTTTATATAGTTGACTTGCCTATTTCGCAGTCCCCCATCTCATCTTGGTCTCCTGGTCTCATTGAAGGTCCTCCTGACAACTCACTGGGGTTGCCAGGGATGAGGGTTGTTGGTTAGGTTAGCCTATGGGACAGGGGAAAGGGTTGAGTGTATGAGTTCGGGTAAGAAGGCACATTTCCGTGAAAACCAAGTTTCAGCCTAGTTAGATGGGCACCACGGGACGAGGTGGACTCGAGATGGGACTATAGATTAGTTGCTCGTGTCTGGTACACATCGGATTTCAATGCACTTTTCGCATTTCAAAGTGCTTGGAAAAATTAAGTACCCCTCTGCCTTCATACAAAAACTTATTTTTCCAAACCCAACTGGCTCGATCAAAATAGCCATTTCCCAGTCTTCAACAAACACCGATCCCACAATTCAAAGGTCAAGGACTTCGATATGTGTAGGCCTTCTTACCTGCAAGTAGGCAACCTGTCTAGTTGATCTAGTTGACATATTTTTCTTTTGTTGTCACATATAACGGGCTTGAGGGGAAGCTGAGGGCTATGTTTTCCCCTGGATTCACCACGTGTCATCCGACTGGACGTTATTTGCACCATTTGCCATGTCGCTTGTTCTCTCACCCAAACTACAATTTTTGTAGTAGTATACAGAAATTCTCTATTGGCTAAGCTCTTTGATAAACAGCTAGTTCAAGCAATGCAGAGTACCAAAGTTTATATTACACAGCAACTGTACTTAGAGTTTTGATTATACACATTGGACTTTCCTACATTCACCATCAGTGAAGCAATAAACTGAAATTGTGTCTGGATGAGGATAAATTTTAGACAGTTGTTGGGAGGGCTTAAGTAAGAAGGTTAAGAAAATTGGTACTGTTTGGGGTGAGAGAAGTAGTCCCTAGCCCCCATACTATTTCAGAGGTGGGATTAAAAAATTCGCCGGCATATTAAATGTTAAATCAAAGATTTCTTTGGCACAAATGTAACAATCAACGTAGAAACAAACAATTATTTTCTCATAACCAAAAAGGGTCATTCATAAATTATGATAAGGGATGTAGTAACAATAAATATCACTCCAAAGAAAAAAATGGTCAATTTGACCATTGATTTGGTCAAATATGCAACGGTCCAAACTATGGTCAAATCGTTGACCTAAGCCATTATCAAATCTCACCAGTAATATAGTGTTTTTATCTTACGTCACAACTGGTTAGCCACATCCTCTACCTGGCAAACAGTAACACTGTTTTAGTACAACACTAACACGTGGCTCGTCATGCGGCTGCTTCTCCGATAGCTATACACTAAGTGCCTATGCCCATCAAAATGGGCAGGGCTTGTGACGTAGGTGAAAACACTCTAGCCTATTGGTAACTCATGGTTATAGTCTAGGTCGACTTTTACACTGTTTGACTACAGTTTGTTTCGATGCATGTTGTACGATGCTTATATTGTACGGTGTAGGTTACGAGTGGGCTCGACAGGATCTCCCTTTGGCACCTAAAATGAAAGACCGAAAAAAAATTTCCGTACAGGTTTATTTGCTTATTTTAATTCTAAATTTGTAAAAGATACAGGTTAATGTGTTGGTGAATTACTCCTTGCACTTGCATCTGTTTTTCCCCTCTGAACCCGATCGACTGAAGATTGAAGATTGAAGATGAATTTCAAACAGTTGTGGGAGGGGCTTAAGTAAGTAGGTTAAGATAATTGGAACAGAGTTTGGGGAGAGAGAATCTGGCATCTAATTTGCTAATAGAAAACATTTTAGGGTAGTGCCCTTCAATACCGTTACAAAATCATCGGTATAAACTTATATGTTCCTGTAAATTAACCCACATCAAAACGTTAGCTGTCGAGGAAGTAACCATCCTTAGATAGGGGACAAACGAGAACACAGCAGCCATTTTCGAAATTTTACACTTTGGTAAAAGGTATTAAAAAGCATATTAGTTGCACTGCACTTAGCAGTATCATACATTCTGATCTTGATTTTTACCTTTACAAAAACTACATTCCCAGTTCTCGGTGCAACAACGTCCACAGTGACCCGCATAAATATTCGAACTCGAAACACTGACCCCCGGAAGATGGCTTCAAGTCAAGAAGCCATGGAAGTATTGACTTTCTTTTTCACTGTGTTATCTCCATGGTCTCTGGTTCAGAATGCATTAGATTCCATTCGGTGGTAATTAGGGGGATTCCCTTTAAGTGAACTGTTTGGGGGGAAAGGTGATCCGTCTGGAATGCTGGTATGAACTATGTAAGTATGTACATATTGCTACATAGTCCATGTGTCGGTGTACATACGTGTGTATCGGGCAAACATTGCCCGTAGAATAAGCTTTGATATTCTTGATTTCCCAGATGTGATAGAGGTACTACCTGCTGTGATTTTTCAAAGTTAACTTTCCCATTGAGTTTTGTGAATTTGGCAACTTTCAAAATGTGGGCTGCGCAAATCTGTACGACGCCGTTAAATGCTACACGATTAATACCGGTTCATCTCTATATGCGATATTTAAGTTCATATTTCATTTAGGTTAACCTGGCGGAAGTGACGTGAGCCGAGCCTGGAGCACATGCACTGGCTGCCCCAGAATGTTAAAATTGGGAAGCTTGGTGGGACTAAAAGCAAAGATAATGTTGGAGGGGGCAAATATTTTCGGGCACAGAGCGAACCCAAGCTCAAAGCGCTTGTTCCTGGGGCTGGGGGCCCAGGGGCGAATCCCCCGGAAGCTTCGAGGCTTTAGTATATGGGGACAAGGACACAATCTGGGGAATGTCCTGCCCCTATCCCCACGTAGCGCCGCCATTGAACATATGCCGGGTAGAATTGTGGGAAAGGAAAACATGGAATGAATTCGATGGACGCCAACTCCCATTCATGGAAGATGGGGATGCATCGGACTGTACCCCTGAAATCATACTCCCCTTTAAAATTCATCATAATAATCATCTCCTTAACGGAAACATTTCGCATTATCGCGCCTTGTGAAGCTCGTATCAAGTTATGTGGTTATATGTTCCTAGGATGGACGAGTTTGTTGTAAAGGCAAAAAAGTCGAACTAGACTTGCTTCAATCAACAGCTAAATCTCACAAATTTTCCTTCTACTTCTCCATTTCTTCTCCAAGCAACTATTGTGATTCTCAGGATTGATCAGGCAGTTAATCCTCCAAAATTTCACAATTGATTTACCAGTGACATAGCCACGGAGGGGGTGGGGGTGTGGGTTGGGGGGTAAGAACCCCTCCCCATGACTCAACCTTGCAATTCAAAAAACATCTTAAAATAGCGGTTTTCTCCCCTCTATCCTTAAACTTTTTTCCCCGTGTCGTACCCCAACCCACATGACACCTGCCCATGCATGACACAATCCTGGCTACGCGCCTGTGATTGACACATTCCTTGTCACATGGTTCTCAAGAGACAATCATAAAATAAGATATCAGTAGTCTATAAAACACTGATAAAAATGGGGTGACGGCTGCACCTTTTCTTTGATTCTTCTTACCTTGACCATGAAAGGTGAAATATTTTCGTTTGTAAATAGACAACAAAAACAATTCATTTGTTTCATTAGACCTGTTATCTATTGTTGATTGTAAACATAAAATTCTTATCTGTTTCTATGTAAGGGGATATCACAGACTTATATACATGGACAGAGCATATAACGTGTACGTACTATCCGTAGATGGTCGTCACCGGCTGGGATAAAAAGGCGCACTAAGATGGCCGCCGTGAAGCTATAAATCGTCAGATTTGACGACTCTGTACTATTTTAAGCAAAAGTTAAACTTGAATGGGAAACATTTTCATATTCCTGCAATAGGTGAAGTGATTTTGGCCTTACCTTGCAATATGTTAAAAATATTTTAATTTTCTTGCACAATATTGGGACATATACTTCAGCAAGTCCAAACTTTCACACAAACCCATAGCAGACGGCCATCTTGGTGCGCTTTTTACACACTTCGGTAGCGACAATGTACCGTGCAGTATGCTCTGTCCATGTATAGGAAGTCCGTGGGGGATATGTACATGGTCTTTGAATCATAAAGACGTAAATCTTTCATTTTCAGTTTTGTTTATACCATTACGCAAGATCATTTAGCCAATCTATAGAAGCTTTTCCCACACTTTACAAGTTCATTATCTACCATTATCAAGTGTAATACTTGTACACTACAGTTATGAGCTACAAAGCGATGGATAATTTTTTCTCTGTGGGCAGGTTTAATGTCGAAAATCAGTTATTATACCTTTATTCGGATAAGTGAAGTAGTCTGTCGATGTTTCATGATTGGTTTTTGAAAATCACGTGAAAATATTTTTTTCTCACCAAATTATAAAATTTAGGATGGTAATAAATTGGTTTACCTGCATGAATATGCAACATTCAAGCCCTAAAATATTATGAAAGATACTTTGAATAGAAATCAATTGAAAATTGGGAGATTTAGATGCTGCTTCAAAATAAGTTTGGGGCAACTGCTCTTGCCCTTCCCACACCAAAATAAACTGATTTTAGTAAATTTAACATTTGATGAGAAAAAAATATTGCCACATGACTCCCAAGAGCCAAGCATGAAACGGGACAGTCTACTATACTACTTATATTTGGGATGACTGCTTTTGCCCCCGGTAAGTTAACCAGCCACCTTAAGTTACAAATTGTTCTGGACCACGGACTAACTTAGTTAAATTCCTCACAGAAACACCAATCCCTCGACATATATTTGGGAGGTTCATGGATTAAAAGGTAAAGAGCAGTCCCCCAAACATATTTTGAAGAAAGAGCTAAGTAACACAATTTTTGTCTTATTTCTCTTCAAAGTATCTGTCATTACATTCTTTGCTATTGCATATTCAAGGTAAATCAAGCAGCTATTTCTTGTAAAGTTCACATTCGAAGAGAAAATATGTTTTCACCTAACTCCCAACAACCAATCATGGAACCGGACAGAATACTTCACTACGTCCATTTGGAATTACTGCTCTTGCCCTCTAAGTCTATGATTTAACATATGACGTATGTGCTCTGTAAAAGTTTACATGCAATGTCATTGTAACATGCGACAAAATAATGATAATCCAAAATGGTTTCTAGGAAGTGCACATGCAAGGCATAGAATTACCCATTCGCCAGAAGAGGGTAGTAGCTTGCCTACGTAGCAGAATGTAGGGCATATTCCTTGTTGAGTCATATGGTTTGTGAAGCCTTAACTGCTTAAGGAGGGGCTGAACAAACCGAGTCCGCTCCGTGGGGTAGATAGTAGCACGAACACAGCTCCTAAATATAATAGAGACAGTTGTGTGTTACTGTATTGCATTGTATTGGGTTGATTTGTTTGGTATTGTTTTACTGTCTAATGTTTTGTATTGTCTGAGTCAGATGTTCCAACATTTAAAAACTTAGTACAGTTCTTGTAGTACTAAGAAGTGACCCGCATATCGAAAAGTTTCGATCATAAACCTCCCAAATGCGTTACAGTGTGCGTGGGCATTTTGCATTTTCAGGTTTTTCGCTTTATATAGTATTCGGGGTTGTGTTTCAAGGTCTGGCTAAACTGGATTTGTGATGTTCATACTATTGCACATCTAGTGAATGCTTTTTTACTGGGTACATCCCTTACTTTTGTCGTAAATCATTAATTTATGGGATTTGATGTCTATGGGCTAAAAACGTTTTTCATCCCAATTTTACATAATGTAGTGGATTAACACTTCTAGCCACAAATATATTGACACGGCTAAACGCGTTTCTGGGAGCTGCATGTCACAGGTAACAGGAGGAGAAGAATTGGTTTTATTTGGATCTATATTTTTGTCGTAAAACGCGTGAAGTAAAGGCATAAAATGGCCCACTATTTTGGGAAAGTTCCCAAATTATGACGTCAAAAAAACTTTGAACTAGTCAAAAATCACGTATTTCGAATGAAAATCGGCATTTCATGAGTTACTCTCGCCTTGACATATCTTTCTAAAGCATAATCGATTTAGCTTACCTTAATTGGAACATTTAAAAAATTTTGATATAGAATGAGCAAGTGATCGTTTTTGTTTTGTACAATACGTTTCGATATGCGAGGGGGAAGGCTGGGGTCTGTCCCGTGGGATTTCCAAATCGTAAATATACCACGAGGTAAGTTTGGTGGCGTTCTACACAGGCAGTGTTTGCATTACTGCCCCCACTAGAGTGTTAGCACTGGCTACGGTCCTGATTAAAATGTGACCAATGAAACTTTTGAGACAGTAACAAAACAGTATGAGGCATAAGCAGAGAATTTGATGTAGAAGAAAAAACAACACAAAGAATATCGGTGGAAAACGGGGAGATGCATAAATGAAATTGTTGGAAGAAAAATCGAGGGGAGAAATAGTGAGCCAGAGGAAATTGTTCGAAATATCGTGTATATGAGCTATGTCTGAAATTTCAAAAATATACATTTTAGAACTAAAAACTAAATGGAAACGAATGATTCAACTCCTATCTTTATAGGACATTCTTGAGCTGAGATATAAAATGTTGAATTAGTTAACTCTTATAATTTAAATCAGCAGATTATGCAATACTATGTTACAATGTACAGGTGAGTGTGTGATGTTGTACTACTCAAATTACAGTCTTTGTATTTCTGAAAAATTATTGCCCCTTGCACCAAATGTTTATAGAATTCTTACAGTTCAATTGGGCAATTTGTGTAAATAAACCCTGTCTGCCAACGTGCTTGCAAGAAAACAGAAAACGTTCAAGTTCATATAATCACTTTTATTTCAAACAAAAAGAAAAAATAGGTATTGTGAGTTGTAGAAGAGGAACTTCACATACTATTGCGAAGTGAACTATTTCGATTCAGCATGTAATATCCCTAGAATGAAACATACTATGAATGTGGAAGTTGAATGCTTCCGTTTCATTCTGTTAACTGAAAAATATGTTTTTAAAATTTAGGGTTTATGCGCACTTTTTATATGGATATGATACATATACTGTAACAAACTAGAATTTTTTAAAAGATATGTTTGCAACACTTTTATCGTTTATAATAGTGATGTATTGGCTATATGTGGTTGGTTCCTTTTACCTTTTTATTTCGTGTATTTTTTTAATGAACTATGGTACACTTTAAGTCAAATTTTTCATTCGTAGAAAATACCCTGTTATTTTGTACATTACAGGCCTACGTTCAAATTTATTTAATCATCACCACAACCATTTTCATCAGATATTCATCAAATATGACCTGTTTTAAAGCATTAACAATCTGACTTAGATATTTTGCTCACAATCCACATCAATATGTACAGATGTAACCATTTGATGTGGAGTTTTCATTTTTCCTGAATATTTACTGCCTAAATGTACAGGCTTATTAATGTATGGCATCGAGGAAGGTTTTATCAGTTAATAATCTAACTTTATCAACCGCCATTTCAAGACGCCGTGCATGTGATAACGTGAAATGTCCATTAAGAAATTATCTTGGAAGTTATAGAGTACTTTCACCTGACGTCACAATTCTAAACCACGCCCACCGCCTGGCAAAATTCAACATTGTTTTAGATCAACAGTTACACTCGGGTAGTTAGCTGTTTCAAAGTTAGCCACACTATATAGCGTAAGCTACTACACTGAGTATGGTCCGTCCAAATGAAGGGGCGGGGATTGTGACGTCAGTAAAAGAACTCTACATTTGTTCTGTATCCTTGAGAGATGTTCGTGTAACCCCATACCGGTACATGGGTTTTTCTACCTTTCTGGCTGTCATTTCAAACTGGACTGAATGTAGGCTTATCATGTTTCCTCTCTATTACCACTTAGCATGGCGAGGACAAGTCCGTCAGGGAAGTGAAGAAGCCATGTCCGGAATATCCTATGAAATCCCGGGGAGCGTATCTGGTTTCATCTATGCCTCAGTTCATGCTTAAAAATTGTTTTGTTCGCTTGGTCCGCTGGTTGGCTGCTCGAGTTTCTTGCCCAGTATGAAATTGAAGAAATAAACAGAACTTAGGTCACCTGTGTCCTGTCACTGAGGAAGTAAGGTTAGTAATTCCCTAATCAGCTATGCCCAATTTTATCTATCAAATAATTAAGTTTGGTGATTGACAGGAAAAGGGTGACTTCACGGATTTCCTATATACATGGGTAGAGCATGTAACGCATACGTTCTATCCGTAGATTGTCGCCACCGACTGGGACAAAAAAAAGGGGCACCAAGATGGTCGCCGTGAAGCAATTATTTGTATGACTTGACGACGACTTTGTAATATGTTCAACAAAATTTTAACTTGAATGAAAAAAATGTTACATATTTGAAATATTTGATTTGATTTTGACCTTACCTTGTTTTGTTTTAAAACATTTCAAGTTTCTTGAAAAATCTGTTGACTTGAACTATTTGAGCAAGTCCAAACTTTTACACACAATACCATAACAGAAGGCCATCTTGCTACGCCTATACTCACACATACCATAGCGACAATTTAACGTGCAGTGTGCTCTGTCCATGTATTGGAAGTCCGTTGTCGACTTTCAAACCTAACAGAGATATATGTTCACCCTATGGGGGCGTAAATCACGTGGGTTGAACGGGGAGAAATATTGGCAAATTTGGATAAAATACTTTAAACTGGTGCACGGTTTGGTGATATTTAGCATATCAACTTCAATGTTGTCATGATACGTCTTTCTTGGCATAAAAACTGACATCTTTAAAAGGATTGTATGCATGCACATGTGATTCCGTATAAATATAGGATCACAAAGCCAGTATTTTTTGTATAGAACTTTGGACAAGCCGAGCACTTGTCACTCCAGAAAATGCGAAATGCCCCATCGTTGGAACGCGAGTCCATCAGATTAAAACCCCTTTCATAATAAGTTGTTATGCCTCAATTAACCTCAAATTATATGTACGGTGCTCTAATGTGCGATCTATGCCTATCGACGTTTCGTCAGGGCCTGCACAAGCCTACAGTTGTGTACAAGTAGTTGCCAGTTTTATGCACCCGGGATGAGGGGTGGGGGGTCAGGCTTCCTTCTCGGGGGGGGGGGGCAGTTACCCCTGTCCAGTGAATATTGGCATTCGCAGACATTTAGGTCAATAAATGATAGGCGTACACTAGCACAGTGCAAAATTGTTAATGACCATTCCTACTGATCGGTAATGAGTTATTTAAAGCCCGGTACACACCGCCACGACTACCTACGACGCGACAAGACTTCACCTGTCGTAGACAATCTGCATAAATCGTAGACATTCTGGCGCCTTCCTAAACCCACGAAAATACCATGTCACACCGCTCCGACACTAATCGATGGAGCGACGCTGCACGTGGCGCGCCATCAATCAGGCTATTCCAGGTTTGAGATTTAGGCCCTACAATAAATTTGAAATGGTTCATTTTTTGGCCTCTGGGTGGCAATTAAGAAATTATTGGCGTGTACAGGCTCTAAAGTAGGCCTTTAACACTGTCCAAAGTTTGCGTATCGTGTCCTTTAAAAGATTGAACTCGGTATATGAATTAGTAAGTTAGATGGGCTTTAACGGCTCAGTTTCTAAGCGAATTGTCAAAGTCGGGCTGGCCACGGCCTTTTTTCCAGTTGTGGCTCATTGGCTTGCTTCTCTTAAGAGCTGTGATTTCCCTGGGACGTAGGCTGGAGGAGGGGGTGCGTGCGGACGCCACCAGCTGGAGTTCCGCTCAAAATGAGGCAAAAGAATTCTTCAAAAAACATAAGGCGAAAAAAGAAGCTCAAGAAGACTACGGTGCTACTCCCTGACCAGGAAGGTGTTAGGACATCTAACACCTCCCTGCTCTGACCGCCGTCTCCACCCAGCACGCTTGTGCCTACATGCAAGAGGATGAATACAAGTCGGCTATTGCAGATTTATCTGCCAGCCTTCGTAGGCGAACGAATGTCTTACAAAGGTATTAACACTTGTTATTTTGAAAATAAATATAGAAAGAAAAATATTCCCCTTAAAAAGGAAGTAATTTCTAATTGGCTCGGTGTTCTAGGCCTACGTAAATGCTTGAACATGAACGCACAATGACTGGTTTGAAGTTAACGGACTTGTTACGTCTTTTTCTGTGCAAAGTATCTTCAAGTGACGCACTTTTATAAGTGCGTTCGTTTTCCGAGCACGCAGAAGTTTGCATCAACTAAAATCCTGATAATACCTGCTCTCGGTGTTGCGCAATAAAAACATGCCGTAACTGGAACTGTGTACCATGGGTGAATGCTGCGCTCTGATTGGACAAACCGCATGAGGCCTGTTTGTCGCGTCGAAGACGAGTTCACACCAACACAACGAGTACCGCCTAGACCCGACTACGATTGAACACGTTTAATCTTGCCGACGGCATGCGACCCGACGGAATCGTAGTCGTGGGAGTGTTCACACCGCCCATACCCCAGCCGACGCCTTGGGTGGTCGCCGTCGTGTCTTGGGTCGTCGTGGCGGTGTGAACCGGGCTTAAGATAGCCTACACACTCTTAAAAAAATTGGGCAAATTTTGCCCAACTTTTTGACCAACACTGGGCATCTATTCAACAACCTAAACAGTTGGGCAAAACTTTAACCAACCAAATTGGGTAAAGTTTGAACCCAACTGTTGGGCAAGAGATTACCCAACTGTTTGGTAAATTAGCATTTTAAAACATACCCACTTGTTGGGCACTTCTTTTATTAAACTGTTGGGCAAATGGATTAACCAAATGTTGGTTATATGTTAATCATCTTTTCCTTAAACATTGGTGCTCTCTTAAATGTTAGGTTGTAGGTTATGGCAGGGAGCTGCCACTGCAGCTCCCTGGTTATGGCAACCCATCGGTCCCGGTTAAAAAACCCTGGCTTAATAACCTATTTGGTTTGTCACTGAGTTTCGTATAGGTACGTCCAAAACTATCATTTTTAAAAGGCACTGTAAAATGATGTGTGTTAATGATGTGATGAAGTATTGTAGTTTCATCAATGCATAAATGTGAACACAAGGGCTGCATGAGAATTAGCTGGTCCGTAGCTCTCATACACTGATATCATGGTTATGAGACAGGTTTCTTGTTATGCCGAAAGGTTTCAAATAATAATATATAAACGCTCATTTGGACGTGAAAGAGAATATCCCAGATCCTGACCTCTCATTGGATAGCAGTTTTGCGCCAAATACGAATCATGGAATCTCATACAAATGTGTTCTAGTTCGTAGTACTGTTTAAAGAATTTTATGGAAATAGAGATCGATTTCATGGTCTAAAGTAATGTACGAGTTTAGCTGTTTGGCCAATATAAAAGATGCCAAAGAGAATTTTCAGATTATGGTACCATGGTCTGATTATGAGAAGAATTGTGAAACAAATCGGGTCAAGTGCACTGTTGTTTGGTGACAACACTGCAACCAACAATATACCCAACAAATTGGCAAAAAGTTACCCAACAAGTGGGTAAAGGGAAAATATGCTCAACTGCAGAATAAAATCTTATCGTCATTTTGACCAGTCAGTTGGGTATAACAGTATACGCGTGCATGGAAGGGGAAATTTAACCATTATTTCAGCAAAGATTGACCAACACTTAAGCAATTACTTTTACTCAACAAAAACTTTGCCCAGCGTTTAAACATTGCACCAATTAGCCCCAAAGTTGGGCAAAGTTTAACCAACACATTTCATAAACTTCTTTAACCAACGGATATTTTACCCAACGTTTTAAGAGTGCACTTCGGTCCCAAACCACCGACATTAAGGCTTCTTATCATACACAACGGTCAAAGTTTGCCCTACATAGGAGTAGGGCTAAAAATGTTTTTCTATCGATTCTTCGATAAAGGCAATCCATTGTGCAGCTGTATTGATGAATAAAAACAGATCATTTTGCATGGTGGCATATTCCCCCACGCGTTGTGTTTTCGTCAGGTTGTTTCAATATATTACCGCCCGGGTCAGCAGTGTAGAAATACACCAACGGTATTTCCCGCCTGTCGTAAGAGGCGACTAAAGGGAAACCAAATTTGAACTCGACCATACTGGAAAAGAAATGGAAACTTTGAACTTTTTTATCGAGTTGACTGACACTTTATAACACATTTGTGATGGTGTGTCGTTAAATCTCATCTAACTAATTCAGTATATTACGGTTTGATATTCGTCAGACAAACAAAGGCCAACGAATGTCATTGAAATTTCTGTGATGTATGTGCAATGCCAATTTAGAGTAGCCTACACGCGACATAGACTGTGGGTGCAACTTTTTATGAAGATAACAAATGCACCACTCATTCTTCTTCTAGCTTGTCACGGAGGCGTCTTCTGTGTACACAATACCCGACTCTAACACATCCAGGCCAGTGCCAATGCAAAATCTGCAGCCTAATCGTCTATCTCTTTTCCTCACGTATATTTTCCAAACAATTTTATGAATATGGTAATATCATTTTAAAAGGGAAAACACTAACTTGTTACCGTTCAAAATTTAGTCCTTTCCTCGAAAACACCGTATACGATCGCAATCATTCAAAGTTAAAAGCTACACGAAAAACACCAGCGATGACCTGATATAGGGGAGGCCGTTCCTGGAAAGGTCGAGGATCGACCAAGGAAAGCAGGAAATATGAGAAGAGAATTCTGTGTGCAGAGAATATAACATGATATAATGCCATACGTGCAGATGCGTGAATGTATGACAAGCAGTGGAATAGATAAAACTAGGGTTGTTGTTTTTGTGTAGCCTACACGGATTATACGTGTAGCTGTTCAATGCAGTTCGACCTGTACCATCTCGTGGTGAGATCGCATATCACAATTCCTACGTATTAGCGTCTGTGGCGATCCATGTGATCTTTTTCAAGCAAAATGGAATTTTTGACTTAGTCTTGTTTGTCGAAACGTCTCTTGGAGAAGCTAGAAAGTGAACCACAGTCTAGACAATGAGCAAAGAAAAAGTTTCACTGCAGGATATTTCTCAACCAGTGGGAACGAGAGCGAAAGAGAGTGAGTTTCACCAGTAAGCTGGTTTGAAGAGTAATAAATGTAAGTGAAACTGGTATTTTTCAAAGCTTTGAGTCTGGATTGTGAAGGGTTTCGATTCGGTCGGTTTTGCAACTTGAATACCGGTATATTTCCAGTTTACAGTTGTCTCTGAAGTTAACCGAATGAAACTGAAATCTAATTACGTGTTGGAGTAAGTAAAATAAGATAATGAGAATAGGCCTAATTAAAATACGTGCTGTCACACCGTTTCACTTTCATTGTCAAAGATATGGTTGCAACTCCCTGGGACAAAGCCACTCAGGCGAACCACTGAAGCTTTGTGGTATCCCCCGAGGACACCATACATATTTCGGGACGGTCTAATTGGTGACTGCACTCTGCTAGACACAGACGTACTTTTTTGGGCGGCAAAAAAAAAAAAAAAGGTTTGCTAGGGATAATTTGTTATATATCAAGTGGATCCAGATAGCTCACGGCAACCTGTCTGTATGCGTATTGCAAGTACTGTATTTCCATACGGTGTAGATGGCTCGAAGTAAGTTTTAGCATGGAAGCCCTTCTAAAATTCTAGTGAGTACCTGTAATTACCTGGCGTGCCAGTTTTAGACAGGATTGTGGAAAATTCCACACATTCCGCAACATCAGGTAACAAATCAGATGATTCAAGTACCGCATGGCTTCTGATTGATCAAAGCTTGGACACATGTTGCCGGTAATTAAAGGCCCAGTTCTCTCACCCCAAACAGCACCAATTCTCCTAACCTTCTTACTGAAGCCCCTCCCACAACTGTCTGAAATTCATCCTCAGCCAGACACAATACCAGTTTATTGCTTCAGGGTGAGTATAAAAAAGCTCAATGTACCTAATCAAAACACTCTCAGTACAGTTCATGTGGTGTAATATAAGCTTTAGCACTCTGCATTGTTTGAATTAGCTGTCAATCAAAGAGCTGAGCCAATTGAGAATTTGGGTACCCGGTTTCCTAAATTATAGTTTGGGTTGAGAGGTTTGGCCCTTTAAGGTCTGAATTGACATGTCGGGACACAAGTTTCATGTTGTTTTTCCGTGTACAGACAGGCACAGACATTTTCGGGCACAAGATAATTGTCAGTCGGTTGTGTCCTGAAAATTCGACAGTGCACACACGTCTTTATTTATTATTCTGTATCTGAAGACTGTCAAAACATATTAAAACGAAGGATATTCGTTCCATTGTTCACTTGGGTTTTTGTCTTTGTCTTCTCATGGCTCCTATCTCTGCTAGATTACCCCTCCCATCCCCCGCTTGTAGACCTATCCTCTCCACCTAATCCAACGGAAACCCCTCCTCCACACCGTCCCCCGTCAAAATCTTTCTCTCTTTACTTGCTGATCCCCTTCCAAGGTGACGGAAGCGTCCAAGAAAAAAATAAGAATAGGCCCAAGGGTGAGAGGAAAAATGATAAGGAAAATGTGTACGTGCTGATACTGTATGTGGGGCGTTGAGACTGATCCGGAAGTGAGACTCAGGGGGAATGGTGGATCTGGTTTGTGGATTGGGGGTAGGGGGAAAGCCAGTCGAACCCTGGATCATGTCCCGGACCGGAATTGTCTACACGAATCCAGCCACTCGAACCCGAGCTTACATGTGAACACTCACTCACATTGACGTTTTCTGGAATTTTTTTGGAAGCCCTAAAGAGCCAATTATATAGGCCTACCACAATATTATATTTTGTTTATTCTGCCTGTTGTTTTTCTTAATCTACCAGAATTATTGGGGGAGGGGCAAAACGATATGTTTGCCATAGTCGTATGAGGACGGGGTGCAGTCGGGCACTCGCCCTTCCAATTCGGGCAAAAAAGTTGATCTATTCGGGCAAAACATGGGAAACACATGATAAAGGGTTGACATTATATAAAATAACACCCGTACGCCTTTGGTGTTTGCCTCCAGTATTTTCATTGAGGTGACGAATACCCGCCAAATTTGTGTGCCCAGATGTGTTGGCAACATGTATCGACACATTTCCTGAAAGGTTGACAGTGTGCACATGCGACCATGAGGCGCCATGGCAGTTGTTTCAAGAAATACTGTTCTGACCTCGTGTTGTTTGTTGCTTAAAATTAAATATTGGTTCGTACTTTAAAATTTCAAATGATGCAACATCCGTATTTTTGTAATGAAATGCATAATTTTTTGAGGAGATCAAGCTTAATTGGTTAAATAATAGTTACCGGTATATAAGCTATTTTCTCACAGATCCACACGTTGGTGCAGTTTATAATATGACGTTTCCCTTTCAGCTTTCTGGGTCATTTGGAGCAAAGTATGTGCAATATCGATTCCCTTCGGGAAATGTCCTGAACATTGGTTAGTTAGCTAGTTAGTTAGATGGAGTTTTACGGCCCAGTTTCCAACTTATTGTTTCAAGTCGAGCCGGCCACGGCCTTTTTTGCAATTGCGGCTCACTGTTTTCCCCACTTCTGCGGAGCATCTCGCACAACGGCAGTTGGTACCATTTTTAGAATCTTTGGTATTACTCGACCTGGGAATAGAACCCGGGCCTTCTCGGTGGATGCTCTAACGCGATCCTGAAGATTGGATAAGCTTAGCGAGTAATATGATTAATCATTTTTCTGCTGTTCTGGCTGAGGGTGTCGGGTTGTTTCAACTATTGGTTTGTAACATTTCTTATCGGCGTGTTAATGTGATTGTGAAATGAATTTTATTCATCCAAGTAGGCCTACCATCTTTATAAAGTTCATAGCATATTTTATAGGGATATGTTGAAACTGCAATACTTAATATAAAGTAATCGATTTCGCCATAACTTGGCTGTTTTCTTGCATAACTCACTTCACTTCTTTGTTTCTATTAGTCATTAAAAGATTTATGACCAAGAGAGTCAAGTCCTCTATTCATGAGAAACAAAGAAGTGATTTCATTCGCAGCAATGTGGGTCTTTGTAAAAGGCAAAAAACATGAAGAACTTCAGACTGTTTTCAGATTACATATAGGGAATGCTTCATATACCACCACACAAATGTCCTGTTAAAGGGACATATTGTGTTTGAAATGCTACAACATAGCATTAAAAGCAAATAGCTCCAGTCATTTACAAATCATTCAGTCCCAACAATAAACCCCAGCAATAGCTTCATCTCCTCAAGTCATTATGCAAAAGAGGAGTTATGGAAGTTCCATCTTTTGAATGTTGAAAGTTTGGATGAACAAATTATTTTTGAGCAACAAACAACTGAATTTCTATCTGAGGGAAACTTATTTCTTGAAAAGAAGGCTTCCTACCATACTGTCTTATTTGTAATAATTCATCACTCTTTGCCAATAAATTAAAGGATGAAATTTCCTTGTAAAACAAACGCAATATTTCCCTTTAAGGTGGTTGTTGGAAGAGCAGGATTTCCTTTGGCACATTCGTAAATACATTTCAAAGTGACTTCTCTTCGCCAGTCATGCCAATATTAGTTAGCTACATTTGTAAGCATATGCGGGGTAGTGTTTTTGTCTGCATCAACGAGGTCCCCCCAAAAATAAAAACGAGAACACATAGCAGACAAAACTCAAAGAAAACTCGAAGGAATGGAAGGAAAATTTCTGCTCTCAGGATAATATTTTTACTTCTGAGAATAAACGGGAAAAGATCTTCACTGATACTTTTAATTCATATTTGTTCTGTTAAATATATCAAAGGTTTATGTAAAGTTGCCCAAGTGATACATATTGCTAATGCTTAATTTTACAGACACTCACTTCAGTGACTCATCAAAGATATTGTAATAAGATGATAGAATGGTTTTGCTGAAAGCGGAACATCTGTTTGTCAAATTAGATTTCTTTGCTTGTTCCACACAAATCTGTCGTGACGTGGTTTGCATGTCCTATCAAAAGTCTAAGTCAGTGTTTTTCGGGTTTCTAGTTGCAATGTTACGAATGTATATGGAGTGCCAAAACGATCACTATATCACGACGTGTGTTAAGGTAAAAAACCACCAGCGCAGATACCTTGATATTAAATGCGAAATGATTTGTAGACTTTATAATGTCCAATCCAAATCATATTCCTTTTCTCATTTCCTCTGAGGCTGTAAGCATGCAACCGTTTAGGAACGAGAGCAGGTTGATGACGCTAATGAACTAATGAGTTGATGTTGTAAATAACAAATGTCGTGATTTGTCATTGTATTGGTGACGAAAACATGAATATGCATCATTCGTTACTTATGGTAAATTAAATGGTTGGTTGCTCTCTAGAAAAAGCTATTCGTCACTCGACTTTTTGAACGTTACATGATCACACCAGTAATTTCTTCAAAACCCTGAACCTCCTAAAGTAACACGACGTTGTTAATGTAACTATTGTCACATTCACATAAGACATTTACTCATAACCTGATACCTAAATCGTTTTCCGATCTTTATGCCCACAATTTCCTCGTACATAACCACAGCACATGTCTGTATGGTAATTTACATATTCCCACTACATTTTCATCTAGTACAGCAAAAACTCCATGGGGTATCGCGCAGTTGGACTCTGGAATACCATTTCCAATTATCCGAAAGACAAATCAACCCTTGCTTGATTCCGTAGTAATTATACTAGGCATACATTATTAACAATTACTATGATTAATGCTGTATTTACCCTTGTCCTTCCCCTTGGGTAGGGTGGGGGCAGTCTACTTTTGCTGTTGTGAGAAGGGCTCATCTATGGGTCTTTTTATGTGTTAATTGTTTGTTGTGTTGATTGTTTTATGTTATTTTGTTGTTGTTTAGGGGGTGCACTCTTGACAAGCCTGTGGCTTTTAATTGTACTTCCTTTTACTCTCATTTTACCCTCAGTAATTAGGTTAAACTAGGCCTATGTCATTGTGTATACTTGAGTATTGAAGCAAATAAAGGATATCTTATTCATAAGGAACAACGGTGCTTGTTTAAGTGAATACATACAACACAAAATTTCGAGCTATTAACACTCGGTACCAGTTCCGATCGACTTCCCGTACGTGTTTCCATCCAGCTACGGTGGAGTCGAACATCACAAGTTTGTTCCTTTGTATCATCTTGGGAATGCGAAATGGATAAACATTACTGTGAACTTCGAAATGTGACTAAACTGCAACCCTCAACATCATTTCGTAATCACACGAGAAACAGGGACTTACCAGTGCCTATAAAAAGCTGTACAGGAATCACAGGTACTTAAAAATATCTTTTAAAACCACAGGTAATCTATCTCGGTGGCTAATACGCTGAGATCGTGGATATATTTCGAGTGCAGTATTACACTGCTTGTGGAAACAATGCATGAAGCTGTCAGCGGAAAGAATTGAAATAATGTTTAGTTAGTGATTGCTATGTTTTCTGAAGAAGAAACATTTATTTATATGCAAATTTACTAATATTAATTATTGTTAAACTGTTAAAGGGGTTAACGTAGACAAAATTCAATGCGGCTTGACTCACAGTTTGGTGAATTAAAACATGCAAATAGGCCTAAAGCTGTGGTTGGTGCAAGATCCTTCATCTATTGACAGGTCAAATCATGAGACCGTTATTCATGCCAATAAGAGGATAATAGTCACTAAAATGCATAATTTGTTTGTTTCAATATTTAAGATCAATGTGATGTTTTTAAGTTCCAATGTGGCACATGTGTATACGGGATGAGTTTGAAATTTATGCAGGTTTGTTCATTGATAAGCACATACACAAGGATACATAAAAACATAAACCCATAGGCTACAAAACTTACAGTTCTTTGTGTCACAGGTAGAAACGAACGTGCAAAAATTTTGAGAATGGACTGCTAAATATAGCGCCATTATCTGAGCTGTTGCCCGTTTTAAACAGTCGGGAAATAACCTCTTGGCATTACCCTCATGGGTAGCGCCATTTTCAAATTTCTCTCATGATGCTTTGCGTTCCTACCGCGCAAATTCAACGGAGAAGAACGTTTAAAACGCTGGAAATTTTCATCGATCATAGGGCAGAGAAATTCTGACATATGTAGAAACTGAAGTTGTTGCGAGGAGAACAAAAACGCCGGGTCGTGCAGGGTTTTCCCTGGGTTTAGAATTGAACGTCGCGCATCTGATGCGTCCATTGGTGGATCGCCGGCCTGGGGGAGGGGTATAAGGGGAGGGGGTGTCCCCCTCCCCTTTTGGAAATTTTGTGACTTATGCAAGTCCCTAGACGCAAAATGGTGACATTTTTGAGCCAAATGAGTGAACACAATTTTTGTAAGTTGACGCAAAAATATTAGCACCGATACTCACATTCGTACAAATTTTGATCTACTGATAGCGGTCACATTGGCTTCCATGTCACCGTAATTTCTGCTTCAAAAGTTTTGGTTCATCGGCATGGCCTTTATAAAGCGCTGGCACCAGAAGATTTTTACCCCCGGTTGGCCGTTATTTCGCGTCCGTTGCTCACCAAAATTTACGTGATTGGGCCGGCTTGCAATATTACCAGTTCAGGATAGAAAATATTGGGAAAATTTCCGTTCGTTTCACGAACGGGATATCATTTTTGTAGGCGTAATATATTTTCACTTCAAAAGTGGAGATGTAAATCAACTGTTAATGCGATAGATTTGTTTGCAGTCGATGTCACATGCCCCAGGCTTTAATAATTTAGTTCTTAGGCCAACATCATGCTCATTCTATTTTTCATCCCCAATCATTACGGAACTATTGCATTCCTTTTCTGCACTGGCCGGTTGTAGTTGCTATAATATACTGAAGCTACTCTCCTGCTTTAATACGAACCCCATGTAGAGCAACCATTCATGATAATCTTAGAAGTAGAATCTTAGCAGTTCTGGGCAGCCAACAATTGCACCCGATTAACGTATCTTATGGTTCCTTTCGGGTATAAACATCCCCGGAAATTTTAAGCAGTTCTTGTCCAAAACTTACGTCTTGTTTAAAAAGAATCTGCAACTGAAATGCACGTAGGTCAGATCCCCGAAAAATCCACGTACGCAGAGATTTGTGATGCCGTTTCATGGTGAATTTGGCACGGGCTCGCCCTGCTTCGCTAGCCGGCTATATAAGCATTGGCAGTGCGATCGTCGTAACACAAACTCAATGGGAAAACTTGTCTCGAGACCGAGTATTTTCACACACTAAATCACAAAGGCGAAGGCGCGAATTGTGATTGGCTGGCTAGAATCAACGCAATTGAACCAATCACGATGCAGGGACCAATTTAAATTTTGAAATGGGTCGTATGCATATGATGTCACCAAGCAAAACATGATGCCTTGTTTGGCGGAAAAAACGGACACGCACGGAAGTCTACTGCATGCGTGTGCGAAGAATTTTGCTTCACGAGACCACGTGCATCACGGTTTTTGTTTGCAATGACGTTGCATGACAACATTGCACAAGTCCTACTGTAAACAACATTACGGAAGGAATGCTGGGAATTACTTAATTTATGCAAGATAATAATCACCGGACTTCACAAGATTCTAGGAGCTTCGTGTACAAAACGTCCACAGACATGTATGCCAAGCTTTGGGATTAAAAAGAGGCGAAACACTGCAGCTCGATAGTCTGCTTTGTGCAGAACAGTTTGTACAGCAACTTACGCGGCGCTTTTTGCGATAAGCTAGGAAAAGACATTGAATGCAATTCTAAATCTAATTCCATGTAATACTACAGGGTTATAGCGGAAAATATCAAACGATCGCTTCCATGGCAGGGGTAAAAATTTTACGTTTGTGATTATCAATGCAACCAGTTTTGGCGGGAAGTTAAAGGATTGAGTTTACAGGAATTTAACGAAACTAAGGGCAAGTTTCAAGCATATTTTAACCCCTTTTTCAGTTTGCAAATAATCGGGAGTAATGATCAAGTGAGTGCCAGAATTTATAAAAGCAATGGAGCACGTGGCTGCAAGCAATCACAGATTGTGTGTGTCCCGATCTTTTCATGGAAACATGTTGGGAAAACAAGGGTTCTATGACATCATACACATAAGGTCCATCGCACTTATTTTAAGTTACCTCTAAACATCGTGATTGGTTAATTACTGCGTTTAATCAGCCAATCATACTTGTGACATCGTCAATGCAGTTTTACTGTGTAGGAAAAACATGTAGAAACCAACCGTCTTCGCATAGAATTCTAATACTCCCATTGCATTTTTGCTACGACCGAATTTCCCAAAGTTTGGTTGTAGCCGGGCAAAACAATCGTGTCGTAAGTTTTAAGAACGAAGTAACAGGAAATATGTGGGATTACATCGAGAAGATACAATGACATGGTTCGTTCGTTTGATTGATAATTTCGCAAATCTGAGACATTAGCCCCCCCTCTAACCTGCCAAAGGTGGGCGTATGTGTTTTGGTCATGAAAGTCGTGTTATGCCACATAGCTGCTGTGCTCCGGAGTGAGCAAAACATTTTCCTGATACAAGCCTACGACGGCAAGTGCAGGCTAGTTAATTATAATAATACTGTGTTGTTACTTGTTCAATAGTAGGCCCTATGGGATATACATACAGAGCTCCGACTCGCATGCAGTGGTATGTGCATGGAAATTAAAAAAGTTAGTTGCAGTTTTACAAATAAGTCAATGATTTTGTCGTTTATTGTATTAACAACAAAAGCAGTCGTTGACAGAAAGAAGAAAAATTATGGAGGCTAGCTGGCAGCAATTTTAAACATCGCGGCCGTTTTTTGAACGTCGCGGCCTCCTTGGTTTTGAAGCTTGAACGTCGCGGGCCGCGACGTTCAAAACGCCCAGGGAAAACCCTGGTCGTGTTTGGTAGCTCACCGTGCAGATTTTGAGATATGAGATATTTTGCCGTGTTCTGTGGCCTAAAGCTTAACATATATGCTCGACACAGGCGTAAGATCTGAGCAATGTTTTCTATAGAAAGTTGTGTTAGTGGCTGGTGCTTGCATATTTGTTCATTAAACACTTTGTTGAAAGTGTCTTGTGATTTGTGTGTGTGGTAATGAACAATTACAGTACCTTGCATCCGAATACATCAACTTTTATTAAACAAAGGGACGACTGTGAAGAGGTACACACTAAGTGCTCATAAATATTCATGCTGAAAATTTTTCCCCGATGGGGTTAATTCTCATTTTCACCCGTGAACGGTTACCTCCCGAACTAAAGGGACAATCCTCTTACCCCAAACTACACTTCTAGTATAGGGTAACAGAAACTCTCAATTGGCTCAGCTTTTTCATTGACTGCTACTTCAAACAGTGCAGAGTACCAAAGCTTTAATTTCATGGCATGAACTGTTCTGAGAGTGTTTTGATAATACACCTTGAGCTCTCTATACTCACCCTGAAGCAATAAAATGAGACTGTGTCTGAATGAGGGTGAATTTCAGACAATTGTGGGAGGGGAATAATTAAGAAGGTTGGGAGAATTGGTTCTATTTGGGGTGAGAAAATTGGGCCTTTAAATGCATGTAGTTAACGCATAGTGTATGCTTATACTTTTTGTCTTAATCAATGATATATGTGTGTGCGCGCGCGTGTTTGTGTATGTGTGTGTGTGTGTTCGTATAATTTTAAAGACAATTGAGGACATGATCGCTTAAATTTTTCAAGGTAAGTGTGGATACACCTTCAAGAGCTAGGGGATATTTCCAATTGTCATGCAAATTCGAAATTTACGTCGCAGTTGAATTTTTCACCTTTCAAAGATATGCTCCAGTAAATGTGAAGCATCATTCCCAGTGGAAATATCCACATTTCCACTGTTAGAAGCGTGTGTCCCCGATTGATGCCAAAATCATGTATGTGCATTAATGAAGATTCATAGTGTGTGTCACCATCGACCTTAAAAGTTTGGCATTTATTATATTTAGGATATGCAGTTGCATTTGTAAACACTATTAAGCATAGTTGTAGTCCATACGTAAATGTAGACTCATCTGTGTATTAAATTATTGAAGTTCATCATCACTTGACCTCCACCAACATATGACATTATGTTCTGATAGTCCAGTATTTGTCTTGTGGTTGTACCCTGTTTAATTCAGGAAGCTAGGGTTGTTCTAAGAACCTAAACATCATCTAAGATCATCGACTATTATTGTGAAACATTTCAAATAAGATGCCCTGAAAACTATCATTTATGGATCTTATTCATGATAGGCAATAGGATAGGCCCTTTCGACTCAGCGCAGTACTGGCCTTAAACAGTATGGAGAATTCAAAGACTGTCCCAAGAATCATAGCTCAGCACCAAACACTGACAAGTACAACAACTTGTATGTCTTACATACGGGCAAAGATGATATTCCTTCACATTTTACTGCCAGGTGTATGGATGTTTCCCAATATGGCTATTATACTGATGCCATGAAAGATCCAAGAGAAGGCCGAAAAATTCTTAAATATGACATTTCTGAGTTAGTCTGTCAGTATGTTAGATAACATTTTACCCCACAATACACGAATGTGTTACTTTGTGTCATACTGTTCAAATACTCTTCAAGTTCAAGCGTTTAGTCGCCTCTTGCGACATGCGGGGAATACCGTGGGCATATTCTACCACCCCCAGCCCCCAGGGCAACAACCATGGGTCTTGCTCGGTTTTGCGGCGCCAACAACCCACCTCCTGTCATAGAATGGGTAATAACGGTCGTATTCGCGCATTTTATAAGCTATAGTCGGGGACAAACTTCTAGCCACACACGACCTCCTCAGCCCGCCTGGAAGCAGTTTCACGTCATACCCAGGACGTTATGGATAGTACAAAACACAAGTACGCTAATTTTGTGTTTAGTACTACTCATATAGACTGAAATCTGTTCAGCTATTTCTTACACTCTTAAAAAATTGGGCAAATTTTGCCCAACTTTTTGACCAACACTGGGCATCTATTCAACAACCTAAACAGTTGGGCAAAACTTTAGCCAACCAAATTGGGTAAAGTTTGAACCCAACTGTTGGGCAAGAGATTACCCAACTGTTTGGTAAATTAGCATTTTAAAACATACCCACTTGTTGGGCACTTCTTTTATTAAACTGTTGGGCAAATGCATTAACCAAATGTTGGTTATATGTTAATCATCTTTTCCTTAAACATTGGTGCTTTCTTAAATGTTAGGTTGTAGGTTATGGCAGGGAGCTGCCACTGCAGCTCCCTGGTTATGGCAACCCATCGGTCCCGGTTAAAAAACCCTGGCTTAATAACCTATTTGGTTTGTCACTGAGTTTCGTATAGGTACGTCCAAAACTATCATTTTTAAAAGGCACTGTAAAATGATGTGTGTTAATGATGTGATGAAGTATTGTAGTTTCATCAATGCATAAATGTGGACACAAGGGCTGCATGAGAATTCGCTGGTCCTTAGCTCTCATACACTGATATCATGGTTATGAGACAGGTTTCTTGTTACGCCGAAAGGTTTCAAATAATAATATATAAACCCTCATTCGGACGTGAAAGAGAATATCCCAGATCCTGACCTCTCATTGGATAGCAGTTTTGCGCCAAATACGAATCATGGAATCTCATACAAATAGGCAGCGGGCCGTACACGAAAAAGTGCTTTCGTTTTTAACTTTCGTGACGCACATCTGAGGGTCGGCATAAAAATTACCCACGAAGGTCAATTTTAACCTTTTGAACATAATATCAATTACCACAAGCGAACGAGTTGGCCTACGAAGAGAAATTTGAGGTTAAATTGTTGGCTTTTTTTGGCCAACATTCATTGTAGATACTAGTTCCACGAATTTTCTGACACGTACAAAATCTGTACATGCCGGGTATAGTGCACAGTGCAGTGGTCAGTGAAATTGATAGGGATGAACTTTTATGTCAATTAATTGACGGGAGGGGGGGGGGAAAGGGGAGTAGGACGACTTTCCCCTCATCTGAGGAAAGGTTGAATAAATCAGGAACAGGAACGAGAGATGAAAGCGAAGGGATAGCGAAGAAGGAAAATGAAATAGGACAAAACAAGAATAAGAATTTGGAATAGAAAAGAGGAAGAAAATAAACACACATGACATGAAAACCAAGAAACAGAGAGAAGAGATGCGTTCAGTAAGAAGACCAATAGATGATTCACATGATATTGTTTAGCGAAGTGTGGTTTACAGTTGAGTTATGAGAGAGTAAATAACCGACGACATGGCCGTCAAGTGGTTAAAGCATCCGACTTCAGGCGCGGATTAAGGGGTGGGGGGTAGGGCCCAAGCCCTCCCTTTTTCACCACATCAACAATAAAACATATGAAAAATTAGCAGTGCAGCTCCCTCTCACCCCTTTTTTCTCTTAGGTCAGCCCCCCTTTTTTTGAATGTGCGGATCCGCGCCTGGACTAGCTTGCAGTTGGGAGGTCGGAAGTTCGAGTACTATTGGCCGGGTCATACTGATCGAAGACTGTAAAAAAACACCCACTGCCATTGTACCTGGTGCTCAGCATAAGGCAATTGAGTAGGAAAAACAAGCCAGTTAGTCACAAGTGGAAAAGCTAGTCCGTGGCGGCTTGGCATAAACCAATTGGTTAGAAACTGGCCATATGGGTCGTCACGTAAAACTCCGTCCATCTTACTAACTTGAGAGGATAGGCCTATATGGACAGGCTTTACGGCCGAGCAGAACTTAATTCCCATTGAGATCTTTTGTCCAAATCAACAAAAGGTTTCAACGGTCTCCAAATGGTAAAGGGTTTTCAAGAGGGTTTGGCTTATGAAAAGGATAATTTTGTAATTCCCTTTGAGTTTTGACCAATTTCCATCATCTACCAAAGGGACTGCCCAAATGCATAGGGTATTTACAAAAGGTATCACTTGAAACCCTTTGGGTTCAAAGGGTCTAACCCAAAAGGGTTCCAAATGGAATTTTCAGCTGGGCTGCCAAAAAACTTTGACTATACCTAAAGCTGTAAAGTATAACCTTTTCTAGTGAGCACGCCTGCATGATTTGAACCAGCGTCGAATCTCCATGAAGCCTTGGTCGTTCACTCCAAGTATAAGTTCAAACTATATGATCGATCATCAAAGAACCAATCTCAAATTTCCTGCGAGTAACTTAGCATCATGTAGTACGTAGAACTGATCGCCAGCATCTCTACCAGGAAAAAAGGGAACCGGATCGTGGGCTAAAGTTTACAAAATGTGAAAATCCGACCGGGGTGAGAGCTGTATGAATATATTATCTTCTGTCAGGTGGAGAGGGGCACAAGATTCCTGGAGATATTATCACAACAACCAGTGGTTCGAACCTGCCACTCATTCATATGCTTGATATTTTGCATGTATTTTACAGGTAACCATTCCATTTGGAACCCTTTGAGCACAATTGTTTTGAAATGGTAGGCCTACCTTTCGAAAAGTAAAAAGAAAAATACTTTTTTAAGCATAGGGGTAGGAAGCGGGGGCTGGGGAAGAAAGCCTCCCCTGCCCCCAGTGAAAAATGAGGGGCGGAAGCAAGATTCCGCTCCCCCACTTCCCGTGTCAGAAACGCCTTCAAAATCTCAAAAAAACAGCGAAATTTCCGGCGCGCTTTGCTCGCCGCATTATGCAGCATAAGCACACTAGTTCTCCCTAATAGACCAGTTTGGTAAACTTTCCTGAGCTCTGGACATATCAAAATCGGATATTTACCATTTGTGTGACACCACATCATTAAGAAACCCCGGCAGCTATATTGCTATTTTTGTGACCTGTCTTTCATAAAATTCCAATTTTTCTACAATTAAAATTCTTGATTTTGAAATATTTTGTCTAAAAGGACAACAAATTTGGGAAACTTTTGAAATGTCATCGGGGTCTGCGGGGTCTCGATTTTTCAAAATTTTGTATACGCTCCTCGCCAATTGAAGATAGTCTTTCGAGAAAGACTTCATATTCCAGGCAGGGAAGGTTTGGCCTACCGTAGTCAAATGTTCTCATACACACCGCATGCGGGACATCGAATCCAGAGTAGCGCTTGCAGTGACCTTCCGTACATCTTTGTCGCACCCGCACCAAGTTCAAACGAGTTTCAAGGATTGATTTGTATCTGACTATTGACGGAATCCAATTCAGTCATAATTAGATACCAAATGATCATCAGTCCAACTTAAGTAAAGTTATGCTCAACTGAGACTAAGATTAAAAATGCGGAAATAGAATTAAATTTTTTCAAGTTGATATATTTAAAAAAAAAACATATCAGGTACCGTCATTTCAAAAAATACACAAAGGCGTACGGGAAGAGGCGGATCCTGTTTGCGCGAACTGAATATTTTTCAAGTCCTATTTTGCCCGGCCGCATGTCAACACGGTCCGCTGCAGGCCGAACTGACCAACTACTACATACTACCCCCTTGCCCTAAAATACATGTAAGTGTCACTGCCCTGAAATAAGCACTTCCCCTGATCTGGGAGGAGTGCAGTCCCCCCTATCCCCACCTGAACGGTCTACGCGCCTAATAGCATGAAAGATGCCAAGGTCTGCTTGCGATTTTCTATTGAAAAACCAGCCCCTGTCTAAAGCTATCGGCCATGTCATGACACCAAGTCTCCAGGAGCAGAAATTTCTGATGAGATTTTCTGCCAGAAAGATCAAAATTTTAATACATGGCTACTTTGTCGAGTGTCGCAACAAGCATTTCATTGGGAAAGGGCTGATCGCTTTTACAAAATGTGGTCAGTGTACCATATTCAGTTTGGCACTAGTACTGAACTCGGGGGCTGATATTGGGACCAGAAAATTTAGTACACGAATTCCGATATTTTTCGGAAGGGAAACCGTTCCCAGCCGCTAATAACAGTTCGACCACCAAATTTTAAGTAAGTTTGTAGCGGTTTAGGATTTTTAGATAGCATGTGAGTTATGGCTAAGCCGAATGAAAGCTACAACTATTCCCTAATAACTTGAGAACCAACACACCCCAGATGCCGGTGCCTATTAGAACCTATTACACGAAATACAGCTTGGTGACATTCTCGCCCGTATTCGTATTGTTAACCTTTAAGATTTCGTCGTTCTTCGATACAAAAATGATACTAGATGGGTTGAAGGGTATTATTCTTTTTTCAGAGATCGCAGTGACGCAGATTATACAATTTGGATCGGTATCCAGCTCGAGTTACTCATTCGCAGTTAACGTTACGCGTGAAACCGACGTAGCAGGGACATATACAGCTCCTCGTTCGCGAAAAAGTGTCCTTTTTCTTTCCACATCTTTTTACCGTTTTTTATCCCAAGTAGCAAAAATAGCATTAAAATTTGTTTAATTTTTCAAAACTTTAACATTAAAGCCCATTTCAGTTAATTAAAGTGCCTTAAGAACATGATTAGAGGCTGCAGCTGTAGTTTTAGTACTGTTTGAGGAAAAGTTTACTTAAAACGTGGAAGTTGTGTGTCTATCTCACCTTCGCCAGATTTTGAATTTAAAGGGATATTTTTACTTATTTTTTCTTGATCCATAGGCCAAACGGATCGCTTGTGGTAATTGCATGGGTTATTATTTCATCTTTTACCATCGATTCGTATTTTTTCCAATCAGACCCGCCGAAGTGCGTCACGAAGTAACACGAAAAAGCAGGACAGATTTTGGTCTAAAATGTGTTCTAGTTCGTAGTACTGTTTAAAGAATTTTATGGAAATAGAGATCGATTTCATGGTCTAAAGTAATGTACGAGTTTAGCTGTTTGGCCAATATAAAAGATGCCAAAGAGAATTTTCAGATTATGGTACCATGGTCTGATTATGAGAAGAATTGTGAAACAAATCGGGCCAAGTGCACTGTTGTTTGGTGACAACACTGCAACCAACAATATACCCAACAAATTGGCAAAAAGTTACCCAACAAGTGGGTAAAAGGAAAATATGCTCAACTGTAGAATAAAATCTTATCGTCATTTTGACCAGTCAGTTGGGTATAACAGTATACGCGTGCATGGAAGGGGAAATTTAACCATTATTACAGCAAAGATTGACCAACACTTAAGTAATTACTTTTACTCAACAAAAACTTTGCCCAGCGTTTAAACGTTGCACCAATTAGCCCCAAAGTTGGGCAAAGTTTAACCAACACATTTCATAAACTTCTTTAACCAACGGATATTTTACCCAACGTTTTGAGAGTGTAGAAGCGTTGATGAATGTCATCGTAGTGGTGAACAAGCGCCTCCTTTTGAAAGCAGATGACACTATGCATATCTCTGGTCTCAGTTTGTCTTCTACGGCTATACAGTAATCAAATGTTTCACAAAAGTTTGAATCTAAACCTGCCATTTTGGTATGAAATCGGGCTTAATGTTGCAATTCATAATTGTGAAAAATGAAAGAAAAATCCAACAGATCATACCACAGAACATCAAGATGATCCCGGGACCAGCATTACTACGACTCTGCGCCACGAAGTCGTACAGGCCCATTTGTGCTTGAGAAGCAATTTCCCACGTTTAAGAAATAACATAATTAGTTGCATTTGTGTGTCAATTTTGTAAATTTTTCTTTTACTTTGTCACAAGGCAAGATTCCATCTTTACCAGTTTTGTCAAGTTTGCACACAGAAATGTCCTATCTGAAAACAATCACCATAGTGACACGGGTCGTCAATGACGTCATTCTTAAGCTTTAAGACCGTCGTGCAAGTCTTCAATAAACATTTAGATGAGGTCCATTTCTTGATTCCTGGAATGCCGTCTCAACTCTGCATTTTGTGGTTCTTCTTTTTCAGCACTCGGAAAGATTCCAAAAATAAAGCATAAGAAAACGCTGGGGAGGAGCGGGCAGTATGCCTGCCACCAGGACCATGTATCCAAAGGACAGAAATGTAGCGTTTCCTGATATCGGATCTGATGGAAATAGAAGCGCCCAGTCACTGACGTCAAATGACTTCACCAGTGACTCCTTTCAAGAATCTCAAAGCCACTCGCAGATAAGAGACTCACAGGTAAAGATATCGTGCACCGTTGTTGTCACTGAACACTTTCGTTTCAACCAGTGACGACGCCAGAACGTCAATTTCATTTTTTTTCATTTTTTTTTCATTTTTTCCTAGGAATGGGAGTTGCTGGAGGATAAAACAGGGAAAAGACAGACGAAAGGGTGCAAACGTTGTCGATCGCAGAGAGAAACCGAAGGCAAAGCGCCCGCTTGGGTTTGTGGGGTCCAGGGAGAATCCCCGTAATCCTCAGGAATACGAGGAATACTTAATTTTAAACCCAAGTAATCTCTCCGGGTGAAAATTAATTCCTATGAAAAGATATATTATACATTTTTCGGTAGTTTGACCCATTCTCTGACTTAACCTAGGGCAATTGGGTGCAAGGAGAACATCTGAGGGAGAAAATGCCCTGTATGCCCTCTGGTAGCGCAGCTTCTGGTTTCAAGATTTTCCAAAGTATTAAAAGGGGTGTCAAGGAATTTGGAAATATTATTACATGGATAATGGTAACATCCTGAACAAGAGTATGTTTTTTTGTGACTGTATGTAAAGAGCCCCGCTAGATCATGGCTAAAGGTAACTTTTATATGAGTGGAAAGTGAACTTACTTCCTCGCTATTAGGGAAAACGGTACTCCAAAACGTTGAAAATTTCTCTCATGTACAGTGCAGGAGATGACACTCATCAAAAGAGAGGAATCACTAAATAGTCACTCTTTTTACCTTTAGATTATATTGCGTAGTCCCAACTTTATTTGGTTACTGAGTTTTATTCAGCCATAGGAAAAGCTAATTTTGGAAATTACTGTAGAATTGAATTCGAATGTAGAGTAATTTTTTGGCCCTATGGTGAGAGGAAGAACCCTATCATTTTTGGTGAAGGTCAAGGGTCATGTGGGGCCACCACGAACCAGAGTCAGAAAACATTGTTTTCATAATATTTCAAGCTAGAAACCCTATACAGATTTCATATTTGATTTGTGTGATGAATTCCACTCCTCACCATGATGTGGTGAGGAGTGGAATTCTCTCGTTAATGGTGGGGTCAGAGGTGGCGACCAATAGGGCTCATAGTCTCACTACCATTGTTACGCAGTATCTCAAGACTGGAACCTAAGAATCTTAGATACTGGTAATTTTCGAATATCTGAACCCAAGTTATACGATATCCAACAGGCGCGTAGCCAGGACTGTGTCATGGGGGGGGGGGGGGACGACATGAGGGAAAAGTCTAAGGATAGAGAGGAAAAATCGCTATTTAAGTTGTTTGTTGCATAGCAAGGTAGTGTCATGGGGGAGTTCTAACCCCCCCCTCCCACCGTGGTTACGCCTCTATATCCCATTGTAGGGAGCTTGGATGCATTTCTCTAATATGGCCTATACTGTGTGGATGCTTTATAAATCACTATCAGTTTGAAAAAATACCCACATATCAGCGACAAGGAATCTCTAAGTCTTGTATTCTATTGGTTTGTACAATGATTGAAAGGCCGACGCTACTAGTTCACTTTTCAGGTCACAGTATTAGTCAAAAGTTATTCTATAGTTACACCAAAAATGTGACAGCATCGAAACTATCAAACAAATTTTTACAGAGATTAAAGGTACAACAGTGTCCATAATGAAACGAATCGGGAGAAAAAGAAATATAAAAGAGTTATGGTTTCCCATAAAATCCACAATATTCAATTTTTTTAAGAGTTGATTCAAAATACATCGTAACTGTAGATAAAACCAGAAATCGACTATTGCATTATTTTAAGTTTATTTTTTTTGGGGGGGAGGGGGGGGGGCGGGAGGGGGCAGACGTATAAAAACAACACGAAGCAGTTGTGAAAGACGCCAAGGAACAATCATGCTTTCACTGTAAGGAAGTGCTCTCTGGATTAAAACCGTAGCCACAGGGCCTCCTTGGCTATACGTGTGTATGGACTTGTGCTTTTGTTGCATCGCTATACACATTTTCTACCTGGAATTGTCATATAATACCTTCTACTTTTTTCATCTGCATCTACTGTAATAAAACCAAATATCGTTTAAAGTTCATGTATTAATAATTTGCGAATTTTTTCCTTTTCACACAGATTCGAGAAGAAACCCTGAGCACAGGGGAAATTTGTGAAATTGCAATGAAGCGCCCTCATATGATTAAATGGGAACTCCCAAAAGAAGTAGAACTGAGAAGAACCGCCAACGAGCCATTTGGCTTGAACTTTAAGCTGAGAAAAATAACCGAGGTAAAGTAGACAGAAATAATTCAAAAACATTGGAAGCTCCGACTTTCTTTATTGAGGATTTCTTGCCAAACTAACTACAAATTTTAGCGTGCAAAAAGCAATTTCGGTCAGTCTATCAGGTCCTTTTTTAACATGGCACCTAGCCGACTTCTCTTGCATGGACAGCTAATTTTTAGGGCGAAGCACCCAAAAGGAAAGTCGGCTTTTCATGGAGAAAATACACATTTGTCGAACTGAATTTGAATCCAAAAATGTGACAAGCAGTGGTACCCCACCAGTACAGAAATCTCCTCTCCAATGAAAAACATCTTACAAATTCCCGTTTACGAGATCTAGTTCCCCTTAATCAATCGAGACCGTGATCGAAGACGTCTTTAGCTTTTCTTTAATCGTCACGTATTTTGTTTGTTCTACTTCAGTGACGAATGATATCTGTAATTCAGATAAGATTATTATGGGTTGGTGTAGATTAGCCACAGAAGATTTCAAAAATATTACTGAGTGAAAAGGTATCATTCTGGACATTCTTTTCATAGTTTGCGATCGAAATGCGGAATCGTTGTGTTTATGATTAAAAAACTTATAAACACTAGACATGGTACAGAAGTGTGTTGTTAATGATAACACACTTATACACCTATATCTGGTTGTTTGTATGTCAAAGCTTAAAAGGAATGTTTTAAAACACTCAACGTGAAACGTAGCTACAATTCAGTTGGCGTATATCCTTCCTGGTGAACACATGCATCAACAGGAGGTTTGTTTTTAACGCTTTCTTTTACACTATAAACAAAACTGAAAAGTTATCCAATTAAATCCTGATTGGAAATTGGATCTAACAAAAACTTGGGTACTGATATAAGTGTCATCACAGTAATGACGATCTAGAATTACCATGACAATAAATGTTAATGGGAATATTCCTTTCGAAGACCAAATATGACGAGTAGTGTAGACGGGTAATTGGAACAAGTAGTCGAAGAATAGCTTCCTGATGGGAACAAACACTACCTTCATTTTCTTACTGAGTTTACAAGTTACATCGATCACAGTTCTAGGAATACCTCTGTCGCGGCCTATGTAGTCATATTGATGTTGTTCCAAAGTGGAGGCCCACAATAAGGCAATTAAACCCACCCCCCAAAAAACCTTTTAGAGTATTTTGAAAATCCGTCAATAGAACATCTTTGCCAATAGATCATTTCTTTTTTGAGAAGGGTAGATTCTTCTCTGCTGGGCAGTTCGGGACACAACTACCTTCGGGTGAATGAAAATCCACTCGAATTGTAAAAAGTAAAAGGTAAGTTTTAAAGGATAGATTATACAAATCCAAAGACTAGGATACACCCTCTTCAAAATACAACGGATTGCTTGTTGGTATGCTTCACCGTAGTCAATTACATTTGAACGCAGCAAAAAACGAATCGTACGACGTGCAAAGTGCTCTGTGAAACGTCAGGGTTTGAGAACAACTAGTATGCCTATTTTCAAATAATAGCAACTTAAGGATGCCAGAGTTGACAGATTGAGTGGAAGACTTAATGTCAATACGTTTATACCTTTAATGTAATCACAAGGTTTCTAATTGTTTTTATTTAGAATAAGGCAAAAGATCTCTTTCTTCTGGTGGACAACGTCAAGGCGAAAAGTCCTGCGTCAAAGATTCTGTGTAGGGGCGATCTGATTTTGTCCATCAACAAGATTCCTACGCACTGCTCCCCAGATGAGGTTGATTCAGACGAAGTTAGTATTGTTAAACAATTTACGTACCTTACTTCATTTCATAACAATGCATGTGTATGGTAGCCAGAGAAAAGTTATACTGAACTAGAACTTCATCAGTATGATTGAAGTGTCACATTTTGCTTGCAGCCTTTGTATTTGTTATGTTTCTCTGTTGTGATGTATGAAGGGAAAGAAAGGGATAAAAATGTATTTTTCTCCTTCCTGCAGATAAAATCAGTTTCAAAAATGTCTAGTATTATTTTCTCTTTTCATTCGGAGGATTGAAGTAACGTATGAAAAAAAAAACATTTTTATTTCGAACCTGTTACACTGTGTCTTTTTGTAATTTACCACAGAAGAAGATACTATTCAGTTAAGACCACACGATTCATTTGTTAATATTTACATTTTTCCTTTTCAGCTTATAACTTCTGTTAAAAAACTTACGAAACAGTCAGAGAGTCTTCATCTATGGGTTCAGAGCCCGAGCAAACTACGCCGGACTCAGTGTTCGGCAAATCCGAACAGTTTTGGTGGGCAAGGGAGTTACCCAATGTTTGCACAGAACCATGGTGTTACGCCGTCTCTGAACACAAGACCTTCCACTCTCGTAACAGACATGATGAGCTACTTACGACTTGTTGAAAGTACTTGCCAAGCGTCGATGTTACCTAAAGTTCCATACTCAAAGATTATTGTTCTTGGCGAAAACAATACCTCGCTTGCCAAAGTATTGCTTGGTTCCGGAAGCAGTAAGATGACTAGAAAGGATTCTTTCGCTAAGGGATCCTTCGTATTACGAAACTCCAAAGAGTCTGATTGGGAAAGAACCTTTCGAGTAACTATTTCTCCCTCTAACTTTAAGTCATGGTTGAGAAAAGCCAAAAATTTCAAGGAATGCCTTGATAGAAATGTACGACGCCTTATCGAGTCTCGACTTTCACCACCAGAAAGTTTTTATGGTCCTCAGGAGTTTTGTGAGAACAACAACTCCATTTTTGTTGATTTGTTTGCCCCAGTTCACACTAACATTCATGTCAGAAACCTTGCAGCAAGCTTGTTGATGACGGGAAATGAAGTATACGTTTATGAAATACCTGCCTCTCGTTTATGTCAAAACGCAATAGTATGTTTGACCGGCGTTCAGTCGTTATTGAGCAGAATCAGAAGTCTTGCAGGTCAAAGAGTTCCAGTTGTGCTCGTTGTGACTCACACAAATGCAGATAAACTAAACGGTCAAGACTTTGCTAATATAGGAAGCGCACTGAAGAGCTTCTTTTCTAATTCAATAACGACGCAGTTGGTTTACTTTGATAATACCACACCTTGCTGTTTCGTACATTTGGAAGATTTGGTCGTAGACGATGGTTCTGTTTCTTCTGGCACAATTGGACATGAAGGTAGCATCTGTGACGAGATTACCAATTTAAATACTCCTGTCGCAAATTTGAAATTCAAGGTTATGCAGTTACTTTCTGAGCAAAGTTACTTGGGAAAGTACAGTGTCCAATTTTTACGATATCATGAATTGTTTTGGAGGATGAATGATCAGGAAGGTGACCAGAAATACTACTTCAGACGTGAGATTAAAGAAGCCTGTTGCATTCGAAATGATACCGAATTGTCTGATTTCATGAATTATCTGAAGTTGCTTGGCGAGGTTTCCGGTTAGTTTAACAATTTTACTGCTCCTTTTGTTTAAACTCGGCTATTATTGTACATTTTATCTTTCCAACGATTCCCCACAACCCCTGACGATTGGACAATTATCCACCCTGAAGAATCCCAAAGTTTCCGGCGACTTAGACCTTATACAAATGCAATTGTTGGTAATTGTTCAGGGGTTCTGAAATTTTTATTCCTTTTAGAAGTGTGGGAAAAGGGATTGCGCATGCATTGATCAGTCACGATTCGAATAGTAATTGTTGAGCCGAGTGTTGTCTGCTCGCCTCAACAACGGTAAATCGCAAACCTTGTTGGAGGTTTTGCAAATAAGTCACCACACGTATCAAATTTTCTCAGTTTGTCTATCCTGGAAAAATTTCACACATCAGAAAATCAGAGTGAATCTGGTGAACTACTCCTCTTAAGGGACTAAAATAATCTTAACTGACAATGGCTGCAATGTCGAATGACGTGATACAAGGCACGGCAAGGTACCCACGCTACATGCATTGCTCGATTTTAATGTTCCCGTAAATATGGCCTAATTTTAAGACAAATATGAGGAGCTACTGATGTTCACTGTGGAGATATTTTTAGTTTCGATGAAAGAGAAACCTATGCATTTATGATGGTGTGTGTGTGTGTGTGTGTGTATGTGTGTATGTGCGTGTGTGCGTGGGTGTATGTGTGGATGTATGTGTGTGTGTGTTTGTGACACTTTGCTCGTTAACACGATATCTCAAGATAGGAATGTCTGACAGTTTTCAAACTTGGTACATAGATGCACCATATTGAGAGGAAAAACCCAATTGTTTTTGGCAGAGGTCAAAGGTTATCTGGGGTCACCAGGGGTCAAAGTCTGAAAATCTCGTTGACACGATATCTCAAGATCAGAAACTTGGATAGATTTCATATTTGGTGTGCTGATGCGTTGTGGTCAGGAGATGGTCCCTATTTTTTCGAAGGTCATCTGGGGTCACTGGGGGTCAAAGTCTTAAAATATTGCTAAAACGGTATCTCAAGGTTGGAAAGTTGGATAGATTTCATATTTAATATGTAGATGCGTTATAGTCATGAGATGGTCCCTATAGTTTTTCGCGGAGGTCAAAGGTCATCTGGGGCCACGGAGGGGGGGGGGGGGGTCAAAATCTGAAAATCACGTTAACACGATATCTCAAGATTAGAATCTTATATAGATTTCATATTTGGTGTGTTGATGCGTTATGGTCAGGAGATGGTTCCTGTTGTTTTTCGCGGAGGTCAAAGGTCATCTGGGGTCACTGGGGGTGAAAGTCTGGAAATATTGTTAACATGATATTTTCAAATAGGAAACTTGGATAGATTTCATATGTGGTATGTGGATGGCTTATGGTCAGGAGATGGTCCCCGCAGTCTTTGACAGAGGTCAAAGGTCATCTGGGGTCACCAGCGGTCAAAGTCTGAAAATCTCGTAAACACAAGATCTCAAGATAGGAAACTGGGATAGATTTCATATTTGGTTTGTTGATGGGTTATGGTCAGGAGATGGTGCCTATTGTTTTTGATGGAGGTCAAAGGTCATCTGGGGTCACCGGTGTCAAAGTCTGAAAATATTGTTAACAAGATATCTCAAGATCGGAAATTTGGATAGATTTCATATTTGCAATGTAGATTCGTTAAAGTCAGGAGATGGTCCCTATTGTTTTTGGCGGAGGTCAAAGGTCATTTTGGGTCACCGGGGGTCAAAGTCTGAAAATCTTGTTGTAGCGGTATCTCAAGATGTCTATCTATGTGTGGCATTTGTGGAGGTCAAAAGGGCATCTGGAATAACAAAATTATTTTTTGAACATGCTAGTATAACATTTGAGTGAGAAGATAATGGGCATGATGGCAAATGTGAAACAGTACAACCATGTATCATCGAAACCTCAATGCATTTTTGCATTCTGGTTAGAAAGACAATTCTTACTTGAAAATTGATACCTTTAGTAGAAATCACTTGATCCATATTTGGAGCCAGGAACTGCTAGTCACCCAACCTGCAGTTTTGGCAAAGGACGCAAAATTATCATTTTCTACTCTTTTCTTTCTTTAATTGACATCAAATTCAAAAGAAACAACTGAAGCTTTCGCATCAGGTACTGAACAGCGTTCTCATTACAAACTAGGGCCTTGTGTGGTAAAAAAGACATACCCTTAATCAGTAAAGCAATAAACTAAGAGGTTTAAACAGTTGCGGGAGGTGGTTGAAGAAGTTGCTGGAAGTAAATAAGGTGGGAAATGGAACTGTTTGTTCTGTGAAGATTTTGCCTTTAAGTGTAAGACTTTGGTCACGTGATTTATTTTTGTTTTTCAGGTGAGAGCAGTGAAACTCACAACTCGCAAAATACATTTCTTCGCCCTTCATCTTTGCATTCACCATTGGCAAAGATATTAACATGTATTTCGGATAGGTACCAACATCCTGACCTCCAAGATGAATGGAATACTTTGGAAACAACTGGAATCGCGTCCTCCGGCCTTCTGCGGACAATATTCGACGATTTTGAAGAAGTTAACACAATTGCTTACCTGCAAAAGCTGGGGATAATATATCCATTGAGTTCTCTTGCAGCACGAAGTTTTGCTACTCCTTTTTCGAGAAATGAGGAAGACAGTTACAATCTTGTGACTAGAGTATCGACTACTGTAAGCAAGTGTAAATGTTCTCTACATGATAATCATAGTCTGCGTATCAAGTTTTCCGGATGGATCCCGACGGGATTCTTAGTGAAACTAGTGCTGAAAATGATTGACAAAATGAACTCTCCGTCGACTAGATGGCGGGTATGTCAATCGGGTTGTTTCGAGATCGACACGGGAACGGGTTGCAGGTTACTGTTTCAAGAAGACTTTTTGTCAGCATCGATTAACATATCTGCATCGTAAGTACCTTTAACAGATATTAAAATGCCTTCGGTTACATCATTTTCTAAACCAGAAGTCAGGGGATTAGAGGGGGGCGTGGGAACGGTTGACCAGGGCTGGAAAGAATGTAAATGTCCTTGCAAGAAAATCAAATTTCCCAGCAAGCAAATAAAAATTTCCCAAAGACTTCACATGTTTACATACAAAAGTAGTCAAATTTCCATCCATATACCAAACTTTTCCTGCAATGACATTCCCAGATTGCTGGTTTTCCAGCCATGCGATTGACGAGATACTAAATTAGGCAAAATGGATATTCTTTCCGCCACAAACAATTTGCACTTGTCCATTGCACCAGTCTCATCGTCCACCTTAATTATGATATTCGTATAAATTGAGATGAATTACAAATGACATTCTGCCCCGGTGAAGCATCGAATGGACTATTGGTCAAGTTTAAGGATAGTCCCCTCGACTCTCTTGTGTACTCTTGAAAGGGGCTCATTAAGTTGATGTCAGTAATTTTTGAGAGTGTTGAAGGGTCACTTCGATATACCAATGTTTAAAATTAGCATAAATGAGTCAAGTTTCATATCCAATAAATAACGAAAAAGTTAGAATTTTGAATTTTGTGGTGTCATGACTTGTAACCGTTATCTGCATAATTTGAAAGTGTCTGATAACGAAATTTTTTAAAACCGAATTTAACCATTAAGTACTCACTCATACAGTAGTTATTTGTATGAAGGATAAGGGAATTGTCTAAGTTAGACCATTTGTCATTGGTATGTGAAGAAACAGGTTTAGAAAAAAATGTTGAATTTCATGAACCAACTTAATGAGTCGCTTTAAGAAGAAAAGTGAATGTACTTCTCCAGACATGGTAAATATTTCCGGCAATGAATCGACTTGAAATTGAACAAAGGGGCAAGGTTGGGGCAGAAAACAAATATTTATCAATGACCATTTCCCTCTATTCCCCAAATTGTTTCCTTTGAGTAAACCTTGAGGCATATTTGAGAGAGTAGATGGATTGGCAAAAACTCTGTAGACCCTTTTCAGAATTGGATGGTATCTGTTGGTGCAAGTTATACCCTTATAGTTTCTCCACAAAGGCTACACTGCAATGCATTAAGAAGAAGAACGCTTGACTTAAAAGATGGGACACATAAAATTCAGGTGCTTCCAGCTGATAAAGTCGTCGTTCCTATTCCCCAGACAAAGTTTGTTAAAATGTGCTTTGTAGTTGTTTGAAAAATCACGCTGTGATTAACCTTTTTTATAATTTAATCCAGGTTTCAAGAAAGGCATCTTCCAAACCACTGTCTGCAACTGCTCATAAAAACCAGCAAAGAACTGTCATCACGGGAAGATGAACGACCTCTTGTAGGATGTGACTGCCCTCGAGACCATCGCAAGGTATTTGAAGTATTAAATGAACTTTTTATTGAAAATTATATCAGTTTTTATCCCTTTTTTGCTACAGACACTCGAGCGGTCGGCTTGAGCAAAATAGTTCCATGGCTAATAAATTAAATCATATTATAATTAAGCGCATAGGTTAATTAATTTCAATCTAAGTGGCCCAGTGAAGTTTGCTATTTATAGACAAATCCGATAAGGCCGTCATTAGTGAGGTCCATCAGCCTGAAATCGTCTTCATTAAATGTCTTTATGAATTTCAAACCCTAATTTTCAGTGAAATTGAAGGAACCAATATATAATTTAGTGTACAACCATCCATAATACAGGTAAGCGAGGAAATTGAAAGATTGAAAGGTGACGGACCCAGTTATGACCTACTAAAATCAGATCATCCCTTGCTGTCCTGATTTGTCTATACATGCACAGAGAGTCATCATTACATCGTCACCAATAGCTTAACTCGTTTCATTGTATTGAAGCATAAGCCTACCTGTGATGAAGCCCGAGATAAGTATAACAGAATGACCTGCCTAAAGTGTTCAGTGCTCAGATTTACTTGTGTTTGGCAGGGGTTGGTAACATAATTTACCGTACCACATGTAGGAAATAGAATGGTGGGGCTTTGGAATGCAATTAACATAACTTAGGTCTGAAAAAAGCAGAGTTTCGGTTCATTATACCAATTGGCAATGTTCCCTAATACTATATTATGTAAATTTCATTTGAAGGACAAAGATAAAATGCACGTCCTTGATCTGGACATTGAAAACAACAGGGATATCATGTGTGGCAACAAACGATTGAATGAACACTCACGATTACTCTTTTGGCTAATGCCGTCGAATTTGAAGGTGAGAAATGGATTTCGCAGTAAACGTGGGTGTGCTAACAGGCCTCTGATGGCAGTTGTTTGTATACCTGATGCAAATGAATATCACAATGCAAAAAGTACACCCTCCTTTGGAGCTATAACAAAACAACACCAGGCAATGCAGACATCCGATTGGTCAACCAAACGGGTATGCGAGTAAGTTTGTACACCGAGTTTACTCACCGAGCTACATATGTCATACACAAAGATCAGTGTTGCAGCCACGTGCACATTGTTATTTCTGAAAAATGACGTCAGTGGTGACGTCAATGCATAAGGTCTGTAGCTGGAGACCTCATCAGTGCATTGGTGCTACACTGAAATCATGTTTCGCGGAAAAACAATGGAGGGAGTACTCTTTGCTGTGTGACTTCATATGCATACGATCAATTCTCTTCTCAAGAATGCTGTCGATGTAGAGCCAAAATGGCGTTTTAAGGGTAATATTCCAAATCATGACTATTTACCAGTATAAGAACCTCCCATCTCTTGTAAAGTGTCGCCCATCTGGACGTTACACTACTCGTGAATTGCTTGTGGCTATATGCCCCTTTGGGTAATTTTATTAACTCTTGTATCAATAATGATCAGGTGTACGGAGGATGGCTTGTAACGATGGAAGTTATTTTTCTTGGAAAGCTGCATGAGATGAGCAAAGTATCAGTTTCAATGTGCAAACCTCTCATTCCAATTTTTGTTTTGGTTGTAACAATGTAAACATGGGTGACACACTTGGTTTACGGTAACAGCAGCATTGTACTACCTTCATATAATTTGGTGTTTTACAGTACTCTACATTAAGTCTCTAGACAGGAAATTTATGTGAAAATAAGTCACGGGATGGGACGAACTATGGCAGTTTTTTTTTAACATAACTGCATGATTTAGAGTATGTGTTAAACATATCGGTCGGCCTACGGTTTGTTTCCGGGGTCACTTCTGTGCGTATAGAGCTCAAAATGCATACAGGTGGGTAGCGCTACAGGTTTCGTCCCCTCGTCAGTTTCCCTGGCTAACCTCCCATTATAGACCTTTTTGCAAATATATGCTTTGGGAGTTCTGTCGTGTAGTCATACAGTTACGGTAAATGTCGTACCATCAACATTTTTTGTCGATCCAAACCACCAAACACCATTTTGTCCCCCTCGACCATGTATAATTATTATTATGATTTTCTTTTGGTAACCAGTATTACAGATTTTTTAACTAATGAATATGTAATAAAAACTTTGCATGTAATTGTGATATTAGTTCTTACAACACTAAAGTGATACATATTTCTTTCTTCTTGGAATGTCTCACATAGGAAGCTCCTCCCAACATGATGCGGAGTGTATATTACTCTCATAATGAGGATTATGTCTGCATGCCTCCAGACAGTCTAATCAACCTAAATTCCGAAGTCTACACGTGGTTGTGTGACAAGTTAAACTTCCTAGATAGTACATCCAGACGAGACTGGAGGGGAGTTGCTGGTATGACATCATCACTTTGCGAAAGAATTAATTTGCCTTCGATAAATGCAGGCCCATAATCAATAAGGTTGTTGTATGCTAAATGATAGGTTTCGTCCTCACAAAAGCAAGAAAAGGGACAAAGGAAACACTTTTTAAAACGAAATAGTTGGCAGAGGCGTCAACACGATTTAAGGATGGGGGGGGGGGGGGGGAATTGAGGGAAAAGAAAAGTGTTTGAGGGCAGGTTAATTTGTGAGTAGAAGAAACCTAGAGTAAAGCACCAGCTTTTATGGCTCGGAAGCAGGCCTCGCCTTAGGGTGCCTAGTGGATCGAAGCCATGGAAAATCTGAAATTTTAGCATACACTTGAGTTACAAATTTAGTCTTAGGATAGGCATTTTGCAGCTCTTGTGAGGGCTTGGAAAGGAACTCTGTTTTAATCCATGGGGCATAGTTTTTTCCTATTCACTTAATATCACCCATTGCAATAATTTCCAATCAAACAAATTAAAAATTGAATTAAAAATTAACCAGACGGGAGATATATTATACTTAATTTGACTGGCATCGTTTGTAAAAACTGATAATGTTTCAAAGAAAAGTTCATCTTTAACGTTTCAAAAATATCTGCAATTCTAAACCTAATAGATAAACAAGTCAGCTAATTACGTCCCCAGATACACACTCTGGGATTAAAATATATTTATATAGGTAAAAAATAAGTCTCATGATAGCACCATTTTGCCTAGGTGAGGAACGGGAATAGGGGAATCAAATGATTTAACAGGGGCAAGCAATCGTCTCCGTCCGATAGTTGTACTATCATACATGTTAATGAGTGGATATGATTGCCATGGTTCGAGGGGTTGATTTGCCAAACAAGAGGCAGACTCTTAGCCTCTATTCGACTTCATGTTTTAAGTTAGTTAGACTGAGTTTTACGACACAGTTTCCAACCAATATTGGGACAAGTCTAGCAGGCCATAACATTTTTGGTTCCTTGCGGTAGCAAAGGAACCTATGTAGTCAGGTTGGCGTGTGTGTGTGTGTGTGTGGGTGTGTGTGTGTGTGTGTGTGTGTGTGTGACACTTGCTTCGGTACGCACTAACTCAACAAGGGAAGGTTGGATGGAACTTGGATTTGGTACTTGATTTGTCATAGGAAGAAGGTGTGCCCTTTCGTTTTTGGTGGAGGTCAAAGGTCATTTGGGGTCACCAGAGGTCAAAAACCAAAAACTTTCTCAGCACGATATTTCTAGTTAGGAAACTTGGATAGATGTCACACTTGGTGTGTGGATGTGTTATGGTGTAAGGATGAAATTGTATATGTTTGTTGAAGGTCAAGGGGTCATCTGAGGTCACCAGGGGTCAAACACTGAAAATGTTTTAACACAGTATTTTAAGGTAGAAAGGCCAGATTTCAAATCAATCTGTGTTTGGTTAAGGTCAAAGGTCATCAAGGTCACTGGAGGTCAACTGCTGGAAATGTTATTTAGAAAATCTTGTAAGCTAGATAAAGATAGTTTCAATAGATTTTTTTTATCTCACCTGGTTTTGCATGCTTACGCACCCAAACACCTTAGAAATTTGTCCTTTATGTTCGTTCAGTAATGATTCCTTCGGCTTGTACACATATTTTGGATCATTCAAAGTTTTAAGAGGGCAATAACTGAAATCTGTAGATTTCACTGAGCACAGGTCACTCGGCATTATACTGGTCTCTCTGCCAGTGGAAGCTGTGCATTGTGCTACAGTATGTCTCTTTAATACTGCTGTGCCCTGTGGGGTAACCTAATCCTCATTCTTTTCTCACACCCCATTAATCACTTGCTTTCTGCTTGACTGCTGAATAAACCCTGTTTTATGTTTAGAGGTAGCAAACAGGACAAATGGTAGATTGTTTTAAAGTAATAGCAAGTTTTATATCAGAGCAGGTAAAAATAACTTGTGAGAGAAATACAAGGGGTGTTTTTCTCTCTCTGACCACATTGTATATCATTTATTGGTGATAATATCAAGTTTGATTACAAGCATAAATACATATGGAAATGAGGTAGTGTTTTTAAAGGATCACCAAGCATTAGAAAAGTTGAATGTCAGTAAGGCCACGGAAATTTAATCTTTGATTTCATGTAATATTAGTACTAAAATACCCCTTGTGAAGATGTTACAAACATTGAGTATGAACTTTTGCTTAGCTTTATTTCACAGACTGGCTGTACAGTTCTTATAATATCCAGCAAGGAACCACAGTGCCCATTTGGGCTCTTGTTTCAGTTGTGACTCATTGGCTTGTTTTCCATATTCCATTGTGTATGTTGAGCACCAAGTAGGTTCCATTTTTAAGGTCTTCAGTATGACCTGTTTTCAGCCTGTTCTAAAACATAGAACAGTATTCCTTTACGAGGCGATTACGAAAGAACACGTTCGCGAAAAGCTTTGCACTTAAATCACACGTTACCATGAACCTCGCCGGTGGTGCAATGGAAAATGAACAGTAAACAAAATGTAGAAGTATCTTCTCAAGGAAAGAATGCTGCAGCACAGTGACTGCAACTTAAGCAGAAAATGAATCCTACAGGAATGAACCACGAGAACAATCATCTTTGAGGCTTATTTTGAAAGTTAAACGAAGTAAGTTCTGAAAGTATGACATGGGTCGGCGGCACGCTGCACCAATAGAGTGGCTCGTGGTCATGAGAAGTGAACCTGCGGCTATTCGACACTGTTGGAGTCACCACGTTCTCGGCATGTTCCGGAACTGCAGCCAAGAAAAGGGTGTCAAATACAGCCTTTTATCGAAAATACACTCCTATTAAGTTTGCAAATAGTTGGAGTAGTTCAAAGGACAAAAAAGGTATATTAAGCAGATTGTGCATTAAATGAAAAGATGCATGTTGCATTCCACATCATCGTGTTCCTAACAACAAGGTTCTCAACAGATTTTTGAAGGGTTTGAAAGATGCTACCTATATTGAGAAGGGCGTAAATTGTCAATTGGCAATGCTTTATGTTAGGCTTTGTTTTTTTGTCATAACTTGCATGATGATTATTTCAAAAGTTTATATTCCGATAACTGAAACAGTTTCATTCCATCTTTTCATTACAGCCAAACTTGGATTCAAACAAGAGGACATCGACTTTTTTGATCTACCTCTACCAGAGAAGAATCCCTGTCACAGACTGTTTACGAGATGGATGCAAACAGGTATGGTCACTGTCAGTCAACTTAAGCAAATCCTGGAGGAAATTGGCCGGTTGGACATTGTTTGCGAGCTGGAAAAAAGATGTAATTATATCTCAGTTAACAACACAACTAGATAAGAGCCACGTATCCTGGTAAACAAGATTTCTAGAGAGCGCCGTAAGTTACAGGGACAGCACTTCCATATCTCACCTGCCTCTTGAATTGTAAGGGGAATTTGTAACTGTGATTGTTATTTGAAACAAGTACTTCTTCGAAAAAATACTCCTTTAAAAACATTTCATACCGTTTTTATCTAGTAAAAACTGCAATGAGTTGCACATTGGGCTTTGATTTCACGAACAATTGCTCTAAAGAACCAATTGAATATCGTAGATTGATCTTTGAAGGCCAAGCATTTTTCAATATAGATGTGACGGGATTTAATAAAAGTCTAATCCTCACACTCCAAACTACAATTTTTGTTATAGTTCACAGAAGTTCGCAATTGGCACGACTCTTTGATTGACAGCAAGGTAAAAAAATCAAGAGTACCACAGCTCATATTACACAACATGTACTGTACTGAAAATGTGTTATTACCTTCAGGACTTCTAAACTCTCTCTGAAGTAATAAACTTAGATTGTGTCTGGATGAGGGTGAATTTTATACAGTTGTGGGAGGGGAAATGGAATTGATTGGATGAGTAGATTAGGTCTTTAAAGATCAGAATGAAACGTTATGTAATGTTATTAACTTGAAATATTGATCTGTCTACAAGAAGAAATCATCAATGTGCCTTATAATTAGCTAGGAAGATCACGAAGCCCTGCAATGTTCCAGAGCAACAAGCCTCTCTAACTGCTTTAGAAAAAAAAAGAAAAACTTCTATAGATGCCCAATGTGTAGGGAGTCTGTGAGTATCTAAGCTATATCTTTGTTTAGGTCCCCATACGGTTTTTGTGCATACGATGGAATTGCTGAGTGTGTGGATGCATGTAAAACTTTGTCAACCTAACGTGAAATAGCACTTAGCCAACATGTAGATTTACACATTGAAAGGCCAGGTTGCTACAAGCTAAATTTGTGGACACGGTCCATAGGCTTCTAACTTTTGTTGCGGGGTACTTGACTCTGCAACCATTGCATGTTCGAATTCTCGCGAAAGTCCAGCGGGATAATTCCCAAACTGGTCCGGGTTGTTACGCTAACTAAGTTCTTGTACATTTCATGATGAAGAATAGTTTACACAAATTTCTAAACAATCTATTCTATGCAATTCTTTTGTATTTCTATAAACGAATCTACAGAAATCATATATTTGGAAACAAAATATCTACGGAACGGCTCTCTCAAAAATCTTCATTACATTTGTAAAGTATCCCTACCACTGTTTACGAAAGTGCAGTTTTCATAAAATTTATTAAAATTTGAGAATTGTGCAAACGTGGCCAATGTATATTTTATAGAAAAATATTAGAATCTTTAGACCACAGTAATTATTAAAGAACATTACTATTCTATTGAAATTATAAAGGTCTCTTCTATTTTTACAGATTTTTAGCTTTTGTCCTGTGGTTTTGGATGATTCAATAAAATTGAGTAATTTTTTTTAAAATACAAAAACAGTAAATATTTTTTTCCATATTTTCAAGTTATGGAAGAAATTGTACAAATGCTTTGTAGATTTTTAGACACTTGACTGCTTGAAGGAATAACGTTTTCTGCAGGTTTCTATAGACGTTTTGTATTGAAGTGATAGGTTTCAGTCAATCACCCCGATGTGGAGTTATTTTTATGTGATTATGATCAATCCCTGTAATAATTTAATAGTTGATTTAGCTTACAGATTGAAGCTTACCCTCAGAACAAAGCCCAAAATATGTTTTCGATTTTGAAGACGAAATGTTTTTAAGCATTCTGGTGACACTTTATTCATTTCCAATGTTTCGTTTTTCGAGACATTTGCAATTGAGGACGACATAGTTTCTGTGAAAAGTGAATTTGAAGCAAGTAGGTGTTATGTCATAGATTCACATTGATTGCAAATGTTTTTCTTTTCTAAAATTTTCATCATATTTCATTACGTGGATTGACTAGTCATGGTATTTTTCCGGGAGGAACCGGTTAACCTAGTTTTCAAAATTTGCGTGCACTGTAGGATACATGAATGGCACCTGTATTGTACCTGTTTTGCTGTATAAAATTATTTGTTGATTTTCAAGAAAAACATAGCTAAGGAAATTTGGTTCTAGAATATTCTTTTGTTGAAAACCACCTCGCTCGTTTTACCACCGTGGAGAAGAACATATACTTTCCCAAACTTAGATTTTGTTTCATATTTTTTGTGATTATGCAGGTGGGTAGAAACAATTTTGCTTTGTGTTCGTATAATCTAGGTCATCACGGTATTAAAATACCGTTTATTGGAAGAGGCTTACCAAGTGCCTGATATACAAAGATTATGCTACTGAAGAACAAAAACTATCGTAAGTCTGACTTACGAAACGTTTATTTCTCTAGTTTGTATTCACGAGAGTAAAAGTTCTTAACTATATTGCGTAAATTCACGCAATCTTAGGAGTTGTCGCAAGTACAAAGAGTTGTTCAGTACGACGTCAGTCCCCATCTGTTACTACTGAAAACAATGACCATGACATGTAAACGAGTAGAGACTATGGGTTTGCCTTAAAATGTGACGGAACAAGCTGCAATCGCTTCCATTATAGAGGTTTTTCATATGAAGTCACAATACACCCCAGAGGAAATTATAAGTTCGGGATTTCTATGCTCCTACGGCCTAGTCTTGTGTTAAGACGATGGTGTTGTAGCCTATCTTGTAGTAAACCATTGTAAAATTTCATACCTACAGGCCGCCCTTATTCCAATTTCTGATTCTAACTGTTAGTTACCCATTATGAACGAAACTTACAGTCAAGATGGCAAGCGTCCTTATTCTGTAAAATCTGAGAAGTGGAAAATTTACTAACGTCTTGATCAAGACTACCCACGGCCATGTTGGAGTAGATGGAACTACGTAGTAGACCACACTAGATACCCTTGCTCGCTGAATGTGTACACACCGTGTACGACACAGTGCACGCTGTGCAGTACGTTTATCACAGAGATATGTGTACTTGACATGGTTGTCCTTCAGTTTGTCGGATCTGTGAGGTAATTCTAAAGCCTATATTGATTAATGTGCATAAATTGTATTTACGTTGCGTATCTTAACGACATGCGTAAGGCGTTTCATAAAACTTAGGAAAGTTCTTTCACAGTTCGTATTTTGACTTACAGATTCTTCTTACGCAAATGTTAGTCAATCCCGCCCCCCAATTTTAAATATAACCTATTTTCATTCATGTTGTTACACGAAAGCCCAGTAGTGCCATCGAAACCAAAATTATTTGCTCTTAAAATTTTTTAATTTGCAATGAAAATTATAACAAATCAATAATTTTTTAAAACAATGTATACGAATATTGATGTACATGTTTATGATTTTAACTTTTGTGATATATTAACAATACAATACGAGCACTTTTAGGTAGTAGAGCGTGCATATTCATAACATATATATCAGAAGGACGGCCATATGTTCATATACCTTGCAGTATGTAAGTCAGATTGCAATGCAGACTATGTATGTGCTTCATTTAGGCATGACAAAGTCAATATTACTATTATGGCTGTTTTAGTAACTAGTGGTACAGGTTAGCAGCCCCGTTGGACTTACTTGGCATTCCATTAGATTGGAAGTACTGTTTTTATAGCGTACTCGCACCTCATACATATGCGTTACCAGTGTGTGACCTAGGCATATAGCCTACTTGGAAGGTAAAAAATATTTTGCTAAGTACCATTCTTATTTTTATAAATTTTGTAATGACTTGTAATTCAACATATATGGTGAATAAGATCGCATGCATATGCATAATGATATACATCTTTACATTACCATTACAATACGGATGTTTTTTTTGTACATACGCATCCATAATTACATATAAATCAGATGGCCAGTATGAACAATTCCATGTAAGATAGATTGCCGAGGGCGCTCTTTGAGACATGAGAGAAACGCGAGGAACGCAAAATCCTCCTCCGTTCCACCTCCCGCCCTTCAATTTGTTTTAAGTATTTTATTAGTTCATTCCTTCAAATTTTTATTTTGTGCTTTTTATACCACAATATGTTTCCATAGGGTTTCATCTTGGATGGGGGAGGAGAGGGGTGACATGAAGACTGATCGTCGTCCGGGGGGGGGGGGGAACGGTTTGGAAAATTTACGGAGAGTGGACTGGATGGAAAATGGTGCCAGATTTAATGCTAGATCTGATATAGCTTTTCTTCCTTCTTTGGTTTCATGCGCTAGCAAAGAAAACATGTGTAGTGAGGTTTACTTGTGTTGCGTGTGTTTAGTGTGCGTGTGTGGGTGCCTGAGTCTGTGACGATAGCTTGGGTACGCTGTAACGCAAAAAAGGAAAGGTGGTATGTAGAACTGCTATAGTAAGAAGGTATCCTCAAGTTTAATTTGGGGTCACCGGAGGTCAACAACTGAAAAGGTAGACACAGTTTCTCATTTTAAGAAGCGTGAATAGATATCGTATTTGGTATTTTGACGCGAAAATAAATGTTAGCTTTTTCGGTGGTGGTTAAATGTCATGTGTGGCCAGCGGAGTTCAAACGCGGAAACGCATATACCTGAAGGTAAGAAATTGGGATTAATTTTACACTTGGTTTGTGGATGCGTTATGGTGCGAAGATAAATTCTGGTATGTTTGTTGGAGACCAAAGTTCATTAAGAATCATTGAAAGAACACAGAAAACCATGCTTAAACGAAATCAGGGTGGGAAGTTTACATATAGATTTCATGTTTGATATGAGGAAACATTTTGGCAAGAAGAGTAATCATGTTGTTCTTGCTGAAGGTCAGGTCTCATTTTAGGGTCACCGTAGGTCAGACATGGAAAATACTGTTAACATATTTCAAGGTGGAAGAATTGGACAGACTTCATATTTGAAAAGTGGAGGTTTCTATGACAGAAACGTTGCTGTTTTTAATGGAGGTCAAAGCCATCTTGGGTGACTGCAGATCAAACACTGAAAACTATGCAAGCACAATATCTCGAGGTTTACCCGATGTTCGACGGTCTAACGTTCCCAGGGTTTGATGTTTCCCGAGGTTCGACTTCGAGATGGGGATTTCAATGTCACCCGTTGTTCATATTATTTTAAAGGTTATCGATGTTACGGGGTTCGTTACTCCCAAATTTTAGTGTTCCCCATTTTCGTATTATTTCTTTGTTCTGGAGGTTCGGTATTCCCTGTTTTCGTATTATTTCACTGTTCTCCAGTTTCGGTGTTTTCCGTTTTCGTGTGATTTCAACGGTTGGTGAGGGTTACAAGGTTCTTTACTTCCAGGGTTTAATATTCTCAGCTAGGTGTTGCATATTCCTGACCTGCAGTGGGAACATGGAACTCTGGGACCATTGATCCTCGGGAACATCGAACTTCGGGAACATTAATTGAACCCCGTGAGCATTTATCCTTGGTAACATTGACATTGCCCCGATGCACCTCAAGATTGGAAACTTAATGGATGTATTCAACATAAAGTGTCAACAGTTTGTGAGATCATGTAAGGGTCAGCATAGTAACCAGCAAACTTCACGTAATTAGCCAAATTTTGTATGCTAATGCATCAGTGCAACGAACCAAAAGACATATTTGGCTCCTTTTTCTTTTTCTTTCTGCCTCTCATTCTCTCCTTTCTTCTTCCTCAGTTTCACTTTATATTTTAAAGGGCCAAACCTCTCACCCCAAACTACAGTTTTGGTACCCGGGTACCGAAATTCTCAATTGGCTCAGCTCTTTGATTGACAGCTAATTCAAACAATGCAGAGTGCCAAAGCTCATATAACACAGCATGTACGGTACTGGTACTGTTTTGATTTGTACATAGAGTTTTTCTTTACTCACCCTGAAGCAATAAACTGAGATTGTGTATGGATGAGGAAGAATTTCATACAATTGTGGGAGGGGCTTGATTAGAAGAATTGGTACTGTTTGGGGTGAGAGAACAGGGCCTTTAAGGGTCAAGGGCGACTGACTATGTAGTTTGATATGTTCATCTTATTGATGTACAGTGACGTTGTAACGGGGAGGGGGTTGGGGAGGGGGTGGGGTTAGAACCGCCCATTAGCAAACCTTGTAATGCAAAAAAAAACCTAAAATAGCGATTTGTCTCTCTACGCGTAGACTTTTCCCTCATGTAGTGCCCCCATGACACCAACCTACCATGACAAAGTCCTGGTTACGCGCTTGTTGATGTATATAAGTTTTCATTTTATTCTTTGCCTGTGATTCTGTTGCCACTGTATATCAGAATATAAATTTGAAAAAAAAATCATCGTTTCTCTTCGTATTTTCTGAAGTCTTTGTAATGACATAATATGAAAATCAGTTTTGCCTGCATGAAACTTCGATGAATCGGTGATGTGACATTTAACACCAAAAGATGATGTTTCGAATACTGTAATTGGTCAGTTCTTCACCTTAATTTTGGACATTCCTTGGCATTCACTTCACAGAAATGACCGAGAAACATTTAAGACCTTACCATGAGAGATACACGTTAGTGTGCACCTGTAAGAAGTATTAATGGCTTCTTTCACCTGAAAGAAGCTTATCGCCACCATCTGTTCCGCCATTGCTGTCGTCTGCCTCGGACCAGCGAGTCTTTCCTGCTATAGCAAAACAGAGCATGTTCATTTCGCATACGTCATGTAAATTTGCCCAACTAATTAGCAATGACCGTACACGTGCCAAACCATCGATGTGTTTGCCCAACTTAAACTGTTAAAGAAAAGTTTGCCCAATGTTAACCCAGGCTGTGAGTACCCAACCCGTTTTGCCCAGAATTTAGAGTGAGAGAGTGTTAGAGAGTGCCCGATGTTAATTCCAAGTGAAGTAGTTCGTTTACGTTCTTTTCAGGACGTTGGTTTGATCTTGGAAAAGTGTGTGTGTGTGTGTGTGTGTGTGTGGGGGGGGGTCTGGGGGGGGGGAGGGTTGGCCAAGACCTCTCCTGTCTTGTTGAAGACTCTAAGCGGAGTAGAACTAGGTAGAACATGGCAATACTTGAGGGTCCTTTATGTATTAGAAAATATATGAGGATAATGATATGTTTCCGGAAAATGCAGGTTACGGAAAATTCATACGGTGTGCAGTCGATCTAAATTTAAATGTCGCGTGATGCGAAGTACAAGTTTGCGGAATCGCTCGCAACGCCGGAAAATTTTTGATAGAACTAAGGCTGTGTGGAAAACACACTGTATCCCACAGGACTATAAACTATTTGAACCCGGCTTGTTAGAAACTGGGCAGTTTTCCAGTGAAAGCATATTTGAATAAATATGCAATTATAACGGGGGGGGGTGCCCGAAATTTGTGTCTGAACATTTGCGAACCCCGTATATTTGGACGATACGAGAACGTTTAATTGAGTCGATATTAAATAGCAAAAGAATATAGAATAAAATGTTAAAGCGCACGGAGTCCCGAGACATTTGGATAATTTTGAAAAAAAAAAATGCGAGAAGTATTATTAAAATACACCGTCCATTAGTAGTGAAAGAAGGACAAATGTGATAACGTCCTTTCCACAAAAGGTGAAAAGATATGTGTCCATCCTCCCTCTCCTTGAAATCGACCTCTAAAATTCGTCAGCCAGTTTAAGAGGGAAAAGGGTGTCAGCAGATCCAAGATGTAGAGGTATGAAAGTCAAAGGAGTGGTCAGTCAAAGTTGTCTGTTAGGGGTGTCGCAACCTTTTTTGGGAGCAGAACCCCAATTTGTTACTGAGCATTGGGTTTCGCCTTTTGGCTCTTTGCCAGATGAACGTATGTTAAGCCGTTTTAACACTAACCTCGCAATTTTTTTACTTAAGTGGAATACATTTCGAACAAGTGGAAATTGAATTTCACTTAAATGAAATGCATTTTACTTAAGCGGAATTCGATTTCACTTAAGTAGAATTCAATTCCACTTAAGTGAAATGTATTCCACTTTAGTGAAATTGCGAGGTATATGTTAAAACGGCTTGCCATATGGGCGAGGACACTTTGGAAAATGACCCGTCACGCTGATTTTTCTCTTGAAACCACTCTAGTTAATAGGGTCTTCATTCGGAATCAATGGTGGAAGTTATAGTAGGCCTAATGTTTGACTAGATATGACTTAAATCCAACTAGATTTGTTTTGATTGAAACGAAATTAAGTTCGGTGAACGCCGAGCCTAATATGATCAATTTTTGGACAATATCCAGATTACAAAGTTTCCTAGGACACTACAAAACTTTACTATCCAAAATTCAGGTCCTCGAGTCGGATTTTCCCTGCTCCCATGCGGAGCAGGGAAAATCCTGCACTGGTTCTAATGAATGAAACTAAATATTTGAAATGTTTCCCATGTTGCTACAATTGTTTGTGGTTTCAAAACTGTCGTCGAGAAAACGAGGGCGGATATGTGGAGGTGGGGTCCGTGAATTCATCACCGGAAAAAAAAAAAAAAAAAAAGAAGAAGAAGAAGAAGAAGAAGAAGAAGAAGAATAAGAAGAAGAAGAAGAAGAATAAGAAGAAAAAAAAGAAAAAGAAGAAGAAGAAGAACAAGAACAAGAAGAAGAAGAAGAAGAAGAAGAAGAAGAAGAAGAAGAAGAAGAAGAAGAAGAAGAAGAAGAAGAAGAAGAAGAAGAAGAAGAAGAAGAAGAAGAAGAAGAAGAAGAAGAAGAAGAAGAAGAAGAAGAAGAAGAAGAAGAAGAAGAAGAAGAAGAAGAAGAAGAAGAAGAAGAAGAAGAAGAAGAAGAAGAAGAAGAAGAAGAAGAAGAAGAAGAAGAAGAAGAAGAAGAAGAAGAAGAAGAAGAAGAAGAAGAAGAAGAAGAAGAAGAAGAAGAAGAAGAAGAAGAAGAAGAAGAAGAAGAAGAAGAAGAAGAAGAAGAAGAAGAAGAAGAAGAAGAAGAAGAAGAAGAAGAAGAAGAAGAAGAAGAAGAAGAAGAAGAAGAAGAAGAAGAAGAAGAAGAAGAAGAAGAAGAAGAAGAAGAAGAAGAAGAAGAAGAAGAAGAAGAAGAAGAAGAAGAAGAAGAAGAAGAAGAAGAAGAAGAAGAAGAAGAAGAAGAAGAAGAAGAAGAAGAAGAAGAAGAAGAAGAAGAAGAAGAAGAAGAAGAAGAAGAAGAAGAAGAAGAAGAAGAAGAAGAAGAAGAAGAAGAAGAAGAAGAAGAAGAAGAAGAAGAAGAAGAAGAAGAAGAAGAAGAAGAAGAAGAAGAAGAAGAAGAAGAAGAAGAAGAAGAAGAAGAAGAAGAAGAAGAAGAAGAAGAAGAAGAAGAAGAAGAAGAAGAAGAAGAAGAAGAAGAAGAAGAAGAAGAAGAAGAAGAAGAAGAAGAAGAAGAAGAAGAAGAAGAAGAAGAAGAAGAAGAAGAAGACGAAAAAAGATGTGTCAAGCACTGTGAAAAGAACCGTATTTCTTCTGCAGCAAGTGGTTACCCTTCTAACTTCAGTTCCTTTTTGAAATTTCTGTCCTGGTTAGTGGATTGACCGCCAGGATCTTTCTTTCCAGACCAAGGGAATAAATCCTTTGAGGTTTACGTGTAGGTCTACCAGAATGAATCCTAACACGAGTGCGTGATTTCCAGTAAGGGTCCCAGGTTATTGGTGAGCACGCACTGACAGTCATGTATGGAAAGGAAAGATATATATGATTACTTCGGAACATCTGGGAAAGCTCTATTATGAACAGCACCTGTGGGATCCAGTCAAAAACATCGCATGGTTCAGGCGAGTAGCCAGGATTGTGTCATGGAGGGGGTGGGTTGGTGTCGGGGGGGGGGGGGCGGGGAACGAAATGAAGGAAAAGTCTAAGGATAGAGAGAAAAACCGTTATTTTTAGGTGTTTTTTGCATTGCAAGGTTGGGTCATGGGGGGGGGGGGTTCTGACCCCTCCAACCACCCCCGCCACTGGCATGGTTGCCCTATTACATGGTAGTAAAATATACATATAAAAAAAAATACATAGTAGTAAAATATTAGCCTTATAGTTCCTTGCCCTTCAAGCATTATTGTTTGGCACTTGTCTCTGGTATTATATTTAAATGCAAACTTGTGGGAACTTTAATCTTTATTAAGAAAGTTCAACGAGGGTTTGTCTAAAATTTGTAAGTAAAAATGTGTTCCCGTTCCCAGTGGCACCTTCCGTCGTTTTTTGAAGGATGTCTCGTTAACACGGCATCATCTCAGGGATAGATGACAAGTACAGATGGTACAAGTAAGACAAGTTAAATATTCAAATGCAGCATGACCCTAGCACTGTTTCCTTTCGTTTATCGAGTATCAATGATTTTCCTAATCACAAAAAAGTTTATTTACCTTTAAAGGTAATGACATTTCAATGCCACAATTTGACAAAATCTCCAGAAGTACTCACTATTGATTAGTTTCCCCAGGATATTACATTAATTTGTGTATTCTAAGAAAATGAAGTCACATCTATAAAACAAAACAGAAAAATATTTTCGAGCAGAAGCTTTTTTTTTCTGAAACTCTTGAAAGAGGGCGATTGTACTTTGTAAATTACAGTGCTGAACCCGAAGCAAATAAAGTCGTTAAAAGTAATCTTTCGGGTCACCAGGAAAAGATCTGGGAAAGGCATCTAATCCAAGGATCCTTTATAATCAGTGAAAAGTACACAAAGTATGACCAAACGTTTGCGACATTTTGAAAGTTACAGAAATGACTGTTTCAAATTTCCCGTTCTGTAAAAAAAGACAACAGTATACAAATAATGAATGTTTATGAGTGCCACAGCCTTGAATTATTTCTTGAGTTGAAAGATTGCCACCTGCTATTCATCTCGGGTTGGCCTCGTTGAATAGATGGTGGCCATCTCTCAACTCAATAAATAATTCAACGCCATTGCACGAATTAAAACATTCATTATTTGTTTTATATAACTGTTGGATATTGGGTGGTACGGGATCGAGTTCCAGGCGGAAAAAAGATAGGAGAGTTCAGTTGATTTTAAAATTTTTATTTGATGATTTTAGTTCCACAAAAAGATGATTAAGTTGAATTAATTATTCTGCCAGCCTAATACGATTCCTAAGATATGTGTATCCCTCTGCGTCTACGGCACGAGTGTCCAGCTCGCAGGCTCGGTCTTGTGAATTGTGCGAGCTCTGAACACATGCAGTCCCCCTGATTGGTCAAAAGTTATGACGCACCCATATAAATAATTATTATGATATAAATGACCAATGAGGAGGCTACAAAGGGGTAAATTGGCCACACCTCGAAAATATGGGTTACAGCGTGCACGTGGAGCTACGGCAATGCGATATGTCACGTCCACTGGTAACACGTGACGGGAAACAGGAAGGGCCCTGGAAATCTAGAACAAAGGGAAGGGAGCGTTGCTCATAAACAACAAGATGGCGTCTGATAAAGGTCATGGAGAGTGCACCATACTACATGACATCCCCTTTTGTCTTTTTAAAATTTTGAAACGCAGTGAAAAATTTTACTCTTAGGATTACAATATCGAATACGACCGGAGGATATTACAAAATATGCATTCTTTGTCAAGTAGATTAAACATTAAAGACAAAATGATGAGAGAGATAGGTAAAGTGCTAGACAAAGGAAGGGAGGTGGGTCCCAAACTCAGAATGAAATTAAAATGAGCACGGCGTAATTATACATTGGAATTAAATATTTTCTTTAAAGTGAACAACATATTTACACGTGGAACATCAAATGTCAGGGGAATAGATCTCATGACGACTTTAAAATAAAATCATGAGCAAAGAATAACATAAGTAAACTTCCGAAAGTAGACGTAGGGCTACTTCACTACGCTTAAGAAGAGATTAAATTGAGCAGTGCCAACTGAAACAAGAATATGTAGGTGTACTCAGAATTATAACATCTGGTGAGGCGTAAACCAGAAAATTCTACCTACGCAATAACTTGAAACATTGTACATCTGACTGCAAGGATACGTTTAAGTTATTAAAATGTTAAACTTAGGAGTTACAAACAACATTAAAATGTGAAAACATTCTCTTGTTGAAAAAGATGTGTAACTAGACTCAAATTGATAGATTAAGGTAATACAACTCGTTACGACTGTGAGCAAGCAGAGAAAACACTGTCAGGTTCAACAAAAGTTCATTTGTGATAAGCATTTTCTGTGTGAAGACCAGTGTTGCTAATGTTCCAGGTAGATTCTAGTAAACTGGGTAAACGCTCTGACGAATCCACAATGACATACCACTCCTGCCTTACATATTTGATTGACAGTGAACATTTGCTCACATTTCAAAGTATAGTGAAATTATCACCACAAGATGCAATAAACTTTTATAAAGTACATAACGTTTCTTCTAGTTTATCAGTGCATTTGAGAGATGTATACAACAGGGCAAAAGGACCACGAAATTATGATAAATACAATATGCAAGGAAGATTGTATGATAAGCAAAACATACGTGGAAAAGTAAATGTCGCATTGATGCCTGACTGTTACTGAAACAATCGCTGAACAAACTTATGAGGACCACCTGTGCAGTGGCGTAGATACTGGGGGAGGGGGGGGGGGGCAAGTTGCCCCCCCTGGAAAAATTTTTGGGGAAATTTGATGAAAATGGGGAAATTTGATGAATCTTCTTATTATGACAAAAATTTCTCAAAATTTTTGTTAGAATAAGAAATTGTGAGACATTTTTCATACATAATTCGTATTTTCATGCAACAAATTAACTCAGATTTCGTCAGTGTCGCATGAACCGGCCCAATTCGCGTTCCACAGAAATGTCCTCGCCGCGTAGCAGATTGAATGTTCTCTTGTGCTTGTATTCGCACGGGGGTTATGATCAGTGCATTTCAGTGCACAGGAAGCTGTTATTCAGGTGATACTTTGGGAATTCAGTAAAAGGATGTGAAAACTGACAAGTCACTACCGCGTAGACCCCCGAGGTTGTTATGTTCTTCTACAAGCTAGCAGTAGCTGTACGATTTTACTCTGTGTAAATAACGATGGATGGGGCTGGAACAATCCATGGCCAACGATAAACTTAAAGTTAATCTAGAAATTAGAATTAACAGGATCCGTTGGCACACTTAGATTTTGTTACTTAGCCTAATCCTTGGAGGTTTACAAGCTAGTTCGGGAAAATAGCTTTCTGCTCACTTTGAGTGTAACAATAAATGGACAATGAATACCTTGTAGCCTTCTACACTAAACAGACTGCTTTTCTAACAGGATATCCTGTGTGTTCGAGCCACTATTAGGCCTCCTTAGCGGCTTGCGAAGGGGAGACCATTGGGCCATGCCCCCCTCACAGATGCCATTTTTTCTTTGTTCTTAAAAATACGTAGTCTAACTTTATTAACACAGATTTTACTTCAAAAGATAGCATATGTGGCACCAGATTGCTTATAAGGACGCCCAATATTTTGAAAAAATTTTCAAAGGGGAAGGATTGTCCCTGCAAGGTCTTTCAGTGATGCCAATTTTTTTTAATTCCTACAAATAGACCTAGGCAAATTCTGTCAAATTCCAATTTTACTTTAAAAGGTAGACTCTGTTTCCCACTGGTGGCATCGATAAAAAAGACTACATGTTTAGATTCTCTTTACAAGCATAACTACGCTATTTTGACCATCTGAGGGGTCTCATTTTTCGAAATTTTCTTTACGCTCCGCGCCAACCAATGGTGGCGCTCCGCTTAGATAATCTTTATGACAAAATAACATTTTGTGGCCAAGAAAAACCACAAATATCGATCAATGCCCTTTTATTTTGACTCCTAAAAGTGTGCAAATTTAATGACAAGTTTTGCTTCGTAGGGTAGCATGAATGGCATAAGGAAATGCATGTCAAGACACTGTTACGGCTTTGTCGCAATTCAAACCAATAACAGCGAAAGACCACAGAAGAGCGAGATTAAAATCAACAACTTAATTATTATTCACCTCTTACTTCCTTAAATTTACAACAATTAATCTTAAATCTACTTACAATCTTTTACAGCTTAAGGTATCACTCTTTGTCCAAGGGGTAGTGTTGTCAGCGTCGATTGTACAGCAGCACAGCGTAGGACTCGGTTCGGCGAAGGCAGGATGAAGACTATAGTGATCGGTAAATGGCGACACAATTACAGCGTTAAGCGGCGAAGCAGGCGTCTGGTCTCTGTATTATCTGTGTATCTTCTGTTCTCTTCCCTTCCCTGTCACACTTCTTGCATGACCTTTTATATGCCTGGTAGTTCTTCCAGAAAATCTGGAACTTACTCTTATAGAAACGTCTCGTTTGATCTCGTACAAAACAAACAGCGAAAGTTCTAGGCTCAGTAACCCATAACCACAAGTTGGCTATTATTAGGCCATTACATCATACAGTGGTTTCCAGTAGGTGATCGTACATTCTCGTAACTGTGCGAATGTTCTGTGGGGTTACCCGTTGAATATCCTCGAGAGACAACACCGATGCTAGCACTTTCTAGAACTTTTCATTTACTCGTCCGTGGGTTCAATCTGGTTGATGTCGTCTCGTAACAACACAAAAGTTTCAGTTTTATCCTCATGAACCACCACGATTCAACTTTTAACACTGTTCCTGTCAAAGTCGAAAACCTTGCACCATTTTGCATCTAGGCTCCTTGAAAACGTCAAAAAATTTCCTTACACCCCTCCCCTTAGACCATACTGCATGCCCCTCCCCTTCAGAGAAATCCTGCCTTAGTACATACAAATAAAACAGATATTGTTTACCAAAGTAATATACTTTGTTATTTCCGATTGCTCTATGTTTTACTTTAAGATTAAAATGCAGGTAATATTACAAAATGACATGGTAATGTTGTTATGCTTGTAAGTTTGCATATTTTATATGAAATACATACACATTGACCGGGAAAAGTTTTGGGGAAATTTCATACCTTTGCCCCCCCCCCCTGGAAAAAATCCTAGCTACGCCACTGCACCTGTGATTGGGACACGTGCATCTAATAAGTGATCTAAAATGTCAGTCGTGTCCGCATATTGATGAGCATTCCACCAAAATTTATAGGGCGGAGCATCAGGGAGTGTTCCCATAAATCGCATACTCAGCAAAATTTGTACATTTCCTCCATGAAAACGTGCACGGCAAACTTCCATCGTGCTATGAGGAGCATGTGCAAGACGTCGAAATTGTAACTTTATTTGGTGGTCATTTAAAGGCACTATAGCAGCTAAATTATGATTGGGCTTAACGTGGTGCAGGCACAGGGAGACATCAATGGGATCTGCATGATAAATGGCAAAAATATCTTTGCTTGTGACGGAAGGCAAAACATTGCCTGTTTCATCTTGGAATCGAATATGATGAGAATCGTCATTTACACTCATTTGCACATTTTCATTGCATGCTGCTTTAAGTTTGTCAACACTTGTAATGGGTTTACTTTGATTTGATGCTCGTACAAAACATGGTTTGAGCCTGTTAAAGTTAAATACGCCTTGCAAGACATCACCTTGTAATGTCTGCAGAAGGTAGTGAGTACGATCAAGAATTTCATGTATGACAAGCGGTCCAACCCATTCTGCAACAATCTTATGAGAATTGGCAGTTAAGTGAAGAGCTCGTTGGCTTGTACAAGTAGACGAGCTGTCCCACTGAATAGATGGGGCTCTTTTCAAGCTTATTCGTGATCTTAGAATTTTGCTTATCCTGATTATGCTTTTGAAGTGTTAGCATCGTTTGCGACAAGTGATCAAACCTTTTCTTCAAAAGATCAACATACTCACTGTACGAGTGAGAAAGACCTCCCATGGGGTTAAAGGTCAAATTAGTGAGATCACGTGGTTTGCGACCATAGACTAACTCAAAAGGGCTGTGGTCACCCAAATGGGGGGAGGAAAATGCGTTGTACGCATAGGTCGTAGTAGGAATATATCGCACCCAATCAGTGCCAAATTGGTTAAGGTTGACCTTTAAAAAATTGGAAAGTGTCTGTATATGCCTTTCAACTTGGAGGCTACCATGATTACAGGCACTGATGACTTTTCTGCTATATTTAGTGCAGAACACAATAATTCCACTAATTTCCCAGTGAGAGACCTGGCCGCATCTGTTATAAGCGTAGAAGGAGGACCAAAAAGAGTAACAATTTTTTGCAAGATCGCCTCACAAATGGTTGGAGCATCAAGTGTTTTTAAAGGAACACAAATTACAAATCTGGTAATTTCGTCACATGCAACCATTAAATGTTTATACCCTGCATTGGATGTAGGCATGGTTTTGAAATCCAAACTAATCTTATCAAAAGGACAATATGAATCTGGTACTCTTGCATGAAATTGTCTGATTTTATCCTGCTTAGATTTAAATTGTTGACATTTAAGGCAAGCTTTAACATAATTTCTGACAACTTGTAACATGTTTCTCATGAAGAAGTGTTGTCTTATGGTGAGATACGTTCTCATAACACCTTGATGACAACTGAGAAGATCATCATGATATTTCGAAAGAATTTTTTCTATCATTGTGTCAGGAATAGCTAATTGCAGTACCACTCTAGACTTGTGCTTAGCATGCAAAGTCAACCTAAACAAAAGACCATCACACAAAATATATTGTTCAGCTCGGGTACGAATAGTACGAGCAGACTTAACATCTTGTGGCAAAATATCATACGCCAAAAAATCGTAGATTGGCTTAAAGAAGGGACACGTTGCCTGTTGCATTTGCAATTGCTTTGCATCAAATGGTAAATCGTAATTTCGAATGATTTTACTTTGAATTTTGTGCATGACACGTTGTATATCTCTTTGATGGGGTATGTGTGAAGTCCGAAAATTCTTCACATCGGCAAGGAGGGGTTTACTCGGCGTAAGCAAGTCATCTGGGGGTACTCTGTGGCGTTCTTCTGGCAAATCTACCAGACGTGGCTCTGGCTGGGCCTTTGGTGTGCTCACCTTTGGACCTTGTGATTGTACAGGTATAGGATGATGATGTAAGAGAGGCGGCGCTGGGAGAAGCGGTTGCTGCACAGAGAGGGGGGTCACCTGTTGGGGGGCTGAATTACCACGAAAAGCAGGTGGGGTCGGTGGGGTTGGAGTGTTTTGCTGCTGTGACGTATCACTGCTCTGTGCAGGAGTATGCACATTCCCACTCGTGGCTGCAGGGGGTGGAGAAGTTTTCCTCCAAGGGAACAAATCTGGTACCCGAACACCTAAAGCTTTAGCTCTAGCTCTAGTCAAAACTGGAAGAGCGTTATCTTCAGAGTAATTTTCCAGATATTCTGAGATCGCAGAAAATGCAAGAGGAAGTATCCTATCGAGTTCGGAGTCGCCATTCTGAGGCGCTCTAGAGAGGTAATCTGCTAATGCAAGTTCAGAACCCTTCTTATAGCCAACCTTGAATGAAAATTGTGACAACTTAAACAACAAATTTCTGAGTCGTGAGGTAGGGGGCTCACGTTTTGATGTGAGAATTTGAACAAGTGCAGCATGATCCACAAATGCGTCAAATTCGACATTTTTGAGAAGGTGAACAAACCCATTAATATTAATGAGCAAACCAAATAATTCTAACTCTGTTACACTATATCGAGTACAAGCTTCTGGTAAAACCTTAGATTAGTAACCTAAAAGATATTCTTTCCCATCAACAGTCTGAGTTAGGTACGAACCAGTGGCAATCCTTGATGTATCACTGTAAAGAGTTAAACGACCTTCTCTTTTAGGCATATGAAGAACTGGTGGATTACACATTAAATTACGAATTGTGTCAAAGGCTTTCTGATGTTCCTCTGTCCACTGAAAGCGACGTTTCTGCCTACTTAATTTGTGAATAGGTCTTAAATGTTCCTGTATTCGAGGAAAAAAGCTTGATACATAGTTACTGCACCTACAAATCTGCGTGCTGCCTTTGCATTGTGTGGGACTGGCGTGTTGCGAATCGCATTACATCTGTTAGTTAGTGGCTGAATTGTAGCCTTTCTATCATCATGAACAGTTATGATATGTCCCATATAGGTAACGGATGAACGAAAAGAATACACTTGCGTGGTGAAATCTTCAAACCATTAGCTATCAAAGCTTTAAAAATTGCTAACAAGTATTTGGAATGAGACGACTTGTCTTTGCTGTAAACAATAATGTCGTCATGCATAGAAATACGAAACTGATCGGAATTTGGTACCTGTAAAAGTACTTCAGTCATCTTAGCGCTAAAGATACTCGGGCTAAGATTCAGTCCCTGTGGCAGACGCTTACAGAAATAATGTCGGCCTCCACTGTAAGATGCAATGCCTGTGTACTTCTGAGCATTTTTGCTCAAAGGAATACAGAAGAAGGCAGATTTCAAATCTAAAACACTCAAAATTGTGGCATCAGAGTTACCAATTGTGCGTAACGTCTCGCTCATGAGTGGGAAGGGGTGGTTAATTCTCTGAATCCTGCTATTCAAAAAACGGAAGTCAGTTACCACACGTTTCTCATTGGTGCCCTTTTATGGAATTAAGAATACTGCAGACGTATAAGACTGGTTCCCAACTGCCAAGATTCCAAGATCTACCAATTTATCTAAATCTCTTGAGACAATAAGTTTATCATCGGGAGATAATTTATATGGCCTAATGAAAAAAGGCTCGTTATTGGTTAACGTTATATCTGCCTCAAAGTTCGGGCAACTGGAGAGTTCACCATATAAGGAGAAGACTTCCTTATTTTTATCCAACATTTGGTAAAATTCGTCCCGTTCATTTGGATCTAAAACACTCTCCTGTAAAGAGACCTGTTGCCTAATGATTTCAGACTCTGTCAGTGAAGCTAATGGATCATTTGAACTCAAATGTGGGTAACGTTGCAAGTTATAACGCCGTATATGGTCACGTACGTTGTGAATATTCACTGGAATTATCACCTGAAAATTGTGATGTTGTAGCATTAACATGCTCTAACGACTGCCTAAAGAACTGCCGTTCTTCTAACCATTTACGATAACAATCCTCATGAAGTTCATGAGTTATTGACACAATATCAGACAAGTCAAAAGAAGCTACAGTTTGCCTAGGTGTCACAACAAATGTGCGTGTACCGTTATTTCTCAACATGAATCTAGTCCCACCTTTATGCAGTTTTACCATCATTGCATGTGTCCAATAAATGCAGCAGGCTGAAGAACTACGTCAGTGTTACGTAAGCAAGATGGCACACGACTTTGCAAATGAAGATATTTACACTGACCTGGGTAAATAACAACTTTACTCGTAGGACGAAAACATTGCACACCTGGCTTAATCTTAAAGGAATTGTTTGAAAAATCTAGAACTCCATTGAGTTGTTTAAAGGTATCTGTTCCTAAAATTAGGTCTATACCTGTGAGGTTATCAGTGATGAAAGCATTTAACTGAATGCTATGACCCTGAATATTTACGACGAATGTCAAAGTCTCATGAGCAACCAAAAATTGACCATTTCCCAAGCGAAAAGACAATGACTTAATTTTACATGGCTTGAGAGACGATTAGTAACGTGAATTCTTAACAGTAGAGGCAGATAAAATAGACCTTGTGGCACCAGAGTCAAACAACAATAAATATTCTTTCCGTCTGTTAATTGTGCCTTTACAAAATTTTTGCGATCTAATGGAATAGTTGCTTCGGGCTCATTCCCTAGGTATGAAGCGGTGTTACTAACATTACTTGCATTGAAATTTTGCACGTCCTCTTTTCCGGAATGCCTGTGAGGAGTACACTCACCGACATCCCCTATTGAAAATTTTGGGTATTGGGTGCAGACGGAACTGGATTGGTCATGTGCCTGTCAGTAGGCTGATAAGAGTGAAAATGAGGGCCGTACTGCGCCCTTAAATATTCCTGACGCAGGAAACAATTTGCGACCTTGTGACCTGGGACATTACAATAGAAACACAGCCCCTGAAATCCAAGTCTAGGCCTACTTTGGTGAAAATGCGCCCGTGGTTGTGGCGTACGAGGAAGACCCTGCCTTCTGCTATCCCTAGAATTGTAACGCTGACGAGGGGACCGATTATTGTTTGCCTGCCTAGCGGAAGTACGAGAGCGATTATTTAGCAGACCGTCTATTTTGTTACACAATTCTGCAATGCTTGCATTAGTCAACACATTGTCTGTCTGTGTAGACAAGGCCGTGTCATGAATACTAGCCACTGTAACGTTAGGAGAAGAGGCGGGACTAGAAGAAGAGGACTTCTTCAAATCTAAATAGATCTGAGCTTTTTGCACAAGTGCGTTTATGTCTGCATTTTGGTCTGTCGACATTAACACGGCAGATTGGCAATCGCTAGGAAGAGCGGCTAAAAATTTATCACGCACCTGAAGTTCAGTATAGCCCAGAAGTAAAGCAAATTTTCTTATTGAGGCTAAAAATTGTTCTGCAGTATTGCCCTCAGTATATTTGAGTTCTGAAAATTGTCTACTTAAGGCATGATGTGAGGAAGATTCACTAAATCGGGCAAGAAAAGAGGCTCTTAAATTTGGAAGATCTGGAAAAACATTGCCCTCGATCCAAATACGTGCAGTACCTTGAAGACTACGTTTGAAAAGCGAAAGTACGGTCTGAAATTGGGCATTATCGGCAGGATTATGCAAATTGTGTGCCTCTAGATAATCAGAAAAGGCTAGAAAATGTGCTCTTGCCAAATCTGCATTAATTTTATCGCCATCAAAACGGCTTGGGAGGAAGTCTGTACTACGCAGATTCGCCATGACAACAGGTATTCTAAATAAATACCAGCGGTTAGGTCCCAACTGTCAATCTATGCATGGCTATTAATAATGACTGAGCAGACAAGCCTAAGGTAGACCCAACGGTAAAGCTCATGAATCAACAATGGCATAAAATGCAGACTTCGATAAAATCATACAAAAATGCACACATATTATTAGGGAATCACACATGACAACATGAAATTTGAAATACGGACATGTTACTAAGTGATCGAGGCCTAGCCTAGCCTATGCCGTGCAGATAGAAGTAAACATACTTGGTGGGGGGGGGGGGGGGTGTCTCGCACTCACCTGTTAATTATAAACAATAACAATCCTCTGGGTAGCGTCCGTCTTTGGCCGTGAGCTGAAGTAGGCGTTGTCGCTCCCAAAAGTAAACCCGTCTACCGAAGACTGCTGATCGATGACTGCATCAGGCTGTGTGGACTAGCCCTTGAACAGGACCCAGCATTACGTTCCTATGCTATACACTTCATTTCTGGGCCCTTGCCCGGTATACACAAAAACACAGCTCATTTGCCTACTCACGCGTGAGTAGGCATCCCTCACGTCCCCAAAAAGATACCTTTTCTCACCAAACTTTCAACAGATGATCTTTGTCATCACATTCATCTTCCACACAAGTCTGTTAACGAAATAAGACCTTTAAAAGGGAAATTTTGGCAGGATAATTCTGCGAGTAACGTTAAGCCTGTGCAGAGCAATTTTTCAGTCGAAGAAGTCAGTGTTTGTCATGTGATCTCATATAAAACGGGGAAACCTACGCAGTGACTGTACAATTTCGTAATGTACAGAAAGCTTACCATATGACGAACAAGTATTGACTAGCCGCGCTTACTAATTGGTCTTCGATAGCTTGTCAAGCGGAAGTCCTTCCCATCATGCAACACAGTAGCAGACGATCAAGTTGTCAAGATGTCGACGTTGCTGGGAAGGATGGCACCACATTTTTCCTGCCTTTTGCTATGAATTCGCTGGTATTAAACATTCCAGAAGATATAAGTGGTATTTAAGAATGCTCAAAATCATTATGTTAACTCAAATCTGTTCCATGAACCATACCATCGTAATTAGTTTCTCCCATAGAGTTGTCAACGAGTGGAATTGTCTACCAGATTGGGTAGTTAACTCCCCCTCAGTTCACTGCTTTAAGGTTAACATTGACAGGTTTTTCCATGGCTGTGGTAGAATCTGATTGTTTGGGGCTGTTGTCAAGCTTTGGTGGTTTGACTTTTGATTAGGGCTTGGACTTCAGGGCATCTTATGGGGCCTTGGCCCTCCTTTGCCCTTCAACCTGTCATGTTATGTTATGTTATGTTAATTAGAGCTCAGTTTGTTGTTTTGGCTTAAAACGTCGTTACCTTAATACATGTAGGCCAGTGACGGTAGTAAGGAGTGACTACAAGGAACGGATTATACGGTCACGTTCAGTGACTAGTGTGGACGAACGTGAGGTTCCAAAAAATGTAATGACTGTTAGAGAAACCAACTATCCGAACGCGAAAACGGCTACGAAGATAACGATATCGCCAAGATCGAAAACAGCACCTGTCCAAAAGATAGTCAAATTCCAATCCAGGGAAACTGCATGAAGTCTGGAGTGATCCACAAACGTACAGGAGAATTGTAGCACTGCTGTCCAGCAGAAGGGATATGCGAACAGTGTAAAAACAGAGATGAACAGGGGGACGTCTCGTCTGGAATTCTACAAAACAGGTGGAAATGTCCTCAATCGGTATGAAAGTCAGCCGCTCCTTAATTAGGCTAGATAAATATGAAAGTCCGCTCCTTAATTAGATTAGGGGCCTAATATTGAAAGCCCGCTCCTTCGCCATGTTAGGTAAGTTGTCGGCGAGTCCGCTCCTCCACCATGTTGGATATTGGGTGGTACGGGATCGAGTTCCAGGCGGAAAAAAGATAGGAGAGTTCAGTTGATTTTAAAATATTTATTTGATGATTTTAGTTCCACAAAAAGATGATTAAGTTGAATTAATTATTCTGCCAGCCTAATACGATTCCTAAGATATGTGTATCCCTCTGCGTCTACGGCACGAGTGTCCAGCTAGCAGGCTCGGTCTTGTGAATTGTGCGAGCTCTGAACACATGCAGTCCCCATGATTGGTCAAAAGTTATGACGCACCCATATAAATAATTATTATGATATAAATGACCAATGAGGAGGCTACAAAGGGGTAAATTGGCCACACCTCGAAAATATGGGTTACAGCGTGCACGTGGAGCTGTGGCAATGTGATATGTCACGTCCACTGGTAACACGTGACGGGAAACAGGAAGGGTCCTGGGAATCTAGAACAAGGGAAGGGAGCGTTGCTCGTAAACAACAAGATGGCGTCTGGTAAAGGTAATGGCGAGTGCACCATACTACATGACATAACACCTAACTTTCTAAATATTCCTTGGCGAGAATTTGATTTTGCCTAACGTTAGCCTACCGCAGTCTGAATATTGTCCTGTCGAACGCTAATTATACTTGCATGTAAGATATCGTACGATATAGTCCTGCAGTGATCTTGCGTACATCATACTGTTTGTTATTTTCCTTAGCCTAGGCCTAGGCCACCGCATGTACAGTGGGCATACACTGTACGTAACTCTCAATAAGCCCGCCCACTCACGACTTACGTTCTGATAAAAGTAGTAACTAAATAGGCCTAGGCTATATTTCATTTTCTTTAAGGCCTTGGCTAAACACCTAACGTCCGCTATAGATTTTGGTCAAAATTTGATAAGAGCATAGGCGACGGAAGATGTTTTTTATTGGCGGCCACAAGTTTTCGGTAGCCACCATAATGGTGACGCCGTAAGGCGTTCGGTTTTGCGCGAAGCACAAACCCCCATAGGCGTGTGTCCAGGGGCCGCTCAAGGGCCCCTGGTGGGGTTCAGGTGCAAAAACCTGGTAGGAGTTTATGGGGGAGGATGGATACTTTTGTAGGGGAGTTTAATATCTAAGCGCAGCGCCACCATCATTGGCGCGAGCGTACAAAGAAACGTTTGGATTTTAAAACCTCCCAGATGGCGGGAAATGGCATTCGCCAGGTATATTTGTCGCTAATTCTGGGAGAAAATTTGTGATTTTTTCTAAGATTAAAACACACTTTTGAGATACTGATTAGCTCATTCATTACTCCACAGGACTATGTATCCTAGGATCGCAAATCCTAAATCCTGCTGAATGTTGCAAGCAGCTGTTCCAGTGCACGCATGAGTAAGGTATTCCCATATGCGCAGGGGAGCATTTCAGTTTGGGGCAGAAGATTTCTGTAGTACTTCTGAAGTATTTCTGTCCGTAGGACAGCCAAAGCGGAGAGCCACTGGTTGGCGCCGAGCGTCCAGATAATTTGAAAATTCGTACCTCTCAGACAGTAAAAAATGACATTTCCCAGGCCTGTAAAGGGGATCCAAGCAGTCGCTTTTTAAAGTTTCAATTGCAGATAAACGTACGTTCGTTCCAAACTAAAATTCAGCCAGAAAGACTAAGCGGAGCGCCACCTTTGGTTGGCGCGAAGCATACAAAACATTTTCAAATATCCGATCTTTCAGATAGTTGAAAATGGCGTTTCCCGGGCTTATATGGGGATCTAAGGAGTCGCTATTTTGAGTTTCCTTTTGTGAAAAATGATTACTTGAAACTTAAATTGTGCTTTGAAGCGGTCTTATTGGAGCACCACCATAATTTGGGGCGAAACGTACAGGAATTTTGAAAAATCTGATCACTTCAGACAGCAAAAATGTCATTTCCTACGCTAGCCTTATAGGAGGTCTCAGAAGTCGCTAATTCGAGGTTCTGTTTGCACAAAAAAATGTTCACTTGAAACTAAAATGCTGCAAGGAAGACTTTCTGCGCGGAGCTTCACCACTGGTTGGCGCGAAGCTAACAGAAAATTTTGAAAAATCGGACCCCTGAGGTAGTCAAAAATGACATTTCCCAGGCTTATAGCGGAATCTAAGCAGTCGCTATTTGATCAGAAAATTACCAGATAAAATGTATCACTACCAATCGATGAAATTGTACCGAATATTTTCGAGGGAAGCTGCAGACCGGAATTGAAAACATGCTAATGAATTTTACTCCATTGCGATTCTTGGCTATATTCAATGTATATTGAAAAAATTGTGTGCCCGAACTTCCGACTATATATGAAAAAATAGGCCTATGAGGATCTTAGCAGTGGCTATTTTGATCAGAAGAATCAGATAAAATGTACCACTACCATTCATTAGTAACACTTATTGACAGAATTGTCACGTTACAAGGTGTGTTGAAATGAATTTTCAGACAGACTTAAGGAAAGACGTTCTCACCCTGCACCATTAAAGTATCGAAAAACAAATTACCCGATCCTCATAACGACTGCCTGTATTTGGCTCTAGAGCAGGATAGATGGCAAACTTTTGGGCACCCGAATACCCTCCTGTCTATTCGTTGAATTAATTTGGAATTAATTTTGAAAACGTCCCAGCATTTTTTTAATCTTTGCCCGAATATTTGACCATTTCGGGCAAATTTTTGCAAGACTACAGTGTGAAGTTGGGATGATTAATTTTTTTTTTCACATTCCACCCAAATGTGTCCCAGATCTATTTTATTTTCCATGAAAATTGTATACTTAAAATATAACGTCTTCTGTTTTTCGGCAAAGATTTGAAGCTATTTAAATAATCGGCCATTTCGGGTATTGTGTCATACACAAGATTTAAAAACAGTCTCAAGAATAATTGCTTCTTTTAAGCCACAAATGTGTCGCGATTTTTTTATCTCTTAAAGTAACTATGTAACTATGTTACCCTTACTATGATACTTTTCCATTTCGGGCAATTGCTTGAAAGAATTTGGATATTCGACAGTTTCGGGCATTGTGTTGTGATTATCTGTGATGAAGTAACGGTCATAGCTTTTTGAGCTAATAGACCCAAATATTCATCACACCACACCAAGTATGATTTTGGAACGATTTTGTTCATCCCCATGAATTGAAAAAAAATCTCAACATGAGGTAGAAACATGTCAGATTCTAGGAGCACACTTTAATCCACACCAACTTAAAGGCATGTTCTGGTGGCAGATTTGTGTATAATTTTCTTGTACATGACATTTTTCTCATCCCAAGACCACAAAACTGTCTCAGTTTTTTGTTTGGTGCTGGAGAAAATCCAGTTTGAAATCGAGCTACTTTTCACAAAAATATCGTTTCCACATCAATATGTTGACGTAATGTGGGCAAATGGATTGGAGCTGTGCATGGAAGTTAGGGTTCCCTAACTTACATGTAATTAGCACATTCTCGTAGAGTATTATTATTCGGTATTGAATACTTCCTGTACACAATTCACTCTTTCTACCAAGATTCCTGAATAAGATCCCACATTTTGTTGGGATTGGTCCTCCAAACAGTACTGAGAAATTGGAAAGTAGGAATAATGTTCAAGTTGTACACTAAGTTTTCTTAATTCTGTATTCAGTGTACCGTTGAGTGAGCATCTAGTAAGAGCTACAGTATGTCAATTCAATTTTTTTACACGTTATGTTAATGCAGATGCGCACTCAACAGGCGCACTTGACAGTCACCCCAACATACAGTTATTTTTCTGACCTTTTTTATTAGAACCTTTCAGCCCTTTCATTTTTTGGGCCGAAAGTAACAGGTTGAAATAAACCTGTTTTTCTGCCCTTGATTTGAGGCAGAAAACACTGAGTAGGCTACTGTTGTATATGTAGGCCTAGTAGCATATGGGCCTCACGTTACTTGCAACGACAGTCCCCCTCCCCCCTCCCATTACCCCCAACACTCTGGCCTACAGATAGGCCCTAGTCTAGATTATTGCCTAACCTCATACCTGTTGTCTTTCTTTGGCTTGAATCCTGAGCTCTGTTCGCGAGGGAACTCCACTCGAAGTTGTGACAGGTCGAAATGAAAAAAGAGTTGGCACTGATCCTGCTTTTAATTTCTTTTCAGGTTCGTTTCCCATAAGCCTAGCCTTTATATCTTCCTCGAAACAGTCCGAGGTGAAGTGCTTATCACAAACGACTCTGTCCCGGTGATATTTGTACTTCCTGTGGTCGAATTTGTCTGTTCCAATGGCACGGATCCACTGCCTGCATAGTTCATAACTTTCTGCACTCTTTGAAGGATCGGGGATAGCGAAAAAAATATCTTTTCTCCTTTCTCATCTACCGAACCACGTAAATTACTGCAACCAAATGCCTGACACTGCAGCATATTGACAATTACGCGAGTATGTCCTGTGGTCGAAGCCTAGCCTAACACTTTTAAACATCGGCTTACATATGCTTAGGCCCACACAGTGCAGCGTTTACTTTGTTGAGTGATTCTAACGTTAGCTAGGCAAGCGAAGTAAACCAAAACAAAATGTGTCTGACTTTTTCGAAAACTCGCAAGAAAAATCCAAGTTGTTCAGGAGTCAATCAATACCATATCTATCAAGAACAATGTAATTACTACCAAATATCCGCGACTCGCAAAATTTCACCGAAAATTAAGGAAGAAATTCGATTGCAAAAACTGGTTGTTTTTCCGACTGTTTCCGTGCAAAGCGTGGTAACGCTTATCGAATATCAACAATGAATCTGCCCAGATGACGTCATCTTGGCAGCTGTTCGAAGTCTTAAAAAATAATCGGCGCGAAGTTTAAAAAATCAGTTCTTTGCCACCTATGAATTTTATAACTCAGCACTTTGCCACGATAATAACAAAATAACAGACTTTTTTAACAAATGCCTAATACAGGGTTCCAGAACATGCCTTTAAGGTAGCCAATTTTAGTCACTCGAAATCTGTTAGAAAATTATCCATCCTGAAACTCGACGAGTAAAAAGTCAAGAGATTCCGAAGATATGAAGCTTATCACAGTCTACCTAAATTTATTCCAAAATTCAGAGTGGGGCACAATTTGCAGCATACCCTGCAACTGTTTGAAGGGAGAAAATAAACTCTCCTGCAGGTTATCGTTAATGTGGGGGTACATGGGGCGAAGTCCCCGGAAGCTTTGCAACTTTTGCACTATGAAAAGTTATATTTGAGCCAAAGAATAGCCGAAATGTAATAAAAGCAGCTTGAATTTGTTTAATTACTTTTAAAACAATTATTTTGCGACATTCACTTATTGCCCCCCCAAATCTCATAAAAAATTATTGGGGGGGGGGGGGGCTACTTACTCGTACATTTAAGCATTCTCTGTCAAAAGCAGTTGTAATCCAATTAAAGGGAAAACTTTTGGCGCGGCAACTGGATTTGTTTACGTTACGTACGTCTGCTGTCTGCAACGTACTTGTATGTAAAGCCTATATGCAATGCATGGTTCACAACGTGATTATCAATTCGCAGCGACGAAGTTAGATGTGAACGTACGAACTTCGTACGTAGGTCTATGTATCGCATGCCTACTGTCAGCACTATCAGGACTACTATTGCACGATGGGGACTACTATTGCACTTTCACAGGATCGAATCGTGCGGATGGTGGGGAGTCAATGACAGGCATGTGTCTATCAATCCTCCAATCATAGAAGTACTTCCGAGGTAGTACTTCCATGCTCCAACCAGATGAAGACAAATTAAGAAAGTGTTATATAATAGCCACTGCTCACTGTAAACCAGGTAAAATATCCCATGCATTTCCTTACAGGTGTCTTTTGTCAGTTTGTGATATTTAAAGGGGCAATCCTCTCACCCCAAACTACACTTCTAGTATAGGGTAACAGAAACTTTCAATTTTGATTGACTGCTAATTCAAACAATGCAGAGTACCAAAACTTATATTGCACAGCACGAACCATTCTGATAGTGTTTTGATTATACACATTGAGCTTTCTTTATTCCCCCTGAAGCAATAAAATGAGATTGTGTCTGGATGATGGTGAATTTTAGACAATTGTGGGAGGAGCTTAATTAAGAAGGTTAGAAGAATTGTTACTGTTTGGGATGAAAAAATTGGGCCTTTAAGAGCATAATGTGACAGTCCGATAGACGAATCCGGACAGCAAGCAATGGTCTAATTTCAGTCAGCCGGAACTGGGGTCTATCACCTTTTAATTTTTTAATTTCTTTGCTAACCTGTATTATGGATGATTGTTAACTAAATATCTCCTCAATTTAAGTGAATATGAGAGTTTGAAATTCATGCAGACAATTTATGACGACGAGGGACCCACTAATAGCTGCCCACCGTCACTAAAAACAAGGGCTGATCGGATTCGTCTATAGAATGCTTTCACGTGACGTCACAATTGGTAAGCCACGCCCACTGCTGGGGAAAACTCAACAGTGTTTTATTGCAACAGTCACACGTGGGTAGTCAGTTGCTTCACAGCTAGCTACACTGGCTAGCATAGTTTTTGCCCAACAACAGGGGCGTGGCTTATAACGCAGGGACCGCGGAGACGGGGTGCTACGGGGCTTTAGCCCCGCACTCTTTTTGCTGTGGGCATTTTGTGCCGCCTTAAACTGCATTTTGGGCCGTCTTAAACTGCATTTTGTGCCGCCTTAAACTGCATTTTGGGCCGTCTTAAACTGCATTTATTTTATTGGACATATTGGGCCGCTTCGATGATTAGCCCCCGCTCTTCAAAATTGACTCCGCGGCCTCTGTAACGTTAGTGAACCACCCTATAAGCACTTTTCCTTGTAGTATAGTTACCGGTATAGTTGCAAAGGAAATGTGGGAAAAAGTTTGAGCCCCGTAACAGTATACACGCAACTGTACAGTTAATGAAGTCACGTGACCAGTTCTCTAGCATTCCCGCCTTCTTGAAAGTCTGCGCAAATGAGATTTCGCGGAACTGTGACTGACAAGGGGTCTCCCCCGACATGTTGAATTATGTATAAGTAGGCGTATAAATGGATACAACGACACGGTAAGTGGACATTTTGACCTTTCCTTCTCTTAGAAATAAAAGATTTTTTAGGTTTTTTCAAACATATACTGCAAAAATACGTCCCCAAAAAGAGGCAGTCGATTCTTATGTCTCAAATTAGGACCTCAAACTTTGCGAGTACCTGACTCATTGAGGGATGTAAAACGATATTTTCGTATCGACGTTTGAAGATTATAGCATAGGCTTTCTGTTGGTACCAAAATTACGTAGTTTAATTTACAAATTGTTTTGAAAACAACTGCTAAACCTGAAGGGGTATTTACCGTACAATATGTATGTAGTATGTACTATACATATGGTATTGGTACACAGCTAACGTTATATATCCTATAACGTTGGTACTATTCCAATACGGCTCACAAATCGTCGACCATAACAAAATTATTAACGACTATTATACTGTGGGATTTACAGGACAGGTACCCATTGCATTTACAATCTTCAAAAACTTCCAGTGTTAGTTGCAGACTTGCAGTCTCTAAAGTATGAAGCTTTAGCTTTCATGGCATATTCAGTGACATTCAGTACAATGCTGGCACTGTGGCCATGGGGGGCTTGCATGTAACTTAGCCTAGTTGTAAAGTAAACCTGGGATAGTGGGACTGCAGGGGTGTATGAATCATGACTAAGTCAGCCTGGATTAACCACACCCTAAATTTAGAGGGTTCAACTTCAGTCTGGACATATCCACGGGTTATTATTCTTTCTTACCTGATAGTTTCAGTGTGCCGCAAACAGAAAAACTCACTCCTTTCCAACATTTTCCATAATAGACCTACCGTATAGTGGTATACTGTACTGTTATTAAGTTCAAGTTATGTCTATTTCTATGAAGTCCCATGGGCTATAGAGCCAGCTTTGTAATTTATATAATTTCTAATCCTTCATAAGCTTACATCATTCAAAAACCTTACCCCATCATCCATGGGCAATTATGTACTGCCACCTTAACTGTGACTAGCATTTTATACTGGTTAACTTAAATGAGGGAGTGGTTTCTGTGCACTCGGATACAGGAATTACAGTGTTCAAGGCTGTATGGCATGCCTAGCATATATCACTTTTTATTCAGTAACAAGTTCTCACTCCCTCAAACTCAATCTTACACTGGCTGACTTGAATTGTCCCAAAAGCTCACCTCAATGTGATGCTAAACTGCATTACAGTAAGCCTACTACTGATTATTATGACATCCATGATATGTTCACTGGCAGCTAGTTTTGTCACACCCTAGTATACCCAAATTTGTTTTAAAATGGGTTCTCATCAATGTGGCACTCAATGAAATGAAAACTGTTCATTCATTCCTAGATTTGTTACATTAATTTTATTTATTTTTGATCATTAAGGTGGTCACATAAAGGAGAATCATATTGGGCAACACTTAGGTAGTTTTCTGCACAAAAAACAGACTGTATTGTTACATGACTGTTTGAGCTACTAGGCATATCAAACTGGCTAGTAGAAATGATTGGAACATTCCGTTCTCTCCCAAGAGGACAGGATAGTGATGAATTACTATCCTAACAGTCCAGCCATCATCATGTAAATTTTAGGACCAGTATTCATGTGAAAAGAAATTCACAAGGAATTGAAAGTAAGAAATCCCACATTTGCCAAACCTGTTCAGCTGGACATACTCATTCCCTTGCAACCTGATTGGTATTTGCCTTTAATTGCCTTCAGTATTTTTCAATTTTACCAAGAGTTAATGAGAAAAATCAAAAGCACTTGTTAAACATTGTACTGATGATCTTTCCTGCAAGGCCCTTCCTGACTAAGCAGGCCCTTTTAGAAAGGTCCCACATTCAGTTTCTTGCTCAATATCTGCTGACTGCATGAGTGTATATGATGCATAGAGTTTATTTTTAATTTTTTTCAAAGCATGAACATTGAATTGAAGTTGATACAGTTTCCTAGAATAAAGATTTTTAAACCAGATTTTTAGTCAGCCCAACTCTTTTTAAAGTGAGGTGATTTTCAGTGTTTTAGTGCAAACAAGATGCAGTTTTGCTCTGTATGTACAGAGCTTATTTGTGTATACTTTGATGACTATGACATATTGTATGTGTATACAGGTATATCACATTCAAACAAGTATATAAATATATACCAGTGCAACACTATTGATTAGTTTAATTTGTAAATGGCATTAAAACAAACAGTTTGTTGCAAAAATGTCGAAGGAGCAAGTATCACATCATTTTTTCCGAAATGGGAACAATACTGGTGAGGATGAATTAAGCTGCTGTTGTAACGTTATACATACAGGACGACCATTAACGTTCATTTCGCGAAAGTAGGCCTACTATACTGTTTATATACTCTGGGCTCTACAATCGATTCGTCGTCGAATTTACCGAGTACCTGACTCATTGAGAATATTTTATAGTGCAAAAATGGTACCAATAGATAGAAAACAAAATTTTCTTTCTATTGAAGTAAAAACTGAGTAGTTTAAAACAACATAGAATAAATGCTGAACGATTTTGCAGAGCATTTGAAACCCATTTTACACGTTTCATAAAATGGACTAAAATCCTCACTTTTACCCGTAAGTTCACACAGAACCAGACACCGAAAGTATTTTTTACATCTTATTCATTGATTTTCACGGTTTTGACGATTTTTTGGCTCCCAGTTTCTGAGATAATTGACTTTAAAAGTCATGACTTTTAGCTAATTAGTATTCAAATCCTTATGACGTCACCAAACGTCATGCATAAAATGTAAGAGAAGGAAGCTCTTTTCGAGCAGTTGCAATTTGACTGGTAAGCTCAGCCAGTTAAGTGATTTGAGAGGCTCCAAAATGGTCGAAAAACATATTCTAAATTAAGGATTCTAAACTATGAATTTAATTCAGGAGTAAGGTGAGGTAAGGGACGAGAATGGAATAGGGAAGTACTATGGCATTTGATTAAAGGGCCAAACCTCTCACCCCAAACTACAATTTTGGTACCCGGGTACCCAAATTCTCAATTGCCTCAGCTCTGATTGACAGCTAATTCAAACAATGCAGAGTGCAAAGCTTATATTACACAGCATGAATGGTACTGAAAGTGTTTTGATTATATAAATGGGGTTTTTCTATATTCACCCTGAAGCAATAAACTGAGATTGTGTCTAGATGAGGATGAATTTCAGACAATTGTGGGAGGGGCTTCAGTAAGAGTGTTAGGAGAATTGTACTGTTTGGGGTGAGAGAACTGGGCCTTTAAGGAGAAACATACTTCATAGTAATTTTAGGGGGCAAAACCAATATAGCTACTCAAAATTGAGCTTAAGATTGATAATTTGAGACATGGAATTTTTAGGAGATCCAAAGTGTTTTGAGGCATTTTATCAGTGGGGAGTTCTATTTAAAATTCCGAGGCAATGTGCGTGGGGTCCAGGGGCCCGATAAACGTCCCCTGTAAGCTCCGATATTTTAGGCTTTTTACGGGACTTAATGGAAGCAAAAAAGTACCTTTGTGTAGGTATTACTAATAATCCTAAAAGGGACAGTATTACTGGGGTATATGTGTGTCATTGGGGCCAATGAGGGGACGGGGGACATGCCCCTCGCTCAGTATGTTTAAAAGGCCCTGATCTGAGAAGAAGATAGATAATTTGAAAAAGAAAGAGAGCTTGCAAAAGGTTTTGTTTTAACTGCTTGAAGGGCGAAAGTAAACTCTCCTACAGGTTATCTTTAATGTGGAGGTCCAGGGGGAGATGCCCTGGGAGCTCTGCAACTTATGCACTCTGAAAAGTATAATTGAGCCAAATAATAGCCTAAATGTAAAAAAGCAACTTAAATTTGTTTAATTACTTTTGAAAAATGTATTTTGCGGCATTCATTTATTGGGGCCCCTGCCCCTCCCCCCCCCCCCCCGATTTCGCCGCGTATGGCTAAATGCAACGATTTTCTTCTTATTTCCCTTCGAAGTTCCGTCATAACATTTCAGGAGCCCATTATTGCATTTCCGCAGTAGTTGTTCTTAGTTCAAGTTCAAGTTCAATTTATTTCTGTTTGACCTCCGAGGAGGTATCAGAACTGAAATTTTCAGTAATTTTCACAATTAAGAAGAAATATTGTCACATGACTCTCAAGCTCCAATCATGAAACAGAACAGTCTAAATTTGTGATCATTTCATTGCAGTGCTAAATAGTTACAGTTCTGAACAAGTTTTCGTTTCACACTGATGTGCTTTGCGACATTTTCAGTGTTAATTCACTGCGGTCTTTCCTGCCCCCCCCCCCCATGGCACGATAAACTACATAAAGATTTTTTGTTGTTATGAACAAAATTTATGAAAGATATATCTTCAAGAAGTGAATGTGAAATACAAAGATCAATTACAGTAGTAACGAATTCGCCGTTTTTAGTATAATACTTAGTAGAATATTTTTAATTGTTATAAATACCACTGATATTAAACGAAAAAATGCAACAACAAAAAGATTTACATTTTGCTTGAAATAACGTAATAAACAGGTGATAAGTCTGTAAGAGCCTTTTAAGTTCATCCCCATCAGTAGTCTTCAATCTTTACTCAAATGTTGACACCCATGTGACACCCATGTCCTCAAGGGTAATGAGCACCTGTTTCGATTTGTTTTGTCAGAATATGAATGTTCTCTATCGAAGGTTATAAGCACAGGAAAATTGTGGACGGGATACCGAAACTTAACGTCGCTGCAGATTTTGCATTATTTCACAGTGATTATTACGGATTGCGTGCATTTTAGGCCGTAGGCACTTAGATTGCGGAAATTCAGAACGTTCATCCACTCCATCTGTGCTCTGGTTGTAGGTCCTCAATTACCTCTTAGGCCAAGCGTCCTACCCACATTGTCTTAATATGTGCCTATTGGATAGAAATAGGGAGGCTTCTGATTGGTCCCTCATCCAAGAAAGCAGACAAGCAACGTGGTGCGACGTCCGTACAATGACTGATATTTGGTGCAGTTATGATTCATCTTCCCCTTACTCTGAGAGTAGTAGCTCTATCACATCACATTTCTCTGTTTTCGACGATCAGATTTTTTACAGCGCCGAAATTGGTTCCAAAGTCGATATAGGGCAAGGGCCTAAACTTGCTACCATTAGGGTAGGGTCATTTTGTACACACGCAACTAACTGCAGGACACATGGTGACTGATACGTGGTTCCGTCCGTACCACATACCAATTGTCTAAGTATGGGACAGAGGTTAGGGCAATCAACCTGGAAGGGCTGTGTCGTGCCTGACACGGCGGTACTAGTACTTCCCCCAGGCAAGGTGGTGCCCTCAGAGGGTACTTCGGAGTTCCCTGTCATATTCATAGGATTATGAGCCTGTGTGGTGATGCCAGGGGTAGTGTTAAGCCTCGAGGTCACAGTAGTGGTGTCATTGTTGTTGACCAAACCAATTGTGGTGTTTTCTTCCATAACCGAAGTTGTTGTTCGTCTTGTGGTGAACATTTCAGTTGATGGGGTCCTCGTAGTTACGACGACGGGTAGGGTAGTTGGCTGCGTAGGCTGTGTGGTCGCCTTTCTCGTAGTCACTAAAATCAAACAAAAGTGATATCTGATTTTTTGTGTTTATAGAGCAGGAACAGTCACCCAAACTTATTTTGAGGCAACAGTTAAATCTTACAATTTTCTATTTTTTTACTCTTCAAAGTATCTTTTTTAATATTTTAGGACATCGACATTGCATATTCAAGGTAAACCAAGCCATAGGCGTACGAGGCGGGGGAATAGGGGGCACTTGCCCTCCCAATTCGGGCAAAACAATCGGTCCATTTGGGCAAAACATGATAAAAGATGCCATTATTCGGGCAAAATTTGCTCTTGCCCTCCCTACAAAAATTATCCCCGTACGCCTATGAACCAAGCACTGATTCGTAGTAAATTTTACATTTGAGGAGAAAAAGAGGCAATCATGAAACAGGGCAGTCGGTATCCATTTAAAAATTTTACAATGCTGGTAATACTTCCTACAAAAACCATTATTTCTGCTCTACATGTGTGACTCGCCATAAAGTTGAGCTTAGACAAGTGTCTAATCGAGACTCTTGAAGTACGGTACCACTGCTGCCAATTAGCCACACTAGCTCTCTCTCGCTCTCTAAGCTGATCGGCAAATCATACTCTAAATTATGGAAACTCAAATCAGTGCTAAATTCATTTAGAAATCACGGATGTAATGGATATATTGGTTAAAGCTGAAACTGTTAACGCTAGCACTTACGTCTATGACAAGCCACGCTGGACAAATACACCATAAGTTTATCCAGGGAGCCGTTATTCGGAAAGAGATCCAACAAAATCTCTTCCTTTGAAGCTAACTTGATATCGCCATGTTAATCCGGCATTAGTGCAGTTTTCGGGTTCTTTCAGTTTCCATATGACTTTTACTAAGTCAGTACAAAAGAGGTTACTTATCTGCTTCATTGAGAGAGAATTTTTTAGGCTTTTTCAGCATTGCCAGCCGTTATAGAAAAATAATTTATTATGTCTATTGACGCGTTTTGACTATTATTTGAGAATATTAACGTGGTGTTATATGTCAAGATGAATTAAATTTACGTTTGGTATTTCCGAAAAACTGTTAGCTTTTCCTAAAGAGCTTACAGGCATTAGCCTTCTGCCTAGGGTGGAGTCAATTTGCGTAATGTCCGGGGGGGGGGGGGGGCAATCAGTTGCGACTTATTTCCATTTGACAGTCGATTCGAATTTAACAAAACAAACCATTAAAGTGATGGCGGTTTCGGGTTAAGATGAAAGTATTATTGCATTAAATCCTCATTGTGTTGGAATTTTGCAACCCTAAACAGTGCTTCTAGGCAATTAAAATTAAACAAAAACCATTCAAAAGAGAGAACATTTGGTAATCCCTTTAATGACGTGGGTGATAAAATATCAGAGTTGATTATTCCGTTTGATGTGTCTCCTTTCGAATAACAACTTGTTTTATCCCAGTATTAATTCGAGTATATACAAGTATTAATTCTTATTTTATACTGGTATATATTTGTTTACATTTGCAGTTCCTCTAATTTCTTAGGCGCATCTAGGTATACTTCATATTAAGATCAGCTCAGAGTTATAGCTTAACGGGGGGCTACCCCTGAAACAGGCAAGGGACGCAACTGGTGGGGGCAAGTGAACAAGGGGAGAAACCTCTTACATTTGAAATAAAGGACTTTAGTTGGCGTAACAACTTAACGGTAATATATAATTGTACTGTCCCTCCTTTACTCAATGATTTTATAGACGAATCCGAACCGCTAGAGGAGGCGGCCATTTGTGGGACTCTGTAACCTTAGATCGTCTTAATTTTATTGTCTACAAGCAATTTTAAACCCTTTTATTGAATGACATCGTGGAAATATGGAAGTACTACCTCGGACGAGGTAGTATTATGGTGGGAATCAGGGAGTAGTGTCGTAAACAACTATCTGCGATAAAGGTTAGCAAAGAATTTGAAAGATAAAAACTGATCGACCGCTGCTATATGTCCGTCTATTGAAACCAGACAATCACTTGACTATTTGGATTCGACTGTGCGGTAAAAAGAGCTCGGGTTTAACACTGTCCGGTTTACAAGCGACGTCATTTTGTGAAATCATTGCCAAATTGCATGAATGTCCTTAATTTTTACCTGTCTCCCTTTGTGTCGTTTTCTCCTTGCTGTCGTCGGATGTAATAGGACAATCCCCTTTACTCACAAATTCCAAATGTGGATTAAGGCAACGGGCTTCTTTCAGCTGACAAAACGTGTCATAGGTAACACCATCTGACCCACACACACGCCTCCGTGGGTTAGTACTCGGCTTGCACGTAAGTTCACATGGGGGTACTGGGTAAGAGAAAATGAGAAGAGAAAAAAATTAATCAAGTCAAATTTCCCAAAGTTATGTAAAGATCGAAGACGGAGTGTACTTGCCTAGGAGAGTCAATTATGCAAAACGAACCACTTAACCCTAAAACCCGTTTCTGTACAGCGCAAGGTACGTAATTGATTCACGCGTAAATGAGATTTTATTTTTCATGGTGTTTATTGTATATATTTTTTATTTTTGTAAAGTACACTTTAATGAAGGATAATCAACAGCAGGCTAGGGGCACGGTAAACGGTTTTTTTTCTGTAATCTTACCTTTTCTCCTGTTTTCTTCCCCCTCTGGGTTTGAAGTTCCCATCATGCTTCCTTGATTTCGGTCAAGCATTGTGGAGGGTGATTGAGTCGACCTAATTGTCGTAGTTTGTTTGTCGTTTTCCTCATCTCTACGTGTGCCTTGTTGATTGGTTCCTCCCGCATTGTCCGAACCTTTCCCTCTTTTTGCTCCTGTATTTTGACTTGTTTGTTGTCCACCAGCGCCCCCATTTTGCTTCCCTTTTCCATTCTTTGAGCCTGTTCCTTGCTTTTTGCCTCCTTTTTTACTTCCGTTTGAAATCCCTGGGCTTTGTCCTTGTTTACTTGTGGTACTGGTACCTTTTTCTTGTTGATTTGTGTTGAGAGTGCCTGTAGCTTGTTGATTTGTGTTACCAGTGCCTCTACCTTGTTGATTATTATTCCCATTACCCATTCCTTGTTGATTATTATTGTTAGTGACCCTCGATTGCTGATTCCTATTACCGTTGCCCCTCCCTTGTCGATAAATATTATTTCGATTTGGGTTTACTCTACCTCTTCTCCTTTCGTCATTGTTTCCTCTGCCTCTTCCTCCTGTTTGTTCTTCTGAGTCTGAACCGTTTGACTCTGAAGATCCACTATCGCCCTCACCGCCATTGATGCACAGTACGATGATACACATGAAGAGAAGAAAATATAAGCAGGACTTCACTACAAAAGGATAACAAAAGAAGTGATACGGTAAAACAAGCAAAACAAAGACAAAAACAAACAAAAAACAAACAAACAAAGAAAAACAGTAGTAGAATACCATGTGGGTTATGCTAAAAAAAAAAAAAAAATAACGTATAAAGGAAATTTTTCAAGCTCCCTGATTTTGCATACCAGGATATTTTAAGTTATGTAGTATAGCTCTCCTACGTTATACCGCCTATTCTGCCCAATAGATAATATGCACTGACGTCAATGATTAATCACATCTTAGAAGAAAGCCCAATGTTGCACTACTTAAGTTATACAAACGTGCAGCCTACTTACAATTGGCTGTCTTCTGAACAAGGGCACTGTATGGTTTTCTGACCCTTCACCGTTATAAAGTGCATATTAGCAAACTACAATTTCAGCGGCAGCCGACAGAAATTGATTGACAGCAGATTCAAATCAAAGGTAAGCTTATGCATAGGCCGTGATCGTTTCAGCTGCACTGTTAAAAAATTGGTTATTTTACGGAAATACTAGCAGCATGAATTCCAGTGTTCAACCCGTTATTTTACAGTTGCGAGTAAACCCAGTATTTACCGTACCTATGAAAGTACTTTTATTTCTAAAAAGTAAAATAGTCTTCTAGTTTACTATTTAGGGATAGAATTGTTACATACGTACAACCACTACAAGATAAAGCTGTATGATAAAAGAAACTGTAAACTAATGCCACTCTCCCGCTTTCATGATTTGGATCCCGGTTTGCTACGGTTATGAGCCGTGGTGAAACCGGCGTGTTTTGGACACGGTTGAACGCCTCCCAGGACTGCAGGATGGAACTATATGGTGTCGCTCCGGTGTCGACGGAAAGGCTAAGGATGCAGTAAGGTTTTACCAAGGAAGTGTCAAGGTTTTGCCAAGGACAATTGCGGTAATGTGACGGGTTTCCAAAGGTTGTGATACGGTGCCGCCAAAAGCGCTACGGCTTAACTACGGAGTATGGTACGGCGTGGACGAATATACTACGGTTCTGTTACAGTTCTTCTACTGTCGATCGTCTTTATTTTGTGCACTTGAGTCTCTAATACTGCATCATCGTAATTTTGAGCAGGAAGCAACTCCTGGACGAAGAGGAAGCCATAGGCCTACTCATTCTCAATCCGCTCTTCTCAATCCGCGCTGCACTCTGTATCTGTTGGGGGTATTGGCCGTGTTGGCTTCGACTTCAGTCGGTGCCTCTGAGGGTGGCGAGACAGATTGTTCAGGGCACCCGCCATTTTACCTGCTCTAGTGTTGGCTGGCATTATTTCTCTCTGTGTACCGCGATGTGAATACGTTGGAATGTCTAAAGTGTGGGAATGGAGTGAATGTTTATTAGTGTCGTGGACCACCTGTTAAATGATATCCGTAGCCTCTCCGCAGCTTTCCGTTGTCAAATCACACCCCACGGTTATTGCCGGATGTGCTACGGCCATTCTACGGTTGTGCTACGCTGCCTACGGTTGTGTTACGATGTTTTACGTTTACTTACGACTCGCGACGGAAAGAATAAAACTTTTGAACATGTCGAAAAAAATTGAGCTACGGCAAAAACGAGGCTACGGAATCGCGACGTTCGATCACGGAACGCCGCGAACCTGTCTACCGTTTCACTACAGATAATAACGAATGAGAACAGTGGCCTTCCGGGACGTCGAACAGTGTAAGTTGGACAGTGGCACAACTTTCGCTTCCTGTAGGCTGTAAGCATAGTACGCCCGCACATACCATCTATTGTAGGAAAAGTTGGACGTGTTGAGCGAGGGAGCCCGCTCCACCTGAAAGGCGTTTGTGAGCCTGCCATACAGTATCGAGCAAAACTTGTTTCCCTTGTTGACCTAACCTGTCTAAGAAATACGGAAAGCTTGGCCAAGTTACAAGCAAAGTAAAATTACCAAGAAACATAGGTTGTGCCTCAGCACACTATAGGCCTACTCGATTGACTACGTTGTAGTACTTTGGGGGCAGTGCACACCATAGCACGGTAATTTTCGTTCATTTTTGTGGCGTATACTTTCAAATGTGAAACATACAGGTAACGGTAGGATGCAGTTAGAGAAAGCTTGAAGAATAATCATATTAATTTTTGCACGTACATGAAATGGATTCAGAGAGAGATTTGAGACAGTGCGCCAAACTCGGGGTCCAATTTCGGGGTCCTTAGTATGCAAATGGGTAGTAGATGCAATAGAAAACGTGCATATACGCCTACAGGCATGGCTTTAGTGCTGCATGTTAATCTGCAATGCACTGTCAAATCAGTAACACTGAACTTGAAGTGATTTTAACAGTCTGGAAATTGCTACGAGACTCTAGAAAAAGGTTTCCATTAATATTGTGAAGACATTCATTAGTCAAAACTACAATTTCACCGGTAGTGTACAGGGAATTCTCAATTGGCTCAGCTCTTTGATTAGCATCAAATCATGCAGAGTATAGCACATATTACACATGATATACTGCCCGAAGCAACAACCTTAATTTTGTCAGGGTACGAGTTTAAGATGAGTGACATGTCAGCAAATTGACGTGACTGTACTTGTAAGTTATCGAGTGACCCGTCTCAAGACAAATCCGTTGGAGTTATTTGAAAATCTTTTACAGTTCTCAAGAAATAACTTGTCAAAGTGGATGGTTCTGAAGCAACTTGTTGCTTATGCAAAAATAATGATGTCAAATGTTGCACAGTGTTGATTGGCCTATTTGTTTGTTAACCCTATATTAATTGGTGGATTTTGATGGGAATTGCAGCTATTTACTTGGTTTTTAATGTTTTTTTTAGATTAAATACCCAATTCCGTCATTTTCATATCACACGACCTTTAAGACAGTTTTACGAAAGGCTATAAGTAAGGAGGTTGGGAGAATTGGAACTGTTTGGACTGATAAATAACTGGCTTTTAATGTTCGTTATGCAGTACAGATTGCATTTCCTAGGTAGCAGGAGTGGCACCGGGATTTGCCCGACAGGGGGGGCCAGAATATCAAGGCCCTGACAAAAGCGATGTTATGTCCCGGTGGAACGTGACGTGACGGAGCGCAAAGAAATTTTGGGCTTTCTTTTTAACAAATACTTAAAAATCTGGAGTTTATTTGAAGCCAAAATTAAAACTTCTTAAAGAAATTTGGCGTTTGTTGGTACTAGAAAAATTTTCTTGCTGTTTATTGAAGAATCTATTCTTCATAGGGGAAAAATCAAAAACTTTATATGGGCGACAGCTGAAATTCTTTGGGGGTTAAGCGTTGAATCGTAAAAGACCTACGAACTAAGGCCTCGAGACGAGACTAGAAGTTTGCCTGGAAAGTTTTTCCCTTTTTTGAACGAATCTTTGAAAATTAAGAGCTTATTATAATGGAGAAATTTTGGACTTTAATGTGAGAAAATTTGTTGTTGTTGGTAGGGTTAAAATGAAAAATTTGGTTTCTTATATTAAGTGATATGCCTTTCAGGAGCAAAATTAGGTCATGCCGGGTGATTAACAGAGTTGGCTTTGGTTATTTATTTTACGAGGTGTCCATCGTAATTGGAAAATTTGGTCATTTTTAACAATCTAAAGCTAATATTGGGAAAAATTGTAAATTTATGACAGTTTAGGGGTTTTATGGAGAAATCTCATGAGGAAAATCAAGTAAGGGGTGATCTGTAGATTTGTTGAGGTTACTAAATATCATCATGCATATTTAGGCCCTCGGACCATATTGGAGCATTCTCCCGAGGAAAAACTTTGGCTTCGCATATATTTGAAGTTTTATATTTTATTTAGTATCATAGGTGTACGGGAGCGTGTCAGTTTGGGAGGGGGCAGAATTGTCTTTTGTCCGGAAATATGTAATACTGCCCGAAAGATTATCTAAGTCTAGCACACAGAAATTTTTGAAAAATTGAGAACCCCCGGAAAGCAGGAAATGGCATTTCCTGGGCTCGTAACTAGAATTAAAGAAGTCTTTAATTTCAGATTTCTTTCGCAATAAAATTATTTTCACTTCATAGTACTGCCCCAAACGAAGAATAATTTAAAAACACGAATTGTTCTATTCAGTTATATGTTCGACTAAAACACTATCTGTGCGGAACGTACAGAAAATTGTTAAAAAAATCTAACCCCTAAGATACCCGGAATGGCATTTCCCAGACTTTTAGTAGAAATGAAGCAGTCGTTACTTTGAGCCTTCCTTTAAAATGAAAGTTTCACTTCAATAGAGAAAACCCCCAAAATGCTAATGGTCAGAAAAGTACCAGATAAAAGGTACTGCTAAAATTAGATGTAGTGGTCTTGTCTCTTTTCGGGGGGGGGGGGGACTACATGCAATTATATGAATTAAAAAATATGTTTCCGACTGCATTAAGAATCTTCGTTGAATTCAATTGCAAGGTCCACAAAAAAGATGAAATTTTTAACGTGACTTCCCGAACTGCAGACTATAAGTGGTTTAACTCCCAACGTATTTGAAAATATGGCACGTTACAAGGTCACTTCAAATGAATTCTCAGTTAGACTTATGGGGAGATTCTCTTACACCGCTGTTTATCATTATGTATAGCTGAAAACGACATGGCCGATATTCATGAACTTTGTAAGAATTCGGTTGTCCGTCCGGGCAGAACATATGGCAGACCATTGGGTACTGCACGCACATGAACAACCTTTCGTCTGTTTTCGTAAGGGTAATTCGGATTTGTGAGTTTCCTTGAAGAAAATGGTCTTCTAAAATGGAAGATCAAGAACTGAAGAAGGTCGTCCGAGTGACTGCAGACCCACTTCTTTTATCGTGAGTTTGTAGATGAAGGCTCCCCGACGAAATTGGATTTTCTCTACAACAGGGGTGGGTAGCCCGTCCCCGACGGAGGCATGACCTTGCGCGCACGGATTGAAGATGGGATTAGGGATAGAAAAGCTAGTAAGAAGTGATTAGAACCAATTCAGATATAATTTAAATAAGCGTTACAAAAGAAACAATAGTTCAAGAAGAAAAGAATCATTGTCATCCATCCAGTAACTTCAGTTCTGTACGTTTTTCATGTTTAGGCCTGCCAGAAAAATTGCCATCCTTCCCCGACGGGGGAAGAGATAGGGAAAGGTACATAGGATGAAGTTTAACAGAGTTAAGAAGTGATTTAAAATCGATTCCGATATATATTAAAATAGTATTATAAAACAAAAAATATATTCTAGATGGCCCATCCAGTAACTTCAGTCCTTGTGAGGTTTTTCTTATTTTTTTTTATTTTAGGCCTCCCCGACTAAACCGCAAACCTTCCCCGACGGGAGGGGGGCAGTGTTCCCCGACGGGTGGGGGCATGGCCCCCTGTCCCCCGCAAGCGTCACCCCTGCTAGGTAGACAGTTCTTTCTGCACCGATGAGTGATGTTATTGTCCAGACATCACCTATTTCTTATACACCCTTTATATGAACTCTGTGCATCAGTGCTGCAGCACAGAGAAATGTGCCACTGTACGTGGTTGATGTAAAATGTACTGATGAATTCGTGCATGTAAGAATATAAAATCAATATTACATGTCTGGAAATCTTTCCGTTGATACGAAGGTCATGTTAAAATAATTTGTAAAGGCATTTCGCAAGAAGGTGTTTAATTTGCAATTGTCTTGTAAAAAGAAACAACTACCATGGCATGGATTTGCCCTGAAGCAGCCAAACAAAAGTATACTGTTCGGAAGAAAGGGCTTAATATCATATTCAAAAGTAAGTGTCTAAATTTAATGGTTGCCGCTCCAATAGCGGACGCCTAAATAGGGTTAGGGCGATCGTTTCCCATCTCCGTTCAAAATCGTCTCTAGGGTCCCTCTTTAGGCTTTTAACGTCCTGCAATGTCGCACTCTTATATGCACTGGTGCTAAGGTCACGTTTGGACGTCATTATAAAGTGTATCAGAGTTTTACGCCGCATTTCATATCCTTCTGGTTTCATGTAGCGACGACCACTACTTTAACCAATTGTGGCGCTCTGAATTGTTCACCTATACTTCATAGACCCTGTGCATGTGATGTCACAGAGCGGGAAGTACTCCCTTCTGTGAGGCAAAACATACCAACACCGACAATTTGCAGACAGCTGATTTGTCAAGCAGTCGAATATGTGCATAGTCTGCTACACGAACAGGGCGAATTCTTAAGCGTGTGACCACGTGTCCCATTGTTCTGCCTAAAGGATGACGTCAGTGTGTCGTCAATGCACAAAGTCTATTGCTTATGCGAGTATCAAGCTCAACGGCATTAAGTTCTATATTTGTGAGTTTTACTAGTTGTGAGTTTTCGGCTCAGTTCCTAACCAAGTGGTCGAGCCGGCCATGGTCTTGTTCCAGCTGTCGTTCACTGGCTTATTTTCCCTACTAGTTTATCGATGCTAAGCACCAAACACAATGGCAGTAGGTTCTTTTTAAAAAAAAAGTATGACCCGGCAAGGACTCGAACTCCCGACCTTCCGACTGCAAGATGAATGTTCTAGGCATTTGTTTATGCAGACTATTTTGTAAGAGAGATACTCCTCATACTCCTTTACCACATGGACCTATTGCTAGCAGCTGTTATCGACAAGTTTGATGAAAACTATTGCTAACTTCAAGTTTCTTGAAAATAAAATGATGCATAAATCAGTCCTTCAATAGCATACAAAGAACCATCTTTACATAGCACCATACGAAAAAGTAAAATAGTATCAAAATTTACAATACATGCAATATTGTTCAGATAACTTACTTTTTCTGTAATTTGCTGTAGCGATGAACCAAATACTAAAACGTAGAATTTCCAATTTCAGCAGTGTGTTGAGCTGGTGTGACCCCAATAAGAAAAACGATTCCAATTTATCTCATTCCAACCTTTCCGGTGTTTTTTCGATAGTTCTGTCACATCCGTTGCGTACAATCTTTCAATTGAATCACTCATTACTCAACTCAAACCAGGTGACTAAATCCTTGTCCCTATTTAGAATTCGTTTGACAAGATTTCTAGACAGGTCCGTGGCCTGACAAGGTGCTAAAAAAGGGAGGGTGGGCGATTTTTTTCAGGGTGTCCAGGTGTGTACAAATGTATTAGTCCAAAGGCAAACTTCAAACTCTTTAGAGGTGGGGGCGAAAAATGTTTCAGAGAAAATATTTTGGAGAACTTCGCACCTTCTCTTGGATTCGCTCCTGCCTTTGGGAGGGATATACTTTTTAGAGAGCTGGCATACTCAAGAAAAATTCACGGTGACGTCACGTGGAGATAATTTTACAGTACGGCCTCTATTTCAGTGTACAGGTCTCAAGATTTCACAGACGAAGAAAGTTATGAGCTTGTATAACTTTTTTGTCTTTGTTTTCAGGTTTGGAGATACCCTGCGTAGCACCTCCGAGGCTACAGTCCCCTTTAGCCCCTCGTTGGTTTTTCGAAGCGATTAGCTGAACGAAAAGACTTCGTCCGTTCCGCGGGCTAGTTGGGAGAGGGCATAATTGTAAGGTTTAGAATCTAAATCATATAATTTTTCCTCAAAATATAGAAGTTGATTATCAGAACACCTTGTATTTCGTCCATATTTCTAATGGTGGTTTTCTAAAAGGGTTCGGGTTATCTGTCATTTTCAGTTTTCATTTGCCTCAAATAAGGTTATGTTCTATTTGTATTTGAAGTTTTGTTAGCCCAAAATTAAAAATAACGTCATATAAAAACATACAGACCCCTGGTCGGTAAGGGATGGAGAATGGGGGGATTGTCATAGGGTTGCATCTGCCCCTCTATTTTGTTGTCTTTTTGCCTTGGTTACCGTGCTTGCATTTTAACTGATTTAAGCTACAAAAGACGTAAGAGGACTGCTGAAGCTGCGGTTTCGTTACCAAGATGGGGACGAGGACAATATTGTACACAATGTTATAAACAACAGTTTGCGATCGTTCAACTACACAAATTTCACGATTAAACCGTTATGACTCATATGCAGTGTGCACCGACGAAGCCACAGCAGTCATTTACGAAGAGGGAAGTGTATGTACATGACGTCACAGGTACTGAGTCACGTTCCAGGGTGACAACATATTTCAAACATAAAATACGTTTTCATGGGCACAGTAATATTACTGAAGTACGAAAGTTCATTAAAACCATCTTTTTTCAAAATTTGACTCATCAGATGATAGATTTGCTTAGACAAATTAATTATTCGTTGAATCAAATTAACTAATCTGTTTAAACAAATTGTTACCTTGTTTATAATAACTAGATCATTTGTTTTTTTGCAAATTAATTTCGTTTTAACAAACACTAATTTGTTTATCAAATTAAGTAAGTAAATGTTTTTTTTTGGTAGACTGTTTAATCAAAGTATTACTTGGATTAAGTCATACACTACAAAATCAAAAGGGTTAAGTTAGTTACTCTACAATAGAGTGAAAAGTGTGAATTTACTTTCACAGAGTTTTAATTCACTCCGCATTGGAGTGCCTTTTTCCACGAGTGCCCGTAACGAGGTACGCAAGGAAATTGAAAAACTAAAGGTAATGGACCCCAGTTATATCACTTGAATGTCCGGATACATGTTAAAAGACTCTTTCAGTGTTTACATACAATTACAGTCACGGCTTGGCATCAAAAGATTTGGTAAGGCGCGCTTTCGCTGTCGTCACAATGAAAGGTAGATTCTAATCCGTCCACGTTCTTCGTGCAATTGCTCAAGCGTTTAACTCGCGTAACACCTCTTGCGCCCGTTCAATGCTAATCAGTTCCAATCAGTGACGAAAGCGTGAAAACCCTAATTACAACAATAGGTGCGTTCGATTAAGCAGCTCAAGCCGGCTCACAAGTTTCTTGACTGGACGAAATATGACGTAAACTACGTCAGCGGCTCAACTAGACCACCTCGGAGGGCTGGTCCTTTTGGCCGGCTCATGTTGTGACGTTTTGATGACGTCACTTTTCAGAAAGTTCTTTCGTAGACTGAGCCAGCTGAGTCGACTCGAGCGGCTAAATCGAATGCACCTATAGTCTATAGAGGGCAGATGATCTGGCAAGCAATTGTTAGTCTCGAATTGATGTTATTGTTCTCGAAAAACGAAGGTAACGTGGTATTCAGGGTGCACGGACTCCGTTCAGCGTACACGCCTCTACGCAGTCCTGTACAATTTCAATGAAAGAAACTGACAAAAGAAGTGTTCTTGCAATATTTAATGATAGAATTTTAGTTTGCCTTTCTCTTAAAGCGTATAATATCCATGCTAAGCGATGATTTTGCAATAAACTAATGTGAAAATAGAAAACATCTCCATATAAGCTACGAATGGAGATGTACCTTGAGTCGGTCACTGCACACAAAATGTATGGCACGTACACAGAGCACAACGCTTGGGTCGTTCAACAGCGTAGACTTGCATGCTGCACAGTGATCACGGACCGACCACGGTAAGTCAATCCAACCGGAGCTTTACGGCTTGATCCAAGTTGCACTATCGCCTAAAAGTGAACTTTTATTAACTAAGTTTCTCGCACTACTCAGCTTCGATCTCGTCATTTTTTCCGATTCTGTCACTCGACCATTTCAGTGGACATCTTTTGGGCCTATATTAGCAAGGGAAATATACCTCTAATAATAATTTCTCTTGATCTTTATCAGGCCTTAACAATTTATGAAGTCTGTTTCGTTAAACTTTTTTGAGTGATGAACTTCAAACACGAGCAGTATGCCTACATGTTTGTTTAGTCAGCTTTAGATGTCATGCATGCATAGGCACTGAGAATGAAAGTTAACAATAAAACGGGCTACATTTAGGCTATAGACCTAGAAATGTAAAAATAAACATGATTTCACAACCAATTTCAGAGTGAAGAAGATTACATAAAAAATTGCCCTTCCTTCAGGGATCGTCGAAGGCATGATCAAGGCAGGGCATTGTGGCTATGATACGTTATGCACATGGGCTACTCTAGTACTACGGGGTGTTTTTGCTAGGTTCTCGCCAAATTCAAGTAGAATTATAAGTGATACGAGGCTCATACAGACTTAAAACTTTTGTGAAACTTAAAAATATTGATTTGGTATCTTACAAGCTCATATTCTAGTTGCATTTTTTGGAAAAAATTCCCCTTTCAATATGTCAAGCACTGAGGTTATCGTGCAGTTGTAGTCACTTTGCAGAACAAGCTGTGCACCCTGGATACCACGTGACCACCGAAAACGTACTGCCTCAACATAGAACCGTAATCATTTGTTACAGTACAATAGCTTGCCAGACCATCCGCCTATATTGACTATGATTACAACTACGTCTATCGTGAAACTTTTACAAGGTTTAGAAGCCACATCATTTTACCTTTTGGAATTGGTGTGAACTGGTGAAAGTCAATGAGGTTAACTAGGGGTGTTCTACCTCAAAAGTTTACACATCGCTGTAGAAAAACCAATTAGTAATTCTCAAACTACAAGAGGAAACATGGAGGTTATATACCTCCGACGTAGGCGGATATGAGTGATGCGGACTTAGTGGAAATATAGTGTTATTGGATAACCCGGATGTTTTAATAGCTCAATTTCCTATGTATCAGTTAAATTAATATTTTTGCTGCTGAGAAAGATGATTGAACCTGTCATAAAATGAAGGCCCCACTAATAGACCTTATGCGTTGATAACACAATGACGTCATCCTTGAGGGCAAAACAATGGAACACTTTGCTGCTTGTCCTGCACGTATAGCACTCTATGCGCGCATTCGACTGGTTGACCAATCATTTTCTTCATTGTTGGTGTTGGTTTATTTTGCACCAAATGAGGGCGCACCTTTTGCTCTGTGACATCATATTCATAAGGTCTATGATTATTCTGTTTCTTGAAACCGTTTGGACGAAATCCGAACTCAGTAGTCGTGAAACAAATTTTAGCTTGTAAACTTGTGCGGCCGTTTGTGAAGGAGTCATTTAAAGGACCATTTCTCTCACCCCAAACAGTACCAATTCTCCTAACCTTCTTACTTAAGCTCCTACCACAATTGTTTGAAATTCATCCTCATCCAGATAATCTCAGTTTATTGTTTCTAGGTGCGTATAGAAAAACTCAATTTATATAATCAAAACACTCTCAGTACCATCCATGCTGTGTAATATAAGCTTTGGTACTCTGCATTGTTTGAATTAGCTGTCAATCAAAGAGATTAGACAATTGAGAATTTCGGTACCCGGGTTCCAAAATTGTAGTTTGGGGTGAGAGGTTTGGCCCTTTAACTTTAATTTTTGTATAAAGCAAGCTAGTGCATGGCCAAGATGCGGGTTGCATGAGGCAAAGCCCCCTGAATTTTTCGCTCCCTAGAAAAGTTGAAGTTGGTGTTGGCTTATTGCATTTACACATTCCATCACTTGAAAACTTTTAAGCATCCTGGGGAACGCAGTGGCGGAAACAACCACTAAGGTGACCAGCCATCCCCCACACACTAACTGGGATACCAATTTATGTACAAAAAAATCAAATCTGTAAATAAAAGAGGTTTCATTATATCTTAAAAAGGAATAAGGAAAAGATACTTGAGAACAAATAATAAGGTAAAATTAACAGAATTGATTGTATTCTTCAAGGATGTTAAGAGCTATTTCAGTTACAGTTAAGGCCTACTCGGTTTTGTGTTCGCATGGGTCCAAACGAAAACTAATGCAATGTGCAATTTCAACAGTTCTTCAGAAATGGCATTCTCATGCTTATGAATAGAATCTAAACAGTCGTTTCTTTATGTTTTCGTTTGTAATCACATGCTTGGTCAAATATAAATGAGCAAATTAGTCTTCAGAATGATCAAAAAGTTGCCACAAAGAATGTGCCAGTTTCCGGGCAAAAGTTGTAGCACATATATATACACTTGTACGTTCCCGTTTTCCCGGATAATCTGGAAATTGAAATCATCTTAGAATATTTTTGCAACTTTTGCCCGAATCTTCTACCATTTCGGGCAAAGTGTTGACCAAGAATATGAAGTAAGGCTGAGGAATAATTGTTTTATAAGCTGCCCGAATGAGTCGCTATTTTTGTAATCGTCTTGATTTTTCGTGTAAATTTTTTGTAACTATAATACGTTGTTTTGTTCAGACAAATGTTTGAAAGGATTGGGGCAGTCGTAAGAGTTTTCAGTGTAATTAAAAAAATGCCGGACTTTTAAAGCTAAAAAATGGCTGCCCGATTTTTCCTGGCCGAAATTAAAGTCCTTCTAAAATTAGCTTAGTACCCTATGTTTCGAAAGTGGGCGACTATAACAACTGATTCTCTGTGGTATGATATCATTGCTATGCATACGGTACTATGGGCATATTATGTTAAAGATAAAAGGAAAGGTATAGGTAAAACTGTTAAGAACTTTTCTCTGCTTTAATATGGCTAACATTCATGCCCAATTTCACTTGAAACTTCTACGGGTTTTAAGAAAAGGGTCAGAAATTTTCGGTTCCCTCTTATCTGAAGCAGTCTTCGACAAATCCCACGCACCACAGTCTGGGACAGGTGAGAAGTTACTCGGTCAAGTACACTGCTCAATGACTTACAGCCTGCCGGGCAAGTATCCTAGGAAAGTCTTCACAAAGGCATATTGAAAGTGAACAAGTAGATATGCATACGGACAGGGAGACTTAAAGAACAGCTAGTTTGATAGACAAGTAAAGAAAAAAATTTTTTGGAACCCTGTCTGAAGCTAAATAATCTCTTTCCCTTTCACCCTTTTTCCTTTCCTTTCTCTTCGTTTCTCCCTTTCCTTATTTTTCCCATTTTCAACCCGGTGGATTGAGCCGATTTTCCCGGTCGAACCAGTTAGGAGGTACTTTGCCCTCTGCCCCTCTTGGCATATACGTTACTGCTTACTTCTTCAATCGATTGTAGCTCACAGTTACTACGTCTTTTTTTTCTTTCCATCCCGCTCTCCAAAACACCTTCTACTTAAATTATGACTTACTTTGTTTCACACAACCTACCACACATCTTAGGTGTTAGAGAGAAAGACAGTTATTTTAGCCGCACGGCTGCTAACATGAACAATTCAAAAAATAATTATCTTTCCATATTTCTTGTACAACAATCTGTTAAGGCCCTCACATATACAGTCAATTTGTTCGTAAATGAATATAATTTTTTGAAGTTCCTCACACACGATCATTTTTTTCAACTTAAGTGTCAATTTTCATCCTGATCAAACTCTTTGAAACGAAAGGATCTATCGAAATTTAGTTCCTGCTCTGACCCGTATTCCAAACCGTAAAAAGAAGTGGAAGTGCAGGGGCGTAGCCAGTTTTTTTTTTTTTTTTGAGGGGGCAATATCGACCTATCGTCCCTATTCTTGACATCCGTTCTGGAGTGTCCCCATCTCCTTTTGGAAATTTTTGTCTGCTTCCAAGGCCTTATATGCTAAATGGTGCAATATTTTGCTTCTTTTTTATACTAGATTAATATGTGGTGAAAATGTCCTGATTCCATGCAATCATATTTTGGAGATTGTACAAATTTTTGCATTAAAGTACCGAAAGCACCAAAGACCAAGGCCATACAACCACCTCCTGAAACGCACTTTTCAATGGCCTGTGCAGTCCATTGTACACCATATATAACATTGAAATAATAACAAAAATGGATTAGAATGTGAATCATAACAGTATCGATAGCAAATATTTCTAATGAATAACAGCAAAGTACATAAAAGTGTGCAAGATGATTTATCAGAACTTAAAAAAATATTTCATGTCTTTCATACTGTCTTTTGAATACAGGGATTTTTGCTGACCTCACCGAAAATACTGATTCATGTATATTTTAATTTCAATCAAGCACAAAAGAATGACTATCGCTTTGAGAATGGACTGAATGGTATCGACGTGGAATACAAATTAGTGAGGGAAGCCAATTTTTACAATTAGGTTGCAGCAGGTCACTTAGCTTTGTTCAAAGCCAACTCAGAAGATATTTTCTGAAGATTTGGCAAGATTCCACTGGAAATCACCAATGACTCTAAAATTAAATAGGCTCTTGAGGTGTCTCCTGAATATGTTACTGTACAATGATCCGTATTTCTACTTTTGTATACACCATGAAAACTGCAGGTAAATTGAATGGAACTATGAATGGCATAGATTAGCACTGGGGCGTCGATTTGGTTTTCAAAGTGGGGGGACATATGGCCTAAATTTTTTCTCCAGTCCTGGTAAGGTGTACACAGCGGCGTTTCTAGACATTTTCTTAGGGAAGGTGGGGAGGGGGGTGGGGCATGCATTCAGATTTTATGAGTGTGAATACCATTTTGCTAGGGCCATAATTTGCGGCGCGAGGAGCGCGCTGAAATTGTTGCCATTTTTCAAATATTTCAAAATATGTAGCTTTTAAAAACTGCTCAGTGTCGGGGAAACATAGCACATGCTACATGTATTTTTTAGAACAAAAAATGTTCAACAATTAGGGAACACCGCGTTGTTTTGCCCAACCTTTAGAAATTTTTTTCCTCAACTTTCTAGCATGTACTATGTTTGTCCAACTGTTTTTAGAGTGAATAAAGGCATAGGCGCGGCACTGTTAACCACTGTCTTCGTTTGACTTGTTACAACGCATATAGCGTGGACGTAAAGAAAGTTAACAAAACGTTACCTTAGCAACAGAATTCACTACGAAACCCTGGGTGTCGATTACGAATGGATGCTGTAGTAGTATACCTTAGATATAGACCGGAATAGATAATGGCACTTATACCTTCGCGTGTGAGCCCTCGAACTACAAATCCCAGGCTAAATATCCAAAACGCCAAGTGTACAGTATTCCACACTGACTATGAATACGTACACAGCTTCTTACAAGATCAAAATACACGAGGCGCATGTTAATATTTAGACGAGAAAACAACAACTGCACCTAAAGCCCGGGTCCCATTTACGCGATTCAAGTTGCGATTCAACTTTCAACAAGTTGCCCGATTTTCCAAGCAACTTTCGGCACAACTATGTGCTCTTCCCATACGCGCAACTCTCATGCAACATTTGTGTTGCCTATTGAAAGGCCACCCGACTAGGGTAGTAATAGAGGTGACAGTGAAGTTTTCTGGGAGAGAGGATTTATTCCCCTTCTTGTCATTTGACGAAAGAGGATTTGAGGGATGAATAGATTGCTTAAAATTACTGCGTATTTTGATCCGTCGGTTTAAGTTGAATGGGACATAAGCCTAGGCCTACCATGAGCATTGGACGTAGGAGTGCCAGGCGCGAGAGATGAGGGAAGACCACCCCCTCAATACTCACAAAATATGAGTTTTGTGCTAGTGTCCAGAAAAAGTCGAGTAGGCATTTACGTCTTAAAAAGTTCGGCATGTTTAATTACACATATTCTAACAGCTTATGATGAAAAAACAATCATCCCTAAGCTTTGATTCATACTCTTGTACAACTTAACTTAATTAGCTCTCGAAATGCCTTAATATCTAATTTTCATCGTAAATTTGCCAGATGAATAGAAAGCATCACATTCAAAATCACATTTTCATGAAAGAATCAAGAAACAAACATTCGTGAGACATTCGGTGAGCAGCTTATAAAAGTAATTTGACGTATGGGCTTATGTATAGTGTTGCTCAACATAATTTGCTTAAATAAGCGAACATCCGACTTTCAAAATTGGCGCCTAAATTACACTCTAAAATCAAAAGAGTGAACGAAGTCACTCTTTGATCGAGTGAAAAGTGTAAATTCACTCCATTAGAGTGATAATTCACTCCAAGAGGAGCAAAGTTCCCTCCAAAATGGCGTCAAAGTCAAATCCAAATTTTCAAAAAAATTAAAAAATAGAAAGGATTAGAAAAATATTCGACACTGGCTAAAATGAAACATATTTCGCTCCCCACTTGGTTAACGTGGGCAAACTTTTTCCAAATACATGATAAACCAAATATTCGGGTGCACGTTTTCAAATTTTTCAAATGTTAAATTAGACGGACAGAAAGAAGGTTTACACAGTGCCCTATATTGTTTCCGATCAAATCAATGAAAATCTATTACCTGAAAAATATTGGCATAATAATTAAGTGTGATGCTTTAACTATGATGAGAAACAGATAAACAGGAAAATGCATGCTTTGTACGTCATGCCGTATTCCGTTTAATTTTGTCAGTTTGAGAAATTTCGTGGGCGGTGATTCCCGGGTAACGGCGGAACGGTGGACATGTCCCCAGTATTTGAAATATCGCCCATTACCGGTAGCTTTGATATTCTACAAGGTATTCTTTTAAATGAGGTAATAACCCACCCTCCCCTCCCACGGTTTTGCGCAGTTTAACAGGGTCGGCCTGTTTGTAAAAAGAAATTAGTGTGATCTAGATTCTCAACGATCACATTCACAGCCCTTCGGCCTACATTCCTGGCCAACAATTATTTGGACCCTTCCGGACCTGTCGCAAGTTTTACTAACCCTCGAAAACGACATCAGTTTTAGTCGGGTGTTTGATTTTGCCCCAGATAATTTTGTCCGGGATTGAAGCCACTAGCTGTGAATAGTAAGTTATACAGCCTGACTTGTATTTGGCACAATTAGTGAAAGACTTGCCGACAGTACTGCACGTACAGTTGACCATCACTATTATCGTGTTTTATCTCACGTGTAGCCCTTATTAGTAAATTCTAAAGGTAGGCTATACTGAAAATTAAATAGTCCTAGCCTACTAAGTTTGCTTCCATGATATTAAAAACACTATTACGTTAACCCCCAGTAAAGGTTTTTGCTGATGACCATTTAAACACTAGCCTTGTGGCTTCAACGGGTGACGTTTCATACAAAGAACGTATTTTCATAATGATCTTGCAGAAGGAGGTTGCGATACGCCCAGTTTATGACCTCACGTTACACACGCTCCATATTTATACGCCCTAATGTAGACACGTACAATTGGGTGCTAGGCCTAGGCTAGGTAAATTCCTACGACTGATTAATGTTCTGCCGATCCTCATGTTCAATGTTACTTCCTAGGCCTAGGCCTGGGCCCTTGACTGTAGACCCTGAGGTAACTAACCATGACGCTGGAAACTTATTAGCCTAGCCTTTGCAAGAACGCGCCCTTGAGCGCTTACTCAGACTTTCATAAACGCTCGTATTTTTGTTTTGTTAAGGACGCACACGAAAGCACGCACAGACGTTATCCAATCATTATCTGGTTGTGGCAGCGCGTCTATGCGCTGCACATAACCCGATTTCGTTAATGCGCGCAATAAAAGTACTTGTGGTGTATTTAAAAAGCGCGCGTTTTATTCCAAGTAAGGTTTTTTAAACGCGTTACGGCGTCTTTGAGGCTAATTCTGTGCACTGCACACGCAGGCAAGCCCTTAGAAGTAGCAAGCTGCTAGAGAAAATGCACACAAGAAAGTAACGACTTACTGCAAATTCGTACCTTCTTTGGCCTCCATGGTCGGATGTTCCGCCATTTTGACCTTGGACTCTATGCAATAAATACTCTTAGATTTTGCCTGCCTTGCATATTGTGACGACGTACGCGCCCGTGCATTTTTACACTCACGTGTGAGCGGACTCCTACTTGGTTTTATTTGCGGGATTTGCCATTTTAAGAATGCGTGCACGTCAACGCGCGTCACATAGTATGATATACATCGCATGCTTACACACACAAGCAAAGCGCTGAATGAGGGTTGATTTCGCTTTTTCACGCAGTTTATACAAAGATATAAGCGCCCTGTATTTCATAAGTTTATGAGACGCGATGAAGTAGTGGGAGTATCACACGCACAAGGCCTACGAATCAAGCGCAATGCATATTTTAGAGAAAACTGGAAAATTAACCCCCAAAGAACATTTTAGGTTGTTGGAAAAGGAATAAACCGTCTCGATTCAAAATTTGAAAGAAATAACTGACTCGGCTTAGCCTCGTCGGTTATTCTTCGAAATTTGGAGTCTCGACAGTTTATTCGCCAACAATACTACGACAAATGCAGTTTATTCCTTTAACATACGTCACTCACTTCAAAGTTTTGTGCAACATTTGGCCAAAAATGGAAGAATACTGTCCGACCAAAATTTACCACTTTGGGATGTTTTCAAATGCCAGATTGCACGAGCAGACGGTAGGGTTAAGTTGCAGTTTGCTCTTTTTTTAGAAGTGAACATTTTATTTGAATGCAAATGAAAGCTCAAAGTACTCATGACCTCTAAACAGTTACTTATATGCCTAGGAACTTCATACTAAGACGTCGCGATTTTTCAAAATTTTCTGTACGCTCCGCAACCGATGACAAATTTTACAAATTTCTGGATCTGCCACTGGAACCTCCGCCCCGTCCACAGGTCATCCTAGCGTTATACAGTATATGTAGTGTATATATATATATATATATATATATATATATATATATATATATATAGCTTTACCAGCTTTACCAATTTGATTTATATACATAGATATCTATATATATATATATATATATATATATACATATATGCTCTTTTAACATCTTTTTAACCTGCAGTTGACTCCTTTTTATCGTTTAACTCTTTTATATATATATATATTTATATAAATATATATATATATATGTATATATAATGGAAAAGGTAGGTCACATCGCCTAACACCAACGCAGTGCTTTGCACAAAACTCTTCATGATGTCTCACCTTATACTACATTTACTCCTTCAAATCTCTCGAGAAACTTCCCATCATTTTTTTATGATGAAGCAAAACAAACTTTAAGTTGTCTTAAACAAAAAACTCACATCCAATTGCAAAAAAAAAACTTCTCCGCCGATTCGTCGTTAATGACAAATTAGATCACTCTTCTCCAATTCATGACGTCACATTACGTATTGGGAATTGCCCTGTAAGAATCCGGTTCTCCCATTGGATAGTTCGAACTGATTTCAAGTCTTTCAACGACCAGACTGTAATTTTTTTTTTGAGAAATTGAAAAACACGATACTGAGACTTTGACTCATTGTGAACCCAAATGATATTTTACCTCCACCAAAAACTAAAGGGATCTTTATTCAGTATGCACCATCTATATACATGCAAAGTATCAGGACCCTACGGGTTACCTTTCTTGCAATAATGTGCAAGCAAGCTTGTCAGACTTCGACACTGCTGACCCCAAATGACCTTTGACCTTCACGAAAATAAAATGGGATCAACAAATTTATACGAACCCACACACCATGAGCATAGTCACATGCACTTTTCTTGAGATATTGCGTTTCCAGGGCTTTGACCTTTTGACCTTTCGTTACCCCAAATGACCTTTGACCTACATCAAATCGATCGGGATCATCTACTCAATATGACCAACTCGCACTAATATGAGCAAAGTCACATATACCGTTCTTGTGATATCGATAACCTTGTTTACAAGGTTTTGACCTTTTGACCTCCCGTGACCCAAAATAGCCTTTGACCTCAACCAAAAACAATAGACGAATCCGGACAGCAAGTGATGGACTTATTTCAGTCGAAACTGGGGTCCGACACCTTTTAATCTTTGGATTTCCTTGCATCTATCACGGATGGTTGTACACTACATTGTATCTTAATTCCTTCAATTTCAGAAAATATGAGGGTTTGAAACTCATTTAGAAGATATATAAAAGCGATTCAAGGCAGATGAACCCCACTAATATCTGCGCACAGTCAAAAAACAGGCGCTAATCGGATTCGTGTATAGGAATCATCTACTTAATATGGCCAAACGACACAAAACATACAAGTCACACATATCCTTTTGGGGATAGAGTTTTTACAAGGAATTTCTAAGGAATTTACCATTTGACCCCTCGTGACCCAAAATGACCCTTAACCTCCACGAATAACACAAAGAACCATCTACTGAATATGACCAACTCACACATCAAATATGAGCTAAGTCACATTTTCCGTTCTTGAGATATTGTGTTTACAAGGTTTTGACCTTTTGACGTCTCGTGACCACAAATGATCTTTGACCTCAACCAAAAAGAATAGGGATCATTGAATTAATATAACCAACCCACACACTAAATATGAGATAAGTCACAGTTACCCTTTTGAGATACCGTGTTTCCAAGCTATTTCTTAGCAATTTACCATTTGACCTCTCGTGACCCCAAATGACCTTTCCACGAAAATCCAAGGGACCATCTACTCAATATGACTAACAAATAGCTAAATATGAGCAAAGCCATGCACTGTTCTTGAGATATTGTGTTTACAAGGTTTTGGCCTTTTGACCTATCTTGACCACAAATGACGTTTGACCTCCAGCAAAAGCAAAAGGGATCATCTACGTAATACGGCCAACACACACACACCAAATGTGAGATAAGTCACATTTACCCTACTTGAGATATCGTGTTTACAAGCAAAATCGTCACATACACACACCTATCAGTGTTTCTGACGCCTATCGGGGACATGCGCATTTCACTAGTCAAGTGGGGATATTCTGTTTTTCCTTGTCAACTAGGGATAATCACAGGTTATAAGCAAGGTAACTGGGGATCCTAAAAAATCTACTCACACACTTACACACAAATTCAAACAAAAAACATTGAATCAAGGATATACCTCAGATCAAACTGTGAAGCTACAGGCACTTATCTGACACCCCGTTTTACAATATTTTGAACTTTCTTAAACCGGGGATACCCCCGTTTCGCGGGGTATCCCCAGTTCCACTGGAATTTTCAAGTGTGTATCCCCGATATCGGCCCCAGGAACGCATGCATCTACACCCATTCACGCATACACACATCACCATCGCATAGATTCCTTGCCTGCCTTCGATAAGGAATAAAAAATCGATGGCTTTAATGTGCACGTTAAAACGTATAGTGTGTCTGATATATGTAGCTCACTCTGTAACCTGACTCAGTACTTACGACTTCATGTACATACATTTCCCTCGTTGTAAATGAATGCTGTGGCTTCTTCGGTGCACACTGCATATGAGTCATAACGGTTTAATCATGAAATTTGTGTAATTGAACGCACTTTTGATCGCAAACTGTTGTTTATAACATTGTGTAAAATATTGTCCTCGTCCCCATCTTGGTGATGAAACCACAGCTAAATCGTCTTATTTGACAACGACTCTGTCACATTTTAACAAAAGTTGTACTTGAATGGAAAATAATATATTCCTGCAATATGTGAAGTGGTTTTGACCTTACATTGCCATATTGAAAAATATTTCAACTTTCTTGCAAAATATGAGGATGTACTTGAGAAGGTCCACACTTTAACACGAAACCATAGCAGAGGGCCTTCTTGGTGCCGTTTTTCTCACACGTACGGTAGCGACAATGTACCGCGCAGTATGCTCTGTTCATGTATAGGAAGTCCGTGGTTGTGCTGTGTTAATGGTATTTTTAAAAATGATTAAGACGATAACAAAAGTGACATTGGCGACGATGAACATGTTCTCAGGATCATCATGATGGTTATTAGAACAATGTTGAAACGTTCCTATTGACAAATTCGAATAGTCAAGGTATGGCCTAATTTTGTCGTCCATAATTGAGGTCCATCAGTTTTATTTTGTCAAATTCTTTGCTTACTGTATTTATGAATGGTTACTGTACAATTAAATATCTCTTGATTTCAACGAATATGAGGGTTTAGAATTGTATGCAGAAAGTAGAAATAAGATGATTTAAGTCTGGTGAACCCATCATATGGTCGACTTCACCTGCAGCAATATCATCTATAAGAATGAAAAAACACGTAACGACAACACGCTTTCGATTATAATTTTACTTTAATGAAATTCAAGACAATATTAAACACATATTTGATAATATTCCTCTACAGGAAAAGTAGGTATTAGGTAGTAAACTACAAGAGGGTTTAAATATAACTTAAGAAAAATATAAATAATTCCTCAAAGATTCTCGTTCAAAAATCTAACAAATCTTAAGTAACGTTATAACATTTGACGTTTAACAGTTAAAGATGACACGTTCAGCTAAGCACTACACAGAACTAGCCACAGGTGGGAATTAGCGTCACTTGGAACGCACATGAATTTAATGCCCTCTTTAGGTCGCCTTCATCAGGGGCTGTTACGGAACAGCTCCCTGCCTGAATGTAGACTCCATGGGACTTCGGTCTTACTGGGTTACTCACTGGTTATAGACACAGTCAAGAATGGCTTAAGACAACAAATTGATACTAGCCGTTCCCGATGATACGTTTGATCTCCGTCTTAGCTAACACTGTCCTTCCGTTCCTACATCATGCCCTATGGTGTCGTTAGACAACCATTCTTCTACTCTGTTATCATTATATTGGAACATTCTGGATGTCCCCAGTGGTTAATTTCCCTCGATGCATTTCGAGGCGTCGACTCCATAATTTGATGTAACTTAACTTTAAGGGTTATTGGGTCACATTTCCATGTTGGTTCTAGATATGTATTAGACACATGAATCGTTTTACCCATAAAATCCTACATACCCCCTCAACATTCCTACATCCCCCTCCCTCAAAAAATCCTACATCCCCCTCCCTCAAAAAAGGGAGATAAACACCGAGCTTTTACAGACAACTGGGTTTTTCGAGATGTAGGGAGGAGCATGCCTCTAGTCTCTGGCTTCTATAAACACTTCTATGTTAAATTGAAGTGTATTTTAAATCTAAAATTTCACAAATACATATCATAGAACATGAAAAAAGAATTAAAAGAGTCTAAATCTCTTCTTCAAATGATATTCCTGAGCTGAGGTACAAAATGTTGAAGTTGATTCACATGACTGCGCAATGGACTATTTTGATTTGAGTGAATTAATTTTTAACGTTTAATATCTCAACAATGGAACGAGCCATGACAATGTGAGTTGGGCGAATGACACTGGTTGCAACCGCTAAAATATTATATTTTTAAAAATCTAAACTTGAGGTGGATTTCTAATCTGTGGGAAAATTGACATGCAGTTATACCGTGCTTTCACGTTACGTCACGGTTATTAAGTCACGCCCACTGCCGGGCAAAAATTAAATGTGTTGCAATCCAACAGTCACATGTGGGTCGCCAGCTTCTTTTCAGCAGGCTACACTACACTACACCAATTGTGGTCCGTCTAAACGGGCGGGACTTGCCAGTGACGTAATATGTCTTAATTTGTACTCGTTCTTTATCATAAAATCGGAACTCTGCCGGTTTGTCTCTACACTAGTTACAGGAACAGAACAAGGTTTGAACCCGTTACTTCTAGAATTTGAGTTCTCATGTGTATTTGAGTGGTTCGGTGAATGTTCAGGAGCCAGAGCCTTGACTTCAGAGCAAGGTAATTTCTTTCTCCAATATGCAACCACTTCAGGATGGAGAACACAGTAAAGCATGAATATCATAAAACCTTGAGTAGAATTAACAATAGTGAAAAGCCATTGACCAGGTCCATTTAGAACATATACCAAGCTAAGGAACCCTAAACTCCACGTTAATCCAGTTAATATCATGATTGACAATGCATTTCGTGCTCCCTTCAAGTTCTGTCGCTTTTTCACTTTGGCTGATTTTTTTACGGCGCTGGACTCGAAGAGTTGGCGTATGACAAGAACGAAGATGACAAAGTTTGCAGTAACGATAATTCCAACAGGTACGATTACACCAAAAATTAAAGGCCACTTGTCCAGAAAACAACTGTGAAAGGAAAACAGGAAAACGACGTGACAAAAAATTTACGGCATTTTTTCATCAAATATATCATATTTTATGTCATGCGTAGTCATGATCAAGACGTTTACAAATTTTAATTTCTAATGCATATCTCAGGGCGTTTTCCACCGGTAGAATGTACGTGCTTGATGTTTCGTTTATACATCGAACAAAGGTTTGAAGACAGTAGCAGACGTATGTATAGAAGTTCTGTATATGCTAGTGTCAACTTGGTACTAGGGTCGTGACTATGGGAAAAAACGCGAGGTGACAGTTTCTTAACATAGTCATTATGAAATTTCAGCCTAATCAAGGAACGAACTGTGTGCAAAGTCGGGTTCAGAGAGTGCTGTGGGAGCGTACCCGTGACGTCACATTATATTATGTAGGATAATGTCTTCTCAAGGCAAGAATGTGGTACAGTCGAAAACAAAATGTTAGGATATGGCGTGGATCTGATGCACTGAATATTGACCAGACTGGTGTTTCTTTTGAGAACGTAGCTTCTAGCTTCTTAGGAAGTACTTCTTATTACCATAGAATACAACCAACACATAGTATGTTGGTTAATTAAATGGGGTTTTACGGCCCAGTTTACAACCAACTGGTTCAAGTAGAGCCGGTCACGGCCTTTTTTCCAGTTGTGGCTCTCTGGCTTATTTTCCCTACTCCATTTCTTATACTGAGCAGTGCACAAAGAACAATGACAGTAGGTGCCATAGCATGTAACGATAGCATAACACGTAACTTGAAGACACAGTATGTAAGCTGAACATAGTATGTAAATAGGTAGTTAGTTAGTTAATTAATTAGTTAGTTAGTTAGATTGACTTTTACGGTCCAGTTTCCAAATATTGGTTCTAGTCGAGCCGGCCACGGCCCTTTTTCCAGTTGTGGCTCACTGGCTTGTTTTACCTAGTCTACTTACGTGGAGCACCACTCACATTGGCATAACCGACAGTAGTAGTAGGGAATAGTATTTAACAATAACATACCATGTAAGACATTGTGTGTAAGTTGAACATATCATTTAAGACATATAGTACGTGGGCAATGACGTCAAGGACAAATATTAATGAAATATGTTCTAAAAACATCTGGTCAAATGTGGCACGAACCGGAATCTTGTCAAATATTTGAAAAGATTCACTTCGAAATTGACTAGAAATGGTTGACAAATGAAATTATTCGTGTCATGTATGAGTCGAATCTATTCAAAGATTTGACAAGAGTTCGGTTCGTGCCCCCAGTTGACTAGATTCTTTTCAAATTTGACTATAAATATCTTAGAAAGTTAATTCTAAAAATTTTTGTTTTTACTAACGATTCTTGTTCTGGTGTACTTACGAGTTTTGACTTGTGTATCCACTACGGGTGACAGCGATAGTTGCAGCCACTATCAAAATGGGTACGCCTGTGTGAAAAAAAAAGTAAAAAAAAAAAAAAACCTGAACAAAAATTACGGTCCCTCGGCAGTGCCTTCATTTTTTCGTCAGATAGAGACAGGTATTTTATTGCAAATAAGAATCATTTGAGGTTAACATCACCGAGATGTGGTTAACTCACCATACATGTCAAAACAGTTGGAAATATTTTTGAAGGGAAATGCAGAGGCAGTATTTTTATCCATTATAAACAAAATGAAACAATAGCTTCGCCACCTTAAAACGTTCAGTCTTCAGTCTTCAGTCTGAGCCCTTCCAGAAACAAACCCGCCAAAATCTTCCCAGATTCTACCTAAATTTGGGGATCCTCCGAACATGTTCCCGGCCCAACCTGCTTTATAATCGTAGGCATATATGTATACACTAGGAGTATCATCCCCTTTTCTCATTGTGAAAAGTAACTCATTGATAACACCCGGCCAGAATGTTATATAGGACGCAGAACTGGAAGAATTGTGGGAGCTTTTTGGTACTAGCGCTTTTTGAACTTTCTGTAGCACCATAGTTATTATACCTTCCCCTGGTTGGGAAACTCTTTACGTACAGTGTGTATGCACATACGTAAAAGCTTTATGTACGTTCATAGTTTTTGTAAGGTGCGTCCGTAACTGTTCGTAAAAGCAAGTTGAGCTCTTCAAAAAAGTTCATCACGTGACTTTGAAGATGCACACGATCCATCGGTAGCGATATGGCTCCATTGAGTGATGTACTGTTTTGAATAAATGAAGAAATCCCTTATTCTCGGGTTTCTTTTTCTCTTTTTTAAGCGTAAAATACTGCTTTCGAGGCCTGGTGTTTGGAGACCTTCGCTGGGGACCTTCAGTAAGCCATACAGGCTTATTATACCGCAGTCAGTGTGCGCAAGGGTGAAGTAGACATACTTCATTACGCTAGGTGGGCTTCCTAAAGTTTGGTACGACCATAGTTATTGATAAATATCGTATAATACAATCGTTTGAGGAAACGTTACACTCGTTTGTTAAAATGGTTTAATCCAACTAGTCTACGTTATACTGTGCGGCTGCTACTATGCTTAGCAATTTCAGGGAATTTTTGAGTGTGCTTACCAAGTTACTGTTGCTAGCCCAGCCATCAATTGTCCGGCCATTTTAATTTGGGTACAGTTATTGTCACTTTACGAGCGTTCTGATTCAAGACAGAAATCTTAATCAAACCTTTCGCAATAATATACGTCCTAATTGAAGTCATTATAGTTTGATAATTGTTCACAAGAGACTCGAGAAGAAATCAGTTTACCTTGTCTGCATATATACAGTACGTATGGAAAATCCAAAAACAAGGCTCTCGTGTACTATCACTATGACTGACGAAAACTGGAATCTCAACATAAGCAGTCAGTTCGCGGAGTTTCCCAACCAGGGAAAGGTAGAGTAATAACTATGGTAGCACGGAGAGACGGTTACTGATAATGACACCCAGACTGTTTCGTTATAGATGTGGAACTTACTCTTCTCAGGTGAGATGAGCAATCTGCATTTTCTCAAAGGATGACGTTTTCTTGTTACAAACAATCCTTACCGAATCATATACCGGTAATTTTCTAAAGTAATTTTTTAAGGAAAATCAAGCGACCATTTTTTCTAAAATTTCAAATTTAAACTTTCGAAGAAAAAATCAAACTCAACAAGAAGGGACGAAAAGTTTTAAATTCCAAGTGTGTGAAATTCAGTTAAGTCTGCGTTCCTTGCATGTACTTTAAAAAGGAGGGGATGCTGACTATTGAGTTCATGTTCAGTAGGGCTGCTACTTCTGCAACTATTGTCACCACCACCACCCGCAGACCACCTGACCCCCCCCCCCCCCACCACCACTACTTCTCTACCACTGTACAACGTAGGTTTCTTTAAGTATGGAAATTGATCATGTCTTCGAATATATACTGATACAAATTCTTTCTGTAATATTTACATGGATTTCATTCTTAATGTTGAAAAATAGAGATTCGGTTGAATAAAGAAGACAAGAGGTCTGTTTTCTTATTCGTTTATTTGTTTTGTCACACGACGTGATAAACCAAGCATGGCAAGAATGGTGCGAAATAGAAACATACTTTATACAACTGTGAGTACACAAAACGCATCCGGGTTTTCTAATTGAGAATATGAACTCACGCTCAGACGCAATTATCGAAAAATACAATAGGCCTACGTAGCACACGTGTAAGAGCCAAAGGGGGGGGGGGGGTGGGCAGAACCTCAGAGGAAAACAACCAATGAAGGAAAATAATATATGAAATCGATACGGTACACTTTTCGCTAAAACATGTTAGCCTTTAGTGCCATTGTAAAATGTTAGTCCCAAACTTACCTGTTGTAAAGCCAACCGCCTTGTACATAAGATTGCTTACGTAAGTGTCGAATACTTTAACAAAGAGGAGATACATGTTGACGCCCTCTACTCCCATCCATGCCAGTGCATTTAATGCAAAAAAGTGGAACACCGCCGCCACTATGGAACACGGTATCTTTCCAAGCCCGATGTTGTTTGATATAGCAGTTGCGATGAAAGACATGTACAATCCAAGGAGAGCGACACACAGCCCCACCAGAATTTTGCTTGGCTGTAACTTTCGTAGATTTCTGTAGAAGAGCAAAAATGAGGTTTACACCGGGAGTTGGAAATACACCATTCTGAGATTTTATCCTACCGACTTATCAAAGCATTGGATGGAATACAAAGGTTTCCATCGAACATCTTTTTCCACAATTTTACGTCATATTCCTGAAAACTTCTTAACCTTTTTTATCCAAAATTGAAACATTTACCGTTCGAAATCATATTTTTGGGCTGAAAGGATTCTTACTTGACTTCCAAACTGATATTGCAAATGTGATGTTTTTGAGCTTGAAACTTTTGTATGATAGTGATGTAAATGCTAGCCTACTTCTGATACTGAACATTTACCTTGCACTGAGTCGTTGGCGTGGTACACTTCCCTTCGAAGCGTGCACTGTATACCGAAGTTACGTACCGTACCTGTGCTCTAAAATAGTCAGGGTACAATAATAACCAACACTGGTCACGTATGTAACAATACTGAAATTGGGTGAAACTTGTCCGAAATTGTTGAATTTAAGGGTGAATTAAGTGTTTATATATCACTTTCTTAGGTAACCCACTTCTTGGCCGTCCAGTTACTCGATAAAAATACCCAATTTTAGTATTGACACAAACGTGACCAGCAGGTGGAGGACATTTTACCCGACTATTTCACGAATTTTCTAATGGCAATTTGTAAACAGTGAATAACCAGAGCAATTATATTCATTAATGAGGGTCCTTTTTAATCAAAAGACGATACTTTAATTGTTTCTGAATCACTCAGTTCTTTCAAGACACGGTAATGCCAAAATGTAGCCTATGGAGTGCTTTCATTTACGCCACTGGCCTCCCTCCTTTTGATGGGTAAAAATTGCTGTAGTACGCTGATGTTAGATAGTAGGGCCGGTCGTGGAGACGAAGGCTATATATAGATGTCTTGCCGAGTACGATGTAGCTCCAACATATTGAGAACAGGAGTTCAGTTGATTTAAATGATATATTCTTGATTCAGCTTCCTCATAACATATAATTAAATAAATCAATTGGCCGGTATTATAGTTAAAGACTATGTACAGAGTTACGCGAGTGCTTCTCGTTTGAAGTCTGCTGCTCCAGTGAAGAGCTTGCAGGCTCGGGCTTGGAAACCTCGTTGGAGATCAGAACACATGAAGTCCTCTGATTGGTTGAAAGCTGTGACGCACCGAATAAAATAAATATTAATGAATGTGCTGATCTAAAGGACCAATGAGGAGGGTGAAATTGGCCACACCTTGAAATATGGGATACAGCATACACGTGGAACTAGAACGAAGCAGTGGCGTAGCCAGGATGGGATTTTTTTTGGGGGGGGGGGCTAGGTAACAAGTGGGGGGCCTGTTACCTCCGAGGGTCAGGCACGGCAAGACTATCTAAGCGGAGCGCCACTATCGGTTGGCGCGGAGCGTACAAGAAAATTTTGGGCTTTAAACCCCTCCAGATGGCCGGAAACGGCACTTCCCATGTGTTTTAAGCTGGATGTACCCAGCCTTGAAATACGAATCTCATGTCTGCGATGTCTCAATAATGAGAATAAAAAATCAATCTATGAAAAATGGCAATACATACACTTTTTAGGGACCCCAAAACTGGGCACTTCTGATCTGTGGCCTGGGGATGAGACTAAAGGGAGCCGGTATCTCCCTTTCCCTTGGGAAAAATTGTGAACTTCAGAAGCACGTAGATCGCAAATGCGGCAATATTTGAATCTAAGCGGAGCGCCACTATCAGTTGGCGCGGAGCGTACAAGAAAATTTTGGGCTTTAAAACCCCTCCAGATGGCCGGAAATGGCACTTCCCACGTGTTTTAAACTGGATGTACCCAGCCGCAAATGCGGCAATATTTGAATGGATTTCATCTTACCTAAGGCAGCACCTCACCCTTTAACAGGAAAACCAAAAGTAGTTGTGTCCCCCTCTGAGAAACTTTCTTTGCGCTAGATTTCCTAGATGCAAAATGGTGCTATGTTTGGCAAAACTTTGAACTGATTATAGGCCTGAGTTTTCGGATTTTCCCTTTTTGGGGAGCATGAAAAATATAAAAATATTTTTAGTTTTTGTAGAGATTTTACAAAAGACATACATACTACCAAAGAAACAATGTGCAAAATGGTGCAGTATTTGTTCATCGGTATATTACGTAGTCAAAATTAAAATACTACGAATACATCCCTCAAAATAATTGAACCTCAAAGCAGAAGTATGGATCATGTGGGAAACACATCAAATCCGGACCTTGTGGACATTTTGCAAATCCCCCGGACGCCAGTGCCAACTACTAAAAAGAGGACTTGTCGAAAAAATCGTCCTACAGTGGCACTCGTCATGGGAAGGAGTGAGGCACGACATAGGCCTACTTGTTAAGGATGGAAGGGAAGAATTATCCGAAGGCAGTACCTTACCCTTATCTGCTTACGGCATATTTTGTGTATAATAAAGTATAGGAATGGTCGTGTAAGAGTGGTCTCCAGTGTACGATTGCCTTATTTTCAGTAAATCAATCAGCCATCCGAAAGGCAGAAAGGGTCTTAACCTAACAAAGTCACATTAAAGTTTGTCGTCGAGACTTTCGTTTCATCTTCGAAGTGAAATGCAATAAACGACAGTGCAGATCATAAACGGTAGGCCTATCTAATTTAGTGAAAGTAGGCATTTTAAAGTTATTGCTTGATTTCATACGTGCGGACAAAATGTGTTTTACACACATTCATCCATGATTTTTTTTTTTTTTTTTTTTAATTTTTGCTCTTTTTTTTATTTTTATTTTTTTCGATTACTCTATCAGGACGCAAAAAAATCTGGGGGGGGGGGGGGCTGGAGAAAATCTGGGGGGGGGGGGGCTAGGCCCCCCAGGCTCCCCCGTGGCTACGCCACTGGAACGAAGTAGACTGTCAAGTTTACCGATAACACGTGACAGGAAACAGGATAGGCCCTGGGAATTTAGGACAAAAGGAAGGGAGAGTTGCTAGTTAACAACAAGAGAGCGTCCCTTTTAAATGTTATGGAGGGCGCACTGTTCTACATAACACTAACTAGTGTACCTAGCTGAGAAGCAGCCAAAGACTCATGTGTGACAGTTGCATTGAAACACATTTGATTTTTGTCCAGCAGTGGGCGTTAGAGCATTATGAACGTGATGCGAAACATTGTGAATAACATTTGTATAAAAAGAAGCGCAAATGAGATTTTTTTCAATGTTCCGAAGCAATACCGCGGTAATTGCTTAGTTCCTGCAATTGCTTACGGAGGTATAAGATCTTTTAAATAACTGCATTATTCTACTGGACAGATCCTCCAAACATTGAAAACCTAGCTTACCTCCCCTCTTTGTGGTCTTGAAACTTTTTCTCTAAGTCCAAGCAGATAAATTCATAAAATATTAGTCCCAATTCCCTGCATCTCAAGAGTCGAAAACAGGACGGGAAAGGGGGGGGGGGGGTCGTGAAACAGGCGGTATACGAGAGCCATCCATTAACAGTCCATATGATTGAATAACTGTCACTTACTTCTGTGACATGTAAACTGCTATTGTGGTGAGGAGTCCAACGATCGACACCCCACAGCCTACGAAACTCTGTAGTTCAAGGATCTTCTCCTGGGCAGGATCGATTGCTCCTTGACCGTAAATATCCTGAAAGAAAATTTACGTTTGACATTACTCTACAAATCCAGATTGAACAGAGGTTCTGAGCTGAAATGGAAAAAGATGATGTTTTTAAAATTTGAAACATACCAGTCAATGGTTCGAATATACCTTCGTTTTAGTGTTGGCAGTGTTAATATTCAAATTAAAATGCATCAAACACCGCATGTGTGAAAACATTTAAGTTTTGCATAGGGAGTAATAGTTTAGAAGGAGTAAGCCTAGTAGCCTAAAAGTTGACTATGGTGCTTGCACAAATTTTCACTGGTAATGATTACTTAAAGAAAATTAATTTTAAGGACAATGATTTATGTTCTTTTTGTTAAGTGAATAGTGAAACCATTCAGCATTTACTCTTTTATTGCCCTGTTGCTTTTAACTTTTGGGAGGAATTAAGAGAAATTATCAGGTCAAAAATGAATTTAGTTTTCGAATTGAACTATTTTGTTTGGTATAGACTTCGATAAAATATTTAATTGCATTATCCTATTAGGGAAGTATTTTCTTTCCAGGAGTAAATTTATGTATTTTAAGCCAACGATTGGGGCGTTTATCTCCCATGTAAAATATTATTATTGTATTAAGAAATACGAAGCTTCAGTTAATGATCGTTTAGATTCTTTTTACGAAGAATGGTATCAATGGAATATTTTATTAACTTAGAAATCATTTTGTTAAATTTTAATTTGTGTGAACAAATATATATGTATATAATAAAAAAAAATCGCTGGTACGTGTTCAAAGGAACACTTCGCCAGTAACCAGAATGGAAAGCAGAACAACGCACAGTGGAAAGTCACGAGATTTCAACAGTTAAAGGAAATAAAATAAAATGTCCAGTTGAAAGTTAAAATTCCAACCCTTTTGATGCAATTCTGCTAACGAATCGTGTAGGTTAGTTCTGTAATACGTAGTGAATCACGGTTCAATTTCGGAATCGTTTAACAAAAACTTTGATTTCCTCACCCCACTCCTCCAAGTTGAAACTATGCGACATCAAAATCAGTGTCAATAATGAGCAACTCTAATACGCGGTGAAGTTCCGTGCTCCCTTTAAATGAGTCTATGTACTTTACTCTTACCAACATTGCACCATTTGGTGAAAACGGTTTTTGCTTCTTCCATCTACTTTCAACTCTTCATCCAATTAGCAAAACATAAGTGAGCTTCTGTTTATATCTTAAAAATAAGCATTTCGAAACATCATCTTCAAACATCTTAATTCGCCAAGTTCTTGATGTTCTGTCCGATATTTCCTCCTTCTATCATACCAATTACGCAAATTCCGTATTGCGCAACACCCCTCCGTAGGCTTATGTTGTTCTGTTATCTAGTTATACAAAAGTCTTTGAAGTTTTTTCTTCAGGGGTCATATAGGGGCATCTAGACTGGAACCTCCCCTCCCTTACATCTACATGTGTGGAGCAATGGAACAACACCACTTGAAAAATGACCCCTTTTGAGTTAGTATCTTGTAAGGCTGTCAGGGCATCTTTGGGAGGGGGCAGGGAATGTGATATTTCTACAGTTATATGGTGATATGTCCATGGGTAAAATGTATCCTTAGTTTACAAATTAAAATGAGGAATAAAGATTCTTTTAGGCTATTTAAATAATTTCATTTTCTGTTATCAGTACTGAATTGTTAAATAAATTCTGTTCCACTATTTGTGGATTCCTTACCATCAAAACAGCGAAATGGGTCAGGTGATTACATTGACAGAGTATTTGACCGTCACTTGTTTTCCCTTCGTAGGAACACCCATCAGATGACCAGTTACCTTTCCCTCCGTCAGCAGCATAGTTCCAAAACACACAGACCTGATTAGAGATTTTCCCTTCGGTCTAAATGGAAAGAGCGAGGCAGTGGACGGGAAATTTGGTATAAATTTGTTTTGCTACATAAAATGAAAGGACTAGGCCTACCAGCAAAAGCAACTTTAAAAGCCCAGTTTTCTCACCCCAAACACTACCAATTCTCCTAACCTTCTTACTGAAGCTCCTCACACAATTGTCTGAAATACATCCTCATGCAGATACAATCTCATTTTTTATTGCTTCAAAGTGAGTATAGAAAAACTCAATTTAATCAAAATACTCTCAGTACTGTTTATGCTGTGTGACATAAGCTTTGGTACTCTGCATTGTTTGAACTAGCTGCCAATCAAAGAGCTGGTCTAATTGAGAATTTTGGTACCCCCGTACCAAAACTGTAGGTTTTTGGTGAGAGGTTTGGCCCTTTAAATTGATCTTTCCCCAAGAAGCGTCTGTTGAAAGTGTCAAATGCTGTTTTATGACGGATGACCTAAAATGTAGTCAAAGCAGAAAAGTATGTATGAAAGCAGGGGCGGGATTTGATCTTTGAAAGTGGGGGGCAAATTCGGGCAGACTACCAAACAGCGCCGAAGGCGCCGCAGGATCGCAAAGCGCTCCCTCTAACGGCGTGGGGTCCAGGGGCACAGCTCCTGTGGGGGTCCAGGGGGCCAAGTCCCGGCAAGCTCCTGGGTATTTACGAAATTGTAGGCTTTAAAATGATGCATTTTGTCTTCAGCTTTAAAATACATAAGATGGGCACTCAACAGAACACAAATATCACAATTTGACTTTCTTCAATTATATCCTTACTCCGTATGATTAAAGTCGGCCGGAATCGATATTGCAGAATGTGCGGGGAGGGAGAATGGATTAATTAAAATTGAGGTTTTTCTGGGGCTCCCTCCTTGGTGCCCCGGATCTTCTTTTCAGAAAGCTGGGGGCTTTTCATGTGATGTGAATTCAGCCCTTGTCTTTGACAGGGCACGCGAAGCGCACCGAAAAATTTAACGCTTAAGACATCTCTATAATGAAACTGAGTGAAAATTAAAAATTAGAGAAAGGATGGGCCACTTTTAACCTTAGCTGAATAACGGTGCCTTCCTAAAGACGTTCTATTCCTACATCCTATATAGTCTTTTTCAGGTGACTTTCACAGAGTCGGTACCTGTGAAGGGGCGCGCGGAGCGCGCCGAAAAACTGAGATTTTACTTCATCTCAATAGTGAAATTAAAATCAAATTAGACAAAGAGTGGTCCCTTTTTACTACAGCTGAATAAGGGTTACCCATGAGGATATTTGTTCTAAGCAAAAACGTACCGTTGGTTTCTTATAGAGTCCTTTCGTGAGATTTTTATAGAGTCCTTATCTGTGATGGGGCGCGCAGAATACACCAAAAAGGACTTAGTTTTGAGACATCTCAAGGAGAAATATAATACCCACCTCTAAAGGCATGAACCTTTGCTCGATAAAACCAGGTATGTTTGTTATTTCCCTCCCATTGTTTGTCAATGTTGCCGACAACACTCTCGTGTTTGCTGATTTCATATAATGTGTTGCGTTTTGGTTTACGTTTTGTAGCCACTGAGAGTTGAATAATGTCGGTCTTCGATAAACAAGAAAGACCGCACGGAGGGTTGTTTGGTCGAGTATGTTGTCAGCAAAGTAATCAGGAAATTGCAGATAGGCAGATGCCCTCCCAACCCTCATGACTTCATCCGGAGCAGTAAATACGAAAAACTCATCATCTGTGAGATCATCATCAATATCATCGTCATCTTCAACATCATCATCATCTTGATATGATTTTCTTGAACTTCCATCTAGAGTCTCAGACCTGAATGACGCAACACCAAAAGTTTGCACTCTTTGAGGATCAACATCGACAACCTGTTGATAAATGAATTGTGAAAGTAAACATACCTTGTCTTTTCGTTGTTTTAGTTATTCGTGTTGGTTTGGTTTTAATGCTTAAACTCTGGCGTGTCATTGATGTCCTGTGTCATAGTAGGTTTCGTCATAGAAGGTTCCTCATCTTTAAAGTTTACCTCAAGTCAAAAAATTCAAAATATATGTTAAAGACCATAAAAAAACTCCCATCTTAATATCACATTCCTGAGCAGAGATATATATATATATTGTTGAAGTTGATTCACTCAACTTAAAATGGTACATTTTGCAATAATTTGTGATGTCATTGTTGTACTAGTACTACTCAAATTACAACCTTAGTATTTCTATGTTATTCTGAAAGCTACTGCACCTTGTACCAAGGTGTGATAGCATTCTTGCTTTCAATGGGGTGATGTAATTAATTAAGCCATCTATGTCAAACATGCTATGCAAGCAAACATGAAGTGTCCAAGTTCTTAAAAAAAATTTAATTTTAAAGAGAAACAAAGCAGAAAATTGGATTTGTACAACAACAACGTCACAAATTATTGCGCAATTGACCAAATTTTTTTTAAGTAAATAAACTTCAACATTTTTTTTCTCGGCTCAGGAAAGTCCTGTGAAGATGAGAGTAGGAATGGTAGAATTCACTGTTCATGTTCTGTAATATATATTTCTGAATTTTTTGACTTGAGGTACACTTTTAATAAGTACCAGTAGTGTAAGAAATTGAGAAGATGTAACGGGGGGGGGGGGGGGGGGTGGGGACCGATGATCATCAAGGCCCATGCCTCCGGAAGTCAAACCAGTCACCACAAGTTAGATTTCCCCTCCCCTCCCCGTCATATCTGTCAGTCATATGGAAAATCGAGTTGTAGAATGCGATAAATTTAGCACGATTTTGCTGCTCAGTCCTCTCAGACCAATAGCGAAAGTTTCCAAACGTCAGGGAACAAATTCATTCCCGCACAGACTACCCTTCTTCCTCAAACTACAACCAAACTTACCTGAACTGCGACATTTGGTAGACTGGCTGAGAAGGATTCATCTTGGGATATATTGACATTAATGAGCTGTTGCTCCAGGGACCTGGTAATCTGACCTTGGGTACTCATAGCCCCCATAATGACGGACTCGTTGGCATTCATAACATAATTCACAATACGCACAACATTTTGTGTTGTCTGTGAGAGATAAGAAAATTTAATGGAATGTCTGAACATATAAAGTTTGCGAAACAAAGAAAAAAGTCTTCTAGGTAAATAACATTAGAATACACTTGAGAAGTCAAACGTAACTCTTACAAAACATAAAAGGAACACTTTTGAGTCAGTTAAGAAGTCAAGTGGAGGACAAGGAACGTCGCCTCTCTTTCAGAGAAGAGTTTCCCCTTCAAAGAAAATTCCCAATTATTAGAATGCCGTAATGGGGATAATAAAACGCGAAAAACCCTCGGCGGCCAGTCACCGTCTCGAGAATGCATTTGGTTTTTACTCTGTATATACCAGAAATCTTCATTGAACCCCTTCTTTTTCTTTTTTTTTTTTTAATTCAAAATCCTCTTTCATAAAAATGCTACGGTATGCCAACATTTTCAATTAAATTCAACATGCAACCGAATTTTTGACTGGGTTCGACCACCAAGAACTTCTCTTCCAAAGAATATCAGGATTATGACTGCAGGACTGTGTAAGGGAATTCACGTTGATCATGTGGAAGTTAAAGCATTCTTTTATTTCATTTAAACATATTTCGTCTCATAGTAAAATAAATAAAAATGGTAGTCAAGCCACCATTTTTATTTATTTTACTATGAGAAGAAATATGTTTAATGAAATAAAAGAATGCTTTAACTTTCATTTTGAAAATCAAGATAAATTGAGCAGGTGGCGTTTCCCTTTTCTATTCTTTGTTAATCTTGGTGAATGAATATCAAAAGGATATTACCTTCAAATAAATGAGAGTTACTTAAACTCAGTAATAATGTATTTGTTTGTATAAAAATGATTCACAGAACTGAACACCACATTTAAAACCTTTGTTCACATTCGATCCGAATTCTGCTAAGGTTGGCCGGCTGGGCTCGTTTCTTATCTTACAACAAAAAGGGAGGCTTTCTTTTACAAAGAAGAATCGAAAATCACGTCTAATTATCTTAAGTAAAAATAATTCGGCTCATCCTCAAAACTAAGCAGATTTCGGCTTCTGTGCGAACGTCTGACATCGGAGGAGAGACGCTTTTGAAGAAGATATTCTCTGAGAAGTTATTCTCTCAAAAGTTAAAATTTTTTATTTGAAATATTTTTCTTTACATGTGTTAGAAAAGAGTGGTCACTCTCTTATTTTGTGTCTATCATGGCTTTTTTGTAGACTTTGCTGTTTCAACCAAGTTTTACTTCCCAATCCATTCGCAATTGGTCTACTCTTCCTGTCGCAAAAATCAAATGTAGAGTGATCGAGATATCATTAAAACAAAAGTGTAGGGTACTCGAAGCACGAAACATTCCTTGCTTTTCTACGTCGGAAGTTTTATTTAAAAAAAAACGTGTTGAATCATATGTTGCAGATAATTGCCCTATACACTCATGGACCTCTCCGTCAAATTTAGAACATGTCAGGCGCGGATCTAAGGGGTTCTTTTACGGTCTCAGGCCTCCCCCCCCCCCCTTTTCGTCACATCAGCAATAATAAATACACTTAAACAGGCATATTGCTTATCTTCGAAAATATTCATAGGGTTAGTTCAGGCTCATCCTTTCTCTTATAACACAAATCCAAACACCCGAACCTCTTGTGATAGTAAGTCCGGGTTATCTATTTAGTTGTCCGCCCTCTTTCCTTCACTTCACAACAGGGAACTGCAACTCCCTGGCAGCAACAATGTGAACAGCTGCAAGCGCGGCCAATATGTCATCAGGTGATGAGCGTTACCGACTGAACTATGTTCACGCAGTCGCGCGTCAGCCCAAGTGTGCAACGTATAAAATGGCTGTGAACGGTCATCGGTGCACGTTAGACTTGTCTCCGTTGCCAACGGTGGTGTATTATGGTATAGACTGGGGGTGTGCAAACATTTGGACCAAATCATGCTGTTGTATCCATCTGGGTGGTTCCAGTCGCCAGTGGAGCAGATAAAGATGTATATTTGGTGGCGTCTTACCGTCACCTCTTGTCCCCATCCTTCACCCGTTAAATTTACCAATGTGCCAATACCCACAAGAATGTACCCCGGTACAGAGGGACAGCGATCAAAAACAACCATGTCGGAGAAACACAAAACGCATCCTACAATTTTCAAGTATGTTTTTAGTTTTAATTATGATGCGACACGTAAGAATTGAAGCCCTTGTATACTTGTTGATGCTGACAACGGATAATTGGGCTATACGTTGATTTTGATCTCTATTTCGTCTCGCACCGGTATGTTTTTATTTGATGCGTACGATCTGTAGGGGGATCAAGTGTGCAGAAACCGTCGATATGGACTAGTTGTTTGTTGGCTAGAAAATAACTTGAACCCTTGTTTGTTTGGAATGCACATAATTAACTATGTATATACAGACTTCTACCTTGAGCAGTGAACGCGCGAAAATTAGGTCGGTTTTGTAAGAGTCAATTATTCTCATGCATTTCCCCACTCAGGTACAATTCTGGCATGTAAGCCTCTGAGTCTGAGCTAATCAGGCTGCTCAAACACATGAGATCCTTGCAAAGTTCGATGAAACTTGTGAAGGCTAGGTAGCCGGTATGAGATGCTTTGCCACCCTCCCTTGAAGTTCAGAAGAGATATTCGCCGGTCAATGAAGTTGCTCGAATTTTAAATGTTATACTCATCATAATCTTAATTTTTCCAAAGTTTTCCCGACCCTCTGGCAAAGGGCCGTTCGGCGAAACCCAACTTGAAACTGCTTCACGAAGAAGCTATTACTCACCATAATCTTATGTCGCAAGGTAGTCAAATAGTTTGCAAAATGCGCTTACAAGCTCAATTTCCAAAGATTTCTTTCCATTACCATTTAACCCAACTGAAGTAGTACCTTTATATGGTAATTTTCTGATCATTTTACAATTTACTCATTTTGTTTTTATTGAAGTATCAATTTTATTGCAAACGAAAGCTCAAAATAATGATTGCTTTGATTCTACTTAGACAAGTCGGTGGGAAATGCCATTTCTGGCGGCTGTCTGAGTGCTCGTGATTTTTCAAAATTACCTATACCCGCGCCAACAGATGGTGGCGCTCCGCTTGGTCTCTTGGGCAGACTAGATATTTCAGGCAGAGAATCATCGTACGTAGTAAGAGTAGCGTACGAAGGGGGTGGGGGACCGGACCATGGCTCTGCACCTCACTTTGCAGTTTGCGAACTTAGTTTGAAGTGAGCATTTTATTTCAAACGACAAACGAAGATATCGACTGTTTAGATTCTTCGTATCAGTCTGAAAAATGCTATTTCCGGCCATCTGAGGGTCTGGTTTTCAAAAATTTTCTACGCCCGGCGCCAGCCAATGGTTGCGCTTCACTTAGATAATCTTTATGGCAGCATAATGTTTTATGGCAAAAAAAAAACACTAAAAAATGCTCCCGTTTGCCTATGCCGATCGATGCTCTTTTATTTTGACTCCTAAAAGTATGCAAATATAATGACAAGTTTTACTTGGAAAAGTTACGGCACGTTTTACTTCGAAATGGGATACGACTGGATATAAAGACACAGAAGTCTCAGTTTTATCCTCATGAAGCACCACAATTCAACTTTTAACACTGTTCCCGTCAAAGTCGAAAATCTTGCACCATTTTGCATCTAGGTTCCTTGAAAACGCAAAAAAAATTCAAAGGGGGGAGGGTAGGCCGGCGATCACTGAACACACCGCATAACCCCTCTTCAGAGAAATCCTGCGTACCCCACTAGTACGTCCCCATTGTCCGCTTTCTCTAAGTTCATTCCCCCCCCCCCCTTTGGAAATTTCTGGATCCGCGCCTGCGTGTTCAGTATTGCAAAGTTACTATAGAAAACGATAAGAGGTTGTTTAACAGTTAAAGGTAAATACTGTGTTTAAAATGCTCCAACAAAGAGTACAAAGACAATGGCTCAGATACTTTCTAACAATTCAGTCTTAATCATAAACCCCACCAATAGCTACATCTCTTCAAGATACTATGCACAAGAACAGTCATGGACGTTGCTTCCCAATAGGTTGGCAAGTGACAGTGTGCCGTAAAACTCTTTCTAATTTACTAACTGCATCATTTGAAATGTTAAAAGTTTGGGTGAACAAGTTACTCATAAGCAAGATAAAACTTTATTTCTATCTATGGGAAACTTATTTCTTGAAAAGAAGGCTACCATACTGCCTCATTTTTGATAATCTATCAACCTGTGTCAATAAATATTAGTTTTAAAGGGATGAATTTTTCTTGCAAAACAAACGCAAGATCTCCTTTAATTGGTAAATGGAAAAAATACCTGCAGATCGGTGACTCCGAGGTTCGCAATATCCTGTACCACCTCTGCAGCTGTTTCTACGTCTCCCACTGTAATATTCATTGGGCCCATTTGCTGGGTCATATCAGCAAACATAGTGCTCACGATTGCGACATTCTCCACTGTAATGACTGTAAAAAGTATATTCGTTAATAAACATACAGACCGGAAGTCAAGCGAGGAGGCGAAGCCTTTCCTTCGAAGGGGGGGGGGGGGGGCAAGCCCTTCCTACGAACGAGAAAGGCTTCGAATTTCACCCCCTCCCTAGAGAGTTTGAAGTTTTCCATTGACTTAATACAATTTTATGCAGTTAGCCCTTGGAAAAGCTTTTCCCCCGGAAATCCTTTCGCCCCTCCAACTTAAACCTTGTCTGGCTTCATGCATTGGAATATATCAAAGATGGTAAAAGCTGAGATTGCTCCTTCTCACATAGAGTCCGCTTGATTGACATACTTATTCTTCCTAGAGTCCTAGACATTCCACAGAATTGTAAAAACATAAATATTTTGAACTTTCAGTTACTGGCTTGTGAACCCAGAAAGTTGTTTTAACCAGAAACTACAACTGAAATGAAGCTATAGTATGAAAAGCTGCAGCTAGTCGCCGATTTAAGTCTCTCGCGTTTGTTAAATGCATCAGATTTGGATGATGATGGCGGACAGGCAAGATGGTGAAATTAAAGCTGGAGTAAAAAGAACGGAAATATCGTCAACTCCTGTTCGACCATTGGAGAAGAAACATAATCAGGATAACATTGAAGTCGAAGGTAAAAAATTGTCATTCGAAGAATGTCCAGATTTGAACCAAAGTATTGTGGAAATGAAAGCAAAAATGCAGACCACGTTGTTTGAATCTGTTGAGGAGGCTGTACGTAACGCCTTCAGTGCACACAGTCTTGTGTGTGGAAGTGGAGAGCCTACTACATTACAGGGTGAACACCAACAACTTGCTTCCGTTATATGTAATGTAATTTCTTATATCCAGCCTACAATTATGGAGGCTGTATCCTCAGCAATAGCTTCTACAACTGAAACAATCATGAAAAGCATTAAAAGTGACCTCGAGACCTTGGCATTAGTTAAGGAAGATACAGCTATTCTTAAGAGAGAAGTATTGAATCAAAGAGCTGAGGTAGAGAAACTGGAACAGTACTCCAGGAAAGATAACATTAAAATCTTTGGTTTGACTGAAAATGATGGTGAGGATCTTGAAGGAAAGGTTGTGAACGTAGCGCATGATATGGGTGTAGAAATGGTGAAAGAGGACATTAGTATCTGCCATCGTCTTCCAGGTAACGGGAAAAAACCACGCCCGGTGATCGTTAAGTTCGTTAGACGGAAAAGTAAAATCAACGTAATGAAAGCAAAAAAGAACCTTCGAAATAAGAACGAACATAAGCAAGTGTTTGTCGTGGATGACCTGACAAGTATCAGAAGCAAAATTGTTAAAAGCATGAGAGAGGACGATAAAATTAGTAAAGTGTGGACCACAGATGGTAAGATTCACTGTGTATGTGAGCAAAATGGAACTGAACGTAAGTTGATATTGAATTCTATGGAAGATGTGAAGAAATTGGATTGGAATGAGGACAGAGTGAAGGACTTAAGTCTCATGTTTGCTCTTTAGCATGAATTGGCATCAGTAAATGATGAAAAAGATACCGTTTCATTAAAGGATTCCACAACTGTTAAATTACCCCGCGGAGGAAATACCTTTGATCATGATCACACATATTACCGACAGGAGCCCTGTGATTGTATTAGGCTTTGTGCGTTAAATGTGTGTGGAATTAAGACGAAAATTGATAATGGTATCTTGGCTGATTTTGTCCGAAATTTTGAGATTATTTGTCTGTCAGAGACGAAAACTGACAAAATCGACGAGTCTATGTTTCCTAATTTTAACGTTGTGTGTGCTAAAAAGTTGTCACTTGATCATCGTTACGGTGGTATACATGGGATTGCTGTGCTAGTTTCAAAATCTCTGTGTTACAAATACCAGGCCATTACCGACTCAACATCGGACACTATTCTTTGGCTTATGTTTGAAGGGGAGTCACTCGAGCATGGATTGCTTCTAGGAGCAGTATACGTCCCACACGAAGGATCAAAATACCACAGTTCCACTATATTTGATGACATAATGAACGACTGTATTAACTTATCGTCTAGGTACCCTGCTCCTATTTGTTTGATGGGTGACTTTAATGCGCGAACAGGTGTTTCAGACGATTTCATGGATTACGATCATACTGATGCTATCATAGCCGGACTTGATGCCGCAGATGACACTCTTAATTCCAGAGAGAAGCTACAAGCCCTTGGTTTCGATACTAGGAGATTTAACAAAGATAAAGCTACAAACAATAACGGGCATCGGCTCATTGAACTTTGCAAAGCTGTTGACATTCACATTGTGAATGGCCGAATGGGTTGTGATGCTTTCACTGGGAACCTCACTTGTGACAATAAAAGTACCCTTGATTATGCGATTGTTTCACCAGAACTTTTCCCACAGATAAGTGATTTTAATGTTGAGACATTTGATGTTTTTATGTCAGACAAGCATAGTCCGATATGCATGAATCTGAATATGAGACTGTGTAGAAGTGATGAAGTCGTTAACCAGGTTTCTGATAATGTTCGTAGTGTTACGAATAAAACAAAAATTTTTTGGAAGAATGAGAAAAGCTTAGAATTCAAAAATTCTTTCAATCATGATGAAATTTATACGATCATTTGCAGACTTGACCTGATTATTACTGGTTATGTGAGTCAGGAAAAAATGGATAACTTAGTTGTTGACATTGAGAAGATGTTTAAAAGTACTGCTGATAGAGCAGGAATGGTAAAAAACGTTCCAAGGATCTTTAATTCCACACGAAATCGTGGTAAACCCTGGTTTAATAATGACTGTCGTAAGGCTAAATCTAGTTATTTAAAGGCAAAGAAATCATACAAATTATGTAAGAGTCTTGAAAGTGAATATGAACTAAGCATACTCTCCAATGTGTACAAAAAAACCTTGAGAAAGGCGAAACAGGTTTATTTCAACTCATTGCACCGAGAAATTAGACAACTTAGAACCCTAAACAGTATTGGCATATCATTAATCGGTCAACGAGTAGTAGTGAAAATAAAACTAGTATCCCATTAGAAGTTTTCAAGGATCACTTTAGCTCTCTTTTTCAAAACAGTTACAATGACGATGATGGATCATCTTTTGATACTTCTCTGATAATGTCTTCTAGTAATGATGATTTGAATAAAGCGATTACTGACCAGGAAGTTAGATCACAAATTAAAAAACTAAAAAACAGTAAATCGTGTGGGATTGATGGAATTATTAATGAATTCATGAAAAATTGCTCCCCTGATGTAGTATTGCTTATGACAAAACTTTTTAATTGTGTTTTATCAACTGGAATAGTTCCTACGAGTTGGACTATTGGGCTTTTGAAACCTATTTATAAGGGGAAGGGTTCGAAGCATGATGTAGATAATTACAGAGGAATTACTCTCCTAAGCTGCATGGGGAAGCTGTTTACAGCCATACTTAATGAACGTATCACAAATTATCTTAACTGTACGGGTCTTATTGGGGATGAGCAAGCTGGGTTTAGAAGTGGGCATTCTACCTTGGATCATATTTTCGTCCTTTATGCTGCCATAGAGTTTTACTTAAGAAAGAAAAAGCGTATGTATTGTGCTTTCATAGACTATAAGAAAGCATTTGATCTGATTGACAGAACTAGTCTGTGGTCCAAACTAATTGCCAGCAACATCAATGGTAAAGTTCTCAATGTGATTTATAACTTATATAAAAATGCTAAATCATGTATTGTAAAGGATGATGTGAAATCCGATTACTTTCATTGTAACATAGGAGTTAGACAAGGTGAGAATCTATCACCAGTTCTGTTCAGCATTTTCCTTAATGACTTTGGCAGGTCTATCAGTTATTCATGCAATGGTTTAAAGGATTTGTCTAGTTCCATTAAGAATCATTTAAGTAATGATGATGTTGAAGTTTATTTTACACTCTTTACCCTATTATATGCAGATGATACCATTGTCCTTGCGGAAAATGAGAATGACATGCAAAATGCATTAACCAGTGTTAAAAATTATTGTGATACTTGGAAAATGAATGTAAATTCAAAAAAGACAAAAATTGTTATTTTCTCAAGGGGCAAGATAAGGAATAAGCCCACCTTTACTTTTGGTGACGACACTTTGGAAATAGTCGATGATTATACATACTTAGGAGTTGCATTTAACTATAATAACAAATTTACCAAAGCCGTCAATAAGCAAGTTAATCAAGCTAGGCGTTCACTGTATGGTTTATTGAGTAAAACGTGCAACCTTTCACTGCCCCTTGATTTACAGATAGATGTACTTGTTTGACCAAACGGTTCTTCCCACTCTTTTGTATGGTTGTGAAATTTGGGGATTTGGGGATTACCCACAGATCGAAGCCTTTCATTTGAAGTATTTGAAACAAGTTCTTAAATTAGCGAAGTTTACACCAAATTGTATGGTCTATGGCGAGCTGGGCCGCCATAAATTAATAAAAACAATAGAGGTTAGGATGGTAAATTTTTGGTGTGAAATAATAAATAGTAGTGGACATAAACTGTCACATATGTTTCTTAAAGCTTTAAAGTCCTTTCATGATAATGGAATCTATAGTTCATCCTGGTTAATTAAAGTTAAAGGTATCTTAAATAAGGCTGGAATGTCGTATGTTTGGAATATCCCTGATGACGGTCTCCCCCCTACACTTGCCCCTCCTAGACAATGCCCCATAATGTCTAAGATTTGGCTTAAAAAGACCCTTAATCAACGCTTAAGTGATATTTACGAGCAAGACTGGCTAGGTGATGTAAACAGTAACTCTCAATGTAAAATTTATAGAATGTATAAGGACAAACTTGAATTTGAAAATTATTTGATTAAGCTACATTTTTCTCACCGAACTAACCTGTGTAAATTCCGCTGCGTGAATAGTAAGATCCCTGTTGTTGTAGGAAGGTTCGCCAATATCGAATTTCACGAAAGATTGTGTGAGTTGTGTGACAGAAATATATTAGGAGACGAATTTCATTATATTTTTGAGTGTCCCCATTTTACCAATGAACGATCTGAGTTTCTGAAACCCTATTTTAAAAAAAGACCTAGTTCTATCAAAATGAAGCACCTTTTTCAATCATCAAGTAAAAATGTTCTCATTAAGTTAAGTAAATTTTGTGAAAAAATCCTTAAAACCTTTCTTTCTTGCTAAGTAGGCCTTGTTACCCCTTTACTTATTGTTTCTGGTGCCTTTTCTCTTTCTCTTTTTGTGTTTTTGTGTGTTCTGTTTAAAGTCTCACCCCCTTTCCCTCATTCATTCCTCCGTATTATTGTACTAAGACTTGGAATTTGTGTTTGGTTTGTCTTTTTACTTCTACTTTATTTTATTATTATTTTTTTTCCTGTTTTTTGTTGTTACCTTTTCATCTGTTATCCTGTTAAACATTGTTTGCTTTGTGTCTCTGATGCCTCTATGAGGTGGTATGGAGAAATAAAAAATTGACTCTGAAACTGAATCACATAACGCCCTCTTCACAGAAAAGCAACACATGACATTGTACTTAATTAAAGAACAGAGTTGTTTTAGCAGGACTTTAATTCTTCAGCACAATCTTACATAGCGTTAAAACTAACTTAAAATGATCCGTCTTTGTGGTATGACGTTGTGATTGGTTATTGAATAATGTGGCTGTGTAGTCTTGCATTTGTGTGGAATTGTTTCACCCGAAAAATATTACAAAATTGCCATCAGCCTAATTGGCACAGTAGTAACGTTTTTGTCACTTGAAGGACCTGTTCACTGTTTACTGATTTTGATTAATAATCAGTTGAAGAGGAAAAACAAAGTGATTGAATTAAAGGTTACGGTGATATTCTCCGTCAAAATCTGATTGACCCTTTAACCAATTTCTTTCTCACGTTCAAACTTAGCCTACATAGCAAACAACTCGAAGCACAAATTGGCAGACATAACAAACCCGCTTTCTTCAGTACAGTAATAAACGATATTACTCTAAAAATTGCATGTTTAGAGTTGATTAAAGTGGTTTGGTGTTTTTCTCCTCTCTGGGTCAACCTTGGGAGAGATACGGATAATCACTCGGTGACGAGCATATTGCTCTTAGTTTGATGAGTGTAAGTTTATATATTTCTTGTTTTCAACAGTTTACTTCGGTCACAGATGGTCGAATGACTAGGCTAGTTAGGTGACCAAACACTTTCGTTTTCCAAAGTGCCAACCCCAAATGAACTCACAAAAATGCAAACAATGTCCATCCTGAACGAATTTTACCCGTAACTCTGTTTGTCTTCGTAGCAGCCATAGTTTTTGGCCAGGCGTATATATACACTCCAATATGATATCACACTCAATCCTTGACTTAATTGTATATATTTTACCGTTGAAAATAATTAATTACTTTCAAAAGAAGAAGGAGAAGGAGACGAAATTATTGAAATAAATGTACTCAGACGTACCTGGTCTCTGACAACGGTCTCCTTGCCAATCAGGTGTACAACTGAAAAAGTGATAAAATCGTCAAATGTACAGGCCACTAAAATTTAATTGCATATTTGCAAAAACGTCCTTTTTCCTATTAAACTCACATTTCAATATTAATTTTTTTTAAATTCCTTAAAAATGAAACCCATGTAGAGCGCCTCTTACGCCAAAGGTGGGCAGCTATGGAAAATTATTGATATCTTCACGAGGAAGTGACGTGATGTTTAGGAGTCACCGGTGATACCCAAACACAAGAAGCAGTCTTTGGACATTTAAGGCTTTAGTTGCTTTGAAGTTCGTCCTAAAAGAGAATGAGGGATTTAGCTATTGCCCATTACTTTAAAGGCAGATCTACTAATCATCATCGAGATGATATTGAGGAGATTCGCTAGGTCTCGGAAAGAACCTATCAGGACCGGCAACTTTCCTCCTCCTTTTCTGTCCAACACGCTACATCTCCAAAGTAAAAGTTTATGGTAGAAAAATTCCTAGGCTAGATCAATTTTACAGGGTAACATAAGTCACTTTCTTTGATAAAAATAAATTTAACCATTTTTGGAAGAAATTGATTTATTGCACTAACAGAATTAGTTACAGTAGTTATCGTTACCTGCAAAATGACTTATCTGGCACACAAACACCTCCGTTGAGACAAGTCAATGTTGCTGGACATACCTCTGTGAAGAATGAAAGAAAAAACTTTCATTTCAAGACATCATAAAATGTTTTCAACTATGTACATGTGACATTTTCTATGTGTCTTAATTGAGAGTCTCGGAGCCTTTTTCACAAACTTTACGCTCCGTGTGGTTCCAGTAGCTTTACTACCTAGTAGACAAAACTATAAGTATTTACCTTTTTGAAACGGGTACATACCATTGTGGTCCATTTTTTGCGTTCCAGTACCACAACAGGAGTAATGATTTTGTACCTCTCAAATGTTTATTTATTCAAGTTTTTTTAGTTTCAAAACGGAATATATGGAGTCACTCTCTTCGACCTTGCAAAAATTTGAAAGGGACCACCTATTACAATATCGATGTTGGGGTCATTCCGTAAATACGGGTACTAATGGTTTTTGGTGTCCCATTAACATTGTGATATTTCCTTACAACCGATTTTGCATGAAAGATTTACATTTAATTTTCCAATAATAACTTGAGATATTTGGATCTTTTGGTACGTTTCATACCATATACATTACAATGTTTGAACTTATTGCACTTTGATTATATCTTTCAATAAACTGTCATGTTTCACATGTAATTTAATGTTCTGCATTGACCACTGTTGGTAAATAATTTCATTTTACGTAATAAGGAGCGAGTACATTGGAGCAGAGTTCATGGGTTCCATTTGAAAACAAAAACTAAAATTTTGGTATCCCATTTCGTTTATACGTGACCCATGCTGTGTGCTTATGGTAAACGGAAAAATGTGTATCAATGCAAAATGCATACAATTTTTGCAACTGATTTAGGTGTGCTAAAGGTAAGGAACAAAATATTAGCTTAGAAGGACATGTATCCCATAAGCTGCATCAGTTGTGAAGCTGACCTCGGGGTCACCGAAATATATTAAGCTCTGATGACGTCACAAAATTTTGAATTATAGCCGCTTATGTAAATGTACACTTGGAAAAAGAATGGCTTATTTATTCTGTTTACATCCAATTACGATCAATAAAACTATGACACTTACCAAACTAACTTCGCAAGTTATCGTGAAACCAATTTCAGGTCAAATTGTCGGCCAAAACGCCCAAGTATCATCGGGCGGTTATAGGTCACCCTTCCCGAACGTTCGGCGAAGGGTCACAAATTTATCCCGAAATCATCCTGAAGCTGTCCAACAATTACCGAACAGCCGAATACACATATTAAGGCAGGAAATATACTCTCTCACATAGTTCCGTTTATAAATTGTTCCAATATTCCTGAAGACGGGCTATCCCGCCTTGTTAATGCTACGATTCTGTTTGCAGTACATGGGTAGTCAGTCAGCCATCTTGAAACGCAATGCGTGATCTTCATAAAACAGGAGAATAGGTTCCTATATCCTGCTCTATGATGATCTTAGCCAGCTAACGTGGAGCACTGCGATATAAGATCCAACACAATACCATGCTTTGTGTGTGCGTGTCCCATGGACTTATATACATGGACAGAGCATTTAACATATACGTCCTATCCGAGGATGGTCGCCACCGACTCAAACAAAAAAGGCGCACCATGATGGCCGCCATGAACCTATTAAATCGTCTGATTTGACGACGACTCTGTAATATTTTAAGCAAAAGTTAAACTTGAACGGAAAAATATCATATTTATGCAATAAGTGAAGTGAATTTGACCTTACTTTGCCATATTTCAAAAATATTTCAACTTTCTTGCAAAATACGGAATATACTTGAGCAAGTCCAAACTTTCACACAAAAACATAGCAGACGGTCATCTTGGTGCGCTTTTTCGCATACCATGGTATCGACATTGTACCGCGCATTACGCTCTGCCCATGTATAGGAAGTCCGTGACGTGTCCACATACGTAAGTGATGCGAAAGTATGTACATACAGACGAATCCGGACAGTTAAATAATAATCGGTTTTTAGTCGGACATAACTGGGGTCCATTTCCTTTAGTCTTTCAATTTCCTTGCTAACCTGCATAATGGGTTGATGTACACTGAATTGTTTAAGGATAATGGACCCCACTGATGGCTGCCTACAGTCACGAAACCTAAGCGCTGATCGGATTCTCTATAGCCCTAATGAATAGTTGAAGCAGAACAAAGACCCGAGATCTTTATAGCATTTTAAGTGAAGATTAAAGGATAACAAGAAAGGTACTTCTTTATTTTGGAAACATTATTTGTTCTCTCTCTTTCCAATGACATTTCAACATATTGTCACCTTGAAGACGGAAAATGTGCAGTTTGAAAACTTCGCAAGTGAGCTCTAACTCGAACGATTCGGTTTTCTCGAAAAGCTTATGACGAAGACTCTAGCCAAAGTTCACTCCCTGAAAATCGCTGTCTACTTAAACGAGTTTCTTTTGAATATTTGACTATTTTTCTTCAATTGCTAAAAATTCTCAATTGCTTTAAAGTATGTATATGAATTATGAATTATTGACATTTCTAACGGGTGTTCGTTTTCGCTCTGCGTAAGGTAGCTCCAGTACGGTCTCCCAAAATGCATTTCACCGAGAGTGCTAAGGGTGTAAAAATTGTGCAATAACGGTCTCAAATGTGAGGTCTGCTTCCCAACTGGCATAGTACATGGCATAAAATCCTAAAAAATGGCTTTTGTGTCCCGTTTACACGTAAAACCCAAAATGCCGTTTTAATCCAATATTTTTACTCCCGTAATGCAATTGAGATTTAATTTCAGTGTATTTACTGACGAGTGATATTATCTTTAAGTTGGCATATAACTTCTTTTGCCTTGATGAAAATTTGGGAAAGATTGAAGGTAATTTAGACTGTTTCAAAACTTGCTGTCAAATGGCGGAGGTTTCCGTTTTGGTGAAGAGGCTAGGGGTGGGTGTACCCTAAACAAATTTACGTCCCTCTAGCTCGAAATCTACACTGTCGTGGTATGGAAATATTGTAGTGCCATGATGGGCAAACTTGTCAGCTATCAAGTGATGGGTGTCTTGAAACAGCTGTGAACTTCGACAAGGGTGCAGAGGTCATGAAAGGGAGCTAATTTAGTGTGTAAGTCAATAGGGAAATTATTGAGGGAGGGAGACCCGAAGAGCTCGAGTTTGTACTGTTCATTAACCAAGTGCCTTCACCTGCGATCAATTTCTTTCAAACTTACCTGTCTGCCTTGGGGTCTCTTTCTCCTCGTTCTCTTCGGATGTAATAGGACAATTCCCGGTACTTACAAATTTCAAATTTGGATTAAAGCAAATGGCTTCATTCAGCTCACAAGACGTGTCATAGGTAACTCCGTCCGACCCGCACACCCGTCCTCGTAGGGAAGTACTCGGGTCACACACCTGTCCACATGGAGGTACTGTGTTAAAGAAAAAAGTGAAAAACAGAGAAATCCTAAACTTTAACTGGAAGGAGCGTCCCACAAAAACAAATGGACAACGCAGAAAGGTCACGTACCGCTGGAATGTAAATGTGTGGTTGCAGTTTTAGTCTTGTGCAGCCTTCTTAATGAGTGTGGTGAAATGTTGCTGCAAATGAACGCGGGCTAAGCAGAATATTGTGAGGTTTCACACTACGACCTTGTCATGTAGATAATGTAGATAATGTTCAGCAGTCATTTATAAACAGTAGACGGTCATTTTAACCCACATTCCTACAAACAAAAATAAAAGATTGGTCGAAAGTTTATTGCAATTTACATACAATTTACAACTATAATTTTCACGGATTTTAGCTTAGCGTATGTATGTAGCTGTCACAAACAGTTTTTAGGTTGCACCAAAGTAAAGGCCAAACTTGTTCCGGTGGTTCTTTGTAGAAATCTGCTTGACCCACGTTTATATGCGACAAAATACCCAATATCATAAAAACGCATGTAAAAAATCGCGCTTAGCAGGGAGTTGCAACTCCCTGCGTTTAGTAAGATTGCGTTCGATTAGGGTGTATGAAAGTATTATACATGCCATAAAACTACATTCCAGGACACGTGACCCTTCAGTTGAGTCCTTTTTGACTCGTACGTTTCGGTTGGCGTGCTCTTTCCAGCTAAAGCTAAGGATTGCTATTTTTAAAAACTGAATTATTTCAAATTCCGTAAAGCTATGGAATATGGAAGATGGAGCATGGAGCTGCCATTGACAGGGGCAACTCCCTGGAAAGAGTGCACCTGTCAATTATGGTAAACTGATCATTACGCCCCGTCCACACTAAGCGATGCGACTCATTGCAGCAAGACTGTCTTTTCGTGGTGAGCGTCTGACGACAAACTTTTAAGTTTAAAGGGCATAGTGTACACATTATGCAACAAGTCGCAGGTCCATGAAGCGATTCACGCAAAATTCTGACTTTTGTTTGTTACATTGAAGAGACAAGAATGCGTTCTGTCCGTTTCGATTAACTGATCTTCGATGGCTCCACTTCAGAAGTCCTGCATTGCTGTCAGTTGCACGTTTCAGTTTCAGGCGACCGAAAATGTAGCCTGCGTTAGGCAGACTATTGTGTTTGCGTTTCAACGTCTACCTCAAATATCAAAAATCCTACTTTCGCTTTTATAAATAATACTATGAGTCTTTCAACGGCTTCACCGTTGAACAGCCCACGTTTCCAACTAAGTAACATGGCATACATACGGTATACAATAGCCTGCCAACTTTCTAGCGAATCTCATTTACGCAGTGGCGTCACCACACTTTTTATTCTGGGGGGCACTGGGGTGGCACAACAATGTTGCAGGTGGCACTGCTAAACTCTACACATGGCGCAGTAGCGCGAGGCTCAGCGGGCGGGGTCCAGGGGCAAAGCCCCTGGAAGCTCCTAGGTTTTAGCGTGTTTGTGAGGCACTTAAGTCGCTATTTAAGTGTTCTGCTATTGGCTTAACACTGGTCTCAAAAATACCTCCAGAGTAACTTCTAGTAACAAGTCTGGGTAAAAAAGTGATTCAACTACCAAGTGCAGATCCGGCAGACATTTTAAAAAAGGGCGATTTGAGAAAAGAATTGATGGGCAGTTCAATGTGTGTCTCGGTGGGGGTCCAGGGGCGAAGCCCCCGGAAGCTCCTAGGTTTTAGCGTGTTTGTGAGGTATTGTTTTAAGTCGCTATTTATGTGTTCTTCTATTGACTTAACACTGGTCTCAAAAATACCTAAAGGGTAACTTCCAGTAAGACTTGTGGTAAAAAAGTGATTCAACTACCAAGAGCAGATCCGGCTGACATTTTGAAAAAGGGCGAGATGAACTACTGAGAAAAAAATTTGATGGGCAGTTCAATGTTAGTCTCGGTTGGGGTCCAGGGGCGAAGTCCCCGGAAGTTCCTGGGTTTTAAGGGGTTTGTTAGGTATTCAGGTCGTTATTTACGGTTATTCTGTTGTCTTTACTCTGGACTCAAAAAAAAAAAAAAGAAAAACTTCCAGTGCAACTTCAATAAAGAAGTTATTGGTAACAAAACTAGTGAAACAACTTTCAAGGGCGGATCCGGCTGATATTTAGAAGAAGGAGAGCTGAACTCGAAAGAGAAAGAAGTTAGATGTGATCCTCTTAAGGAAAAAATGTACGTCTATATAATCCTGCTTGAACGGTTACCTGAGCTATGCGCCACGTTCAGTTAGCGAAGTTGGAAGTGTGCAGAAATATTTTAAAAACGCAACCCCTCAGACAGCCGGAAATGGCATTTTTCAGGTGTTTTTGCGATATTTTTAGTTGAAAAGTATGAAAATTACCGCCTTTTCTTTAAGAAAAAATCCAATCTTAAATATTTTCAAAGTCACACTCTGGCTGAAGAAGGCATATCGTTTTTTAAAAATCTCAAATCTCATTTGGGGGGGGGGGGGGACACACGGGGGGAGGGGCACGATTTTTCAGGGGACACGTGCCCCCGCCCCGCGGCCCCCTTGGTGACGCCACTGCATTTACGACCACCAAATATGACGTCACGACAAAAATTAAAATACTAAGTTACATCTCGCGTAATAGGTAATATTTATGCATCAAACGTATGGCCTGTTACACATTTTCCATCTACACAAGCTAATTTTGGTTGTTCGCCGTTCGTTGTATCAATTATGTAGGAAAATTCACTAATCAAACTTGTTTCGTGCACCAGGTGACCATCTTATGTTTACGAATTCGTCCCTCAAAACGCGGGGTTCCTGTAAATGGAAACTGGACGAAGGTTTGCAGACTCTGTTTATTATACTTTTTAGAAAAGTGTATTATGATTTTGAGAGAGTGCCATCTTTCGGCTATTACAGAGTCTGCTCCGCAGGCTACCGGAAATGCTGGCTTGTGCGTCTGTTCCCAACTAGTTGCAAAGCATTCGATACTTTGCAACGCGTCTGAACAATCGCGTTGCAATGAGTTTCTTTTCATCGAGTCGCATAGTGTGGACGGGTCTTAATAGTAAACTGACCATTAGGTTTACCCAAAAGCCTGTATAATGCACAAAATATCATATAAGGACACCGATTTATACTACTAAAAAAATTTCAAAGGAAGAGGGGGATATCCCTCCCTTAGACCCGTCTCCCAAGCCAACTATAACTCAGCAAACTGCATGCCCCCTCTTCAGAGAAATCCTGCTTACGCCACTGATATTTAGAAAATTGGGGTTTCCGTTGAACAATGTACCCTTTCTGCTCTTCAAGTGGGAAATTTCGTGGGAAAAGCCCGCAATGCAGCATCAATTCGACGGATATCCTCCACCTCTAGAGCCACACTGACGGAATCTGCTAATAGATAGGGCTGAATTTAAATGAAATAATGTAAGTAGGGCTAATAATTTCTATTAGGCCTGATTTTCGGCGGCGGTCGCGGAAGAATGAAAAGAGTTAATTGACGGGCCGCGATATTTCACAACATTTAGCATTGAAAAATGATCCAGCTCCAGACACGTATAACTCTTCAATATAAAACTTGAGTTGTTATTTTAATGACCATATCAAACAATGCCAACGTTTTTCATAAGCCTCAAATATTTTGCCATTTTGTATGACTGTTCTACCACAAATTTACCAAAATCATTCCGAATAGTTATCCCTTAAAAGAAGCAACTAATCGGAAATCGGCACAAATTTTGCCCGGTTTAATTTCTGTGTTAGGGTATCACACAAGCATATGCTATTATGTTATCAAAAGAAAACATGCTGAAATGGCTTTGTCAGAAACAGAATTTAACGGACTTTCGAAAGTGCAAAATCTTGAATGTTGAAAGTTAAATTAGCAAACTTGAGAGCGGGAAGTCAGTAGCCCTATAATGCTATCGTAATTGCTCTTTAGCTTAATGTTTGTATCTGTTTGATTAATCTTACTTCACCGTGAGATCTGAAATTTGACCCTGAGACGTCTGAAACCGTGAGAGTTGACAGGTACACTATAAAAAATCCGGTAGATTTACAGAACAAAAAATAAAGAAGTAAATAAGGATTACAGAGATGTTCTTGAAACTTATTACCAGATCTTTCTGTAATCTTTATGTTTCTCTCTTTTCTGTAAATTTACAGCGAATATGCGCCACTTTTTAACATTATTGAAACTGTCGTTAGCTTGTTCCAGGGGCCGTGGAGCGAATTTTGAAGTGTGTCCGTGGCTAATCACCAAGGCGGCCCAATATGTTCAACAATATAATAGCCACGTAATGTAGGCCAAAATGCCTATGGCAGAAGTATTTGGGGGAAGGGGGGGGGGATTTTAGTCCTCATTGTCTCCGCGGTCCTTCTGTGATTTGTATTGCCAGTGACTCTAGCTGGTTCATAGATATATCTAGTGCCTGTTCCTTTTGATAATTATTGTACGTTCACCTCGATTGCTGATTTCTATTAGGCCTACCGGTGCCCCTCTTTTGTTAATTAATATTTCTGTTTCGTTTACTGTACCTTTTCTTCCTCCATTGTTTCCTCTGCCGCTTTCTTCTATGACTGGTTCGCCTGATCCTTCGCTTGATCCTTCGCTTGATCCTTCGCTTGATCCTTCGCTTGATTCATTCCAACTGTCATAGCCATTGATGCACAGTATTATGACAACCATGAAGAGAAGAAAATATAACGAGGACTTCACTACAAAAGGACAACAAACGAAACAATACGGCACAATCAAAAATAAAAAACAATGGTAGACTATCATGTAGGTCAGGTGAGAAAAATAATGAATATAGGGGCAAATTTTTCCCACTGGGATATTTAAAGGTTTATAGATTAATTCTCTTACATTATACCGCTCAACGCCCAATACACCGTATGCAGTCTGTTGTCATCACCTTCAGTGATTTCTTCCATTTTATAGAGAATGTTCTGCACTACTTGTATAAATGTGCACAACCTACTGGGCTGTCGTCTGAACCGGGTTTTTATGACCCTGCGTTGTTTGAAAATACACATTAAGGTGTCTTGCCTCAGCAGGGAAATACTGTAGGAAAAAAATAACTGTATTGCTCGATGTCACTGATGAGTGATATGTATATAAGATTAGCCAAACATCTCAAAAATAATAATAATAATAAATAAATAAATCTGCTTTTGTGAGAATCAAAATGTGTTCCCTTTATCTTAATTCTTCCTCTTAGCTGTGCAATTTGTCATTGATTAGCAAGATTTCACCCACCAACAGAGTTGGGAAGTAACGAGTTACAAGTAACGCCGTTACTGTAACGGGTTACATTTTGTGTAAAGGAGTCACAGAGTTATTTTTGTCAACGTGTTACGGAGAAATTAACGAGTTACTTTTCGGCGGTTACTGAATTGTAACGGCACGGGATTTCCCTCCCGTTACATTTCCGTTACCTTCAACATAATGTTTTACTTTCCTTTGGCTTTTAATTTTAAAAGGTTATTATCATGAAAATCAGCAAATCACGAGCCTGCAATTTTGAATTTAAATCTTGAAAGTAAATAGCAGTCATGCGCGACATTTTACTGATCCATGCATTAACTCATGCTCAGACCGGGTTCAAGGCCTTACGCTGTATGTCGTGATAACTTCGGCCCTATTAACTTCTCGCTACAAAAGGTAGCTGACGTTCATGCAGTTCATAACTCAACTGTACTACACACGGTGTGGGTTTTGCAATGTTATGTTGCGACCTGGAGCACCGTAAATGTAGCGCACCACTAACTCCAATGCTCGTGCCTGTGAAAATGTTACTGACAGACAAACACTGACAGACACGGAAGTAGCCTTATTGAGGGTGTACGTCAATGGGACTTATATAATTAGTGGCCCTCTACCTAAAATCCGGCCGGCATAATTGTTTCCCAGGACGAGTGAGCGCATATCGACTTTTCCAAAATTTTTAAATTTTGTCAAAATCATGGTTGTGGTTATTTTCCATGTTAAGATTACGTAAACCAGGGATATTTGGGCTGTCCTTTCATAATCCGGTGTCAGAATTAGAAACAAAGGTTTGAAAAATGTCATTTTGGAACCAGGGGTGTGGGGGCTATAGGCCTTTATCTATTGGCATGATGATTTGCCCTCATTAGTTCGGAGAAAAAATTACTCGGCAAACCGTGGCGGTTCTTAAAAGTTCCAGCACACTGCGCGGCGCCTGTTGATTTGCTGAATCTCTTAACGGTTTGAAAGATTTTTTACGATAATCATTTGACTACATTCTGACCACCCAAGACTCAAATTATCTTGGATAAAGTGAACTGAAGAGAAGCAGAAGGCAGTGGCCTTATTTGAAGAATTCGTAACAAGCCAACCTTTAGAGGGAAGCAGTGATGGAAATCAACATCGCAGCAGTGAGGAGGACAATGAAGAGAAAGATTTTCTCTTTGGCTTCTGTGGGATACGGTGGCCGAGAGGGGCAGAGCAAAAAAAAAAAAAAAAAAAAAAATGTGGATTTCTTCTTTGGATTTGCATCTTAATTATCTCGGAATTCTGACTTAGTATCTCAAAATTCTGAGATAATATTTCACAATTTTGACTTAGTAACTCGGAATTTTGACTTAGTATCTCGGAATTCTGAGATAGTATCTCGGAATTCCGAGATACTATCTCGGAATTCCGAGATACTGAGTCGGAATTCCGAGTTACAAAGTCAGAATTCCGGGTTACTAAGTCAGAATTCCGAGATAATTTAAATGCGAATCAAAAAAAAAAAAAAAAATCCACTTTTTTTTTGCTTGGTCCCTCTCGGCTACCGTAGTGGGAAAACTACCAGCATCAATGAGGCCGACAGATTCATTGTGAAGGAGCCAACCAACACTGCATCTATGCTTGATCAGAAGTTCTTGAGGCCCCTGTTCATTAAGTACAACACAGCATTTCCTGCAAGTGATGCAGTAGAGAGACTATTCGGTATTGTTGAACAAATATCTGTCCCAAATCGTGCAAACATATCTGATGCTAACTTTAAAAAGGCAACTGCTGCTGAAAGTAAAAAGGTTTAATTAATAGTTGAAAAATATTGAAAAAAAAACAAAAACCCAGTGTTCCTTTGAAAGATCACAAAGCACAAATAAAGAAAGCCTGAAAGAGACAAATTAACCTCATTTCATTTTTCATCTCCTCACTGTAGCTATATTGTGTATTTTTAAAATTATGTAGTTACAAACGCTAGAAAAGTAACTGTAACTAGTTACATTTTCAGGTTTGTAACTTGTAACTGTAGCAAGTTACATTCAACTTAAAGGGACTATCCAGTAAGAGATAGCCGTAAGGAAGGGCAAAACAGACGGTTTTATTTTATTTACATAGGGGATACTATTCCAAAGGCGAGCACTTCTAACGAAGAGCTGATATTTGAACCCCTCAGAGTGCAGGGCCTGTACATGATTATAACTGCTAACACGTCTGACAAAAGGGGTAATAATAGAAGACGTAATAACAGTTGGGAAGCCGACCTCACATTTGTGACCGCTACTGAGTATATTTTACACCCTCAGCACTCACGGTGAAATGCATAGGCGTAGGAAGCGGGAAGGGGGGGGGGGGCTGGGGGAGACAACCCCAGTGAAAAATGAGGGGGTGCGAAAGCATGCTTCCGTCCCCTCACTTGACGGGTCTGAAAACCCGGTTTTAATTTTATGAACTCTAGAAAGAATGCAAGATTTCAGGCACTCTTTGCGTGCCGCAAAATGCGATATAAAATGAATTGAGCTAGTTCTTGATCGTAAACAGGTAAAACACTTTTCCGAGCTCTGGAAATGACGAAATCGGATCCGTATCATATGTGATACCACATCATCAAGTTCGGGAAACTTTTGAAATGCCATCGGAGAGTATCAGTTCGTATGCCTAAGATAACATTATATAGCAACAACGATGGTCGTCGTGCAATCATCCTCAGATTTGCCACCAATATATGAAGGAAGTGCAGATTTTTCAGTAATCGCCCCCAGCTCCTTAAGTTTTGATACACGGAACCCAGAATACAAAGCCTTCTGCAGTAAGAGCTCCATATCTGCATGTATTTGTTTAAGAGGGGCGTCGATGACACAGTGGTGTTCACACTTCAAGGAAAAATTCTGAAAACTAAGCTACTTTTTACAATCCCGAAACACGCAATTTCCGCCGTCTGAGGGGTCGCAATTTTTCCAAATTTTCTGTACGCTCCCACAAACGTGAAGATAGTCTTTCGAGCAAGACTTCATACTTCAGGCATAGGACCATTGACTTACCGTACTCAAATGCCCTCATACTCACCTATGATCAGATACCTTTTAATCCTGTCAGTAGAGTACCGTAGTCTGTGCAGGGAGTTGTACAAGTCCCTGGTACCTCACAACTACCTAGTCTGTGTAAATGGATTCTTTAGTTATTGAAGTGACAAAATATTATCAAAGTTCAATGCCACGGAGCAGTGACGTAGCTACAGGAGGCAGGGGGCGATTGTCCTCTGGCTCGAAAAAGTGAAAGATTTGGAAATTTGGCATTTGAGACACAATTCATGTACAGTGCGGTTTTCCCAACTCTTCCTTCATAAAATTCGCCCCTAATAAAATCCCCATATTTTTTTTAATTATTAGTTTTAAAAAGGCAAAATTTTCCACGCGCTTCGCGCGCCCTTGATTACTACCCTTAATGAAGAAAGTGGAGCTCGCTCAAAAAATCAGTCAGTTGTAAACTTTTCCGAGCAGATACAGCGCCGTTTCCTAACTTAATTTTCTTCAAAACAGGCTTGTAAGTTTTAAATATTTTGTATAAAAAGAGCAAAGTTTCGGGAGCTTTAAGAATTTCGCCGAGAAGCCTCAATCCGAAATTCTTGGATAGCTTTATGTAACAACAACGATATTCAGTTCACATGCTATCGCAGCTAAATGCTAATAGGAAACGTAGATTCTTCGATAGTCCCCCAAATGTTCAAATTTCCTTACAGGAAACCCTGAATCTAAACTATTTTCTACAATACAAGCACAATACTTACAAATGTGGAAAAGGACCCAAATTTTCGGCGCGCTCCTTGCGCCGCATTTTTCGTCTCTAATAGTGGTCACAGTTAAGAAAAAAATCAGATTTTATTTTTTTTTTTTAAAAATTGTTTTTTTTTTTTTTTGTCGTGGAATGAGCGAAAAAAATTAGCACAAAAACGCACCTTTTGGTCAATGGGGGTAGGGTGAGGTGCATGGTCCAAAATCGTTCCCCCCCCCCCCACACTTTCATTTTGCTATCTACGCCACTGGTGGAATGCATTCTGGGAGACCGCACTGGATCTAGCCTACGCAGAGCGAAAACGGACACCCGTTAAAAATGTCAATAATCCTTAGGTCTTACGTAATTGAGTTTTTTTTGGCACTTGAAGCAAAATAGAAATTAAAATATTGAAAAGAAACTCATTACAGCTTCGTCGTTAGCTTTCAAAGAAAACCGAAGGCGCGAGAGCGCACTTGCGAAGTTCAAAACTGCACATTTTCCGTCTCCAATGTGTTGAAATATCATTGGAAAGAGAGAGGACAAATAATATTTCCAAAAAAAGTACCTTTCCTGTTATCCTTTTATCTTCACTGAAAATGCTATAAAGAACTCTGTGCCTTTGTTCTGCTTCATGATTTTCATTTATTCATTATATTCTCATACTTTTGCATACTTTCACTTACGTATGTGCACGCCCGATGCATGGCATTGTGTTGGATCTTGTATCGCAGTGCTGCAATAAAGTAGGTACCATCATGCATTGCGTTTCAAAATGACTGACTGCCTAACATGTGTACTGGAACCAGATTCGTAGCATAAACAAAGCGGGATTGGTCGTACGTCTTCTTGAAAATTGGAATAATTAATCAACGAACCTATGTGGGTAAATATATTACCTAAAAAGTTGTCAGCATTTGGAAATTGTTATGAACTTCGTGGATGATTTTCGGAGGTATTTGTGACAATTCGCCCAACGTTCAGTCTGGGTGACCTAAAATCACCCGGTGATTCTTGTCCCTTTTGGTTGATAATTTCACCTGAAATAAGTTGTACGATCACTTGCGAAGTTAGTCTTGTAAGTATTATATTTTTCTTGATCAAATATGGAATTTTACAGAGTAGGAAAGCCATTTTTTCCAAGTGTGGGTTTTCATAAGTGGCTAAAATTCAAAATCATCAGCGTTTATTACATTTTGGTGACCCCAAGGTCATCTGGGGACAGAATGGAATGTTCACAAGTTTGTTCCTAATTTTGTAAAACATACAAAGGTAAGCTAAGACCCTACGATGTTGCTAGGGTTGCCACTGTAGAGTTTGGAAGATTTTTATGGAAATATCGGCACTTGACCTGTAATCGTAATAATTAAGTACAAACCGTGCCGTGTTGCGCGACAGTAAAAGCTTTCGACTGTTTAACATGCCCTGCGAAGGCATTTTTGGAAGATCAGTCTGGGAGGGAAAATGGTAGGCGTGATAACCAATTTTCACAATTTTTTTGTTGGGCAACACAAATCCCATCAATGTATGCTTCAGAAGCATTTTCATGGATAATAAGCACCGTCCAATAGTAGCACTACTAGAGAACATGGCATACGGCCAAATTTACGACTGGAAAGATACTTCACGAATAATACCATTTTGGGCAAAGAGCACTATCACTTGGCAGAATGCTTCAGAACTAATTGGTCATATTGAAACATTAACATAATTTTGCATCATTGATGATGGAAGTATCCTTAAGCCGGTTTTAACGACACAATAAACCGTTAGGCAATCCTTTTGAACTGCAGGTGTATTACAAAATCAGTGTTTGGGTTTTCCAGCCCGGTTGATATTTTTATTTCCGAGGTCGAGACGAGCATTTGGGTATCACTTTTATGCAATTTCGTAAAGCATCAAAATCTCGAAATGTCCTTTTGTAAATCACGGTAGCAATAAACATCTTCAACTTTCAGACGTAAAGCTATCATATGTTGTTTGAAAATGGTCTCCGACAAAGCAATCGCCGGTATGCAAAGCCGATTCAAGTTCTAGGCCATAAGATAACTACGCAGTAAGCATTATCTCATCCGTTCTATGAGTCTTCACTTCTGAAGAAAATGAAACGTAACTTCAGTTCGGTCGCTCTTGTTCCAGTTATAGATTGCTCGATTATGAAGCGGATGCAACCGTACAATCTCTTGTTCATAAAAAAAACGCTCAAACTTTCACGTCAACAGATTGCTGTGAGGTTTAGAATTATAAGACAAGAGGGCAATCCGCGAAGTTGCTGATCTCATCGCGGGATTTCATTCTATCAAGCTCATTGTTTCTAAAATGGACACTTCCACTTCCATCACCTGACCTTAAGTGTCTGTTGCCATGGTAACCATGCATTTTGGTAGTTCTAGATAACCTCATGACACGTGCAAAGTTTCACGTCAATGCAATGTTCCCTTACAGAAATACGGTAAAAGACCAGAAATACAGCCAAAAAATCCTGGGAACTCGGAATGGAACTATCGGAAATAAGGTTTCCTAAACCTTGCACTGCATCAAATGTGACACAATGGTCGGAGGTGTAAACACCTTTGTCCAAGATTTGTAGTTACAAGTATTTCATGCGGGAGGTAGTTTAACAGTGAGTGTTCAGCTCCTTTGCGGATTTTAGCTACAAAAACCTCATGCAAATTTTGATGTGCTAGAAAAGCGTTCCAGGAGTGAAAATAATGACGTCAGTGTGTTTTAATATGGTTTACTGGATGTAACTGATAATACGCAGTAGGTGTGTTACCGAAACGCGCACACGATAGAACCTTAGCAACAATTGTTGCACAATGTACGCCTAGGTGAACAAATAGAGAAACGCGCAACGCATTGACGTCCTCTGTGAGGAGCTTGCACAAAAGGTCTAAAGGTCAAATTCAGCCGACGCACTAGTTGTTCTATAACACATCTGGCCACGCACCACATTTCTTTACTTAGCTTCCGTGTGTCATTTTGTCCTCATAAAGGTGGCTGCGTTAGTTGGCTTTTACACGCGTGTGAGCTCCCGATTAGCGCTTGTTTTTAGTGCCTGTAGGCAGCCATTAGTGGGGTCCGTCAGCCTTTAATCATCTCCATTTATTGTCTACGTGAATTTCATATCCTCATATTCAGTGCAGTTGAGAAAAGCAAGATACACGTTAGTGTACAACCATCCATGGAACAGGTAAGGAAGGAAATTTAAAGATTAAAGGGGATGGACCCCAGTAATGGCCGACTAAAATCAGACCATGACAATCTGTCCGGCTTCGTCTATAGAGGCTTCTCACATGACACATAATACTCCCCGGCGGCCATGTTGGAGTACGTAGTAAACCACACTGGGCGCGCTTGCTCGTTGAATGTGTACACACCGTACATACCACAATTCACTATGTGCAGTGCGTTCGGCACAAAGCCACGTGTGTTTGGCATGAATGTCCTACAGCATGGCGGTTCCGTGACGTAATTGCAAAGCCTCTATAGTAAGGCCGAGACGAACAAAGCGCGTATCATTGCATGTTGCACCAACAAATTCAGACAGCTGATTAACCAATCAGATACGCGCTTAGCATACCACACGCTCATTACGAAGTCTACTGCGTGCGGCCACACGCGTCATTAGGGAGCTTTAGATCACACAACGTGGCCAGGGTAACGCGTCGTTTTAGCCCACAATTCACGTCTTCGAGCTGACGTCCGCGCCCTGAAAATATTGCGCTTTAGATTTCTACGACACGGCATGAAAGTCGCATGGTGATATTCGAACTTTGCTTGAGTAGCAGACGCGCAAAACGAGCTGTTAATGGTAACAGTATTTAGCGGAAATGTGTAAGTCAAACTAACTGATATGTAGGCCTAAGTTGGAGGGTGGAAGACCATCGAGTTCATGAAGCAATTGCATTGGTTAATTAACTGATATCAGGGACGACGATGAATTTATGAAATTATGAATTTCAGCTATTAACAGCATTTTATGTAGTGCGCTTTGTACATTGCCGAATATAACGACGCGCAAGTCAAATTGTCACTTCCGTGTGCACCGATGTTTGTGAATCCACGAGGCGTTATTTTCTGCCTTATGAAACGGTAACAAATATTGACTCTAAATACTTTCAAACCCCATACAATTAAAGAAGGAGATTTCTATACGCAAGACAATTATGCGAAGGGTTTGCTACACCTTGGACCGGGCTCTGCGAGACACATTTTTTTCAGTTTGGGGCACATCTTCACCACCTTTAAACAAAAGCCAACAACCAGCAGTTTTTGAAGTAAAACCGTACATTTGACCTCCTGTTACGCAACTTCAAACCTGAGTTGCCATGGCAACGAAATATTTTGGCAGAACATGTCACTCCTATTATTCGTTTCATGTTTCATGTCGGTGCAATGTTTACCCCTGAAATTATGTACAAAAAACGATTTTAACTCAATTTGACCTTTGGTCTTAGACCGTCACTTCCAGATTCTTTTGCCATGGCAATCATATATTTGGGTAGTTCTAGTCATCCTCACGACATGTGCGAAATTTCATGTCACAAAGATGTTTCATTACCGAAATACAGACAAAAGTGTGATTTTAACTAAATTTGACCTTTGACCTTCACTTCCCGGA